>JACBWW010000010.1:27629278-27839472 GCA_020086605.1 Lanius collurio | reverse complement strand
CTACTTGAAGCAACTTAAGAAAAACTTCTGTGTTATGGTAAACTTTAAATACTTACAGTTGATCAACTTCAGTCATGGTTGTGGATTTACAAAGCAGTAGTGTTTTGAAAAGTATTTTTCAAAGTCCATGAGGGAGAAAAGAAGACTAGGAACTTTTAGTACTTTAAGGAGAACTCTTCTCTAACAGTAATTGCAGCATAACTCGATTGTGGTGAGCAATGAAGAGTTTCCTTCTTGTTTCTTTTACCCTTTTCAAGCAAGGGTGGTTATAAATGTGGTTGATGCCAGTGCCATTTGGGACAGGCACATGGGGCTGTGTGCACTGGCATGTCCATTAAATTTGTTGCCTCCCCTGTTGCATAGCATTGTTCAGTGCAGCATGTGTGCATTGCTGTGTAGGCAAATGGTCTGATGAAGAAAAAGTTACTTTTACTAACCAGCCTTAATGCAGGCTGAGAAACGGGTTATAAAAATAGAATAAAATTGGAAGCAACCACAGGGCAAACTCATAAACTTGCTAATGTATGTTGGGATGTGTCAGGCAGGGGGGCAGAGCAAAATCTATTGTGAAAACATGCACATGGGGGCTGAAAAGGAGGAAAGCACATGGCCACAGTCTGTAGATGAGTCTTGGACAGCTGCCTGAAGAGTTTGTACACTTTAGCAAAATACTGAGGATTGTAGGGTGCACTGCTAATTGAGCAGTGAAGTTTCGTGTATGTCACTTGGTGAGATGAAATACAGCTTCTGAAAGATGCTTAGTTGCTTTCTTTCATTTTTATTGCCAGAATAAATGACAGATAATTGTCAGACTGATGTCTACATACTTGACAGTAGGTTGGATCAGCCATCCTGCTCTGTCTCTTGTTTTTAGCTACAGATTTGAAAAAGTGAATATGTGTAAGATTTTATTACCAGTTTCATGGGAGATCTATACCTACTCTTGGTGTTGTTTTTTTTTTTTTAATCTTAGTGGGTTTTGCCATTCTTTTCATTGAAGTTGGTAGCAAAGAATTTGGTAGCTTGAAGCAGCCAATGTTTCCATTTTCACTGTAATACTGATATATCTAGGTTATGATAGCTCATGCATATTCTTTTTTACTTAAATGGTTTCACTGCTGCATTTCACTTAAAGTTTTCCTTTTGAACTTTTTTGTGTATGGAAAAGCAGCAGTTGTTGCTCAGTCTTTACTTGTGAAGTCTTTAATGATTCTCTGGAAAATCTGAATTCTCTGGAAAATACTGACTTCTTTCAATTCTATCAGACTGATTTCTCTCCCAGCCTCACCCCCCCCAAACTTGCTGGAGTTGGATAAAATCCCCCCAAACTTGCTGGAGTTGGATAAAATCCTGCATTCTAGCATGCTTACTTACAAAATATCTGTGTCACTTCCCAGAAACCAGCTAAATTTCAGTTTGGGAGCAGAAACTGTTGGGAAAATCCTTTTAAATCTTGAATACCTAATGTAGGGATAAGCATTTAAGCATGACATCCTAAAAAGATAGAAAAATAAAAACTTAAAGGGCAGTCTGTCTTTCCTTGCTAAGGATCTGTGTGATTCTTTCCTTTCTGGTCTCAGCCTTGTTCTTGCAGAGTTTGTAGTTGGAAGGTCTTACTTTACACCACCCTTCCTAAGCACTGCCAGGAGAAAAAGGACGTTACTAACTTGTGAAAATTATTAAAATTTTAAAGTACTTTGTTTTCTGGATTAGAAGAATAAAAGTAGTGATTATTCAGTTTATAGTCTTGGACTTCTAGCTATGTAAATATTGTGGTTGGCTTAGTTTCAGAACTGAAGTGTGGAAATCAAATTACATAGTACTTGTAAGAGACTTTTGAATGAGAATGAAGCTTTTCTAGAATGTTAGTGTGAATTTATCAGGACATTTTCTATGCACACTTTTCTATGCAAGTCTCATGGAGCTATTCATTAAAGCATTTTGTCCTTTACCTGTGCAGCATGTCTAATGGGCAGACCTTCCTGTCTGCTGCCGTTTTTTTTCTCTGTATTGTAAAAACAAATAAAAAAATTAACATCTCAGCAGCCTGGTAAAATTATTTTGCAGTGTTATCAATTCTTACTTGACTATTTTTTTTTTTTTAAATTAATAGGGCTCATTTAATATGTTAAACCAGATGTAGGCGTGACTATACATTGAAATCTTAAAGCAGGACTTAGTCTAATGTTTATGCTGACTTCAGTGTAGTATTCCTTGTGGAACAGAGTGGTTCTGTGGAGGCGCATCTTTTCTGGGGTACCAAAGTAAAAAACAAAAGCTCAGATCTTGCTGCTGAGTGTAAGCAGGAGTAGTAAAGGTACTATGTGGAGCAGCTCCTGAGAATGTGTGCCTGGAGCATGGGCTCTGTAAGGGATGAGAACCCAAGGCATTGCAAGGCAAGGAATAAGGGCTGAGTTTACTGCCAGGGAGGCTTTGCTGACTGCATGGATGCTTTTAGTAGGGGAGCTGATTTGTTGGACTTGTTAGCTGAAATCCTGGTGGCTGTGTGCTCAGCCCTGTGACCTTCATTCACCTGTTAGCAAACAGTGATGTCCTTTCGGATTGCAGGCTGGGCTCTTGGGGCAGTGTCCTGCAGCTCTTGGTAGTGGGGACCTGCTCCCTGCTCAGACACAGTGAGGTTAGCTGGATCTGATTCTGTAACAGCTGTGGAGCAAGAGTGGACCCATGGCTATAGCTGGATGAAGAGGAGCCAGGAGTGCTGCACTAGCATCCTTCTCTAACCAAAGTTTCTGGCTGAAATACCCTAACAAGTCATACAAAGAATTCTGTAGTACTTGCTTGCACAGAGAGAGTTCCAACACTTACTTGTCTCACACCTCTCTCTATTCCAGGTTCTCTTTATAATCTTTTTTTTTCCCCTCACAGTACTTATAACTGTTTTGCCAATTTCCTTAGAATTGTTCTTCACAAATGCAGCCAAAAGTGACTCAGCTCCTTTCAACCCCTTGTGAAAATACCTTTCAAAAATACTGCTTCTCAAACCCAGCAGTAAATCTACATTTAAATGTGTATTTAAAATTCATCCCTAACCAAAATATTTCTTTCCAGTGTTGTGTCTAAACTGGTCTGTGTGAGGTGAGAAGTATCTTTATTCCATACAGCCCAGACTCACATGTGCAGTTCAGATGAAGAAATTATTTTAGATTTCCCGGGCTGGATAGTTTTGATCCCTTTTTGTTTTGATAGATTTGATTTTGTAGCTTGAATTCAAATCATAGGTTTGGTTGAGGTGCTGTTGGTTGCTGAGGGCTTTCTTGAGTGGGTGCTGTGACAAGGCAGGGAGGTAGTGCTGAGAGTACGGCCCTGAAGGGAGGGTGTGAACCTGTTGGAAATGAGCCATGAGTGGTTGGTTCAGAAATCCTCCCTGAAAAGAGAGATCCAAACCCTTCTGTGGCTTTGAAGGAACCCTGAGTCACTGGTGCAAGAGGGTGCAGTTGGGAAGCTCAGGAAGGAAGATCAGGGAGCAGTGGGGAACGCTAATTTAAACACCTCCTATTCTTCCCTGTGGTGATCCTTATCTGGAAAAGGAGTGTAATTGTCCCTGCTAGAGGGGAACTGTAATACAGATTCAAAAAAGTTGCCTGGAAGCCTAACTGAAGTTGAAGGGAGAGGGAATTGCATCAGCTTTCAGACCAACAAAGCTGCTGGTCCCACCTGAGACTTGTGAAATTATTACATCTGCTGGGAAGGATTATTCAAAAACTACCAGTCTTGGTCAGAGCTTGTTCTCCTGAATGTGGAGATGCTTTGTTAATAATTGATTCTGAACTGCCACAAAGTTACATAATTTATTAATCTGAACTAATCTTTTTATAAATTCTTGTCATTATATTTTCATGTTAGAACTCCCAGGGGTCTGCTTTTCCTTATTTCTTAGGCCCCAGAGAAATACTCAAGCATTGATTTGGCAGGTTTCCTGATTTTGTTTTTTGTAAACACAAAAGTGCAAATTTAAGTCTGGTCTTTAGTTTTAGATGAGGTTGTCTTGGTGGAAGTTAGCTGTTCCCAGGTTTTTTGGCCTGCTTATTGGTGTGATGTGAAATCACAGAGCATTCACTTGCTTCTAGTCTTTTAGGTGAAGTTACTAAATCTATTCTTCTCTTTTTTTTCTTGCAGTAATGAATGTTATAACAATTGAAGACTATAAGAGCACATATTGGCCAAAGTTGGACAGTGCCATAGATCAGCTTTTAACTCAGAGTCCTGGTGACTACATCCCTATCTCCTATGAACAAATATACAGGTAAGGAAATAATTTGAATGCTACACAACCTATTTTTTCTTTAAAATTAAATGTTTATTTGATCTTGTCACCTATGCATATGTTGTATTTTTTACCTTTTTGAAGAGACAAATGGGAAGGTTATGTGAAATACAATACTGTTTAAATGGTTAGAGTGAGTAATAGATACCTATCTTGACATACAGTGTTAACAGGAATAAATACTAATGAATTAAGATGCATAAGTGCCAAAACCACAAATACTAAAATAAACCCCATCACAGTTGCTTAGTGTAATGTACTAGGAAGCCTCAACATTCTTTCCTCCAAAGAGATTGGCATGGTAGGCAGTTGAGTTAATGTGTCAAAAGGCTTCTTTATCATATCTAATAGCAGAACTGCCCTTCAGGCTAAGCTAAGGTTCAGTACTGGTGATGGTGGGAGATTTGCTTCCCATCACCCTGCTGCTCCAAACCAAAATGCTAAATGCTTTAGAGACCTGGCAGTTTCTTAGGAGATTAACTAAAATGGAGATTTTTGTTCTGCAGGTGGCAGGTATTCGGGGTGTTGGTGAATAGGATGGGAAGTGGGTTACTGCTGCTGGCTTTTCTGGCCAAGATAAAACCCCTGTTAAAACTCCTGGCCCTTGCCAGCATCATAACTGTAGCACTGCTGTCTTGGATTTCTTCACCAGTGTTGCCCTCTGTGGAGTAGCCAGCTCAGTCACTGATGGGTGTTTTTAGAGACTTGCAGCTCTGTTGCCTCATGCCCATTTGCTCTTAGCCCCTTTGTCTCTGCCATTTGAAAATCTGGATTAGGGAAGCAGATAAAATAAAGGCAGGTGTTCAGTTTTGCCCCTTAGTTCCAGTTGAAAACTTCAATAAACTTCCTCTTTCCTCTCCAAACCTTTGGAACTGCTTTTATCAGGACTCAGATATCATTGTGTGTATAAATAATGGAGATAGTCATTTGAATTGAGAGATGGTTTTAGTGTAAGTAATCAAAGCACTTCATAGCTCAAAATCCCCCCAGTGTGCAAACAATCTGCAGTAAGACATCTCTCAAAAGTCATCTCTGATAAAAGTAGGTGTGCAAAGTTAATGGTTTAATTATACCTAGTTACAGTTTGCAGATAACTGGAGTTCATCCTTGTTGTCTTTTAACTCCTCAGCAGTTCTATTTACTGAAGGACTAGTGGGTTTTGAGTTTCTCCTGGATAACCCCTGTACATCTGGGGCACTTGGTGCAGGACTCTAATGATGCATGGATATCAGTGACCTGTATTTTACTATTACCAAAGCTAAAGATTTTCCATAGTTTAGTGTTACTGGTACAGCTGGTGTGTTAGTTTTGCCCTAAAAATTTATTCCTGTGGTTGTAATTACTCTGCCACAGCCTCTTCCAACCAGGGGATAGATTTTAGGTTTTTTTGTTAATATTTTTAGATTCTTCCTTTGATTGACAGTCTGGACAAGATAGATTGACAAGGGAAGAATAATTGATTTTTTTTTTTTTTTAATTGAATTTAATAAGGATGTTTGCTTGGAGTATTGCTGAAAGTCTGTAGTAGATTTGGAGTTTAGATCTCTGCTTCTAGAAGAACAGACTAAAGAACTAGGCCAGTTCTTTAGTCTGAAAGATGGAATGTTTCTTGAAGTGGTTCAAACAGCTACATTTTTTTTTTTTCACAGTGAAACTGAGGTGAAAATACTACTGTATTTTTGGTCATCTTTTTGCTAACTAAAGGAATCAAGGTTTGCATAATGCAAACTCAAAACACATTATTAGAAACCTGACGTGCTATGCTCGATATGGTCAGTGATAGCTGTAGGTGCCTACTCCTGGCAGTGAGAGCTGGGAGATAACGTCCAAGGTGTGTGTGCAGATAATTACCATGGACCAGTTTATCTGTAAGGTATCAGAGTGTCATTAGTGTCTGTTTTCAACTGCGAGCCCAAAGCCTGCCTGTGCATAGTCACTTTTCTGTTACAAAAGGGTTGGATAAATTGGCAGAGAGGTGTGAAGGAAGATTTGAGATGAGGAAAATGTGCACAGCTAAGTTGCACTTGTGGCAGTCTGCACTGCCTCCCAAGAGCAG
The DNA here is from genome assembly GCA_020086605.1 of Lanius collurio. Taxonomy (NCBI): domain Eukaryota; kingdom Metazoa; phylum Chordata; class Aves; order Passeriformes; family Laniidae; genus Lanius; species Lanius collurio. The sequence goes on along the minus strand of JACBWW010000010.1, from coordinate 27,833,131 downwards.
TGCAGTTTTCTATTCCTCAGGACAACTTAGAGAGCTTGGGTATTCATCCCTGTCAACCACTGCTTACCCTCCAATGTCCTTTATGGGACTTCCTTTTCCTATGGGGTTTGGTTATGTTAGAGAACTAACAAGCTTGTGACTTCTTTTGGGTAATAACAGGGCAAAGATGCTTCACAGAATTAGCCCACAACCGGGAACTGAAAACAGGATCTCAAAATGGGGAAGGAACCTCTAAGTAGAAGTGTTCAAATAAAATGTAAACATACCCCGTGTGTACATGGGAAGACTTGTGTGTGACTACAGAACATGTTGCAGAGATAGAGGCAGCAATAGTCTGTATAACACTAAGGAAAAGTGTACTTTAAAATTTAGTTTAGTTGCATGCAAATAAAGCAATCAGCTTGTGAAAGTGGCTGTGTGCTGGTTACCTATGGAACAAACAAATGTGTGGCCATTTGCTGTGGTTACCCAGCTGGCTGATTTTGTAAGAGATCACAAATACCAGTCTCACTTTTCTTATCAGTATTTCTCTATTTGATTCAAACTAAACTGGTATTTTTGCTCTTAGAAAATGGCATTGTACCAAAATATCTTTTGCAGTTGCTTTTCTCAATATAGGATCTGCTATTGGTAGACTTGATGTGAAAGACAAAAGGGTGACTTTGGCTGATAATATTTAAATAATATCAAACTACAGATACTCAGTTATTTTTAAAATACAATAATACAAGAGGTATGGGGTGTCTTTTGGATTTTAAGAAATAACATGGCTCACCAAATACGCAGACTTTTGCCATCTTTGTAGTTTTCCTGTCTTAGCACCACTTTCTCAGCAGAGAATTGGAAAGTCATAGTTCCTGTACAGGGATACAGTGTTGCTGTCCTGTAGGTTTGGGCTTTTGGGGCCCTTAAAAGCCTGCAGAATTCAAGGCTGAGGTCTGGACCTCCCTGGAAATCAGTTGTTTGCACATGTCCTAAGAGCAGTCTCTAGCCTAAATTGGTACAGAAGAGTGGAGAAGGGAGCAGAACAGAGGAGGTGTGACTTGCCCAAGATACCAGGTGAAGTCTCCCTGGGCCTCTTGGGTTTGGCAGCTAAATTTCAGAATGCTGACTGAGGGGTAAAAGCTGCTTGGTACAGATGAATATTGGTGTTAGTCCTGACAGTGATGACTACTCTAATAATATCTTGCTGAAAGTAATACATGTATTTGTTTTACAACTGCTGTAAATATGTCTTCAATGAATAGCCTTATTTTGCAGATTTTATATTGCAGTATAAGAGCAGTAAAGTGTTAAGAAGCAAAGGTAACACTGAAGACCAGAATTAACACAGCAAAGCCATGGAATACAGAATTAAAGTTTTGTTGCTCTTTTTCTGCATCTTTCTTTATTGTGAAAGTGTAGAATTTTCTTCAAATTTAAGTAGCAAAGAATGGAGTAACATGCTTGGGTCTGTAATTTTGGAACTTTTCCCATTTCTTTTTAAAGCCACCATGGTTTTGATGCAACTTCTCTAGTACTTGTCAGCATTACCCTTCTTTTAGTAAGGGTATTGCCCTAGAATATTCATAAAATTGTTAAACCTGTTTATTTTAATGGAGACTTCATTCACATAGGGGAGACAAAAGCCAGAAGTAGGAATGTGCTGTTGACAGAATTGTCCTGGCTGTTGTGAAGTGCACTGTTAAGAGAACTCATTTTAAGTTAAAATGAAGTTGGGGAGGGGGAATGGGATGGACACCCTGGAGCCTCCAGGGGAGTGGTAAGAGCCTGCTGGAGCTCATTCCAAGCTTCAGACTGTATTTAAAAGTTCAACAATCATTCAATTAACTCTATTATCCTCTAAACTGAAACTTGAACAAAATGTTTTGAAGTCTGTTACCCTTCATTGCAAACTGTTGTAAGTTCACTGTTTGTTCTTATATTTGTTTCTGCAGTTGTGTGTATAAGTGTGTATGCCAGCAGCATTCGGAACAGATGTATAGTGACCTAATAAAAAAGATAACTAACCACTTAGAGAGAGTCTCAAAGGAGCTGCAGGTAAGAAGCTGCACAATATAATTCTCTCTTTCCTGGGATCTGTGATTATATCAGAGCAGCATGTAGGTGGCCCGTGGAGGGGATTGCTTTTAAGACTGATTTACATCAACTTACAAAATCGTCTACTACTTTATTCACTAATGGGATATCAGATGGAAAACCAACTACTAGATCTAAAGGTTTGGCACTGCCAGACCGTGGAGATCTCAACCATGTGGAGAGTGGTGGCTAAACCTGAATATATGATATAGAATGAAAGGTTGGAGAATGGGAAATCTAAAGTATCATGTGGGATGTAAATACTTCAGTCAAACATGATCTGAGCACACGAGATAAATGTCTGCTGTTCCTCTGTAAATGTGTATAAACTGTTTATGATTCTTGTGCACCACAAGCAGCACAAAAGGGAAAATCTAAAGGAAAAAATTTAAGTGAATTAAATGTAGATTGTGAAGAATAGTTTAAGAATTATGGCATATGGAGTTCTGTTACAGCTTATTCTGCATTTTTCTTGCCTATCTCTAGATGTCAGTGGTTTACAGCAGTCCTAATATATAGACTTTGTATATCCCTATCCTTCTCTGCATCTTATTTGTGCATCCATGGTTGTTTTCCTGTGTATTCCTTGTTAAACATTACTTTTAGACTAGAATCTCCAGATACGTACTTGAAATTGTCACTGCTGTAGCAGCAACACTTGATTTTTCCCTGCAGCTTTTTTCACTTCCATAACTGATGTCTGAGTTCTGCACTCACCTGCAGCATCTGAAGTAGAGATGCCAAATACAAAGAAACTCTAAACTGCAGCAGCTTCTTCAGCACTTCTAACACATTGATAACTAATTTCTGTCAGCCCAAAACACTCTTAATGCTTTAACTGCATCAGATATTTCTGGCTAAACATGCATTCCCACCAAAATATATAGCACTGTGGTCTCTCTGATGTCCTTTTTGTTGCACTGTTTTCCTCTTGTGGCTTTCCTTATAAAGAGTAATAACCATCCAGCGTTTAATAGGCATGGTATTTGCTAGGTTCTTTCTTCTTTTCTCTTTTATGTTCTCTTTATTCCTCATGGAGTGACAGCCTCAGTGTTCTGTAAAAATTGCTTGGAGTTGATGAACATAGTATTTAAAATAAAACCATGCCTTGGTTCTGCTGGGCTGGTGCAGCCTGTACATTTTTCCTCCTGTTTGTGAGAGCTATGATTCATTTCAGCCATACAGGTTTGGCCAGTTCTTGTGATATATCCCGGCTTTAGTTTGATTTCAGTTTGGGAATACACCAAATTCTTTACTCTGTGCTACTCCTTGACTCTTTTCTCTTAAGTCCCAAAACTGAGGCAGCTAATTTTAAAGTTTGCTTTAGCTCGTGTGAGCCTAAATAATTCTTCCTAAAACCAAGGCTGCCTTCTGAACATCAGCTCATTGAAAGAATAATTGACAACTGTTTAATGCAATCTTAGCCTTGCAAAAGCTTCCTTATGTAGGTTAAACACACCTGTAATATAACACAATACCATCTTTCTGTGCATTATGTGAGTTTTGTCTGATGTGTGAACGTGACTTGGCTTTTGGATGACAAATGGATCTTTTTGAGCTGCAGGAGGTAATACTCACGTGCCTCAAAAATTGTTCTATAAAGAAACTGTTTTAGCTGTGGGTTGTGAAATTTACTCTTAAGAAATTACTTTACTACAATGTATTTTATTATCCTGATACTTCTTTGATCTTAATACATTTTGGTGACATTCAGTCACTTGAGGTTTATGTTGAAAATGCAGTTCTAGAACTTTATCCTAGCAACAACAGCAAATTACTCAGTAAATGTTAGTTACTTGGAAGTTTCTGGTTCAGACAGGGAAACAATAAAAAAAGCCATATATGTGAATCCTTTTAATGCACAGTTTGTGGTGTTTTGCTTTCTGACATAATCTCATTCACCTGCCAGCAAAATTTAAGGGTTCTGTTTTTTTGGCAAGCTCTGACTTGATGCAAGTTGTTGGTTTTTAATGTTCAGAGATGCAAAAGTAGCCCAATATAAGCAGGAATGTTGGTGTGTGTCAGAAAACAGATGATTATGGAAACTGAAATGTCAGGCAAGTGCAGTGTCTTTTTTGGACAGGCCAGCACCTTGTTTGCATAGCAGTGTAACAGTTACATGGCGAGTGGGCTGCAGAATGTCTGCATGTAACCAACATGCCAGAGCAAGCTGTCTCCTACAGGAACCACTCATCAACAGCCAAACCAGTAAAACCCAGATACCAAACAGTAAAAGTGGGAGCACCTCAGGGGACTGGTCAGACTTGCTCTTGCATGGATTTAGTCTTAATGGAGTTTGGTTTCTCTCTTCGGGGCATTCACTGCAGAAACTCCCTATATATATTTATTTCCCCCCTCCCTGTGTGTGTTTTCTGAGCAGCTGGCCACAGCTGGAGTCAGCAGAGTGGTGGACACATGGACACTTGGGTGTCCTGAGCTGGGTGTCCCAGGCACTGTGCTGGCACATTCAGACAGTCTCTGGTCATGCTGTGTGACTTCTGCTTTTCCAGACTGCAGGACAGCTTGTGGGGTGTTGGTTTTTGTTGCCCTGTGCATTCCTGAAGTTTTGTTTCACAGCTTTTCAGTGAGAGAGTTACTTTTAGTGGTGGCAGAGGCCATAGGAAAATGTGGCTGGTGTATTTCTTTGTGTTGGACATTGGGTGAAAAGCAGTGAGCAGGGCTTGCTGAGTTAGGGTACATTTAGATGAGATGAACTGCTTGTCATCAGGCTGATATGGGGCCTCCTGTATGCCAAGCCATTTCCAGCTTCCATTACTGTATCTGTAAGTTAATGATCCTTTCTTCTTTTTCACTGCTATGGAGAGACTCCGAGCTAGGATTGCTTTCCTTTCCTACAGCTGATGTCTGACCAGCTTCTCTGCATTAGTTAAGACTGAATTTTGCCATGTGGAACTTTCAGTAATTGAGTATTCAATCTCCCTAATTCGTGAGTTGATCAGAATTTTGGATTTTGTCAGCTTAAAAAAACATGTCACTGCAGAAAACACAAATTAACTTGTTTCCTGTTGTCTTGAGGTCTGTGAAGCCTATAGCATACAGGTGATTTTTCTAGGATGCTGTGCTTGGGAACATTTCACTGGTAATGGGCATGGTTCATTATGCTGTGGTTTGAAATAATGTCAGCTGTTTTTGTGGATAATTGCTGAGTCATTCAGATGTTTGAGGTAGGGTGGATACACAAACATATGCTTTCAGATTAAATACATCTCTCTTTAAAATGAGTGAAACTGTATTCACATTAGGCACAAGTGTTTCTGGCTTAATTTATTCTTATGCACTCTGATAAAGTAATTTAAAATCAAGCACTCTACCCATTACATATCTCTTCAGCAAAAGATGGTGGGAAGTACTCAAAGCATTGACAATCAGAATTCACTGTGGCTTTGAGCTGGCTTATTTCAAACATAGCTTTTTTGTGCAGGTACAGTGGAATATTTTCCTTTTAGTTAGAACAAACTCAGTGTTTGCTTTGTGAAATGAGTGAGAGCTGAAAACCATTTATTTGTCACGTTGCACCTTTTTTTAATCTAGAGGAGAGAGAAATAGGGATCTGTTGTTTTCTGTGGTGGGTTTGGGTTTTTTTATGATGAAGAATTATATTATTTTTATAATGAACATGACTGCCCTGGCGAGTCACTGGTGTTGGTAGATAATTTGCATGTCTGCTGTGTGGCCCCCAGGACCTGCAGGTTTATAGTCTTTGTTGTGCAATGCCAGAAAGGTTTCCTGCCTGATATTAATCTTTACAACTTCTCAGCCTTTTGGCTTGTCAGCTCTCAAACCAGTTGGTGCAGTGTATGAAAGTATTGTCTCACTTGCTGTTTCCTTGGGAGAATGTGCATGGGAATCAGGTGTCCTGGATGAGGATTTTAGGGTGCTCAAAGAACCCCTGGTAAAGGTATCAGGAAAAGCAGCTTTAATATTATAGTGAAAGCATGACAGAGTTCAGTGTCAAGGTTCACACTATTATTACTACATGGTTAAAGCACATAGAGGATAATCAGACTAAAATCACCCAGAAATTATCTGTGTGGTGGCTGGGAATAGGAAAAGGATACATAAGGATAGGAAGGAATGATGGAGACCCTAAGAATAAGCCACAAGGTTCAGAGAGGATCCGTTTGCCAAACTCAGCCTCGGACTTGACCAGCAGTCTAGGCCTAAAGGTTTTAAGAGCATTTAAACTTAACTGCGGTTGATCAATGGCCTAATTTAAACAATTCAATGAAAGATTCTATAGAATTTAGAATAAGTAAAACAGTAACTCAGTTACAGGCCTGTCTTGCCTGGGAATCTAATGTACTTAAGAATCTATGAGAGCAGCATTCCCAGTGTATTTGCTATGGCACATTCACACCTGAACACACACAGAGTTAAAGGAGGCACTGTTGTCATCTGTTTTCAAATATAGTGTAGCAACATCTTGTTGTGGACAATCTGTTCTTTCCTTTTCCTGTCTTATTTTCTGTCTCGTGTTTACCTTCCCCTTGTCCCCTGTGATTATATGGAGTTTCCAGCCAGTGGTGAGGAGCCAGTCATCTCCTGCCCCTACTCTTTCTGAAACACTAATCTGATTAATACAAATGCCTTATTCCAAACTTCAGATGAGGTTCTGAACTACCTGCTTTATTTGTGTTTTAGAAACAGTTGTGTAATGAAGCTTAAATGGCTTGTCATGTTTACCCTGTGGGTTTTGCATATAGTCAAGGTGCTGTAAAAATGCATCCAGGTGGTGCTTTGAGGGACTGGTAAAACTGAATTTCTGAAGGTAGGCAGAGTTATATACAGGGTACCATCTCATGGCAGTTCTTAATATTTACACTTTAAGGTAGTTTTACTCCAGATTGCTTTGCAGATGTATTTTGCTTTTCCCTCCAAGGTACACTGGTGATTACATTACCTTTATAAAGTGCTGTATTGTAATGGAGCAGTTATGCCAGTCTGTGAAATACAACTTTTGGCAACATCATCTGTGGCTGCTTTTTGTGTACACTTAGTAAATCAGGTTGCTAATGAAGGCATGATTAGACTTTAGTAATGTGCTTCTGGGAGGCCAGGTTATTTGCTCCACCCAATGTGAAGAAGCCAATTCTTCCTACACTGTTTGTATGGACATTGTCTGACTTGGTAGCTAAAGGAAATACAAGGGAACCTACTTTAAAAGTCATCCTTATTTCTTGTGGCATAGAAGTAACACTTAAGTTATTTCTGGTAATTTGAAATCAGTTGATTCCCTGAAATAATATCTGTAGATGTAGTAGTTTATCAAAGACTTAAGTAAAAAACAAATCTGCCTCCTCTATGCTCTGCTTTTAGAAAAGATCAGAAATAGAGATGGGGAATGGAAATAGAGAACTTTCTTTTCTAACTCTTTCTTATTAATTGTGTTAAATCAGTGGTGTTTCTTGGAGTCCATTTGCGCCATCTGTTAATATCAACAGTTCATTTTTTCAAGAGGAGATGTAGACTGGGCGTTTATCTAGTCCATAATATTTAAAATGGGAAAAAAACCAAACACAGATATTCAGATCAGTAGGTATTTATCCATCAGTTTTGCTGGGAGAACATTGCTTAACTGTGTGTGTTTGTGAAACAAGTCTTTACTGCTGTGAATCCCACTGAACTGAATCAGATCAAATGGATGATTTGAGCTCAGGTGGTGGGAACCAGAAGCATTACAAATGTTTGTATCTTTACGTGTGGACATCAAAAAGAGGCTTTTAACTTAAGTAGTAGGGGTGACCATATTACTGGAATTGCCATTAAAAATGACTACCATCAGCAAGTTAACTTGAGGAAAGCATTCTTGCCTGCAACTTTTTGGAAAGGCTTGTAGTCCCTTGCAGCTCTGTTTAGTGCCTTGTCACACTACACTGGGGCTGCAGACCCTGATGCAATTACAGAAAGATACAAGTAAATACAGCACAAATTAATGTAGATTTAACAAATAGAAAAGCTTCTGAAGATTTCTTACTGCTAAACGGTTTTGATGGTCTTTGGATACAATGTCTTTTTGTTTTACAAGCGTGTAGAGTGGGAATGGAACATGGCCCACGCCTGCTAACCTGCTGTAAGACAGTTACGTGAGAAAATGTTATGAGGCTGTACAGTTTTGAACAGGTTTGAGTGCAGGCTTTACTAGGAAGACACAGCCTTTGAATCAGCTGTGCTTTGGTTTGATGTGTGTTTTTTGTAAAAGTTTTAATAATACTCATGTCTAGTGAGGTAGACGTGGGCATCACATACATTGCAAGGCAAGGTAAACAAATTATATGTTCTTGAGAAAGAGCAAAGAGTGGTTTAGAAGATTCAGACCACTTACATGAATAACAGGTTAATTTGTGTAGTCATAGCCATTCTCCCCTTTCACTTGGCAGGCGTGGGAGAGATGCTGCAGCATATGTGCTGATATTTTGGCAGTGAGCATCTTCTCAGGAAAATGGAACTATCCATTCACCATAGGAGTGTAAACTCTACTAAACATACCACTGATTGTGCCAGATGACTCTTCATAAATAGATTACCTTTGTGTTTCTCAAGCACAGAACTGTTGTCTCTGTTTCTTTCTTGTGAGCCATTTCTGAGTTGTCTTGAGCCAGCAGCTGCCTTCTGATTTCATATGTGCAGTTTAAGAGCGAGAGTGCTTTCAAGCTGAAAAAGCCCAGATCTTTTTCACATATATAGTTTCTTGCCCACAAGTGCATTGAAATGCCTACATATTAGATTTCAAATAGGGGAGGGGTAATTCAGGATGCAGGATCTCCAGTTGCTCGTTTTGATTATCTCTTGTGTGTCATCCTTTCTCAAATGTGTTTTCTTGTTAAATCTTATTTCTGTTGGTGCTGAGATGTCTTCTGTGGTATATAAGGAGATGAAACTGTGTCTCTAGCACCAGCTTTTAAACAGCAGCTATAATATTTTATTCTAAGAAGCAGTTGACTCACAACCAAGCTGAAGATGTTAAGCAAATGCAACTGCATCAGAATTTGAGAAATCCAACCAAACATTCACTGCTCCTGTGGACAGACACACAATACAGTTGTTGCTGCAAAACTGTTCTTAACCTTACGAGTGGTAGATAAGAGCAAATGTAGGAGAGGATTTTAACTGCCTGTCTGTATGGAGTGTTTTAAAAAACCTCAAACAATCCAAAAAACCAATAAACTTACAAAAAAACACCGCCAAGCCCCTCAACTGACAGTTTCATAGGATTCAGGATGAGGAGTGAAGGAATGAGGGATCCTCTTCTTTCCTGGAGAACCTTAGGCTAGGGGTGTGTATTTTATATTTTTGAATTAGCTTCTGTAATACATTCCTCAGGTAAGATAGGAGTGGATTTAAAGACTTAATAGTTCCTGGGGAGTTGTAAGAAGTAAATGTCATGCTTAATTCTGCCCCTCCTCTTGTAATTTAAACAGCTGAATGTATGTGTTCTCTTTTTCTGGACTAGGACCAGGAGTAAAAAGTGTCAGCCAAAGCAGTTTTTTGCTTTTTTTTCTTGTAGTAGCTATATGTGAATAAGTATAGATTTTAAATGCAAAATATGCTCTAATGATGGCCACTTAAAATAAAAATCTTAGCAACTTCTGTTTACTCATGAATTTGATGCTATGTGCTGCTTTTTAGTTTACAAAATTCAAGTAGTTAATATAAAACTAGTCCAGCTTCAGTTGCTGTTCCTATAAATGTGGATGTAGAGATGTGGAGAAAGATCCTGTGCTCAAGCAAATAATTGATTTCAGTTTGGAGCAGCTGTACAGTAACACTGTGATGAACAGAAAACAGATGGTTCTGTTTTCCCCCCACAGATTACAGTAATTCATAGGTGAGCTGTGAAAATACTATTATTGACTTCTCTTTGGCTTGGGTATTTTGGTATTTACAAGTCAAGCTTTAGTTGAGCAGAGTTTGATTGTCAAGCTTGCTTTTTTTGTTGTCTGTCGCTGTTAATGTCTTGGCTGTTGAGGCTTGACATGAAACACTATCAGAATAAAACTAGAAAGTGACATTTCATGCTGATAAAGCAGACAACACCATAATTTCTGCATTGCAGTGGTTAAAATGAAGGCCTGATATCTGCCTGACACTAGTGAGTGCTTCCTCTGAAGCTGTCAGCACCTCTTTTAGGTATTTTTGTCTTTATCTAGAGCAGTTGTTTTCCACTTGATTGCAAGGTGTGATGGTGGTTGACAGCTTCCAGGTATCCTTCCATTAAAGGGCTCCTGAGGTCATTCTCAGGAGACAGCTGGGTGTGCAGATGTTGTTCCCTCATAAACAGCCTCTCTTAATGTGACATGGGCTTTGGAGCTAGCAGACTTCTCATCTGCAGTGGTGCACAAAGATATCAGTGCTCATGTCCCCTGTAGAAAGTGTGGCAGACTGGCTGCATGCACTGCCTGAGATTAAATCTGCACTGCCCAGCATCCGTGGTTTTTTTCTTGTTGGCTTTATTGTTGTTTTGTTTTTTTAATGAAAATGGCAATCTATCAGTGAGAGAGGAGTGGTGTCCTGTGTCAGGCTATGGTCTCCATTTGTTGGATGTGTTCTTTCAAGTAGAATTTTCCTTTTTCTTTAATCTTAGAAGCTGTATACAAATCAGAGGGTATAACCATATTTAAAGTTGAGGTTGTAAAGGAGTGAAGCAGGAATACATAGTGCTTAGAAATGCAGATTTCATTGCATGTTGTTTGCAACAAATTATATATGTAGCTATATATGAAAGGGAGTCCTTGGAGCTCATAACCACTTTTATATGTTGTTGGCATTGTGAACTAAAATTTGTTTGGCCACCCCTGAAAACTGCATTTGCAATAAGATTAAAACCTTATGATCACAATGAGGAATAACCATCTATAGCCTTTGGCAACTGCATATGGAATAACACTCTTTCTTCCTTTGCCAGTTTTGCTTTCCTTTCTCAACTATCTGCTCTGTACTGGTGTTTGCTGTGAAAATTACCCACTTGTTCATTAAACATATTAAGAAGGGAGGCAAAAGAAGCTATCTTAAAGGAAAAAAAACCCTTTCATAAATTTAGAATACTTAATAGAGCAAAATATCAACATAAATTCTAACTGTTCTCTTAGTACCCCTGATGAGTGTACAAAGGCTGAAAATGTTTGTGAAGATAGCTTTAAGTTCTGATAAGGTGGTCAAGATGCAGTTAAGCCTTGAGTCTTTCTCATGCCACAGATGCTTTGGCTTTAGGAAAAAATTCTTTGTTTTCTTGCAAAGTCCCAGTTACTGCTGTATTCTCCATCTTCTTTTGACTTCGTACTGCCAGAGGGGAAAACACTGCAGGGGAAAAGAAGTTTTGCTTCTCATTAACAAGCAGCACTTGGCCTTGGGTTTGTACAGGTGTATCTCTGTGTGAACAGCAGGAACTCAGGCAGCCACCCAGCCCCTGCAGAAAGACAAAAGCAGGGGCAGGGCCAAGGGCAGAGCAGAATATGGGGAAGGATTGGGGTGGAGAAGTGGATAGTGGAGGAACATGTTACTGTAGCTCCACTTCATCTGTGGCCATCTAAGTGCACTTCTGAATACTCCAGTGCAGCTCCCCTGCACGCCTCCAAATGGATATTGTAACACAGATGGTGGTTAGAGCTTCCCGTTTTTCTGCTTCTCAATTTAACTTGTTGCTGAACAGATCTGTGTTAAGCTTCCTTACCCCCTTCTTTGAGAAATAGGGTATTGTACCCAGAAAACAGCACATTTGGATTTTGTGTAGCCAAGTTTAGGCTGGGGCTCCAGGGGGGTGCCATGTGCTGGAGCGGGTCAGGGGATTTCCCCAGGCCTTACCTGGAGCACAGGACCCACATGCAGAACTCTCTCTGAAAATGTTGCTTCTTTGTGGTCCCTCCAGCTGAACCCCTGAGCACTTGCCTTGCCTGAGGTGCCCCAGCAGTAGCTTAGAAGGGTTTTCTGTGGAGGACAGTGTTTGCTGGAGCTGGAGGATGTGCTCTTGCCAGCTCAGCTGCAAAGCAGCAGCTTAATGCCACCCTGCTCTTGTGGGTGAGAAAAGCTCAAGGGGGTGGGAACACACACGGCATCACTTGTGCAGATTTGGGTATGGATTCTAGACATGACAGCTGGTGCTTTCAAAACAAAGCCCTAGTCTTTAATAAGTGTTTTTATTTGCATATGCTAAATGTCAGTTTGTTACAGGCTCACTGTATTTCTTACTGAATGGACCTTGTGCTGGGCACTGATGTAAAGTCCGAGGCAAAACCTTAGTACTGAAGGGAGATTGGTTTTGCTGGAGGGAGTTAGAGCAGAAACTCTGGAATGATGTGTGGCTTGCTTTGTGTGGACCTAGTGTATCAAATCCTTTGTAGCTGTTTGAGTTTGCTATGAAAGCATAGCCCATACTGTTCCAGATCTTTCTCTTGTTCAAATTACAACCTGACTTTTACGGTTTCTTGCAGGCCAGCCCTCCAGATCTCTATATTGAAAGATTTAACGTAGCTCTTGGACAGTATATGGGAGCATTGCAGAGCATTGTGCCTCTTTTCATATATATGGTAAGTTTTAGAAAATTCTTTTCAAATGAGTATGTCCATACATAAGATGCTGACTGAAAGTGAAAATAATAAAATGCAGCTAATAATGATTTTTGACATGTAAAACTTACACTTCATGCCTAGTTTTGGTGCCTGCCTAGCAGTACTGATGAAGTTAGATGGGGAGAGGAAGGGGAAACCTTTAAATGGAGAGTTTTGCAGTTGGTTTCTGCCCTAATACTTCTTTCCTGGGAGTGAGGAGAATGGTTCCGATTTTGATGGGAAAAAAGCCATCTCAAATAGTTCATTATTTATATCTTTTGAACAGAGATAATTTATTGACTTGTTAAGTTTTGGCTTCTTAGTTTGGACAGGTTGTGGAGGTGATTGTTTTTTGCTTTCACGTTGAACAGATTCAGAAAAGATAGGAAGAAATGTGTCTTGGAAATGTCTTTGTTACTTGATAAAGTAATTTAGAGTGTTGGATGGATGAAGACAAAATAATCTTCATAGCACTGTTAGGCATACTTGGAGTGGTTCAGAAACCAATAATTTACATTTACATTTTGGTACGTCAAAGTATGAAAACTTTTATTGCCCTTTTTTAGTGGTAATGAATAACTTAAGCTTGAAATTTGTCCTTCTCCCAGAAACTGTCCTTGTGTTGGCATCTCTTAGCAGTGAAAAAAAAAAAGGATTAAATAAGCCTCAAACTCTTCAAAGTTTTTCTGATTGGTAGTTTCACAGAGTTTAGGAAGCAGTGTCCTTTAGAAGGATCTCCTGTGTTTCAGTGATTTTTGGTAACTTGCTACAATATTTTGGCATAGTGTTACCATACAGATTTGTTGCATTAAAAGAGGAATTTGCCTTTCTGGAGCTTGGTGTTTTCTAAACTGCCCTTTTATTTGGTTCTGTTACCTGTTGGTTCCTCTTGCTGCCAAAATCAATGCTGACTTGGCTCAGCTGTATAGCTGGTTTATAAGGCTAATGGCAAATCAGCTACCAAACTTTTTCACTGAAATAATTTATTAATTAGTGTTGTGCATGATGTGGGAAATATCTCTAGAGAAGTCAGGATGAAAAATGTTTGTGTTTCTTAGTTTTTTTCTGTATGTATTTGGAAGTACTTTTATGTGCAGGTACTCTTACAATTTTACATTGTAGTGTCCAATCAAGTTTTCTCATACAACAATAGCAGTTTCCTTTGTTTGGTCCAAAAATACAATTGAAAAACAACTGCACGAGGTGAAAGCCTAATTGCTCTACAGTCTAAATTACAGCTTTGCAGTTACTTTAATAGATGCTTTTCAAAAAGTTGTGGAATGGACCAAGTAGTTAAACTCTGCCTTTATGTCAGAGGTGAGGAGGCTTTCCTTCTCTGTGATTGCTTTAATCAGGAGTTTCCAAGGCTGTTGAGCTGCTTGAGGACTTTGTTCTGAAAGGATAATTATAGTGCTCCTTAGGAGAACTTTTAATGGGAATTTAAATATTTTTAAAATCTGTGAAACTGAGGAAAAACAAAAAGCTTATATGTAGAACTAGAATATGGCATAGTATTTTGTCTTAGGCTTAGTCCTGTGTCTTAATAGCAGCAGCAGCACTTTTCTTTCCTGATGAGTACCAAAGCAGGAAAGATGATTTCTTACCCTGTATGTGTGTGGTGACCAAGGGGTGTTTCCAAACTTACCAGGAGGGATGGCTGAGAGGGCTGACCTTGCAACTGATGGAGTTTTTCCTTCTTTTGCTGGGAGCACTTTGTTTTTTCATGTGGTGATCGATTTTTTCAGTCTTAGGCTGCTGCAGCAGGTTTGTCAGAAAAGCACGGAGGCCAAAAGACCCTCTGAGATTCTGTGGGTTTAGACTCCTTCAGAAGTTCAGGGATGTAACTGAGGTAAAATAAAACTGGAAGTCAGCTTAATACACAGTGCTTTAATCCTAGCAGAAAACTGGTTTATAAATTTAAATGAGATTATTCTGGGTTGTTACAGGTTGTACATATCACAATAGGATACACACATGAATGGAAAAATATTTCCACTTGAATAAAAAAATAAAATTTAGATGGTATATTTTTCTTACAGAATTTCAGTTTTTCATTTTACTTCGAGATATAGGTGAAAATCTGTTATTTTATCAAGTTATATTAGCCTAACATTTGTGAGCACTGTGGTTTTGGGATAGTTAAAATTTATTTCATTGCCTGCAACTTGTTGTTATCCCTACTGGTATTGCACTTTGTTGCTTATCAGCTAGAGGGCATTTTGTGTGTGTCTGTATAGACAGATGCATGTGAGTATGAGGGGATAAGCACTCCTGTATACTGCTTTTTCTTCTTTCAAGTACTTATTGATCTCCTCTTAATATTAACTGAGTTTTATCTTTTAAGATCATAAGATGTTTTGTAGAATTCATGTTTGTATCATACCTGATTTTCTCAGTTACTCACATCTGCTTACCTTTTAGCTGTCAGTTAGACCTTTAGGTGACTTTAGACATTTTCCTAGAAATACTGGCACAGCCTAGGTAGTGACATGTTATACAGAAAATCTTCCTGATTTACCCCTAACAAGGATGGGGAAGGTGAGAGCTCTTCTGCTCTCTCCTTTCAGCACTGTGGATTGGAAATGAAGCACTTAAGTTAGATGCTTTTTGTTTGTCTATTTAAGCTCATGCAAATGGAACATCTTTTTGGAAAGATGTTTCCAAATGAGCAAATGTGCAGAGTATTTTTCATTTGTTCTGTGTTTGTATTGTCTTGTAGCTGTTGGGTTGTGAGGTTTTTTTTTTTTGGTTGCTTTCCTAGTGAAATTACTAGAATTAAAAGTTTAGACTTTGTAGCCCCTGAGCAAAATGGAGCACCATTAATTGCCCATCTTGTGCAAAATGGTTTAGGAAAATGGTCTGGTGAAAGGCTGTAGTGTGCTGTGTAGCTTAACACTTTCTCAAAGTGTATTTTTAGTTGCTGTGAGTTTCTGTTGCAATGGCAATTCATCATTGATAAAAACCATTGCAAATAAGTTAGTCTGTTTCCAATTAGGTTATTCTGTCTGCAGGGCCTTCCCCTCAGTGTCTGTTCACAGGCCCAGGTGAGGGGAAGCAACTGAGTCCTAGTTCTTGATAAAACCTCTACAGGCAGGGATACCTTCAGGGAAGGAACCACCAGCAGCAAGTTTACTAAATTTAAAGAAAACCAACTTTTTAAGGCTGTTGTCCATCACTGCAACAAACTTAAACTACAATAGGGGCACGTATTCAGCCCTCAGATTGCCTTTGTTCTACAGGGTGCAATCTTTATTAAAGAGGAATAACTGCTGGTGAATGTTTGCCTCAAAAGTTTAAGGGGTTTCTGCCTGGACAGATTGTTACGGTGTGTTTGTAGTTTTGGTAATGGCCAGGAGAAGGTTTCATACAAAAACATGAAGATTGCTTTCCATTCTGAGAGTTTGTTCCAGTTTTGTTAAATGCTTTAGTGAACAGGAGGAAAACTTGATTAAAGTGTGGAAAAACCTTTCTCCCTTAAGATATCCCTTCTTCTAGTAAGTTCTCAGACAAGTGTTCCTGTGGGTTATTTTTGAGTTGATTTTCTGGTAGATTATCCATTTAACTCTTTTATACCATTTGTCCAAATTACTGAATTCAGCTATTCCACTTCCAAGCTAGCTTTTTAATGATAAGAGATTTATCTTGAAGCAATTTTTTCCCCCAGCATTTAAAACACGTCCAGGAATAAAACACAGACAAGAAATCTTACTATTAATTGCAAGCTGGAAATGGAGCATTGATACCAAATAGTACATTAGGTATTAGGACCCTCGAGGAACTCATGAATAGAATTATCTCTGAATTTCCCTCAAAGAGATGAATTCAGTATTAATGCTAAATGGGTCAAAGTAATGGAATCCTAAAAATTTTAATGTAGTTCACTTTTGTATAGATTTGTAAATATCACTTATTTCCACCGCTGGTTCATTCTGAGTAGGTGTCCTCTGAGATTGTCAGTGAACCACACAAGTGGATAGTTGTGCTGAGGATTTATTATTGTAACCTATCTATTTTAATGGTTTAATTACTTTTAGTCATTGGAAAAAATATTTTCTTTCATTACAAACATGACACCCAGCTGTATTTTGGCATTAAGAGAATTTATAAAATTTCCAGAAGTTCTAAAATGAAGTGTTTTGTGTACAAGCTCTCCAGTCTGGATCAATATGAAGATATAGCTGTAGATACAGAGGACAAAATAAATAGGTATGGCTGTATGTAAGTAGGTTTGTCACTAATGTTTTTTTTTTGTTGTACAAGAATGTTCTGTTTAGTTTAAATGCAGTCACCAAGGAAATACTTCACAGGTGAAATATTCTACAGCTTTAATACTCTGAACTGTTTTTATTCAGGGAGAAAAAAAAGTTTACTTTATTTGCTGTTATGAGGAACAAACTTGAAAACTTCTGTCTTATTTTCCAGAATAAATTTTACATAGAAACCAAGCTTAACAGAGACTTAAAAGATGACCTTATAAAGCTGTTTACGGAACATGTTGCAGAAAAGCACATTTACAACCTAATGCGTAAGTAAAGCTGTTGACTTTTTCTTATAATGGAAGCCTGGAGAGCCACAGTGCTTTCAGATAATGTGAAAATCCACAGCAAATGGGGAAAAAATGCCAAATATTAGTAAACTTAAATACAGATTCCTTTGAGGCATAAGAAAATGTGGCACAGTTCAACTTACTTTTTTCAGAAATCTGACTTTGTATGAAATAATGATTTGCTTGAGATCTTGGGGAAGCAATATTTGTTTTTCCTTATGACCTGTGATTATGGCATAATGAATGTTTTATTGTTCTGTTGTTTATGCTGTTGCTTTTTAACCTTGTTATGAAAATATTGACAGGTGTCATTAAGAACGTGGCTTGGTCAAAAAGCTGTGATACCTCTGGGGTTATTGCCAGCCTGTACTCAAGTACTGCTGCAGTTGGTGAGCTGCAGAATGCTGACAGCAGTTTCTCTCTTAGGTTAATGGGTTAATGCAAATACAATGTGCTTCAAGTGATGCCCACAGGAACGGGAAGTGTGACTCCTGTGGTGAACCAGAGTGTTTGTCTGAAACCTGCCACCTCTGAGAGTGTCTGTGAGAGCACAGGGACCTTGCTGCTGGCCTGCTTTGCCCCTCAGAAGGGCAGCTAGCAAAGCATTAGAGCAATTGGAGGGGAGTTTATTGCTCTTTTTTTCTTGGCTCGGGTAGCAATGTCCTGCGCTCTCCGGCGGAGGGAAAGGAGCTTTGCTGTTGTGTCAGGCTCACTGAGAGGTGACATCCTGGGCAAGGGGTGGGTGAACAGGGTGGCTACAAGGTCAGGGAGCCTGGCACTCTACAGTGATGGGAGATCATCAGCTCTGATGAGGTCTTGTTCTTGCCATCTGGAAAAGTCACTCAGAGCAGATCACATCACCTTGGAAATAGTAGAACAATGAGGAGTGCCCAGCCACGGGCCTGATGTTTTATTTTGTGCCAAAGAGAATTACTAGTACCATGAAATCTGGTAAGATGATTGCTGCAACAAGATCATGGAAAATTTGGCTGATACTGCCTTAAAATGTTCGCATTTTTCAGGCAAATAATTTTTTTTTCCAGTGGCAAAGCAAAGGTGTAACACTGAATAAACCTCTAACATAAGTGATGTCAGATGTGTGTTGCTAAGTAATTAACTTTCTGCAGTGATAATAGCTGAATCAAACAGAAATTGCAGATGAATTGCTGAAAGGAAAAGACCCCTGGTGTTGTGTGTGTGTGTAATCAGAAATACTTTTTCCCAGCTCTGTTAATTGCAGAAGTAAAATGAAAAGAAAAAAATGAAAAATAAAAGTAAGCTGTCTGTGTTGCTGTATATAAAGTCTCTTGTTTAATGAGCAGCTTCCTTGGGTTCATTTCAGTCTGACCACCAGTTTATTAAAGCTATGTTATTTGGATTTTATCTCCCTTCTGAGTAAGAGGATAGATACTGACAGGCATGAACTCCTAACTGTGATCTGATTTAATTAAGTCTTGGATAAGAGGATCTATAAATTAAGTTAAAGTATGCCTAAATAAAATTTTAAACTTGCTAACAAGTTCTTGGGAAATAATTGAAGATAAACAGCACATGATGTAGTACTGCAGATGTGCTGAAAAATTTCTAGTATAGTATTTTTTTTCTGCCTTTCTCAGCTCTTTTATTCTAGCTTCCTGAAATTCAAACCTTCCTTTTTGGAAATATAAGTGCTCTATGAAAATAGAATGCAAGTCGGTGCTTGTTAGTCACTTTGCTTCCCAATGTCAGTGTGTGGTGCTCTTTGCTGATATTTGATACAGATTTGGTTCAGCAAAAAGATGTTTCTGTATTGTGAGGGGGAAAAAGTACAGATAGGAATGGGGATACTTTGAAAATGAAAGTCAAGGAAGTTGTGATCTGTATGGAGAAATGGAATCCTGGGGCTGTTTTTTTAAGAGATGTTGCAACTGCCACTTCAGTGAGAAGAAGCATGCCTTCCCTCTGTTTGAAAAAACACAAATTACAAAATTGGTTTAATCCATTTGTGATCTAGACCTGGAGGGTCAGAGTAACATCTGCTCTCGCTCCTGAAATTTGTTGCTATGTTTTTTTGTATGAAGTGGGTTTTGTTTATAGTACCTTGTCATTCTCTCAGTGCCTGGAAGCTGGCATTTCTATTTGAAGCTGTGTTCAGGAAGGACTGTAAGTACATTTCAGTTTCATTTGATTTTTGAAAAAGTTCCCACTCCACTCCAAAAAGATGGGAGGGGAGAAGCCAGAAGGGCAGTGCAGCCCTGATCTCTTCCTTGGCATTTATCTCGCTCAGACTCCCCCAGGCTGAGTCCCCTTGTTGCTGTGCTGGCTGGTGGGAGGCTGGAAGGTGCAAGATCAACACCTGCTACAATGGTCTCTGTGCTGGGAGCACTTCTCTGAGCACTTGGTTGCAAAAATTAGAGTGATCAAGGTGTCAACTCGTTATTTACAGAGGAAATATTGCTTAAGTGAACATTACTTTGACTAATTTTTCCTGTACCAATGCCAATTTAGTTCATTTGGAGTTTGATAGATGAATTTTTTTTTTAAAAAAAGCACTTCACTATCTGGAGCACTTCTCATTAGTTAAAGTAAATGCATAATAAAAACCCACAATACACAGATCCATGAACACAGTTGTGTTTGTGAAACACTTTTACACCCACACATTTACCAAAGCAATGCTCTTCAAATTAAAGTGGGTACATCTGAACTAAGTGAATATAACCTGATTATTTTCCTTACAAAGCCAAAGCTGGCTCTTGCTGATAAGACTGTTGTATTCAGTGGCATGGGAGAAGTTGCTGTGTGCAGAACTGCTTAACTGAAGGTAACAAGCAAAGATACAGCATCTTATTTACAGGAAGCTTCAGAAATGAGGGTGGGAGGGGGAGAAGATGCAGATAATATCCTCATGTCACTAGGGAAGGGGTGGTGGAGAATGTCATCTTTGTTCCTGCTACAGTCCTGCATGAGGTGACTTGTAAGCAGAAAAGCTCAGAAATCGGTTTATTTTCTCCTTGTGCAGCCACTATCTCTCTGATAGTCCTGCACTGCGATCTCCATGCTCTGGAAACATCCTGCCTGTTTATTCTCATCTAGAAGAATGGCAATTACTGCATGAAAGTGCATAACAGCTCCTGAAACTCTCTACTTTTAGTACTTGCAGTAGGTAAAATTCAGTGCCAGAGTATTTGCAAGTAACTGCCACTCTTCTGCTTTTGGACATGGGCAGCTTAGTGCCCAAACCAAGGTCACTTTTGAATCTATGAGAAGAGGAAAAGCCATTAAGAGCATTGTGTTGTGTCTCCTTGGTGGAGAGATCACTTGGGTTTAGATTACAAGAGTTTGCAATTATTCCTGTTCTCTTCCTGAAAACTGAAGAAAGCAGGGAGAGTGCTAGGCTGGAGTCCTGCTCTGGGAGGTTGATGAGGTTCCCAGCATCTCCACATGGAAGAAAAAGCAACAGAAACTCTAAGCTAGTCATAGAGGTGAAAGCTGGTTTGGAGGGCAGCCTGAGTCAAATATATATAGAATTCTTTGCTTACAGCAGTGTTTGTGGGGGAAGTAGGATGTATGAGATTGATTATGGCACTTGTGAACAAGCCTTATCATATCTCTGTAGTACTTCAGCCATTTATATCTGTGTGTGTAGGGGCTGTTTCTTGCCTTACACATTATTGTTGTGAGTTCAAGAAGTTTTTTACTCTTCAAAGAGCAATGCACTGATACAGATCATCCAGTACAAGTTGGTTCTTCCCAAAAAAATCATCTGCCTGCACTTTTGTACAGTAGTTACTCAACTGGGAAGTCAGGTAAATTTTATCAGAGGGGAAAATAGCTTTGTGCTGCACTTTTGAGTTTGTTCCTGTTGCCAGGGGTAATTACAGAATTAGCCACTGAAGCCTGAGCACACAGAGTGGTTACTGTGTGTGAATTCTAAAGGCACGTGGGCAGTTGCAGAATGTAGTTCTCCATGTCAGTCCCTGTGTGGGTTCAGAGCTAAAACCCAGTCTGAAAATACATCACATAATTTGCCAAAGTAGAAGTTTTTTCTCATGGCTTTCCAAGAAAAAACTTCATTGAAAAAAGTCTGGAGGAGGGAGACCACTCACAGTCTACTTCATTATGTTTTCAGTTTCTAGCTAGTTACAGAGGAAGCCTTTTCTCTAAAGATTTTTGCATATGACAGCTTTGTTTCTTCCTAGTTAGGTCACTTGGATTCAGATGAAGGGAAGAGATCTTGTTGTTCCATTTTCTTTATTTTTTTTTTGTTGGAGGTGTATTAAAGCTCAATAGAAGGGCTGTTTATGTTGGAAAAGGTTTTCCTTTATAAAAACAGAAGGATATTTCCACTGCATTGGTGCTTTATGAGAAGTACCAGAAAAGTAAACTCAAATGTTGGAAAAGGTTGCTAACAGCTCTTTAACAATGAAGTTGTCCAGATTTTTGATTCAGCAGGTAGAAATGTAATGCAAAATTACAGAGAATGAATCTATTTATAGCTGTTAGAGGTTGATGAATGTAGCTGGGAGGATGTTGCCTGTGCAGAGATTCTCCTGTTGTTGTGCAGTGGCTCAGTAGGAGTGTTTGTTGCACCCAGCCCTACGTATTTAGCAGCTGTGTTTTGCTGTGCTGGCCTCCCAAAGCCTGTTGATATCAGTGAAGCAAGGGACCCTCCTCATCTCTTTGGCTGTGTGCTGCTTTGACAAAATGCCTTTCAGTAATAAATGCCATATCCAGCTTTTGTTTGTGAATACAGAACTCTGTTTGAGAGGAGCAGTGCAAATGGCTGAGAGAAGGACTGATGCCAAGTTCATGGCCTGACTCTACAGCTACAGCAGAGACCCCACAGGGTTTGTTTTGAAGTGTGCTGAGATTTTTTATTCACTCCCCATGCCTCACCCTTTGGCAGAGATAGACAAGAAAAAGATGGTTTGAATTGACATTCACCCTGTTTGAGGTAGCATTTCTTTCCCCTCCCTCCACTTTGACATCTGTCTCAGACAATCTGCATATGAGAAGCAGTCTGTTACTGCCTTGCTGCACAAACTGCAGAGAAAATGCCCTGACAAAGGGAAAAAACTCTCATGGTTTTTCAGCTTCTTGCAGAGAGCCTTGCCCCCAGCCTTTCTGTGTGCTGCTGACAGTGAAGGAGTTGCTCATTGTGCTTCTCATTTCGGTGTCACATCTAATGTCTGTGTTTTATAAGGAAAATGATCTTGTTCTTCAATGTCCTGAGTTGGTTTTGACAGAAATGCCTCGAGCATCATTATAGGTTTGGTGCAGCAGAACCATGGGCTTTTATCTGAAAGGTTTGGGCTCTGTAGGCAGAGCTGGGGGTTTCGTTGCATGGTTTAGGCTATGTCTGCATTAATAAGTGGGGTGGTGTCAAGGGAGCAGAGTATGGAACACCTCTGTGTTGATGTTGAGGACCCAGTGCTGACCTTTCCCTGCTTTTTGGAGAGTTTTATTTCCCACTTGCTAATATCTGCTCCTTTGAACAGAGTGCCTGGGAGTAGCAGTTCAAGCACATCTGGTTTAATCTTGCCCAAAAGGAATTAGAGTAATATGCTCCAAGGTAGCTCTGTCATACCAACCAAGGAGAAGCAAAGTGGGGATGATCAGTGAATTTGCTTCAAAATCACATTTCTAATCTGAACTAAAGCTTTAATATAGAAACTGCCCTCAGGCATTCAAAATCATTATTCTTTTTGGTTTGGGACACAGAGTGATGACAGAAGAAATGTGTTTTAAAAATGTCTTTTTTGGTTACTGAGGCTTTTTCCTTCTGTAATACATTGGATGTTACTCAGCCTCTAGACACTGCTTTGCTTTTTCCTAAAACTCTGAAAAGTTAATATGAGAAGAAAATCTGCACAACTCTACTCTGCCACGTTCATAAACTATATTTCTTGCTTTTTAAGTTTAGGAATGAGACAGAAAAAAAGGGAGATATCTTTAAAAAATAATTATTAAGAAAGGCAGAATTACTGGCCTGTGGAGTGTCTCTGTCCTTAGAGTTAGCATGTGTCAGGATACGTAAAATAAAATTACATTTCTTCCTCAGGGCTTTAAAAATGAAGAAAGGTAACAGAGCACTAGGAGGAAATAACAGTTAATTCCATTGTGTTTGTGCTAGACTAAAACAGAGTGATTTCTGTTAGAATACCTCTGAAACAAAAAGCTAATGTACAATTTTCCCCAGCTATAAAGCTGTTGAGGTTCCAGCTTCTGACAGTAAATGATTTGTGGGGCAAGAGAGTTCTTGTAGCAGAAAAGGTCCTTTTTTTGAGATGTAGGGAAGGGATGCATTTATTCTAAAGTTCTTCATTAAAAATAATTTTAAAAGAATTTTATGCACCCACAGGATTGTAAATTTCAGTATTTAATTTCTAGCTTATTTTGTGTGGCAGTTGGTTAATCAGTTCAAATTTCTAATTCTAACCTTATAAACAATGTTCTGCTTTGTGTCCTTCCTTCTTTCCTTCCAAATATTGGTAGACACAGATAATTGATACCTGTGAATCTGGAAATCAGCTGCAGTATTGTTCCACTTCTTTTCTGGCCTGTGGGGAGGGTACTGGGGTGCTGCTGCTGCAGGAAAGTTGTCCATTCCTTCAAAACTCTTGTCACATTAATGTCACCCTTTTTTTAGACCTCAGCAGCTAACCCTGCACTCTCCAGGGCTAAACAAAGTAGCTTTTGTAGCTGTTAATCTTTTACACCCTCTGTGCTCTGCAGATCTGATGGAATAATCAATATTTACACGCTCAGCAGTTTAAGGGTGCCATCACTAATACTGAAGTCGCAGCTGTAATTTCACAGCTAAGGACTAAGTCATTGTGTTGTAACAATACTGGAAGCAGTCTGGGTTGTTACCAAGTACTGTAGAACGCATTCAAATTCTCTAAATAACAATCTACATGCAAATTTTGTCTCCAAACTAAACCTTTCATCAAAGGATCTAGAGGATTTTACAATGCTGCAGCTACATTTATTATTTTCCTTGTTTCATGTTGATTAAGTTGCAGCGCCTCAAATTAAGTTGGAAAATACAGTCTCAAGTAATGACCACCATGGTTAATCTGGCTCTTTGTCAAAGAAATAGGAATAATATTCCAATTTCAATAAGGCCTCATAAAAATATAAATGTGAAAATACTACCTTATTTTCCAATTATACAAGTCTGAAAGCATATATCTCTACATTTATAGCTTTGTTTTTCATATTTATTCTTGTTACAACACTGAATATTTTCCGTGTGATTAAAACTCGGAATTTTTATTTTGTAGCATTTTTATTAGGTACTTAATAAAGCTTTTGGTCTATGTAATGAATATTTTAAAAGTAAACTGTGGCTTTATTAAATGCCTAGTGGCAAATGTGTAGTAATAAAACCAAATTTTTATGTCTTTTTTTTTTCTGATCTACATTTTAATTCATTACAAACTTACAAAGAATTTAAGTTGTTAAAAATTTATTTTTAGTTCTGTTTAAAGGAAGATAAAATCCCAGGATCATGAGGAATTTGATGTACCTGCAAGTGTGAAGGTTAAGCCAAAGAGAACTCAGTTTTCATTCAAAAGGCTTTTGAAGTTGTAGGTCAGTAATTAACATGGAGGAGCTGTACCTAGATTAAAGGAGTGAAAAGGTAATATATGATCAAGCTTCATCAGACAATTTAATAATAAAATAGGCAGCAGGTAAAAAAACCCCAACAAACCCAAAATGCCAAATAACAACAATAACAAACAAACACAAAAACCTGACCAACCTCTCAGAAAAATCTCACAACCCAAAATGGCAACAGCGAAACCTTTCAGCTGCATCTTGGCTGCCAGCAGTGACAATTCCCTCCCTGTTTGATTGCTCGTGGCATCTGGGTTCAAGCCAGTGCTTTGCATGGACTGGGCTAAAGGAACCATCTTCAAGGTGAATGGGATTTTATCACGGTGAAGTGGAAGGGTTTGTGTGGTCAGATGGACCCTGGATAATTCAGCTGAGAGAAAGGTAATTTATCCTACTACAGGTTTGACTCTGTGAGCTCTGCAGAGCCTCCCAAGGGGCAGAAATGCTGTGCACTTATGTAAGGGCTCCATTCCCTGGAAGTAGTGAAGTTGGTATTCTGCACAATAATGTAAAAGTTGCATACATAGGGAAATTACCTCCCAAAAAGCACAGTTTGCACAGCAGGACAAAGATCTCCAGCAGCTCTTTGTTTGCATTAAGCAATGGGTTCTGCTTCTCTTGAAGACTGGAGAGCAACAGCTGACTAATGCCTTAGTGGGGAGGCTGTTGGGGTTGCTTTTAGTGGGAATATGGTTTCTAATTTTTTTAAGGTGCATTGTTAGAACTTTGAACACATCTGCCTAAGTCATACTTAGGTATGATTTGCTAAAATAGCTTACTTTGTAGTTCTGTTAAATTACTACAAAGGGAGAAAAAAAAACCTTTTACTAACATGCAAAAGGTTGACTGTTCTGCCAGAAAAGTTACATCTTTGCTAAGTAAAATAAATCTATTTTCAAAGGAATGTTGAAGAACAGAAAAAGTCTTTTAGAACAGCTAAATCCAAGTTTTTGTAAGTCAATCTTGAGTTATGAACAAGTGAATTTGAACCTGTTAAGATACCATCTGCTACTCCTGGAATTACTGGGCTCCTGGATCTTGGCCCAAGTGCCCCACTGTAATTAAGAAGTAGCTTAAGTGTTCATCAAGGGTTCTCCAGTGCTGCTGTGCAGTAACAAGGTACCTTGATTACTGCAGAGTATCTGAAGTGTTGCAGGTTCATACCTTACTTACTCCAATATTGTTCATTCACTGTTCCTCAAAAATCCTTGAGGCCATTTTGGGTATTGTATCTTACCTCAGTTCAAGAATATTTCAAATCATCGTGTATCTTTCTGCAATTGATGTATTTCACCATGGGAACCCACACTTCTTTGATTCTGCCAGGAGTTATTTTCAAGACTATTTACAGGTTAATTAACCTGTTTGCATGTTAGTTAGTCTGTAGATTGTGATATTAATTCATGAACACTCTGGAGGTGGTCAGATGGTATCATGGTGTCATTACCACTCCAGTTTTATTCTGCCTCTCCCTCTTCTATCTTTGTAAATGCTGCAGGTGCAGTTCTGGGGGTAGGTAGGAGGAGTCTGTGCAACTTCTCTGTTGAGACTCTCACTAATTGTTCTAATAAAGCAAGAGTCAAAGCCTTAGTATTTGTTAGTCTTTTGTAAGATTGTAAAATAACAACAGAGATAATTTCAGCATGTCTGGCAGAGCTGTTTCTGTTCCTTGAGTGAGCCTCTCAAGAAGTCATACAGGATTGAACAAATGTCTTAAGTTTGTTTCATTGCAAAATGGAAGATGAATTTGTGTGCAAAGAAGTTTTACATCTTTGCATCTTAATTTTTAGCTTTGTCTTTAAATTTGATTTGAGATCTTTTGGTTCTATCCAGAGAGGAATCTTCCTTGTTCTTATGGAAAATATTCTGAAAACATAAATCCTACAGCAGTGCTGTTCATTTTTTGAGGCTTGATGTCCAGCTTTTGGACAAGCTGGGTTAGTTTATACTGTATGGCTTATTGAACAGGATATTCTTTAATTTTCTTTGTTGAGAATCGGGAAATACATGCCATTACATTGTAATATTGTTGAATATGATACTGTCATGCTTTTAGTTATTGACTATAAATCAGGAGTGAATGATTTAAATCTGCAGTGTAGTAGGTGATGTGTGCATTTGCAGAAAGCAAGGTAGAAAATACTAATTTCTGAAGCTGCAATAAAGTGATGAAGATTTTTTCGGTTTAAATAATTTGTTTTGCATATTTTAGGAATGTAATTTAATGTCTACATATTAAGAATAAATTCACAGTTCCTCGGGTACTTTGCAATTCTATTGGTGATGCTTAGGCTGAAGTGGCGACAGTCTAATTAAAGATATAAATATTTGTATATGCACACACATTGTTTGGATTGTGCATTACTGTCACATTATAAAGCACTATGCCCATTTTAATTCTATGACTTCCAACTTTCTTGGCTGCCAAGAGGCTGTTTGACAAATCTTTAGGAAAGGGGCTGTAAATATGTCATTACAGAACAAATCACAGGCTCTCACACCCTCAAGGCTTCAGCTGAAATGAGAAAGCACTTTTAAGATGGCTCTTTGTAAAATAAATGCATCTATAACAGTTAAATATAACAACTGTGATTACTTGAAGGTTACAAAAAAGTACTTTGTTTTAATTTCCCTATGACATGAGCACTTAAACAGTTTCAGAAAGAGAAGAAAAAACATGCTACTGAATATTTTTCTTTCTATTTAAGTATTCTAGTGGCAGATGCTAAAGCCAGAACTGGAGATGCTCTGAAGGTTAAAAAGCAGAGCTTCTCCATTGTAAGCCCAAGAGATATATCCCTTAGGTAGAATTGTAAGAGTCATTTCTCCTCCATGTGGTGGGCACAGAAACGTGTTCAACTGCTTGGTAGAGAAATGAAAATGAAGAGGTAGCAGTTGGTTTACACCTTCTTAATTTCTTGTTGTGTATGTGTTTCTGTAATTCAATGTATGTACAAAGCTCATATAAATACAAATACAGATAAAAACCTGTATATGATAACATAAGCAGTAAATGTACTATTGCCAGATTTTTCCTCAAGAGGAAGGTGCAGTTCTTGTGTTTAAAAGAACAACTTTTCTTCTTTGACATTTACAATTTTTGCACTACATGTGCATAGACTTTGAATCCATCCTTAGTTTTGCATGCAAAATTCTAAATGCTGTAAAGTACAGATTTGTGGATCTTCAGGTGTTTGACACACTTGGTATGAGAGTGCTTTCAAAAAGAAATTGTTTGCTTCAGTTCTGTGTCTGAATACTTAAAGCTAAAACTAATGCTTGGTTTTGCCTAACCCCTGCTACCTCCAATAAATGAGAAATAAGTTATTCCACATTTTCACTATATGTGATTTGAGCAGGATACTTCTGTCTAAAGGGGATGTTTTATTACTCTTGAGAATAAGTTGAAGTTGGATATGTGGCTTTTTTCTTTGTGAGGACATCAGGTACCAAAAAAAGCTGTATTTTTTTGATTAAAAAAAATCTGTGTATAAGAGCCTGTATTTCTTGGTTGGAAAAGTTGTTAATTGTTTTAATTTTGTTTCAGCTTTACTTTTGGAAGCTCAGTCAACACCGTTTCAAATAACTCCTTCAACCATGGCAAATATTGTGAAAGGCCTGTATACACTACGACCAGGTAAAAATAAAAATTGTTTGTACTGATCTCATCTTGTGATTGTCATTTGTTTGCCAAAATGTGCCTACTGTCTAATGGATGCACTGTTAATAGTCAGTGTGTTGTGTTTTGTGCATCATAATGCTCAGTTCTACCCTGCTTCTCATTGCCCATCTTGTTGGTGACCTGAGCAAGGTACCATGTAAAAACCAAATCCATTTTTTAAAAAACAAGCCAGCCCTCTATTCTGGAGACAAAGGGAAGATCCATTCCCTCTCTGTAGAAATAAAGAAGGATATTAATGGGTTAGTCATGGCAGAAATTTAGAAGTATTGAAATGGTGAAAGTTGTATTGAGAGTCACTCTTCGAACAAGCAGGTCTTCGGCATGAGTTGAATGCTGAAGTTTCTTCTGTGAAGCCATTTTTGTTGGTATTATTTTATGGAAGAGCCTAATTTAACTCAGGAACACATTGTGACATCTTATGCAACAACAGTTACATTGAAAGGAAAATGGTATTGCAGATTTTAATCAATTTTGGACGAGAATCTTTGGGGATTTTCTAAGTTTTGGAGAACTGAGGAGAGCCTTAGCCTGTGTTTGAGAAGTTTTTAGAAAAAGGAAGTGTTTAAAATATCCATAAATAAGTGGTCCCTGTTTCCCTTCCTTTTACAGTACTGACAGTTTCTTACTTTGGCATGACTGAGTGGATTGTGCCTGAGCTTTAGTCTGTTTTTGCTTTGCAGTCCCCATTTATGGCAATAGAAGTGAGGATGAGAATCCTTTACAAAAGCTTTAGTGCAACATTTAGCATGTGTACAGACCAGGACTCTCTGTTTACAAAATACACTTTCTGTAAGCAAAGATTTTTACATCAGCAAAATTCACATACTTCCATCAATTTTAAGATAATGCTAATTTCAGTTTTAGAAAGTGTTCATGACCAAAGACAGAAGGGTATATACATAAGTGTAAAAGTGTTACTCTTTTGAAAGCAATTCAGGGTGGTTGTTCTTTGACCACACTTCATACTGTAGGTGATGGACTTGTGATTTCACAGTTTTCCATTTCAGATGATCCCTGTCCTGCTGTTCACAGCACAGCAGGCACTGGTATGGGTGGTATAATGGGCCTAACCAGATTCTGAGTAGTTGAAGAGCCCAGGATAGACTTTTTGGTGTAAAAAGGCTGTTCTTTGGTGATCCTAGTTCTTGAGGATGAATTCTGAAACAGTCAGAGCAAGGGTTCCTCTGAGGCAGTGCTGCTCTCTCTGTGGGATTGCTCCATTGGATGGATCTGGCACTGGTGAGCAGATAGCTGGGATGTAAAGCAGAAAGTGGTGCCAGTGGAAGGTGGGATTTAGAGCAGCCTGGGAAGTGTCTGCAGTGCAGAGAGCAGAAGGAGAAGTGAAGCAGATGTGGCTGCCAGCCAGGGGCTTCCCCTTCTCTTTCTGTTCCTTTGTCTTCTCTTCAGGCTGAGAGTATCTAACAGCCATCAGACTTCAAATGTTGCCAGAGGAGACTCTGTTTTAGTTCTAGCTTGGAACTGGGGCCAGTCCTTTTTAAAACCTCTGTCAATGATCTGGGTGAGGGGTTTGAGTGTCCCCTCAGTCGGTTTGCAGGACAGTGGGAATTGTATAAAAACTTGTGATGTTCCTCAGTGAATGTTAAAGCATCCCTTTTTTCTAAGCAAAGATCAAATTTAAGGTAACTCCTACAGCCTGTGGAAGGTCTGGCTGCAGAAATAGTTGAGTGTTGTGGTGGATCCCCTCAAGCTGAGTGTGACTGAGCAGCATACAGTTGGGGGCTATTTATTTTTCTCAGAACTTGCTATACAGTTGCTGTAAACCAAATTTTCCTCCTTTGCTTACTCTTGAAGCCTTAAATTGTCTTGCTTCTGTAAAACAATGTTCGATGTAGAGAAATTAAATCACATTTCTGAACCTGAACTAGTACAGGTTAGAATTATATTATGAATGTTTAAAAAGTGTTTGTCTGAGCTTTGGAAGATCAGTGAGAGAAATGCATTAATTCCTTTGAAATGGGGGTGGAGGAGTAGGGTTGTATAGTAATACTAACTGTGCTTTTTAGAAGAAAGGCTCAGGGAAGAGAAGGGTACATTTTGGGGATAAATTTCCTGGAGTAAGGTCTCACAATCATTTTCTAATTATCCAAGTGGGTTTGCTGATCATCAGTTGCCTGTCCTTTAGAGTGGCCAAAGACTCAGCAGGTCCTGTGAGATGCAGCAAGAACTGAATTTGATGATGAGGTTTAGAAAAATAGTAGTTCTTCTATCTACATGTAAACATTTGATTTCAACAGTCTCATTATTTGTTCTGCTTTAAAGTGTGGTTTCTGTGGATTTTGGAGTTTTTCTTTTTTCTTGTTTTTAATTCAAGATCCTAATATGTATTCAAAATAAAATTACATTTGTCAAACAGTAAAATTTTCACAAAATATCTCTTCCATGTATTTTGTTATTGCTTTCTCTCTTCTTACAGAATGGGTACAGATGGCACCAGCTTTATTTTCTAAATTCATCCCAAATATTCTACCCCCTGCTGTGGAATCTGAGCTTCAGGAATATGCTGCTCAAGACCAGAAACTTCAAAGAGAGCTTATTCAGAATGGATTTACTAGGTAAGAATTACTGATTTTTAGGAGTGATTGTGCAGGACAGTGCTGAAATAATAAAAATAGATACGCCTAAAATATTGAAATAGTAATTTAGGAGTTAATAAAGAACCTTCACAATTCAGTATCTGAAATACGACCTTTTTTTTGATGTCTTTTGTGCACTAACAACCCTGCAGATGGCACCAAAAAAGTAGATGATTGGGAGGCTTGAAATTTTTTTATCAGATTGCTTGCCATTCATGCATCCCTGTGTTTTGGTTGTCCTTCTACTGCATGATCATGCTCCTGTTCAACTTCAGCCTTTACTTTGGCTGTTTATTTTCTGTAAGCTCTGTTTTATTCGCAGGGCTTCTGAAAATGTCAATTTTCTCCTTACTTCACTTTCAGAGTTATTTATACAGTCCAGGTGTTTATTTTAAACAAGCATTTTCCATCTGAGTATTGAAGTGGGGAGGGGGAAAAGGGAGAAGAACAGACAGTAAAAGACACAGCAGAAAATGTTTATACTGTAAATTGTTCCCTCTGGGAAGTGCCTGTTGCTCTGTGCTGTTCTGTTGTTCTGCCCACACAAAGGCACAGCACTTTTCACCATTTCTGCAGTAGTCTGACCATCTTAAGACCAGACTGGGAAGCCTCACGCTCTACTCTCAGGAGGTTCATTTCTTCATAAAGAGAAAACACCTTCATCTTTCCTGTTACCTGGGCAATGCTGAGAGTCTGGCCCTGTAGTTTGAACACCCAGTAGATGTGGGTATGTTTAGTGGTGGGTGTCTGTCTGGATTTCATACCCCATGCCTTTCCTCAGAGGTCATGTCTCTCTTTGAAATGTGTTAAATTGTTGAGCTTCAGAGCTTTACTGCTGACCCAAATGCAAATGATGTGGTGCAGGCTCTTTCCTTGTAAGGCTGTTTGTTGAGGAAAAGAATTTTTTGAAAGATAAGCATAAAAATAAAACCATAATACCTTGGGCTGAGAAAAACAGTGCATTTGGCCCTAGAAATAGAAGTGTGAGACTTTGTAACTGAGTAGGCATATAATGCTGACGAAAGACTGTCATGTACAGAACAAAACAAAAAAGGGAACAATTTGATATTGTCAAACTTTCAGTCTTACTAATTCTGTAGGTGGCTGATAATAGTTCTGCTTACAAGTGCATTTCACCAGTTGCACACTCCTTAGAGAACTAAACGTGACTTTTCAAGTAGTAACAGTCTTTAGCCACAAAACCAAACTGGTTTTTCTAACCAAACTGGTTTGAAAAATGTTTTTCTTTAGTTACCTGAAAATGAGAGCGACTTGGCTGTGAAGTTCTTTGGGTGGTTCTGTAAGGTGGAGAGGCTGTATGAAAGGCTGAGAAGGGTAGTAAGGGACACTGACCATTGCAAGGCAAAATGCATTTCAAATATAGCATGTAGCAAAGATATTTCCTGTACTTCAGTTTGCTTTTAGCTGTGTCCCTTTAATGGTGGGACTCAACTCTAACATGTTATACAAGCTCCAGTTTGGCAGACTGCACTGATATAAACTATAAAAAATAGACTGTGCCAAACATGTTCATCAGAGACCACCTGCCATTGATGCAAGTATTCCTCTGCACAGTTTCAGCTTGCATTTTTATTTCATAAATGGAAAGCAACCTACATAGAAGAAGCAATTGCACAAAAGCACAAGGTAGGGTGGGCCAGTTTTCTAAACCTGCAGGGTATAACACAGCTCTCCATATATCCAGTACCCAGAAGATCCCACACTGCAGAAAGGCAGAGCTAGAGTTAGTTAAGACTGCAAACAGTATGTGTCACAGAAACTTGTGCTTGTTGCTTGTATGACTCTCCTCAAGCCCTAATCTCTCCCTTGCTCCTGCCTGTCACACAGGACAGAAGCTGTTTCCTAGAGATTTGCAGTAGTTCCAATGTCAGAGAATTACTTTTGTACATTAAAAAGGAGTTGCTAAAATATATTCTGAGGATCCCCCAAAGTCTCCTACAAGCACCACATAGGCACTTAGCCTTTGCAATGGTCAGTGCCCCTTGCTACCCTTCTCAGCCTTTCATACAGCCTCTCCTCCTTACAGAACCACCCAAAGAACTTCACAGTCAAGTCTCTCTCATTTTCAGGTAACTAAAGAAAAACATTTTTCAAACCAGTTGGGTTTTGTGGCTAAAGACTGTTGCTACTTGAAAAGTCACGTTTAGTTCTCTAAGGAGTGTGCAACTGGTGAAATGCACTTGTAAACAGAACTATTATCAGCCACCTACAGAATTAGTGAGATTGAGAGCAACAGCCATGAGGAACACAGCACAGTGAGGTGTATTCAGCAGCAGTAATGGACATCAGCTTCTAGTTGAACAGCAGCAGCTTATCAACACCATTAGGTGCTAAAATCTGCTTAAAGAGCAAGTGTTGTCATCTCACATTTGTTTAGTCTGTAAGATTCAGGAGCATCTTTTCAGAGTGGCAGATGCAGAGTTTTTTCACGTACTTCTATAAAATTTGATTGAGGAGTTCAATGTGAGGAAAACAAATTTGTGCATGTTTTAAGCTCCAGTTGCGTCTGAGCATTTTTTCCTCATCTTCATTTTGTTAAAAATTATCCTATGAGATCAAGCCTACTGTGTGTATCAAAAGGAATATAGCTTCTATTTCTAGCAACTAGGGATTGCTGCAGCAGTAGTATTGTTACTATGTTTGCATTTTGTTTCTAAATCCCTAGAAGCTGCTGATTGTGCTGAGGTATTTCACTGTTGTTTTGAGGATCACAGAATGGTTGGGGTTGGTAGGGGCCTTTAAAGGTCCAGCCTCTCTGTGAGGAGCAGGGACATCTTTAATGGAGCTTTTCATGAAAATGCCTTTCTTTGCCTTCTCCCCCAGAGGTGACCAGTCACGCAAGAGAGCTGGAGAAGAGTTAGCTTACAGTAAGTATGGATCCAGCCCTGCCCTCCAGTGTGCTCCAGCCCCTCACAGCTTGGGCATACAGGTTGTGGTGGACTTATGGGTTCTCAGGGTGGTGGGATGTCAGAGCTGCATCTCTATAACAGCTGTCTGCAGTGTAACCTTTACCATGCCAAGAAATTATACAAACTGCTTGGATGTAGAGCTGGTGGGCAATGGTGTCTGTTCTGGTACTGTTAATTTCTGCTCATTTTATGGCCCTCTTTCCACCAAGTTTCCTCATGTCCTTTCAGCTGAGTATGTTCATCCCTACCATAAAATGTCATACAGTGTTATGATGAAATTTTATTATAGGCTGAAATGAGTGAATGGACATTTATGTGGTGTATCAGCTTCTCTTTACACTGTTAATGTTTTGCAGACACTGCTGTGTTTGGGGGAAGGGTGGTGAGGGACATAATGTGGGATTTTAATGTGAGAGAATTTACTTTTTATATCATTTCAGATGGCTCATCAGCTTGTGCAAGCTCCAGGGGATACAGATAATGAATATACTGGATCAGCTTCTATTCCTAGCCAGAACAGACACTGGAGGAGCACAGGTGGCATCTGGAGCCTCCTTTGGCAACTGCTGATACTCAAGCTCTGACATGAGCTATGCCTCAAAGAAGAGTTTTGGACTTTTCTTCTTTATATATTAAAATGTCAGTTGCTGCTACAGTTGGGATGACTTTGAAAGACACAACTCCTTGGTCTGGCCTATCAACAAGCTCTTGTTCTGCAGCCTTTGTGAGGAATGCACCTTGAAAAACAATCCTTTCAAAGTGGAAATGGGCAGCCGAAATCAGCAGCTTCCAGAAGCATTAGAATGGAAGAATCTTTTTTGCACTCTTTTCTTAATATTAAGGACATTCTAAAAACTAGGTAACATGTCAGTGTATTAGATTTTAAACTTCAAGTTATTTTCTGGAGCTTCTACTTAAATAATAAGAATAAAGTTTCAATATTTTGCAGTATTTGTTTGTTAGTTTAAAACCTGTCACCTTTTAAGAGTTGGTCCCATATAAATGTATCTTCTGTCAGGGAGTTTTGAATTCCAGATTTTTCTTTTATCTCTTTTATTTTGTTACTTGGTATTTTGAAATCTGTTTTCCTATGTGTTTGTACTCTGTGCCTTCAGCTTGTGCACTTTGCGACTTTATAGACCATATTTTGTTACTGCAAAATGTGTTCTTGAAGAAAAACTTGATGTGAGCAAACATGCTGCAAAGTTGCACTTTTCTCTTGCATTAATGGGAACTGAATATAAGGAGGAAGGAAAAAAAGTTGAACCTATCACCATCACTAATAGTGACTTGAAAGTTTGTCCCCTTTTATTTTTCACATGTATTAGTGTTTAATGCAGGGACCAGCTCTTGCAGAATCCCCCTTGCTGATTTTTCATTGGCCTCAGGAGTTGGACTGGATGATCCTTGTCCCTTCCAACTCAGACTATTCTGTGACTCTATGATTCCATAATTGCAGTAGATGGAGAATTCCAGACTGAACAAAATACCAAGATGTGATTTATGCTGTGCTCTGTAGAAACATTGTGGGCAAAACTGTCCAGTCTGGTAGGTCTGCAAAGTGCATCTCCATCAGCACAAGATTTGCACTGGGCTGAACAATGGTACCTGTCCAACATCACCTTGTGGCTCCTGTGCCATTTCTCCTGGGGGGGATGTGATGGGGCTGTGGCAGTGGATGTAGTCAGAATGAGGGATTTGAGGAGTGGTGTAATGTGTGCATGTGCCCATCTGCCTCCTGCTCCAGTCTTGTGTACTGGAGATCCAGCTGAGCCCAGTTCCAGGGGATCTGGGCCTAGGGGCTAAGTCTGCTCATTGTGATGTGGATTTTAATCAGCAGTATGGCTAATGCAGCTCTTTCATGAGGGGAGAAACATACTTGAAAAAGCAGTTTGATTACAGGGTTTGGGTTTATTTCATTCCTATGGATTTGTTTTTTATCACCTTTAGTTACGAGGAGAAATAGGTTGGTAATATAAAAAAAAGTCTTTCTGAAGTGAAATAAAAGTTTGTTCAATTTTATCTTGACAACGCTTAATGCCTGTTTTAAAAACAACTCAAAATACCAACACAACTCCTTTCATGCTTGTATGAGTTCATTACAAAATGCAAGAAAAAAAAAATAAATGCGGCAGGGACAAAGTTTCTTTTTGTTTTTTATCCAGGCTTTATGTTGGTGAATTTAATTCCATCAGTGTCTCATCAGCCACTTTAGCAATGTGGTTTGGTTGGAGGATGGGGAGGAAGAATGAGTTTGACACTGCTGGGATTGACTGATTCAAATATGATTTCTCTATGTGTTTCTTTGCATGTTTGCAAAGCCTGTTTAATTTTAAGGAAGTGTTTCTTTTAAAATTAAAACCTAATGCTTCAGCATTTTGTGTTCAATGTAGAACAATGCCAGCAGTCTGAACTCATCCCCAGCAGTGTAAACCAAGCCACTCTGAGGAGGAGGTTTCAGGTGTTGGTAGTATCTGCTTCAACTTTGCTACCAGGTACTTAAATTGGAGCAGAATTAGATAAAGTCAGAAGGTTTGAAAATGTTCCTGAAGTGTGCTGTGGAGAAGTTAATGAAGGCTAATAAGGAACAAAAATAATTTATCAGCTCCCAGGTTTTTAAAGTTTTGGCTTTAAACAAAGATAAAACCTCTGATTGTGTCCTTAGCTTTAAAAATCACTGTCTGCTGAAATGGCAATATTCTTGAGTTAAGAATAGATGCATTAACCTAATTTGGTTAAAGTTTGTTTACAACTTTATTACCATCCTACTTCACACAGTACAGTAACCAAGCTCTGTCATCTTTGTCAAGGGATCAGTTTTTCTCTGTTCTTAAAGTGGTTTTACTTGTTCAGGTTTGTAAATAACATGTAGTACTTTTGCTTCATGTCTGAGGCAAGGGTTTAACATTTGTTTTCCATTGCATTATGTTTGGGACACAAAATTCTAGAGTGACAATTCCATCAAAGGTAAAGCATTCCTGTCAGTGTGGTCCACTGTGTATGCACTGAGTAGGGCTTGGATGCTTCTAGTCCTGTGTAGCACTGTCACCACTGGCCCCCATGCCTGAGAAATCTGTTTGTTAAGCACTGTATTATGTTGTAACTTTGGCATTACAATTCCTGTATGTTTTGGCATTATTTACATAATGCTGAGATGTTCTTTATCTGTTGAAGACATCATTGTGACTGAGCATGGAACAGAATACAGGATACTATACTAAATTATTTTGTTTCTCTGTAAACTTGCATTTTACTTACAGTCAAACTAACTCAGCCAACTTGAGCATTGGTACTGTAAAGCCACAATTACCAACAGCATGGTCCTAACTTCAATATTTAATTTAACCAAATAACTTGTGGTGAATCTGTTGCATCTGTAGCTTACTCTGTTAAGCAGTAAAGTTGGTTACACAATGGGTGTCCTCTTTATGTTGCACTGGTTCTATAGCCAAGCTTGCTACATTAAAATATTTTTAGATTAATTTCATTTCTTTATTTGAGAAATTGAACTATTTAAATTCAGCGTGCTGACTAATTATTGGCAGTTGTTGGTACATGGTTAAGACAGTCTTTGGTACAAATGATGGGGTGGGGGGGCCTGGCCAACTGAGTACCCAACTCTTCTTCAGCCACATCTCCTTCCTGCAGTTGTTGGGGAAATGTTTACAGATTAATGCATTGAAGAAGAAGTTTTTGACTCCTGCAATTTGATAGTAATATGATCAGCCAGACTCATCCCTTTTAATTTGTCCCTGACATGATTATTTACTTTCTGAAAACTAAGAAAACCAAACAAAACCCCCAAGAAATACAAAGGCATGTTTTGAGTGATTGAAAAATGTTTTTCATGTATGCTGTGACAACCCCAGTGAAAGGAGTATTCTGTAGAACTATGGAATAAAAAAACAACCTCTTGAATTTGATTCTTGTCATCAACCCAGCTCCAGCAGAGAGAAAACAGAGTTTTGTTTTGCTTTGTTATTGATTTTTTTGTGTGCTGCATTGACATGCACAAGGTATCCAGAGGGCACTTAGTTCAACTCACAGTGTGGGCCTTGAGGATCAGTTGAGTGCAACCATCCTGGATTTCATCTGGGGTAAACTGATCTTTCTGCTAGCTTACAAACTTCAGGTATTGGTAACCATGGCAGGGGTGAAACAGGAATGGACTTACTGTGGCAGGTGTCATTCCAATAATTACAGCTTATGGGAATTTACTTTGTCCCCAAGGATTTAGCACAAATTAATGTGATACTGGCTCAACAAGGTATTTTTATGTCTGTTAACAGAAAAAGGCTGAAGAATTCCATCCTTGTAGCACTGAAACAGATTGGCTTTGAATGGGGACCAGAGTCACCTGTGAGGGGAAGTTGTCCCCTGTCTGTCAGGAGGGACAGAAAATCAGCATTACTGCATGAACAAAACAAGACAAATTCACTGATTTGGCCTCAGTTGAAAACTTGACAACATGCTTTGTACTTGGCTAGAGAGAGTGAGGGAAAGGATTAAACCAATGTATCTTGATCTAACTGGAATGATTTGTTTAAGGGGATTCCAAAATTTCATAGGCAATGAGTACTAAGAAATCCCTTCTGGCTGTCTCTCTGTCTCTGGAATGCTCCAGATACACTCGGTAAATGTTCTTTCTGGGCCTCTGCTATCTGACCTAATTAGCACAGAACAGGAATGTTGACTTGCCTAATGATGGCAACAGAACGGATTTAGTAATGGCACTTATTGCCTCATTAGTGTTGTTTTTCAATTAGTTGTTATTTAGGAAAGACTGTTCCAGTTCCTATGATGACCTGGGTCAGCACTGGATTCTATTAGAGAGCAGCAGGTAATTGATCTGTTTTTACTCGTGGTTTGCCCCGTTTGCCATCTATCGGCAGCCTGGATGGGTTTGTACAGAGGGCAGTTCCTAAATTAAAGTCTCAGGATGGTCGGTGGATGCTGCCCTGTGGATGAGGTGCATTGCCAGGACGGGAGCCCCTGTTCAAGGGGTAGGTGGGGGTCAAGAGGCTCTGCCGAGTTGCTGAGGTGGTCCCTGGGCTGTCTTGTGGAAACATCCAGTGGCCATGGGGTGAATTGCACTGCCAGCAAACACCCAAAATGCCTCTACAGAGTCACCGTGGGAGAGCTGATGGACTGTAAACTCACCTCTTGCCTCCACAGTCGCCTGTTCCTGTGGCAGGAGTGGCAGAGCAGTGGCATACAATGTTGGAAACAGGTCAGGGCTTGAACTCTAAGGATTATCTATTCCTGACTTAAATTCCTTCTATGGCCAATGGGGAACAAAAGATTTCTCCAGCGGGTACCACACTGCAGTAAATGGATGTACTCCCAGATTTCTGGTTTGGGATCTGTTACTGGCCATGGGCTGCTGGTACTTGAACCCACCTCGTGGAAGGAGCTGGAAGCAGAACTTGGCAGACAGGACCAGTGCTACCTGTGCAAGAGCAGAAGGAAAACAGGCCTGTTTGCTTCTTTTTCTTAATTACTTTTGGTTTAAGTCTTTATTGAGCAAGTACCTGCTGTTCCCAATTGCTTAGACAGCCTGACTTGTTTAAGGTACACAGTTTGGATGTCTGTTGGAATGGATGAGGCAGAATTCCATCCCAGCTACAGAGTAATCATTGCCCTTAAAATACAGAGATGCGTCATAGCTGGTGATTATCTACTTGTTTTGGAAATAATCTCATTATCCTGTTTGTTCCCTCAGTTACAACTTCTGAATGCATATTCAAGTGAAATGTGCTTTCCAGTTATGCTCTGTTCTTCTGCAGAGAATGCCATAGTTACAGATATGCAGGGGAGGGACACCCATAGAGCAAAGTGAAATCCTGCTTCCATATTTCTGTCTCCTGTTTCCCTCTGGGAATGTGACATGGAATGAAAAACTGTATGCACAATCCTTCAGCTCATTCATGTTCTGGCATAATAATGTTCTTTTCTTTCTTTTTTAATAATTCCCAGCTTTGAATTTTCCTGTTCTTAGTAAGTGCTGTATATCAAGCTAACCCTTCTTAGAGCTGTCTGTTAGAGTGCTGAGATGTCATTTGTGAGTAACAGCAGCTCCTCCTTGTGAAAACAGAATTAGGATCACATTTCCCCAGTGCAGCACTTTGTAAGTCACTGTAATCAGATGCAGAGTTCTCACCCTCTTGCTGAGTGAAATGAAGTCCTGTAGCTCTTTGTAGTCAAAGTTCTGCACTTCCCTGGGTGATGGCACAGGAACTTCACATTTCACTGTTCACCTTCTTGTCACCTTATTATTAACACAGCAACGGGCAGGACCTCAGTGCTGTAGTATTTTGATGGTGACCTCTCTCTGTTGGGAGCACTGTCAATTCCTGCTCTGTAGCTTCCCAGTGGCAATTTCTTCATGTGGAAAAGCTTCTCCATTATAGGAATTGCTGGGCAGACCTGAGGGTCTGAACTCTCACATCACAGGTGACAAA
This sequence comes from Lanius collurio, assembly GCA_020086605.1. Classification (NCBI taxonomy): domain Eukaryota; kingdom Metazoa; phylum Chordata; class Aves; order Passeriformes; family Laniidae; genus Lanius; species Lanius collurio. Next base: position 27,792,672 of record JACBWW010000010.1, on the reverse strand, counting down.
AGTGCAAGTGGAAATTTGTCGTGTCACGCTCTGACCCTGCTGATGAATTGAGGGTCTCCTTGGGTGAAAGGAAGCAAGAAAAATGTTTAGCATAATATTTAATCTACTCTATTTAGCAAAGAGTTTCTGCAAATCTGCTGCAAACTCTCTGAACTCAGACTGACAAGCTTATAACTTGTCAGATCCTCTTGTCAGCTTGCCAGCACAGCTGCTCATCTTGTGAGAATCTCCTGGCATCTGAAGGTCCAAACTGAGTGAAGGAGGCTGAGTAGAGCAGTCCAGCAGCCTCAGCTGTTCTGGCTGAGGTTTCACATCCACAGTTGCTGCAGAAGGGGCTGTTTCATCTACAAAGCACTTTAATTCCTCATCATCACATTTGCTTCTCTGATTGTTACTTTAAAATAAGCCACAAGCAGTGATCTGCAAATGTCAGGAATCACCTTTGAGGCACATTTACCAAAGTCACTGTGCCCCTCCTGGGCTATATCATCTCTGGGCTCTTGTAAGAAATGAAAATCGTGATTTCCTGTTTCCAGATGCTGGGTGGGATGGGCATGGAGGGTCTGTGTTCAGCTGGGCAGGGGCTGGGGGCACAGAGGTCTCTGAAGCCTGGGCCATGTGTGTTGCAGGAAAGTTTTAATTACAGGTGCAATCACAGTGTGTAAGGCCCAGGGCTAAGCTTCAGGGATGGGAGGTGCTTTGCCTAATAAACAGGGAAACAAAAGATTGTCCTTTGCTCTGTATTTATATAAGTGAGTAGAAAATGGCTTTAAGCTTTAGGAGAGCGGGTTTAGATTAGATATTAGAAAGAAATTCTTTACTCAGAGGGTGGTAAAGCACTGGCACAGGTTTGCCCAGAGAAGCTGTGGCTGCCCCACCCCTGGAAGTGTCCAAGGCCAGGTTGGGCAGGGCTCTGAGCAACCTGGGATAGTGGAAGGTGTCCCCACCCATGGCAGGGGTAGGATTGGACAAGGCCCCTCCCAACCCAAACAAGTCTGTTGTTCTATGAAAAGACCACTCTCCCGTGGGCTTTTGGGAAGAAAGGAGCAGAAAGCTGAATCAAGCTGGGCAAGTTACAAAACCAGTGCCCTCCCAGAGCAGCAGTGACTGCTCCTGGCTGGTTGAGGGCACTTTGCCACGTGTTCCAAAGTTGAGAGCTACGTGCTGATAAAAGTGTGCTGAGGAGGGCAGGACTGCTCAGCCTGGGTGGGAGCTGTGAGCTGGGGTGGGCAGGATGCCATTGTTTGTAGCACCAAATGGTGCTTGTGCTTCCTTTTAGCCATTCCCAGGGTAGGACCAGCCACCCTTAAACTGATTCAGCTGCTTTGCAGCCAGTTGTTGGTTGCATATAAAGTATTGCAAGAGCTCTACTGATTTTTAAAAGCATCCTGAAAACATAATACATTTGGAGCTAGTTCCTAGGAGAGCTAATTTAACTTTGTGCTAGTCTGCATCCTCAGAGTGACTTAGTGCAGGATTGCTTTAGTCTGATGAATTCTTCTTCTGTTGAATACAAACAAATGCTTTGGCCATTATTATATTATTCTCTTTCTTTGTGGGCTACACTTGCACAGGAAAAAACCCAACATGTCTGGCTGCTTTTAATTGAACCATGTGACTTATTTGTTTTTTAGATCAGTCAAATTAAGACTAATAAACTGAATTTAAAGCAAAAGAAAAATATTCATACAGAAGAAATCATTATTCTCTTGGCTAGATAAACTTCAAACATTTGAGACTTGGGCCTCAGTATTAATCTCTGAGGATTTTAAGAATCATAAAGAACTAATAATAAAACTCCAGAGTCATGTTGGACATGACAACTCATGAGCAGAACAGAGGGAGCACTTCACCACTTGGAAGTGCTTATCTTTCACCACATACTGGGACTGTGCAAAACTTCTGTGTGCCCAATAGGCACAATTTCAGTATTTTTTAACTTCTGCAGTGTGTTGCCCAGATTGTGTCTGAAACTTGTAATTTTTCATGTGGTTGTCAAATAATGTCTCTATTTCAGAAATCCAGTGTCTTCTAACTGGGTGATGCTGGACACTTTCAAATCCTCACCTTCCCCCCTGGCCCAGGACACAGTCTGGACTACTCTGTGTGTCTCTAAAAGCAGATGCTTTGAGGAGAAAGGCTGGGACAGGACAAGACTGCCTAGTTAAGGAAGAGCAGCAATGCACATAGATGGTTTGTCTCTTTCTGAGGAGAAACATCATGACCTGAATTTCTCTGGGTTTAGTAATCCTGATCTCTGCTTCTGGCTGTCCAAATGTGCTCTGGAGAGCCTTTACACCCTGTTAGAGCTGTCTGCATCCTTTCCCCTCCGAGCTCCTGTCCTTGAGTGCTGCTCTGGAGTGGGCTGTTCATCTGCTGCAGCTGGGTGAGGCTGCAGCTGTCAAGGCAGCTTTAATCTCTCTCCTGTATGGATGATGTACTGGCAATCCATGAGCAATGTTGCATTTTAATTCCCCTTAATGGTTATTTGCAAAATGGATGAAAATATTGACAGCTTGATATTTCAAAACAGATTGAAATCTTAGGTACTTCTAGCGTCAACATAATTGCTTTCTCGGGAATGGGGGAATTAATTTAAATATATTTAAATTTTCTACCAGCAATTCTAGCCTGTTATTCTCTAGGTGTTGCTGTGCTGTCAGTCAGGTTCTCCTGATTTGTAGGTTCCTACATTGTATGATTTTCTTTTGCTGTCACTTTTCATAGCCTACTTCAATATGTATGAAGTTGCAGATGTGTTCTCTCTGGTTTTATTCTCAAGTCATACAAACCTGTCACTTTTTCTGGCTTTCACTCTGACTCAGAGCTGTCAGAAAGGCTTATTCCCACTTGGTGGAAAAATTCCTGGAAGTTGAAGAGATAAAAACACCCAGCTTTAGTAATCTGCCTGATTACTGCAAGACACTAAGAGGGGCTCTTTGGGGACATCTGTGTGAAGATGCATGTATCCAGCCAGCCAGCAGTGCTGGCCATTGCCTCGGTGTGTCAGGGGTTTTGCTTGACCACAGAGTACCTTCTTGTCCATATTTTAATAAGAAAATATACTTTAAGTTCCTCTAAGTCACAGAACAAACCTGGCACCACAAAATGAAGCGATGGTTGGGAGGAAAACAGTGAAACGAGGTGACAAAAACCAGTGGTGAAGGATGCCAGGGGTACAGGCACAGACTGAAGCTCTGCCCCTGCTGAGCTCGGCAGGGACTTCCCTGCAAAATGCCAAATGCTGTGGTTTTGAGCTGAGGGGTCTGTGCAGGAAAGTGCTCAGACTGTGGCTGCAGCCACTCTTGCACGAGGAAGGAAACAGCACTCAGCTGTTCCTTAAATGATGCACAAACCAAATAGGGATGTTGTGTTAAACTGGGACATGTGAAGGATCCATACAGAGTCTGGTTAGACAATAAATTACACAGTTTATTAGAGTCTGCTGGGGTCTTTGACCTCAGAGAGTTCATTGCAGATAATTTTCCTCACCAAGAAACGGTGAAGGAGATGATGTGGGCTCAGTGTGCCTGCAGTGTTTTCTGAGCCTTGGTGGTGGAGGGGTGGAAAGGCTTTCCCCGAGGAAATGGCTCTGCCCAGAGCTCGTGAGGGATGGCAGAACTAAAACAGCTGAAGAACACACATCTGTGGCCATACAAGTGGTCAGCCTGCAATATCTGCTGAACACAGACTGCCCAGCACTCTCTGGGCCATTCCCTGCCCTGCCACAGCCACCGTGGTGCTGCTGAAGGGTACATGAGGTAAATGCCCAATTGCTTTGGGCAGAAGAGGCAAAATTCATCCAATCTTGTCAAGCCTCCAAGTGCATGGATAGATAGATTTCTCCATCAGACAAAAGAGCTGCCTGGCCTCTGGGTAAACACAGGGAAAGCTGTGGGTTCCAGCAGCAACATAACGATATACAAAATGCCATTAGAAAGCCCAGGACTTCCCTACTTAACTTACTCCAGAAGGATTTGTGGAATTGTTGTGCAAGGGACTGTCAGAGCAGTAATCTGTGTGAGGAAAAGCAGGTATAGTTATTTGTGTTCTTTTCAAACTCATAATTATGTCCTAATTGTAAGTGCTGAATGCCTTTTTGAATTGTTCATAAATTGCATTACTCCAGCCTTAACATTAATTTTGATGTTAGTGAATAACTGTGCTTTGTGGAGGTCATTGAGTTACACCAAGAGAAATCTCATTTTAAGGGAGGGAAAGGAGATCTTGTGACTGGTACAAAAGGTCTCCTTATGATAATGCTATAAAGTTACTTATCAAAAGTCATTGAGGGTTTTCCAAATTCCCTCCTGTATAGGATTTTTTACAGGTGTTTGCCTTGGTAACCACTCACAGGAACTTTAAAACTGTCAAGTTGGATACTTAGAAATCAAGCTCAGAAATGTTCTTTTTTTGTTAGAGATTTGATTTTGATGAAGCCACTTTGATACCTCTTTTAATGAATTGATTCTTTTGAAATAATTTTACCAACTCTCTGCTCATGTTGCTCCCTTGAGATGAAAAGGTGGTGTAAAATGACTTGCTGCAAAACCCTGGCCTCGGTAAAATTAGGTTTTTTTGATTGGAAAAAGGTGAGCAACAGAGCCTAAAGGCTTTTTGATTTGCATTCAGAAGTTCTTGATTGATTGGCCTCTAGGGAATTACTCAGCATGAGATAGCATCTATGCTTCAGTTTTGCTCAGGGAATAGTCTGTTTTTTTATCTCAGTTCCTGAAATCAAAAGTATTTATAAAACACATTGCATTTCTGTTATTGATAAATGCACAACTTTATTTTAGACCTGTAGCTATGATCTTGCACAAACAGAGGCAGATGAGAGTCAGCAGACAGAGCTTTGTTTGATCAAAGACACTCTGAACACCGTGGTGAAAACCCAGCATGATTTCACCTGCTGTTGAGCAGTGCCCAAGTGTGTACCTGAAGTGACAGCTTAAATAAACACAGCGAGTAACCAGGGGCCATGAAGTTCTTTGAGATTTCAGAAACGTGGCTGTCTGCTTTTCAGATTTTACCCTGAGCAGTCATCAGTAATTTCCACGCACTCTCTTTGGGACAAGCATTGTTCCAGTTCGGTGTTCCTTACTTTGTAGTGCTGACTACAAATTCTTCCTTTTTATTTTGGGCATTTATTTAGTACTAACAAACTTCCTGGTCCCATGCCTCTCACTAAAGATGTTCTTTAAAAGAGTGACACAAATTACTGTTGGTTTCCCATTGGCCATGAATTCACTTTTCATTAGGAACTGCCTCAAAAGCAGCGCTTGCTTTAATCAGCTCTTTTCTGGTTGTTTGGAAAGGCTTGCAAGGTTGACTGCCTTTCTCAACTTGATCTGTGCTCACAGTAATGAGGCATCAGGCTAATGAGACCACTGCCATTACAATTACCAGCTTATTAAATCCTAATTAGGGGCCCAATGCTGCCGGGTGCTGAGTACTGGTTGTAAGCAGCTGGATATTTTCCTGTGCCCATTTTTGATCTCCAGTTGAAAGCAGCACTTGAAGAGCATTGAGGCTCCCTGTTCACGTATCAGGTCTGTTTCAGTGCTAATGGGGTAATTGACTCTAATGATGTTGGCTGGTGCAATGGTCAGAGCTGCCTTTCCCTCCCCTGAGCAGCCCAGCATCCATGTCATTGGTAAATGGGCTGTGATTCACATGGCAGAAGGCTGCAGGATGCTGAAGGACAATATTTCCTATGTAACGTTCCGTGGCAGGTTGTTTTCTGCACATTCAAGCACTGCTGAAAGGAGTTTGCAACTTTATTGTTCATCAGTGCCAATTAAATGCAAACTCAATGTTACCCAGACATGCTTCCTCCTGAATAAACAACTCAATTCTGTCCTCCCGAGGCTGGAGGATTTTAAATGTGCAGTGTCTCTTTTGGAATCTAATTTCCACCTGACCTTCCCACTGCCTGCTCTCTGTTCCGTGGGCATTATTGAGCTGAGCAGGTAGTGTCAGTACAGCAGCAGGGCACTTTCTAGAAGTGCCTTACAGAGCATCTCTCTCACCTGCCAAGGGCTGGTTGTTTTGCTGTTGTTTTTGCCAGGGCAAGATTGTGGGAGCTCTTCTTGATTTTCATCTCGTGGAGATGAAGTTTCAGGCTCACCTCTGCCAGCCTGTGGAGTTCTGCTGTTCCTGGCAAGTGTGGCTTTGCAGGGTGTGAAGCCTTTCAGCTCAGTCTGACAGCAGAGGCTGCTCTCAGGTTTGGAGAGGCCCAGACTGTGCTCCTTTCTCACCCATCAACCCCAAATCCTGAGCTTAGGGAGTACCTTGAAACTGAAACATGAAGGTACAAATGCATCTTGCAACACATTCTCTTACTAGAGGCCAGGTGGATTCCTCCAGGTCTGGTAAGACTCCAGACACGTTCTGTGTGGAAACTGCCCAGATGGCACAGAGCTCACATCCTGCTTTTTACTGCTCCTTTTAGTGAGTAGTGGTCAACGTGTTGTCCATGGGAGTAAAATGCTCACTTACATCTCAATCCCACTTCTCATGAGCAACCTTGCTAATGAAATCCCAATAATGATGTGGACTGCTAAAAGTTGTGCCTTCTCCAACCCAGCCTTGAAGGTTTCAGGGATGGGGCATCCACCACCTCTCTGGTCTCCTGCTGGGCACTCGTGTGAAGGCAGCAGGGGAAAAACTGGGCTTTAAGTACTCAAGCTGAGTCCAAATGATCCTTTATGCCTCGCTAAGAGCTTTCCTTGTGTCTGTTTTGGGGCATCTCTTTTTGCTCTTAAAATGGATTTGGGATTTAGAAAGAGACTGATGCAGAAAGAATAAATTCTGAGTCTGGGTGCCAGCCCCACATGTCAGCCTGCTCCTACCTTGTTCCATGAGGAAAATCACTGCCCCAAAGTAGGAGCCTTTGAGCCATGAGACACCAGATGATTAAGAGAGTATTTTCTGGTTTTTCAAGCAGGCAGATGATCTGCAAATTATGTGGATTTTGTCTGCTTTGCTCCTAAACACTCTTCTCAGAACACCCCGTGTATGAAATGGGCTGAACACTAAAGGAATGAGCCGATTCTGGCAGGGCTAGGACATGAAACTCTTATCCAGCTCTGCTTGAGGATGTCACAGCTGTCAGGCTTGCAGCTGGTGTTACAGATGTGATTGATTACCTGGGCAACGCTGGCTCTGTGCCCCACCAGGAGCTCAGTACTTCAATTATGTGAAATTTGGCCATTCCTCACGTAACTCCTCTGCCACCACCCCTGAACACAGACCTCCCTTTCTGTGCTGTCTGTAAGGCTCATCAGCTTCTCACACTTATCTGTCACGTCCAGCAATTTCTGGTGTCACATCTAGAAGTTTTCTTACATCTACCCCACTTTCCTTAGTCCCACTGCCTTGTAGCATCACCCAAGAAACACAAAGATAGAGGTGTGAGGTAGCCCTTTGCTGCCACAAGTGAACAAACCAAGTTCCTAACTGCTGCAGAGAGAAGCAACACTCCTCCCCTAGAGCTTCTCATGGCATAGCCCTCGGTGGGTCACTGTGGGAATTTGAATGTCTGCAGAAGAAGTAAAACTCTTGACAAAAAACCCACAAGAAAGATTCAAATGTTTGCATCTGGGGTGCTATTGTTCATCCAGGAGTTTTAAAGAAATGGCTGGAGTCTTCTAAATACACCCCTGGGTTCAGCAGTTAGTCCCAGAAGAAATGATCAGCTGGATTTTGAAGCCTTCAGCGTCACAGAGACCTGTACTTATTTGTGTTGCTCTGAATCCCAGAGAAAAAACTGAGGAGTCATTGTTAGGCACTGCACAAAGCTCCGGAAGATGTGAATCTGTGATATCAATCTCTTAATTACAGCGGCTGAATTTCCTGAAACCTTTATTCTCTGGCATAACTTCAGCAAAAGATCCTGCCTGCAATTAACCTTTAAATGCTTAGGTAGTTGCAAGGACTGCTGAATCCCTTAATGCCTTAAGAGCTTCGGGATGCCTTTTGATGGCAGGGATTCAGTTTCTGGGCTGTCTGGGAATGGGTCATTTCCATTGTCTCTCCCCAATTTAGATTCTGTGCTGTACACAGCTCCTTTGTTCTTATTCATCTGCCCCAGGTCTGCACTGTCACACCTTCAGCTGTGCCCTCGAGCCTGGTGCTGCAGCCAAGGTAAAACCATCTAAAGTCCTGCATAAGTGGCTGCTGTTCAGGACAGGCTTCAGGAAAATCGGTGGGCTTTGTTTCTGTTGTGGGCAAGTGTTTCTCTGCGGAGACAGCCTCACAGAATCCCTAACAGGGCGCTGAACCAGACTCCTGAGGGTGCTGCATCCCTTCCCACTTGCCCTGTGAGAAACAGATGCTGCAGATCTCACCTTTGCCATGGCTAAAAGTTCTTAAAAGACTCCATTTAATGCTTGAAGGAAGGCTATTTACGGCTTGGCATCTTACACTGGCTTGTTCAGGGTTACAATTCACCAAAATAAATGTTCTTAAACTTCTCCAATTTTCCAGCAATTTGACTAGAGCAGTTATTTGTGTCACACTGTTTCTTCCTGGCCAGGAGATGCTGTTCAAGCCATTAATTGAAAGCAGGAGACCTTAGAGATACCTGTGGCTGTGTGAATGGCATGTTCTGGCTTTCACACCCCTTTGTGCATCTATTCAAGTGGAAAACAATCATTTTCACTATCTTGCACGTAAGATATGAAGTTAAATTTATCACTGGAAGCACTCTGAGATGATTGATTCTGGGATCAGGAAAAAATGTGCTTTTGCTTCATGTTTGGTAAATTGGTAGCTCTGATTTACAGATCCTTAACAGGCTCTCTGAATAAAATAAAATTTTTCATGGTGGTTACGGAGATGCCTCTGGGATAAAAGCAGAAAGAGAAAAGGGTAATGAGAACTTGTAGTGATTGATAACTGCAGGGAATTTTGATCAGATTAAGGTAATTACTGATGGGATGATGGTCATTAGTACTTTGTTTTTAATACAGAGATGAATTGCTAGAAAGCAGAGAAGTGTGTTGAGATGAACAGGAATCATTCAGCGCTTATTTTTTTGCTGGAGTCTTTTTCTTTCCTTGCTAATCATGGTGCAAAAGAGATGGCAAAACAGGCTGGCAAATGTGTGTGACTGAGCAGGGAAGCAGTGAGTGGGAGCAGGGGGGAGGTGTGGTTCCTGTGCTGCTGGGGGGACCAGCCCTGGGCAGGGTCACCATTCGTGGGCTTAAAATGAAGGAGGCAAAGTCGAGTGTGGGCAGAAAAGAACAAGAGGCAAGAAAACAGCCTGGCAGCAGGAGTCAAGCAGACATGCCTGTTTATCTGATGGAAATACTGACTTGATTAGAGCAGGCCAAAGCCTTGGAGATGATTCTTGATGTTAAAAGGGCTCTTTTATATAACAACAGAAGTAACAGAGAGAGGAACTGATCAGAAGTGAAGCTGGATGAATTAGGAGCAATTTCTTTTTATGATACCAACTGCAGGAAGAAGCTGCTGGGAGGGTGACAGGTTCTCTGTATGCACGGCTCCATGTCTAGACTGGCTCATTGTTAAGAATTCCATCTTCTGCCAAATTTTACCTCAGTCAGCTGCAGACTTTGCTGTTTCCAGCACAGGCAGGCTGCAGCTACATGTGAATGTTTCAGGGACCTCTGTGTGTTCATTCCCCTGCTCCACCTCAAGTTCTGTGTTACCTTCTTTTATGGGCTGGTCTGGGGAACAGATTTGCTGTGTGGAAAGCCCAGTCCTTGGGCTTTAAAACCTCTACTTCGAATAAAATCCCCCATCCCAGTGGGCCAGAGGCAGGCAGGGCAGAAATCACCTGAGGCTGAGCTTGGTCCTGCCCACAAACCCTACTGAAGACAAACATTTCCTAGAGGAGCTATAGATAATTTTGTTCAAAGCTCCTGTGAGAGCCCTTTAGTGAGCTTTGGAGTTGGGAAGTTCCAGGTTTCTGAAGAGGTTCACAGGTGCAGTGAAACGCCTACAGCCATCGTGTGAACCCTAATTAAGGAGCTGTGTCACATGGGTGAGGCATCTAAGGCTGGAACGGAACCAGATGTTGATCCTTTAAGGAGAACTTCCTGTTACTGATGCTGCTGCTGATAATTCTGTTTTTGAGATAGAGGAGATGAGCTCAGCCCGTTGCAGCTGGCTGGGAACGCAGATGTGTGCTGAGGGGGAGGATGAGCTGCACTGACATTTACACTGGCAGTGCCCAGTGGGGATGTGGACAGGCTCAGGAGGGTGGCACTGGTGAAGTCAAACTCTGGTACCACTGGTTTCAAAATAAACAGCTTGAGGAACGAAGTCAGTTGTGGCATGTCCCCTGTGTAGAGGCAGAGGAGCCAGTGCTGAGAGTGGGGTGGGTGTGAAGAGTCCTGTGCCTGGGGCAAGGTCCATCTCCTGCCCTGGGGAGTTTCTCTGGGCTGTGGGACTTGGAGACAGGCTTTTTCCTTCTTTCAGCAGGAAGCCCTCTGCACTTTGTGAAGTCTGCACAGCTTTCCTGAGCTGGATATCTGAGGCTGCTGCCCCTTCCCTGGGTGCAGCAGAGGTGAGATGCTCAGCATCTGGGGGGGATGCTGGAACCAGGGTGGGTGCTAGTGCAGATCCAAGGGATTCAGCGAGGGAAGCAGGGTCAGCAGCAAGTCTGTAACCAGGACATGCCTTGGCTCTGCTGGGAGGAGTGGATTCATTCACCTTTATTTTAGAGGGGATTCCTCAAGGGAAGGGGAAGACTCTCAAGGCAACCAAAGAGCAAACAGTGGACTTTGGGTGTGGAGGGGAAGGAAAGAGATCAGGTTTGATATTTGTTTGCTTTGTGTTTGCCTTGCAGACATCTGGTGTAAACTACAAGGGGAAAACAAGTGAGCAATGGCTCTGCATCTCCCTCCCATCCAGGTCTGGACTGTTCCACTGAGTTCTTGGGCAACTGCAAAAAGTGCAGACAAGATGTGCTGTTTGCTGAGCTTGGGAATGCACCCAAGCTCAAAGCAAAGCCCCAAGTTAGGCCCCAGATTTCATGAGCTTGTGCTTTTCATTTGAGAAGATCCTCTGCTCACCCCTAACATGAAAACACCAGCTTGAGCCAAAGAGATGTAACATCTCAGAAATCAAACACTGGTCTAATACTGAGGTTGAGTTCTTCTCCCTGGCAAGGCAAGCCAAGAATCACTGTTGGACTCCCTGAGTGTGATATCCAAGCAGTGGATTTGACTGCTGCCCTTCATGAGTGAGGGGAAGCTTTTTCAAGCAAGGAAACATGAGATAGTGACCAGCTCCCTGATTCTGAGTTGGTAGTCCAAGTTCACAGAATGTGGAGAACATATCTCACATTAAAATGTATGTCTGGATTTGTAAGCATTGAAAAAAACCCAGATCTTATTAAAAACAAACGAGAAAAAGCCCTGGCCTTTGGCAGAAAGAAATATCTCAGTCTGAAAGCAAGACAAATTGATATTTCTATAAATCCCACAAGGAGAAGTTGTACAGATTTATTCTTTTGCTTTGCATCTCATTTTAGTCTCTCATTCCTTCTGCTTTTTTTGTGGACTGTTTCATTGCTTGGCTGTCCTGGGTGCTTTCCTGTCTTGCTTGTACACACCACCACGGGAATTTGCTTACAAAGAGCCCAGTTCCCTCATTTTCCCCCAGAGCCATGGTAAGTCTGTGGAAATGAGGTGGTGGAGCTGTGCATAAATAATCACCGAGGTTTGCCCTGTAATGTGCCAGTGGCTGATCTGACACTGTCCCAGCACAGAGCTCTGTGGGTGGTTCCTTCATGTCCCTGCTGGGAGCATCCAGTGGTGGCACCAAGGAGGAACAGTTCCTGCTTGGGGCTGTGGGGATGGGTGGTGGGGGATGAATGGAATGCAGGGCTCTGGCACAATCCCTCCCTGCTGGAGAGCTCCAAGGAGCTGTGCCTGCACCGTGAGCATCCATCCTCTCCTCCTGCACAGGAATGACCCAGCAGGCTGGGGGGAGGTTCTGCTCTCTGGGCTCTTTTCATCTCTTCAAGAGACACCTCCACCTCCTCCTCCTCCTCCTCTGAACTGCTGAGGAGGCAGCAGGGCATCCCACTTTCAGGCTTGGCTACCACCACCCACCTGCTGCTTTGGGTCTGAGCTGGGATTTTGTTCCTTGGCTTTTGTGGGGAAGAGGGCAAACCCTTTTCTCTCGGCAGCAGGTGCTGAGGGCAGACCCTGTCTGGACCACGCTGCAGACTGGAGTTATCTCCCAAAAATGGGGTGAACAACAGAGAAGAGGGAGGGTTTTTTGCTGTTGGCTTGTGCCCATGGGTTTGTCCTTGTGGAAGCAGAAAGCAGCTCACCTTGGTGGTGACAGCAGCTGCTCCTGTGCAGGGTGGGGCTGGTGCTTGCTCAAGCCTCGGGTGGATTCAGCATCCCTCCATCCAAGGGAGAAAGCCAGATGAGTAACTGATAAATGGCCCACAGATATTGCATACAGGCTGTGACTGGCTTCTGCTGGAGAGGCAGATAAGGCTGGAGATTTGGAAATCACCAGGCACGTGGATGTTAGCAGGCAATGCTGATGAGCAACGTTGCTTTCCAGGTATTGTTTTGCTTCTAATCCTGCCTGGTTTTTGGATGGCACTGATGATGGGGAATCTTGTCTTAACTGGAATTTACATGGAATCTGCCTTCTTGGAACAGGCTGAAAATCCCTAAACCCCAAATTACGCAAATTCAGTGCAAGATTTGCTTTCATTTTTACATTAAATTGACATTATTTGTAAATGACCTTCTCTGACTTTGGGTTGTCACAAGGAGAAAATACATTTTCACCAGGCATGTGGATATGGAGTCAATTTCCACAACAGCAGGAAATTAGGCAGAGCTCGTTTAGCTGCTGGAAACTTGCTCCTTCAGGGAACAGCAGTGAACATTTCTGATTGTTAGGCCTGAAGTCAGGCACAAACCTATTCTTAGAATGCTGTACAGCTGCATTTGCTTTGAGATCTGCACTGTCTTGTTCTTGGCTGATAGGGTGATTTGGGATGATGAATTTTCCTGTGGGACAGCAGCTCTGCTGCTGTCCAGTCCGAACTAAAAAGGTAATAAATTTAAGTACTAATCCATTTAGGCTGAAAATGTGATTCCAGAAGATTTTTGCTAAGTGCAGTCCCATCCCAGGAGGGCAGGTGCCCTGCATATTTACCATATATATTTTTGTAAAACAGTTCTAAATATATTAATTTATTTTCATGAATGCTTGTCATTGCCTAAAGTATGGTCAAGCAGGAGTGCACCTCTGTTAGATTATCTCTATAACAACCCAACTGAGCAGCAGATGAATATTTTAATCATTTCTTTAATGGCTACAGGAGACTCCACTGGCTTGACAGGTTTTAACTTGATCTGGTGAAGGGCTCAACAGAGGGAACTGACCCCAAATAATGAACGTGTGCTGTGAATTTGGAGAAAGGTTAGTGAATTGTTTCATTTGGGGGGAAAAAGAATCATATTCTTATTTGGCGGCATTGATTTCTTTTTTGTTTGAAATGTTGACTTTTATTGAACAGTTTCTCTTATTTAAACTTTGATCCAACAGCAAATGTTAGTAAATGGGTTTTAATGACCTTTCAAGTCAAACAATTTTGTAGGCTGACTCCAAGCAGAATGTTCTTGTTTGCTTGTCTCAGTGATGACTTGAAAACAAAAATTTCTAGCTTTATTTATTTGAACCTGAACTGCTTTCCAAAGTTCACCCTAAACCCTGAAAAAAACCCCGTTATTTATGAAGTTTTGGTCACTAATTGAAAAACAACATCATTTACTTTGACTAAAGCAAATTTATTGCAAGTGCAATTTAAAAATAGAAGTATTCATTTTGCAGTTAATCCTAGGTAGTTTTACATTTCAAACTAATATATAGGGATACTTTGGTCATGACATGCAGTTTCCTTTAAGGCTACCTTAGAGTACTGAAACTGAACCTATGTATAATTTTTTTTAGATTTTAATGTAGTTGATGAATTTTTCAACATCTTTCAATGACCTTTAGAACTTGGATCTTTCCAGAACTGACTTAATTAAGGATGAGATAGAACCAAAGAGAATTTTTTAAAAGTCTGTTTTATTGTTCCCTATTAAAATTCTCCTGAATTATTCAGCTGTCGGAGATGGAATGGAATTTATCATTAAGTTATTCACTTAGATAATTAAAGGAACCTGCAGCTTCAGTAGAAATGAAAGTAGAAAAAGGCAGCAGGGTGCTGCATGTCACACGTTCACTTCCTGGCAGAATTCTTGGGATTATTTAATTGTCCACCCATAGGTTGAGGAAGGCCCATTGAGTTCCTGCTTTTGATTTTTAAGTCTATAATAGAGTATTCAAATGCAAGAGCTCCCAACAGTGCCCAGCTCAGCTCTTCTCCATGTGTTGAGGCTGAAGGTTATTACAAACACAGGTCACAAGATCCAGTCCTTGGTGCTTCTGTTACTCCAAGTGCACCCTGAAACAATTTCCTGCCCACATCATCACATTGAAAATGAATTGCAGGGAAATAAAAGAACATCTGGAAAGAAGAACAGTGTGTGATACAGAGTCTTACACGTGGGTGCCTGCCTTGCTGGGCACCATGGGCATCTTTGAACAGAGTGCTTGACTTCTATTGCTGTGGCTAGTGGTAACTGTGCTGGAAGAAGGCTTTTTGTAGGGTGGGTGGGATCTGCTTCTGGCCATTAAGGGAGCCAAACTGGTTCAATGAAGCCATTTGTTACTCATAATTATTTTCACAATACCTGATGGATTAATTTTAAAAGAAATATCCTGAAATGTGAGGAAAGCCTAGCTATAGAAAATAATGACTAATGGGAGAAGGAGAAGCTTGCAGTGCCCAGTCCGGACCTAGGGATGTTTTTTTGTCCATTAGTGATTTAGTAAATTCTGTAAGGAAGACAGTAGAGATAGTGAAAAATTGGGTGTTGAGGGGGACATGATGGTGAAAGCATTTGTTAAAACCCCAAACCTACAGCCCTCAGCATCTCCTGCAGTGACTCAAACCTCCACTGTTTTGGCTTTCATAGTTGGCAGTAAATTAGATACCATGTCATAAATCCTGATCTGTTTATCACAGAGCAAATTCTGAACGATGTGATCTTCATTTTAATGAACAGCTCTTGTGAAAACAGAAACTTACAAATTCAATGCTTTCTTGGGGCTCCAGTGATTGAATGCAGCACTAATTTCAAACTTCAGTGGCTTTTCTATTGCACCTGCAGCTCTTAGATATTGCTTTTCCTGCCTGACTGTGTTTTTGTTCTGCCAATGAGTACTGGCTGTGCCAAGAGTGTATAAAAAGGGTATATAATACAAAAAAGGGTTATGCCACTGGCTGTCACAGCTGCCTGGAAGGAGTCTGTAGTGAGGTGCAGGTCAGTCACAAGGGACAGAAGTGGACAAGAAATGGCCTCAAGCTGTGACAAGGGAGGTTTAGATCAAGTAGCAGAAAAAAATTCTTCACCAAAAGGGTTGTCAAGCACTGGAACAGGCTGCCCAGGGCATTAATGGAGTCACCATCCCTGGAGGGATTTAAAAGGATGTCTAGATTTTGCTGGGACAACTCTGAAAGGTTTCATAGTCTTGCTGTAACATTTCCTAGCTATTCCTCCAGATCTGTTTATTCCAAGTCCAAAAATTAGTCTCTGGATGCCTTCAAGGGTTTCTACTATCTCCTCCCACAAAAATATCTTAGTTCTTAATGCTATCAAGGTAAAAATAGCTATTCCCTTTCACAGTTTTTGCAGTCACAGACTTCATTTCTGAGTGTCTCTGTAACTGCTGGATCAAAGAAGACTGATGTAACATCAGAAAGCAAAGTGTGCTTCCACCTCCTGTGCTCCCTCAAGAGAGAGAAAGCTGTTTTTCAGGTGTTGAAACAAATTAATTTCTAGTGTCAGACTTTGTTAATATTCTCTTTATGAAGAGTGGACATCCCCTGTGGGAGAGCAGCGCATTCCTAAACAAGGCAGCAAAGCTTTGTGGGACTTGTTGTGCTCTTCCCTGAAGATCTGAGTGGAAGAAAAATGCAAAGATTGAAATACCTCATTCTAGAGGTGGCTTCCACACGCAGGCTCCTCAGCTGGGAGCAAACCTGGGCTGTTGCTTCCTTGGCTCTTGGCCACCAGGGCTGCTGCAGGCCCAGGAATGCATCTCACATCCTCCTGGATGTGTCACGGAGCCCTCTGCAGCCACCCCTCGAGACTTGCTCCGTGGAGGAAGGAGTTTGGCATTCCTGATAGCAACGGACTGGTGGATAGGGTTGCAAGAGAAAAATGTCTTTCATCTCATAAGCATACTTGGATTTGCTTTTCAATTGGGCCTAACTTTTACTAAAAGAAACTGAGTGTTTACTGAAAAAACTTGTGATGGAGAAACTGATCTGCCCACTTTAAATGTAAACTCCAGGGAGTTTGATCAAAGGGAGGAGATTTGCTTGCCTACAGGTGACAGCCTTCCTCAGAAATGTCAGCCTATATCTGAACTGACTTCATACCTACACATTGCACTATATGATTTTTGGAGCTATCTTAATTAATTTTCCAGTATTTTTTTTTCCTTAAATATTTTATTCAAGGGTTTTACTGTAGGCTAAAGAAACCAACAGATTTGTAGGAAGAGGTTTGCTGTGGAGTGACATGTGAAAGCAGCATAGGAAAATGTTTTAATAAATAACAACAGAGGAAATGAATTAATAAAGAGCATGAGTGTTTATGGAGAGCTCAGGGGACAAGGGAATGATGCTGATGGATCTTTTCTTACAGCTTGCTCTAGGAAAGAGAAGTGCATATCTATATCTGGGCCGTGACGTCATGGGCTGCACTGGCTAAAGCAAGATGTTTGTGTGGTTACTGCTCTAGTGTCCATTCTTTAACTCTTCTTCTTGGAAAAAGTGGTTTGTGTCTGTCCCTTTGTGTCCCACCTGCCCTCTGTCCCTTGTCTAGATGAACAAGGTGCAGCAGTTCACATCATGAGCTGAAGATGCAGTGTGTGCACATCCTTATTTTCCCAGCAGCTAAAATATTACAGGGTGTGAGCTGCCCTGTGTCCTCTGCAGATAGAGAAGTTTACTGCCAAATGATTATGGCTATCACCCCTCTTAGCCAGAGTTGCTGTTGATCTCTGCTGTTGTCATCTAAGCAGTTCTCTGAGTGTTGATTGCCTCCCTTGAGAGGGTTCTTGACCCACCAGTGCCTGGCAATGCCAGCCTGCTCTGCCTGCGACCTCTGAGGTTCACAGGAGCACCAGGAGACAACGGGACTGCTCAGCTGGATAAAAAGAGAGCATCTGAAAATACTCCAGTCCTGTCTGCCCTCACCAAAAAGGACAAGGGTTAACACACAGCAGAGATGAGTGTGCAGAGCTGGCTATGTGGTAGTAATTCAGATAAATATCTCTGCACTTTGAAGGCAGAAAGGGCAACATCAGCTGCCAGCAATCACTTAGGAAAATGATCTTTAATCACTGATAAGGTTTGTCCTCTCCTTGTATGCATGCCAGAGGGACACTTATTTTTTTAAATAGGTGCAGACTGGATTTTGTGACTATTGAGGGGTTTCCCCAGGTCCAACAAAGAGTGAATTATGTTGTAGAGGCTGTGATCCAGATAGTGGGAATGAGGGTGGTGGCAGTGATTTATCTGCTGTGCCTGGCAATCTGTGGGTTTGGACTTGCTTGAGAAATGTAAGGATATGGACTCAAGCTATCACATTTTGCACAATCATGGCCCTTAATGGAACAGGTTGGAAGGTGGATTTTGTCTTTAATGGGTAATCCACACTTTGGATAAAGTGTGACAGTTTCAAGCAGAATGAAATTCTGAAAACAAATTTCAAACTAGTGGAAACTTTCTTACAAAATTGGCAGGCTCAGCAGATCTTTAATGCTGGAACACTTGGAAATTTCTGGATGAAAAATCTTCTAGGGAGAAGTGAAAAAGGATTCATAGTTGCTTTTTTTTTTTTTTTTTGCGTTAACAAAGTGAATCTGCCATTAAATTCCATTTTTGAGGGTGAATTATGGAGGTTCTCATATGGAAAAAAGGCCAGACCAATCCCTAAGCTGTGCCACCCATTTACCATTTTACAGAGGAAGGCATTCATATTTTCCATGGGGTTGCAGTAGGATCTCAACTGTATTTTTTTTTACTTGTTCCTCCATGAAGAATAGAGCTTTTAATTAAAATGACAAAGTCAGACTAGTCAGACTCCTATTATCATATTTAAAGAGGGCTTTGGGGAGCTATAAACATGACAAGGTGATTGAACAGAAAAGTGCCTAACTTCCTAAGCTGTTCCTCGAGGTGTTCCAACATGCCTCTTGGGTATTCAATATCTCGTTTTCTGCAGGACCAAAGGATGTGCTTTGTTCTGGTATTTGTACAGTCCTTTGTATCCCAATTAATTGTTCATTATCCTTTCTTAATTCTAGCCTCCCTCACCCTCCTCTTTTCAATTTATGCTCCTCTGTGCTCCCCAAACCTCAGCAAACCTTGATCTTCCTTGAGCTAAAACGTTTTTAGGGAGAAATAGCAGCAAGACACGTTTTTTAGAGTCCTGCAGTGAGGATTGTGGTTGTCATGGTTACTAGATTAACTGTATTGCTGCCACATCCAAATTCACCTGGAGTCTGATCCCCACTGGAGAATGGGGAGTCCCACCCTACAGGATAAACCTTGGCAAACCAGTCCAACCACCTGAAATAGAAAGGGCCCAAAATGATCTCTCTTCTTGTGGGTCCTTCAGACTCTGTAGCTGCATCCATGGACTCCAAGTGTGTTGGATGGGACAGGGGGTTGAAAAGCTTCAGAAATTACTCTTCTCAGAGATTTTATTATTTCTTAATAAATCCAAAGTGCAGAATATAAGGGGTAAAGATATGAACTACAAACTCCACACAAATATTCCCCTAGGAAAATACTTCTTGGTTATTTTATGAAGAAATTTAACACATTTCTGACCTGCACTCTTACCAGCACAGTTAAATGGGAGGTTTAGAGACAATCATGTTTGAGCAAGAATGATCCCCAGAGAAACATACTTTTGGCAAAAGGATTCTTTTAAGTTTAGGCTGGGACTAAAACAAGTTGGCTGCATAAGAACAGCTTGTGGAAAAGCTGCATGGGGAACAGGAGACCTTGAACTGTGAACCTCAAAATACTTGAAAACAGTGAGGAATTTAGACAGAGAAATGCAAACAGGACTTCTATTGCTGTCTCTTTTCTCTGACTTGCCTAACTTATGAAAATCCTCCTGCTTCTCTCTGTAAGGACTGACCTGGCAGAAGGATCAATGTCCTTTGATCTCTGGAAACCAAGCCTAGTTAATACAGCCCTGATATGCAAGGCTGGATTGGATTTTTCTGCCTGCATTTATGTTTTCTTATCTGGAGTATTTTATCTTCAGGATATTGTTTTCCTTTCTAGTGATTGCTTTGCCTGCAGTGATTTAGCTCTGCCTCCTGACATGCAGAATTTCAGTGGCTTCACTGCTGCACAGGTATTGAACTCTCTGCTGTGACTCTACCACCTTGAGTCCCTGGACATGAAAATTGACCTTGCTGGTTCTGTGAGCCTCTCTAGTACCTACCTTTAGGTGTTAAATGAAGCCTTTACTGATTCAGTATAAAATTATGGATGGTACATCACTTGTGAAGAGCTGTCTCCTGATTTATTTGGATCAGCTCCCGTCTGCATTGCTGGCTGTACCCACACCCCTGTGCTAAAAGCTGTTGGTAGGAATCACAGGCTTGCACCATTAGATGAGGGGGAACAGGGGCTGCAACATTTTAAGAGGTGTAACAAAGGGCCTGAGGGATCAACTGCTTGTGTCAAAATAATCTGTTGCAGATCAGAGAGCAATCAAACCTCACACCTGGTCCTTGGGTTGGAAGGGACCTTAAGGACCATCTTGTTCCAAACCCCTGCCATGGGCAGGGACACCCTGACCTGGCTGCTCCAAGCCCCATCCAGCCTGGCCTTGAACCCTTCCAGGGATGGGACCTCCACAGCTTCTCAGGTGCATGATGAAGAGCCAGTGTTTCAGCTCTTGGTTTAAAAAGCATTGTCTTCAGAAGCAGGGGCACTCTCTGGACATGAAATCCTTAGAAAACAATAGCTTGTACCTGGAGAGGTGCTGCCCCCTTTTTCCTGCTGCAGAACTCATGTGGATGTATTGACTGGTAATTTGGGGATTTTTTGTGATTTCCTTTGGGCAGAGGGATTATTATGATAAAGATCCACTTAGGGAAAGGGGGCATTGGAGATGGCAGAGACTCTGCTTTTTCAGTTTCCTATTTTCTCACTTCTTGCCCTTCAAACAAGTGGATGGCTCCAGTGCCAAATGGAATCTGAGGGAGGGAAAAAACCAAGGAGACTAAAGGGTGAATGTTGTGAGGAATTAGGTGTCCCTGTGGACCACAGTGAGGCATGTGGGTGTTCAGCATCTTGCAAATCAGGCTCTAGAGTGTCCCAAACAAACAGGCAGCCTCATAAAGCTTGTTTGTGTTCCAAGGGGGTGTAAAGTGCAGAAATGACACTGCAGATATTAACCAAACAATCTGGTTACATCATTCTATTATAAATAATGTTCAATGTCACTGGGATGTTGTTATAGAACCACTGTCATTACAGATGTTTATTTGTGATTATTGCAGTGGATAAAACATCAAAGTTAGACATGTTTCAATGATTTTTACTGTTTCTGCAGTGTAAGGGATTGTGTATAGAAGTTCATGTCTAAGACATCTTTTTATGTATCAGATTAACTTAAAGAATCTGCTAAAGTCCTAGTGATTTCTCTTGTTGATTTAATTTCTGAACTCCTGACAGCCTGTATTTAATAACAAGTCAGAATGGTGCCTTTAAATCATCTGTGTAAATCTCCTTGGCTCTACCCAATACTGTGGGAACTTGATTACCTGAGTTTCTGAGATTAACTTGAACAACAAAAAAGCTCCAGTTCCTGCATCAGACAGGTGAAGACTTGCAAGCAGGATTTAAAAATAGAAGTAGGTGAATTACTCTGCTACGTCAAATAAAATTTCAAAGTTTATTACTGAATACTGTCTGATTTTTGAAATAGCTCCATCCCCAAAGCTGTAATTTACACTACCAGCTATGAGTAGAATAATTAATTAAAAATAAAAGCTACTAAAACCTGGTGTCATTGGGGATAGGGCTTTATGCACCCCAAGGTTGGGTCAGAGAACCAAGGGAATACACAATAGACAGTCTGACCTCAGCATGGAATCCCTAAGGTTGGAAAGTGCAGTATAATGCACTTCCCTTGAAAGCATGTTAAGCAAATGATTTGGGAACCCATTGTACAATGGGTTGTACATTGTAAAATCAAACTCTTGAAGCTGGTATTAGAAAAGATTTTTGCTGAAAAAATCCACTTCTTCCACCCAGAATCTGCAATGATGCGTTGGAAAGAGTTTCTTTCTATATCAGGAGTTGCTATCTATATCTATATCTATATCTATATCTATATCTATCTATATCTATTTCTATATCTATCTATATCTATATCTGTATCTATATCTACATCTCTATCTATCTATCTATCTAATCTACCTATATATATATAGTTTATCTATATCGATCTATTTCTACATCAGTATATTTCTATGTATTTTTCTCTCACCCTGGCTATTTTCTGATGCTCCTCTGCAATGTCTGTGCTTGTGTTGGCTTTGTTAATGACCATCCCTATTCCTATTCCAAAGGCTGCAATAGCCTGGCTATGAAATATCCCACAAGCTGCTGCAGGTGGCAACTTAGAAATGTGTTTCCCTATGCAGGGGAAGAACTCTGCCTGAGTTAGGAATGCCTGCACAAACTGAAGGGCAAACTTCCTTGTTTTGTTTGGTTCACAGCCCTCTGGGCTGTGACATGAGTTATTGCCTCGGGGAGCATCAAGAGCTTTGACTCTCAACTTTCACATGGCTGGTGCTGCACCAAGCTCGTAATTTACTGGACCTGTGCTATCTTCTTCAATGCAAGGCAAACTCCTGGCATAGGGAAAGGCTAATCCCTTCCCTTCCCAGCTGCAGGAGTAAATGTTGGGCTCAAATATGTAGATTATAAATGATTTTGGAGAGAGTGATTTATGGTCTTGGTGTTGTGAGGCGACAGTGTGTAGTGAGCTTAGATGCTGTGAGAGGCTGCTCCCAGTTCTGGCAAACCTGAAGCTGATTAACCCCGAGGAGTTTTGTTTCACAGATTGATGGCATTCCATTGGCAGCTTCAATCGTTCAGATTGACTGAGCCACCTGATCCACAAGGACAGTTTCCACATCTCAGGCAGCAGACCTAGAGATTAACAGTCCCAGTGTGGCTTATCTGTTCCCAGGTGTGCTGCTGAGACAACTGCTAAAAACAAGTGTACAGAATGTGAAACAGTAATTTTTTTTTATTTTCTGCTTGTTAAGGTCCTAACAAGGTGGTGATGTTTAATCAATCCAAGAAGCATAATCGACTGCAGTTCCTGCTCTCAAAATCACAGTCATTCTCTGTTCTACCACTGAGTTTTCTACCACTGTTCTATCACTTCGGTGTATTTTGTCATAAAGCCACGAGTAAGATCAGTACTGAGGAAAGTTCTCATAAAGAATCTCCCTTTAACACTTCAGCTGTTGAATTTTCCCTGCTCAGCTGAGGTCAGTCTATTATAGTTTTAAAGAATTTCAGCAGCACCTCTTTGGCATCTCAATCTCCTTGCAGGTGTCACTTCTCTCACCTCTTCAAGGAAAGGGGATCTTGTGAATGGGACCAAGGAAATGGTCCAGTGATCCCTCACCCTCCAAACCCTCCCTCACCCTGCTCTGTAGAGAGATCTCTGCAATTTATGCACCTCATCTCAGAGCCTGGACCATGGACATTCAGCATAGGTTTGTGCCAGTAGAGGCAACAGAGCCCTGAGCTTTTTGCACTATTCAAAATCCAGCCATTCGCATCTCGATCAAAGCGATGACATGAATTTTTTCTTGCTTATTCTGAAGGATTCTTGACCACAAGGGCTCCAAGGAGTCAAAATTCACACATTATTTATTCATGTGACTTCTCAGATTCCAGGAATCCTTTCTGCTGTTGGTTTCTTTTGCCTCTGTTGTTGATAGAACAAAAAGAGCTCCTTTGTTCCCTGAATTCTGTTTTTCTCTGGAATCCCTACCAAGTGCCAGTGCTGCTGCATTTTACCCCCCCCCCCCCAGCTATTTTCACTCTGTCAAGGAGGGGTGAGTTTACTTCCATACACAAGAAGTTAGTGAAAACAAAATTTTCCAGGAATTGCCCGAGTTGCTCTCCCGGGCAGGATTCACTGAGCTGCAGCATTCCTTCATGCTCAGCTGGACATGGATTCACAGATTGAAGGGATGTGTGCAGGCTCCTGACTCACACAGCAGCACATGCTAATTGCATTACAGGGATCCTGCAGCTTGCATTAGTGTGCTCAGATGTCTGGATATCTGTTAATGTAATCCAAGTCCCATATTTAAAGTCAACATTTCAATTAAAAGTGAATTAGCATGTCTTTTATGCAAAGTTGCTTGTTAGAATAAGGGTTTGGTTTTTCTTTAAAGTGCTCAGCAGCTGTTTTCCAAACCAGGCTGTCTCATGGTACATCTAAAGTGAGACAGCAGAGAGAGCCCTGAGGGGACAGAGCCAAGAGGCAGCTCCTGGTGTGTTCTGCTGGGGCTCCCAGCAGTCCAGCCTCCAGAGACACAATTCCCCTGCAGTTTCCAGGACTGTTGCTTTCACTGTTTGAGCTCAAAAGCCACTTCTTTGGTTCCTTTTACATTTTTGTTTGTTTGATGTTTTTTTAATGGGATTCCTTTACTCTCATAGGTTTTCCTGGTTCTCCAGCTCTGCTTATAGCATCAGGATCACATTCCTTTAGCTGCAGGTTTTTCCAAGTCTGGCTGCTGCTTTTTCTAATAGGAGACTGGAAGTGTAAAGAAGCCAAGGTTCCATTCCCACAGAGCACCCAAGTAACATTTTTTTTAATTAAACCATTTCACTTCTCTCCTGAAATTGTTGGTCAAAAGAAATTACCACCTGCAGAACATTTTGATGAGACATTATTTTAATTCAGTTGAGGGAAAAGAGAACACATTTCCAGTTCTCTGGTTCCGGCTGGCTTTGGACAGCAAAGCTAACAGAAAATCCTCAGACTGTTCAGAGGTCCAGAGATGATTTTTGCCATTGTTTTCTCTCTTAGTAGCAGTAGTAGTAACTCCATCTATCCTTAACTGGATACTGATATTTTAATGAATGCTGTACTCTGTGAATAAGACTAGATTCTTGGTCCCTGTTCATCCCCAACCCCAGCAATCTCCCTGACACTGAGGATCAGATTTAAGATCACTTGAAGTCAATGGAGAGATTTTGATCCATTTTAATGGGTTTTGAGGCAGAGCCATAAAGACTGGCTGAAACAACTGCTAGCATTTTGGCAGCATGTAATTAATTACTGAAATCCAATATTCTGTTGCTCTTCACAGAAACAAGCAGGAACATTTTTAATATTTCTATACCCCAGTGCAAGACACATTTTAAAAGTCATTGCCATGAAACAGAAGAATGTCTTTCATTATGTTTAGACTTGACTGTGTTTGGTTTCTATCCCCCATCAGAAGATAATGAAAACAGCTGGAGCCTAATTACTATAATTCAGAAATATTCACTGTCATATTCCTCTCTCAATATGCTCTGTCTTCTGGATATGAGTTGTGTGGGGTTGAGAAAATCAAGAGAAGTGGTGCAGCAACCTCCTGACTTTTGAGATGCTCAGTCCCTGGACTTCTGTAGTGGAACAGGTCCTCCAAACCAGCAGGCAGTCAAGATGGTATTTAGCTCATCAGGCCACAAGGATTTCCATAAAAGGTTGCCTGTTCACTGTTAGCCCAAAACTCTGAGCAGCCAGTTGATTGACATATCTGTTTGATATGCTCTCCAACAAGCATGAAAAAGCTGCAATAACTTCAAGTCCCTGACAAATTGTTGTGTAGTGGATTAGCAACAGAGCTGGCTGAAGGACAGCAGATGAGAACAGCAAAACTGGCTTATGGATTGCAAAATACAGAGCTGTAAAAGACTTTGGAGAGCAGCCTCCTTCTCTGCTGAATCTCAGTTTAGTGACTCAGACAGCAATGTTTTTAAACTTATGTGGAATGTAACAATCTTCTCCCAAAAATTTTCTTGGCTTCACTTTCACATTTGTATTCTTACAGTTGTATGAATTTCATTAAAAAAATCATTTTACTCTACACCATCATGATGCTTGTCTGCTGAACACAGGATAATAAAGCCATCTGTAATTTCTGTTTTAATGAGACAGAAAAGGAGGAAAGGGAGGAAAACTGCTGTGATTTTACATCTCCCTAGACATGTACTTTTATATTTTCATTTTTTACTTTAGGGAGGACTCAGAATGATGCTTTTTATTCAATCTGTCATCAAGTATTGAATGAATCATAGTTTCCCCTTATTGATTTGTTATTTAATTTTATAAAATGAATAGTTGTCCTTCCTTCTCAGAATGAGATATTAATTAGTGTGAGAGAAAAAAGCAGGATATAGCCTGAAACCTTCTTGCTAGAGCAGCTTGATACCAGTCCTGTGGCCCTGCATGCCCCAGTCCTGTCTCTTGAGATCCAACTCTAACACCTCTATTTTCACCTTGGGGCTTGTTTATTTTGTGGCAAACCGCAGTGAACCTGGGAGATGGGCATTGTCAGGATCCAAAACAAATGAAAAAGCATGTTTTCTCCAAAAGGTAGGTGACCTCTGCCTGGGGTCAGAGTCGGGCTGTGCCCAGTGTGGGGAAAGGCAGTGTCAGTATCCTGAGTGCCTCTGTGCTGGGACATATTTACACTTCTGGGTCAGCTTCCCTCTGCATCTGGCCAACTTCCAGTGTGCTAGAGGAAGTAAAGTGCTGTGTGGAGCATGGCTGCAGATGAAAAAAGTTTCTTCTTAGCATGTGTGTGACACACCACAGTAAGCAAGGCATCTAATTAAAATCCTGCTTGAACTTTGATGTCCTGTTCTTGCTCTTACCAGCAATGAATGTTTGAAAGGATGTTTTTACCAGTATTTTGCAATGTAATTAATGTTTTCCTGACCTGCTTTTCATGTGTACTAGTGTCACATCTCACCCTCAGTCCAGCAGAGAATTACTGTCTGTCCCAAGAATGCAGAAATCTGCACTGATTCATTGTTTTATTGAAAAAAACACAAAGAACACCTTTACATTCCTCCTTAATGCAGTGCAATCTTTATTCAGCCTGACCTTTTCTTTATTATCTTACACCTTCCTCAACCTGTTTACCAGCATTTCGACCTCCTCATTAAAAGTGAAGAATTGTGCAAGTGCTGAGAAAAGGCCATGAATATTGACAAAGGCTTGAAACAACAGATCTGTTTCAAAGAGGAAGTGGAACAGGTTTGCAGGCTCTGAGAACAGTGTGGGCTGGCAGTGCACATCCTACTCTCACTTTAGGCTATCATGTCAAATTCCCAGCTAGTGAAATCTCATCACAAGGTGGTGGCTTGGAAAACAGGAGACAAACTCTTCTCTCATCAAAGAGCAAGTGTTTTGTTTGCTTTGTGTTCTTTCCCCCTGAGAGCTATGAAGGAATGTACTGTTAGTCTGTACATGAAATGTGCATCTGTGAACCAGCTTAAAAGGAATCATGGAAGAAAGCAGAAAAAACAAAAGAGGATTAAGAAAAGGACAGGGAAGCAAGTAAAACAAACCCAGGATGTAAGTGCAAGGATCTCCCTTTCTACTCACATTCCTTGTAACAAACTTACTGGGCATTGACCAGGAATGGGGTAAAATAAACCACACACACAAAAAGAGCTACTGTGATGTCAGGGCATCAGAGCATGCTACAGCTCCTGCAGAAAGAAACACCACAACATGTGTGACTGCTAATGAATAGGCAAAATTAACAAAGAACATGAAGGTTAATACAGGGTGGAGAAATATAAATAGGAAAGCAGCATGGAAGAGAGAATAAGAGGCTTGGTTCCATGCTGGCTGTGAGTCAGGAGCTGCCCAAGACATGCTGAACTGGAAGCTGAGGAGTCTGAACAGGATTTACAAAGATTTAGGTCTGTTTAAATATTAAATCAACCATGAGTAATGTAAAGCCTGTGAGGTGGATGTGTTCTGTGGTGCTGTTACAAGTCACTTCAGATTTCAAGGAAAAACTATCCCAGTGCCTATTAATGCACTGGAAAAAAAAGGACAGAGAGCTCAGCAAAAGTGCCACTTGACAGGAGTGACATGGTGAACAGTTTAAAAGCCTCTGAATGGTTCTTGGAACCAGGAGCCCTACACAACAAAGACACAGAGATTCCGTAAATATTTTATTCCAGAACATCGTGTTCTTCTGCTGACATTAATAAATATGAGGAGAACACACTTATTAAAGGTTAGGTGGAAAACTGTTCTGAGAAGGCGTTCTTTGCAAATGTCATCCAGCCTTGTTGCGTTTCCAGTTTGGGTGGAAGGATTTTACGTCGTTTCGGCAACAGCATAAAAATACAGATGATTCATGTATAGAGAGTTATTTAAGAAAAATGTAGATGGCATTTTAGACTGGAAAAGGTATTTTGATTATTTGCAATTCAGGGAAAAATCGAGTTGAAAAATCAGCATCCAAACAAAGGGATTGGAGTCTAAGTCTTGTGGCTTCGCTTGGAAAAAAGGATTTTAGCTGATGGAATTATGAAAAGCACAGAGTTCCTAACAAAATTAAATTATGAAACAGTCGATTCATAGCAGTTAATGAGAATCATTACAGTTTATTGCTTGACTTTTCTCTCCCTCATTTTGTCTCAAATCATTTAAAGAAAACTTCTTTGAACATGGTGCATTGAGATCAATTGATTAAATCTGATTGTCCTTTTGCTCCATTGGTTGCCAGTGGAAACAAGCTCATTTAAAAAGAGCTTCCTCTCACTCTTTGCAGTCTGTCTGACTAAGGCCAGCAGTGCTGATATACATTCAAAAGCAAAATTGGTAAGCTGTTGTCATTTTGCTGATGAACAGTTTCTCTATTACACTTCTTTCTGTCATAATCTTGGAAAACACCAGGTTATTCTAGCCAGATTTTAAAGTGCCTGGGGGATTTATTTTGTAATTGTCCCACAGATTAGAAACCCTGGTGAAGGGATAGACCCACGTGCTTCTTTGCAAATGATTTATGGAATGGAATTGCAATTGAAAAAATTAACAACTTTCACAACATTTCCTTTGAAATCTTGTCATATTAGCCAAATATTGACAAAAACAAATTTCCCCAATTTACTATATTCTTTATCTTGTTATAAAATTATTAGAATAATTCTTTAGAATCATGAACTATTTGCCATTGGAAATGGGATTCTGCGTGAGACAGCCTTGATTTGAGTTCCTGTGTAAGCCTGTGTTCAGCTATCAGAGTAGGAATTTCCAGGTTTGAGGACTGGAGGAGGAACAGGAGGACAACCAGGAGCCAGTCTGCTCTTGCCTACTGTGATATTCCCCTAATGCCACTGTGGCTTCCCTTTTTAACTTGTGCAAGGCCTGGACCCACAGAACCACCCAAGTACAGCCATTGTTTCAGGTCCCATTGCTGAGCCTTCCCCCCTGCTGGAAGGCAGAACCATGTTATCACTAAATTATCAGCAGGCTTATTCGATTGCAAGTTGGTGAGGCTCCTGTTGCAGTGGTTGAATTTGAACCAGAGCCTCTAGAAGAGGGACATGGACAGAAAACATCCATGCTCTTAATATTTAGGTGAATCTCTTTATTGAAGTGGGCTCTATTAATTAGCTGGAGGAAGTGCCTTACATTTCCCTTCAAGTCCTAAATCTAAATTGCCAGGGAGTAGCCTGGGAGAATATTTCAGATTTGTGTGGCTTTCATCTTTTATTCAGAATACAAATTTTTATGGACTACAGATACTTTGTACTGCAATTTCTGTTTAGGTGAGAACACAGATTTCTGGCAAAATTTCTCAGAAAAATGCCAACAAGCACTTTTTACTTCTCTAGCAGTCTAAAGCCTTCCCCAGGATCACTCCTTGCCATGTCAGTTGGACTTGCAAGAGAATTTGATTTAGTGTCTTTCATAAAATGAAACTATCAGTCAAAGATTAGAGGACAGCTGGGCTTTGCTACTTGTGTTTGCCACTTGGCATTGGGCACTGCAAGCCCCAAGGTAGCCCAGCTGCTGCTTTAGTCATGCAGTGTGGTCTGGACATCCATTTAATTTCAGGATTTACTGTGCTCATTGATTGAAAATACCAATATTTTTGCAGGAGGCTATATGAAAATTCTTCTTCTTCTTCCTTGGCATTGCTAGTGTGCTTTCCTTGCTCCTTTCAAAGGCTTGCAGTGACCTATTTGAGCTGAGGGTTGGGAGGAATCTGCTCACCAGTGAAACACTTGGCAGCTGTCTGAGGGTACAGCCCGTGAGCAGCAGGCACAGAACTGCAGCCAGGAGAGGAGATCCTCAGCCCAGCTCTGCTGACCTCAGCAGGGCTTTGTCAGGTTGCACCAGGCAGAGACTGGCCTGGAGTTTGGTTATCAGGAGGACAGAGCAGCTGCTGCTCAGAGGAACAGTCATTATCTGAAGGGTGCTGTGGGTCTGTAGGCATGACAGCCCCAGGGAATATTAAAGTTAATTGAGGAACACAAACCTGGAGATTAAACTCAGATTCCAACTCCTGTATGAGCATGATTTACTCCTGATGGCAATAGATCTATTTACATGGATGGGCACAGAGAGTAGCTGATGGCCCTCATCCTGAGAGGAGGTTGCCAGGAGGGTGGGCAGGTGCAGCTGTGAGGGCAAAGGAGCCCCTTACCCCCACCACCCCTTTTCTGCTGTTACAGATGTCCTTTCTTTCATAACACTGAAAAAAACGTAGGGAGGGATGGGAAAAGGAGAGGCTGCTCAACCCTATTCCTTTGTGCCACAAGCCCATCCACAAAACACTGTTGGAAACCCCTGGCTGAGGGCTCAATTCCCATGAAGAGAACATTTGGGCTTTTATTTGGACTACTGTATTGATGAGATCCTAGTCATCACAGAATCTTAGAGATCATCTTGTTCCACCCCTCGCCATGGGCAGGAACACCTTCCACTACCCCAGGTTGCTCCAGCCTGACCTGGAACACTTCCAGGGATGAGTCATCCACAGCTTCTCTGCAGCCTGTGCCAGGGCCTCACTACTCTCTGAGGAAAGAATTTCTTCCCAACATCTGTCTAAATCTCTCCTCTTTTAGTTAAAAAATGCTTCCCTTTTTCCTGTCATTACCTGACCATGGAAGAAGTAAATCTCCTTTTTTTGTAGCTTCTTCCTGTTTATATTATTTCAGCTCTGAACAGCAGCAGCACCTATGCATTTTAAGTCTTTCAAGTCTGTTTTGTGAGTAGCAAATTCACAAGGCTGGAGGGTTTCTTGAGATTGTGGGTAGGAGAGAAATTACTTGTGAATTTCAATTGAACTTAGGAAATAGATTCTGCCAGAGGGGAAGAGAAGGAGAAGCAATGTTAAAAACATGTCTTTTCTCAGCATTTTGAAATAGCTACACTCTAAAGTTGTCCCACATAGTTAATTTTCATGTTGCTGTGTTTTTTTCTCAAACAGCAACTTTTGCTTTTCATACTGATGTATTTTGATGTTGGATGAAAAGCTGAAGTAACCCCAGATGGGCAAAGCACAGCCCAGAACAAAATTTTTGTAGATTCTTTCTTGTTTTACTCCAGTCAAACCCCTCCTTTTTTGTAAAATGCATCCTAAGCCAAGCTTGTAGAAGATTTTTTCAATTTTTTACCTCAAAACTGATTATTTATGGAGTGAGAAGGAGTAGGCATGTGACAGATGGAAAGTCAAAGAGTCTACTTTCGTAACACTAATAAAAACATTGCACATGTTTTATGTTACAGAGCTTTATTTTTGGCTAACTATGGATCCATTTGAGGCCTTCACACAGTTGTAAGTCCCCTCTGGGATGACATTCAAGAAAAAAATTCAATGGGTAGGAAAAATCACATGGTTTTTTAACAACTGGTGTCGAAACCAAATGAAAACCAAACTGGAGTGCTAAACTGAATTTGCATAATTTTCATTGCTATTTCAGGTATGTTGCATTGTTAACAAAAAATGGTGCTGAAGTAGAGGTCAGGTACACAGGGTACTGTCACCAGCAGGAACATTTCCATGATTATCCCTCAATGTCCCCTGTTTAGCTCATAAGGATATAGAATTCTTGCCTTCCCTCAGCTTAAAATAAAATCTGCATAATTCCTCTGCTGTGTGGTGATTTCTCTTTATGCTGGGAAAAGTTACAGATGGAGCAGAAGCAGAGGCACACAGAGAAGAGACAGTCTGATGGGAGAAGAGTGTCTTAATTCTGTGTATTGCTGCCTGATTAAAATAGCATCAGGAGTGAGGCATGCTTTTACTCAGCACAATGACCACACTCAGTGTTCTTGAATTCCTTCTGTCTAGCTTTTGAACTTGTCAATATTTGTTCCAGCAGCAGTCTTTTGTTTAGGAAATGCTCAGCTGCTGTCCCTGTACGTTAAATTAATCTCACTCCTGAGCCTTGGTCATCACAGATCCATTTATTCCAGGCTCAATCTGAAATTCCTGTTCTTGTAACCCAGGGATGCAGCATGTGGCTCACGAACATCTCTGCTGATGGCTTTAAATAGAAGTAAAAAATCTTAGCAAGATGCACAATCAAACAACAGGCAAGGAAGAAGGGCATGTGTATCAGACAGCGAGGCAGGGTTTAACTCTTAATGCATGCACGAGTTTGCCCTCCCCACACTGCCACAGGAGTGTATTTTCCTCAGGAGGGGGGAGCTTTGTCTGGCTAATTGGATGCTGTGTATGGCACAAGCAGCCTCAATCATAACTTAAAGCCTGTAAACCCTTAGTGCGGAGCAGAATGTCTTCTAGAAAGGCAATCAGCCCCTTTATCCTATAACCTTTAGGAAGACTTTGAGCAACAAAAAGCCCATATTCTCAGAAAATTGCTCCAATGCCCAATAAACTTCCTAGCTGATGTTTTGTGCCTTACTTTTAGCTTTAATTTGTCCAGCTCCAGCTTTGGTCTGCAGCTCTCATTATGGCTTTTGCTGATTAATAGTTCCTCCATTACCAGATGTTCTCATCATGTCTATATGAACTAGAACATCTTCACCTTTTAACCTCCTCTTGTGTGCACTAATATTGAGGTCCTTTGAGTCTGTTAACAGTGAGTTCTAGGAAAAACAGCTGCAGGGCTATTTGGTTTTCTGGCACTTTTTAGTGGGTATTGAGAAACAGAAAGAACAAATAGCCCTGCAAGCATCCAGCACCCAGCCACAGTGCTGTAAACAGCAGGAGTGGGGAAGGCACAGCCAACAGCCTGGTGCTACAGGGTTTTCCTGGCTGTTTGGGGGGTTCTTTGGGGAGGGGATGGGTACTTTGGGAAGGATAGGCTACCTTGGGAGCTGGATATGCACCTCAGGAAAAGGGATAGTTTAGGTCTGAGCTGCGGGGCCATGCAGAAGGTGAGGATAGGGCTGGGAAAACACTTGTCAGGGACTGCAGCTGATCCATCAACAAAACCCATGAGATCTGTCACTGAACTGGGCTGTGGCTCTGCTGCTGCTGAGGCTGGGTCATTTGCCATCAAACGTTCCTCTCCCCTGAGATGATATTCCTCTGCTTTGAGGCCAGAGGCTCATGTTAAACCTCTGGCAGATGGAAGCCACCAGAGCCCTCTGTGGCTGCTCTGTGGTAGCTGTGCATGCCTACAGCCTTGCTTGGTGACTGTCATACTGCTCTCTCTCTCCCTCTCAGCTTCCTCCAAGAGCTACTTGCTCTTATCATAAGCTTAAAGCTGGTCCACAAGACAGTTTGGCATTTGACAAGTGTTAATTTGGGGTCTGTGGCTGTTTCTGCCCCCATACTCTTAGCCAAGGAAGCGTGGTGTGTGTGCAGGGGTATCTGTTTTCTGTCTCTTGGGGGGAGAGAGAAATTCATTGCTTCATTCTCTGTGGTACAAACCTATCCCTTGTGAATTCTGCACGTTTTACAAAACAACTGAATAAACCTGGAGAGGGGTGATAACCTCTTACTCTCTCAGGTACATGTCATCTACATTTGAGCTCACTTTTTACTTTCTACTTGCTTTTGTGTATATTCTGGGGTTTTTTAATCCAAGTGCCATGTGCCACTACATTAAATGTTTTTCAAAAGCTTATATATATTAACACCCATTTCTTCATCAACCATATTTGTAACTCATGAAAAACATAAAATGCATTTGTGTGTGAGTGTTCATAACTCTAAATATTTCTGTTCAAGGCAAAGTACATGGAGTTGATTAGAAAAATCCATGCTCAAATGCTGCTGGACAAAGCAGATATAATGTGCTAGAAAGAGTTAACATACTTCCTTAGAAAATACTCCCAGGCCTTGTGATTGCATTGGATCTACATTTGCATAACAATCACCTTGTCTAACTACTTTACAATAATTTGTGTAGATGAAAGGGTAATTTTCATTTCAGGGTTCTCCATTTGATTTAATTTCTATGGACGTCAATAGGATTATACTTTCTAAGTGCAAATGATTTTCAGTGTAATTCACTCCCTCTTTTTATTTACTTCTCTATTTGTTTTTATTAATTTTACTCAAGGACACTTTAAGTACTTAATCATATTTTTGTGGAAATGAACATCCCTTTTATATCTGATTGTACCCATTAAAGTTAATTGTTATAGATGGCAGCCAGGGCTTAAAAGAAAAAGTGATGACAGGCTGATGTGTAAAGTATAAAAAAAATAAATCATCCAGTATAATCACTGAACTTCAGACCAAACCATTCAAAGGATTTCTATTGATTCTTCAAGGCAGTATATTGGTAAATCTGATTCCCACCTTATGCAACCAGAATATTTGTTATCTGAAGGGGTCTGAAAATCCTTCCTAAAAGTTCCACTTATTTCTGGGTGCTGATGAGCTGGGAAGAGAGGGGGAGAAAGAATTAGAAATTACTGTCTGTCGTGCACACACAAAAAAGGTTTCCCTGTTTCAGAAAAGCAGGTAGAACTTTACTCCCTGCAGATGTAGTAGGTCTGTATTGCCTCTATTTTGCAGACTGCTTCCTCTGGGAAGCTTCTAAGAACATATTTATTTACCTATACTGTGATTTAGTCATGTGGAACCAGATTTCAAGGTGGTCAATTTTGCTGTGGCCTCACTGAACCTCTGCCGAAAAACAGAGGCTGCATTGACCCTGTGCTGAATTTTTAACACAGACCTCATCTTCTCCTCCATTCCTATGTGTGGAGAGGGAAACAAGCAGAGTGTCAATAAGCTCAGCCAGGAGCCAGAATCACTCTGTCACAGCTGGGAATTGTGCATAAAAGGCTCTTTCTCCATCACCACTAATTGCCACACTGAAGCAACCACTTCCCAGAGGGACTCAACAGCAGAGCCAGTTGTCAGGAGATGGCTGGAATTTTGTACCCTTTGGAGCTCTGTAGAATAGGATAATTTCTGAGGATGAGTCATGTGGATCTGGCTGCCACTTACTGAAAAATACGTGTGCATGTGGGATGTTGCAAAAATTAGCTGGACCCATTGGGTAACAATAGAGTATGTACAAGGAAAAGATAAAAAATATGTGAATGCTCTGAAATGTGGGCAATAGGGGCAAATAATCTGGTTAAATAAGCTCTTCCTGGCAGCCAGTGAGCTGTCAATAGAATCTTCTGAATCTTTCAGTCTGGAGACCTTTACCAGAACTGTGGGCACCCTGGGTTTTTTTTGGCTGTGCAAACACCCTCATATTTTCTGCCACTATCAGAAAGGCATAAGAGACAGTGTCAGAGTCATGGTCTGTCCACCTCCAGGCCCTGGGACTCTGTGGTGAGTCAGAGGTGCAGTGGTTTGAGAACAGCCAACTGTTCTTATTAATAATTTTTATTTTTTCACAGTGTTATTTTTAAATCAGACCAGTTCCCCAACGCAGCTCACTGACCAGCTGCCCAAACACTTCCAGCAGCTGACCTGAGGGGCAGGAATATTGCTGTAACTGGGAGGTACATCAGCCAGATCTGCTATTTGAAGGAATTCTGCATTTCCAAAGAAAACAATCTATGAACTCTAATGGCAGCTGTGACATTACAACTGGTTGGATGGTTAGTTTAGCTCAGGGTTTTGGAAATTTGGACCTGGACACGATCATAACATGAAAACAAGGAAAGTCTTTCCTGCTTCTAACAAAGTTGAGCACAGGAGCAGAGCTGGGAGGCTTTGAAGGATGGGAGAGTTTGGCACCAAATAGGATGGTGACCTGACCAACCTCGTCTAGTGGAAGGTGTTCCTGGTTCCTGCCCATGGCAGAGGGCTGGAATGAGGTGAACTTTAAGTACTTTTGAACACAAACCAGTATTCCACTCTTCTGTCAAGCTGTACACTTGTCATGCAGTCACCATGAGCTGGCAAGGGGAGTGAAACTAAAAAAAGAAGGTGATTTTCAAAGATGCAGAATTCAAGTGCTGAGTCAGTCAAATTCCTCTCCACTGACAGGTCTGGGAAGGTCAGAATATGTAGTCCTTAGCAAAGCACACATTTTTGGAAGGTCACATGCTGTGTTGATGGGTTTATGAGAGGACCTGGAGTCCTGACTTCCCAACAAAAGTCACTCCTCTACATCCTCAGAATAAAGTACTAATAAATCCCAGTTCTTTTAGTACTTCAGAACAGAGTATTCTGTGATTAATGGTTGCAGGGGTAAGTGCCTGAAGCACTCTGTATGTTTAAAAGATCTAAAAAGATCACTTTCTCTCTTGAGGTTCAAGCAAAGGTATAATAAGGACAATACAGGAATTTCTGTTTCAATGCTGCTCTCCTCAACTGGCTTCAATATGGTATTTTAATAGATTAATATCACAAATAAATCCTCCCTAACAGAGATGTTGGAGAATGTATCTCTGTCTGGGGTTGTGAGTTTTGCTAACACATATTATAAGACAGTTATACTTAGGCTTTTGCAGTGTGATTATTATTCTGGAAACAGTCTAAGCTGAGAAACTCATCATTGCAATATTATTAACTTTCCAGTCATCCAGTAAATAAAATAACCCTAATGCTGTTATGAATAGTTTTAAATTACAAATTAGTTTAAATTCCAATAAATTGCCTAATTTGAAAGCAGTGGCTCTGCTGGCAAATGTGTGAATCTCATGTAGATAGACTTGAACAAAAAGGTCAATGATGCAGTTTATTACTTGGAGAAGGAAGTTCTTTTAAACTTATTTTGTGTTTCCCCCAGTAACATTTATAGCTATTAGCACTAACCAGGCAAACTAAATCAATATTGTTTCCAGATCATATGTCTGGAGTTTTCAAAAATATTAAGTTTCTTTTCATCTGAGATTTAGCTGCTGATCTTTTTAAGATGAATAATAGATGCAAGATACTCTTAATTATTAAATAATGACTTAATAAAGTTACTGGAGGACATATGATAAGTGATCATTTTATGAAGAAATGAACTCTGTCATTGATTTTGGATGAGGCTCATGGTGATTTATTGCAGTGCTAACATTGGTGAATAACTGTCCAGCTCAACATGGTTTCAGGGCTGCCTTCTACTGGTTTTTGCTGAGGGGGTGAAATTACAAGTCAAAAAGTGCTGAGTTTATTCACATCTTTGGTATCTTAATGATTTGGAGAAGCTCTGACTCTCTGGTTAATGTGTTTTTTCTGTGGCATTCAGCTGCTTTGGAGAACTCCATACAGCAACATGAGACTGAAGGTGTTTATGAGGAATTCACCTGAAAGGACCCCAGCAGCAGAGTCTGAGACTCTCCTACAGGATTTTACAGCAAGAAATCTCAAAGAGAAAAAAGGCAAGATTTGTAGGTTAGAAAGAGTGAACAAATGAGCTTCTGAGGGTCTCTTGAGTTTCTGGTTTTCTGTCTTTTTTTCTTAAGCATCACAAGCTTAATGCTTCAGGCAGAGTGAGTTAACTAATGAAGACAGGAGAAAATTGCTGAGGAAGGGCTGGAGAACAAAAACTTGTTAAAATTTAACTACTATATATCTGTATTTCATGTAATATCTGTTATGCTGATCAGTTTTCAACATCCAAACCTTATTTTATTCTAATTCTTCAGAAATGCCTGGTATGTAGGTCTTTACTCTCCTGTTTTGAAGTTCAAGCTGCATCTTTAGCAGTACTCAAGAATAACTTTTTTCTTTTTTTGGCTTTTTCTGTAGATTAAAGAATGCAAGAATTAATCAGACAGGATGCCTGCCAAAAAAAAGTGCCACATTTTAATTGCATGGCTTTGGTGTTTAAGCCTATTGCCTGGTGGATAACTTTATGGATTAAGTGTAGCAAGCAAATTATGTGGTAGAACTTGAGGAAGCAGAAACTAGGAAGAAATCCACAAAGTTATCAATCAGGTGGTGAGCTTAAAGCCCAAAGTTGCAGAGTTAAAATGTGGCATGTTTTTGGCAGTTTGTTTTGGATATGGATGAATAAAACCCAGAGAAATCAGTGGGAGAAAAACCCATGGAACAGATCTCTCTGGATTAAGCCATTGCCTTAGAGGAACCTGGAATGTTGGTTGCTGGAAGGTCTTCACAGGGAAGGCATCAACATATCCTGTTTCTCCTCCCCCTTTCCCTCTCCCAAAAGTCACTACCAGAGATAGGCTGCTCTATTAACCTAGGGCTGCAATTCTTCTATGACACATTTTAATTTAATTTAATCACAATCTTAGCTTGTGACTCCAATAAGCTACTATTAAAGGGAAAAACCAGGAATATTTGGTCAGTGTTGGCTTGTCATTACCTTGCCACACCTCATTTGATAGTCACAATTTGCCTCTTCAGCCTGCTGTTATGGGACTATTTCTCTCCTCCCATATTAAAATCTTTGAAGTCTCATTTATATACCTGAATCATATTCCTAATGAGGCATGAACTCAAGTGATGGAAGTATTGAAAGCCTGTGTGATTCATGCTTTTTATATGGCCTATGAATAATAACTTGTATATTCCATTAACTGCATTATTCTTCATGTTCCTTCTCATACACCTTTTTTAACTCATCACTGTGCCTCTTTGCCACCCAAAATTATCCATGTCACTTATTTTTTAGCTACTTGCATTTTTTCCTTCTTTCAAAGTGTGTGAATATTATAACTCTGTATGTGTAGTAACTGTGTATACATAGATAACATCTGTACAAAATAATTAGGCATCATAATTTTAGTCAGAAATATCAAGCTTTCAACACCAAACTTTTATTGACTTGTAAAATTTAGCAGCTGTTTGTGTGTTGGAGTCAGAGGGTTTTCCTGTGACAGATTATGTTACTTTGGCATTAGAAAACCTGGCAAACATCTGGTTAACAAATGAGTTCCACAGCAGTGTTCATTATTCAGCATCTTTTCATCTCTATCACTAATATTAACTTTACTATGAGAGATTCCCAGTGCCAACAAGTCCTCACCAGCTGGTGGCTTTAATGGGGAGCCAAGAACAACGTGGTGAGAAGGTCATAAAGGACACGAGTTTTGAGACAGCTGCTGTGGTGTGGGAAATCTATTTATGTGACCAGGAGTTGATAATTCTGTTTTTTTTACAGAACAACTTATTAAATGTCTGGGATAATGAGGCCCCTAGCTGTTTAAGTGGCAGAAGATCACTGAAGAGGAAGACTCCAAACTGCATCATGCATGGGGACAGTGCAGACCACATTGTGCCTGCCTGGTGTCAGTGGCACCCTGCAAGCAGCTTGAGCCTCCCCTCACAAGTCTTACCCCAGGATGACTCCTTCCTTGGCTGCAGTTAATGCCTTGTGTTTCCAGCTGAGTAATTTCAGACTCCCCAGTTGGATGGTTACCACACATTCAGACTCTGGGAGCCACTGAGCTGCAGCCCTTGGAGGCAGCTGGTTTAGGCTGCTTCCAGCTGTGCTCTCAGGGGTGATGGTGGCTATGAACAGCAAGGCTGTGGCCCTGTTACATGGCCTGGAAGGCTCTGTCAGTTTGGTGTAGTGAAAACTAAAGGAGTCTACACGGCTTCTTCTGCCCCCTGCTTTGCAGCACACACACTGCTCTGCTGAGCCTTCTCCACCTCTCTCTTCCCTTTATGGACAGGGTGTTTGATGCCTGATAACCTGGTGCAAACAAACTGCTCCAACAGCTTCAGATGGGCCTTTTCCCATGGCAAGGATGTGCAGCTATCCCAGCCTCTGCCTTTCAGGCTCTCAGAGCTTTGTTCCCCTTTCACCTTTAACAAATGAGCAAATGCTTGTGAATGTCTCCCCCAAGCCCCACTGACATGATTATGATTTCCAGCTGGTCACAGCTCCTGTGATCTCTTTGCCACTCGTGTTTCTTCCTCACTGCTTTTGCAGCATTTTGGCAGCCTTTGAGCACTGTGTCATTTCAGTGGCATAAAATAACTCTGTGTACAGCAACTAAACTGCCAGACCGGATAGAGACAACTCATGCTGAACGTGGCAGGGAAAGAAAAGAGTAACTAAGCCCAAAAAGCATTTCAAGTGGGTTAAAAATTGCTTTATTATGAATTATAGACTACTTTTGCTGTTCTGATAATGGAGCACTGTCTACTGTGATTCATGGTAGTCAAGCAGCATTAACTTCAGAGAGAAATGGGACAGAAGGGAAACTGCTCCCTTGGTAAGGAGGTGTTTTTTGTGGGCAAGCATTGTGGCTAGACTAAATTATTGTACTCTGCTCATTCAGATCTCAGCTTCTTGGCCCTTTTGAGGTTGAAATTATATGCTGTACAGAAAAAAGTGAGTTAAAGAGTGTCTGAGTAATTGAATCAAGTGTGTTAATCAGAGAATATAATCCTGAGACATTAACAGGTTTTAAAGAAATACCAAAATAA
This sequence comes from Lanius collurio, assembly GCA_020086605.1. Taxonomy (NCBI): domain Eukaryota; kingdom Metazoa; phylum Chordata; class Aves; order Passeriformes; family Laniidae; genus Lanius; species Lanius collurio. The sequence goes on along the minus strand of JACBWW010000010.1, from coordinate 27,752,727 downwards.
CAGAATAACAAAAAAACCCAGAACTAACAAAGCCCCATTTGATAAGGGACTGATAAATTTGGGTTCCAAACCATTCAATAGATGAATTTAGCTGCTTTTTAACTACTTTTTCTCAATGTCATATTCAACAGACACCAGGGAGATATATCTCACTGGAATAAATTCAGTCCTTGTGAACCTCTGCCACAGAATATCATACTGTATTAGTTGAGATCTATTTTAGCAGAAAACTCTCTCATTATGAATCATGAACACTGAGAAGCATTGAAGATTATAATGTCTTTTTGGGTATGTGCATGTGTTCAAATTCAATCAGGTTGATATGCCACAATGTGCCATTTAATTTAAATTTAATTGATCAACAGCCCCCTCATTTTAATATTGTCTTGGCCTGCTTGGCCTGTAGAAGTCAAGAACAAGAGTCCTGGACATGATGGTAAGATGACACCCTGACACCAGCTCTTTTACAAAATGAATGCTGTAAAATAAATCACTTCTGTCCTCACTTATCACCCTTCAGGTTTTGAACTGCTGCCATTTGGACCAACATCCTCCATGTTCTGTTTTCATTTGTGGAGCAAAGTTATTGCAGAGATTTCTAATGGGGGGTTGAGACCTCTTTCTGATTATTTCTGTAAAAAATGGTAAGGCATGTCAGTGTTTTGCAATACCCAGATCTACAGTATTGTGGTTTACCTGGAAATTTCATTTTGTGTCAAGGGAAAAGTTGTTATTTTCTTGACACAGCTGGGAAATTCAAAGCTGTGGCCAACTCCCAAAGCTCTTTTTCTTCAGATGTGCATTTTTAATTTAACTGGTCAGTTCTAGTGATGGGTGATGAGGACAGACTTGGGCTCAGAGGGCAATTCTAACCTTGCTGGAGCTGGAGTTTACTGTTTATTGGTAAATAAACAGACAGAACTTTGTGTAATGACCTGAACATGTATATTAAGAGAAATGGACGATGACAAAAGATCTTGGGAAAACTGAATTCAGCTTCACTTATCCATAGGACTTAATTTCAATCATGGAGAGGTCTGTACTGAATGATTTAGACATCCCATGGTCTTTTATCCCTGAGGTCTCTGGGGTCTATTTTATTATCTTATAATTTCCATTCTGCCTCAGGTCAAGTGCAGGTTTCTATGGTACTTGGAGAATTAATAGTGGGAAAGATTTGTCTCTGGATTAACCAGAGCTGGTCCCACACTAGAAATTGTTTTATGTATGTGAAACTAGGCCTGTAGTACTTTTTCATTTTCCCTTTTCAGTGTGCTTTGGTTATTTATGATTTTGTGACTGAAATTTTGCTATAGCATTGTGAATCATCAAAGAAATATTTGAAAGGTTACTTTTCCTATTGAGTAAAAGCAGTCATGACTAAAAGGTTTGTTTAGCTTATTTACATCTGGATTTTTTAAATCAGCCTTTTGTACAGTTTTCATTTCATTCTGGCAGTGTGTGCTGCATAGTCTACAGATCCACAGGGTTATAGCTGGGCATTCTGTAAACAATGGATTTCTTTTAATGGGAACATATTATTTTTTAAATATGCTTTTGTGGAAAAAAGGAAAATTCTCTGAATGTAAACTTGGCTCTGTGAATAGTCATTTAAAAAGAATGACTGGAAAGTGACATGTGTACCCTTTTTAACTCGTATACCATTGAAAGCCTTAGAAATTTTACCATCATTCACGTTAACACATAAAAGTATTGCTGGTTGAACTCAAATCTCTCTGAAATGCTAATCCACACCCTTAACTGTAGTGAAATGAACATACAGATGGTTCTTCTAATTACTTGGAGAAAGAAAAGGGGATGATTTCCTTTAATGATTTCCCCTTCTTTTCTGACTGAAAGCAGTTCCAGCTCTTCCCTCCAGCTAATTTGATGATTAAAAGATGCCTTTGTCTTGCTTTCAGCTATTGAGGTTTCCTCACAATTTGTTAAAACTTTCTGTCATGAAGGGAGGTGTGAACACAGGGCTATGTGGGTTTGGTTCAGAGGTCATGTGAAGGGGAATTACTGCTTTGAGTATTTAAAGCCAGAATGCAGGGGGTTATTATTGCATTGATGGCAAAGATGAAGTTTTCAGATTGAAATAGGATCTTGAGTCTGAGATGCAGAAAGTTATTAGTTGAGGAATACACCCCAGGTATTCACACTCCAGACTCATGGCAGCTCCATTTTCCTGAGGATACAAATGATGAAATTTGAAATACATTCCTAGAGCTGTTGATATAACTGCAGCTTTGTGGTGTTATGTGCTTCAGGAGAACTGGAGAAAAAATAGTCTAAGAATAATTTTAAAGCTCCTAATTTTCACTATAAATTAGAATAAAAGTTGAGATTTTATAAACTCTACGCTGGGAAATGAGATATGCACACTAGGAACAGCTGCTGTGAGTACTGATCTGTTGGTTCACCACCTCTTTTGATTTCTTCTGGCTTGAAATCTGGCTGCAAGGAGTAGCCCTTTCACTCTTTTTTGAAGATTCTGACCCACTGCCTTGCAGAAGAACTCTATGTCAACTACAGTGTCGTCCTGCAACTCCTCCAAGTGCTTCACTTCACTCAACGTGGAACCAAACTGCTGCTGTTTCTTCAGGAATCAACAGAGTGAGTGAAAAAAGTTACCATTTGATGGCATGTTTTCCTAAATATTCTAGAAGCTCTCATGTATGTTTTCAATTAAAATACTCAATGAGAACAACAACAAAGAAAGAAAAGCTTAAATAAGTACAGGTACTCCAGTCCTTCTGAGCTTTTAAATATATGTCTTATATAATGAACCCCCACCAATAATGTTTTCTTTACTGTTTTTGAGGTACAGCACTTCTCTCCAAGCTTTCAAAAGAATGGGAATAATATTTCAGTTCTCAGAAAGAGCAGTAGAGGAGCAAGAATTCAGTGGGCCTTTTTTTCCTACTTCATTTTCTATTAGACAGAATATTGTATAATATTTTTGCTGAGTAAAACTCTAACCAGGCTTAAAAGCTCTTTTTCCTACTAGATCAAAAATAGGAATCATTACTGATACAGAAAAGAGTTTTGGCCTTTTTGAAAGTACAATATTGAGGGCATCTTCAGAAGAGGCTTTGGAGTAGTTTGTTGCCTAGAGCTGTGTATTTTGATTTTGTATGATTAAATTGAGGCTTTAGAATGTTGGAAAAGAAACAGGAGAAAAGGAGAATGGTAAATTAGAAATTACTGCCTTGTTTTTCCTTTTGAGTGATAACACCTCACACAGCAGTAGGGAAAGGTGGTTTGTCTACAGAGGACATCAGCAGATCTGGATTCCCTTGTCAGTTCTACCAGGAATATCTGTCCTGCTCCAGGGTAAAAATTATCCAGCCTCAGTTTCAGCCTCCCTGGTGTGGAGATGACAGTGATCTTTGCTTGGTGTCAGAAGGACGTGTTCATTCTTGTGTTTGAAATGCTGTGGGCTTCTGGGCTTGTTGCAGTGATTGTCTTCTGTTTGGGCAGGTCTTGCCTTGTTCAAGTGCAAGTGCCTCTGAACACCTGGAGAACTGCTAGAGCAATAGGGTTAACATAATAAATGAGTCCTGTGTAGCATTTATCAGCTCACTTCTGTGGGGCTTTTTTAGATTACTCTAATTAGGATATGGCTCTCGTGATTCACTGCTGCTGGGAATGAAATACCTGGAACAAAACTTAAGTTTCTTAATAGGAAAGATTTATTTTGCTTCAATGAGAGAACATAATACATGTAAAGTGATATAAGAATTGCAAACATCTGGAGCATGCTGGACTTCACAGATTTCAGCCAAGCTCCACTCCATTTATTTTGACATCACAGTGCTTAATTACAAGTTTTCAGCAAAAAAATTTCCAGGTAAAGACTGCCACATGCTTTGTTTGATGAGTATGATTTCACTATAATGTACCACCATCAGAGGGTGGGCACATCCAGCCCTGAAGTGAGTGACCACTGATAACAGACACTTAGAAGTCTTGCAAAGTAAAACAAATTTTCTCTGTGGAATAAAAATGTCTGTGGAAAAATGGATAAATTATGGGATAGATATTTACAGGAGAAACTGCAGTTGAATTTTTCTAATTGATGGGAGTTCAACCAGTGCATTCAGTTGAAAACAAGAGCGTTCATAAAATTAGAGCTAATCTGTAACTCAGTGCTGCTCATGTACTTGACAGAGCCCACAGACAAGAACAATTCTCCCATCACAAATGCAGTCACAAAATAAACAAAACAATTTTTAAAGAGGAATGTTAGGAGAAAGCTACTATGAGATTGAACACTTAATATAAAAGCAATCAGGTAATGGGAGAGTATCCATGGGGAATAATAGGACTTACAAACATGAGCTGAGGAATTCTGCAGATGGGGCTGGATTCCATCTTGGTAAGACTCATTAAAGAGTGGAAGAGCACCCAAAGGAAGGGCTGAAAGAGGTGACACAGAAGGACTCACAGCAAAGGAGATCTGATGATCTTTGTGGTTTCAAACTCCTTGTATTAGATAAAAAGATGGAGGAAACTGAGAGAGTTAGAGAGAAACATTCTAAAGCAAATATGTTAAAGCAGGGGAGAAACTGAACAACATTGAAATCTGCAGCAAAATTCACTTTGATTTTCACAGGAATAGCATCTTTAGTCAGTACTATTTCCATTTATAACCAGTGCTACACATATTAGAATAACATGAAAGAATAAACAGAAGTGGTGTGTGGGGGCAAGTCATGGAAGTAGGAGTCACCACAAAATGATCATTCATCTTTTAGGTTCCTCTAATTTCTTCCACATTTATCCTTTTTCACTTATTTTACTCATCTGACAGCAGATGCCTTTAATGACTACTGTGAACAGAGAAAAATAAACAACCAAATTCTACTGTGGAAGAGAAATGGAGACGAAGAAAGAGAATAAATGCATGTGCTGAAGCATGGTTAAAAGGAATCAATGCACATACACACACACACACACACATGCAGAGTGAGAGAACAGTCCTGAGAGCAGATATAGATCTAAACATTATCAGAGGAGGTGATCATAAACCAGCCTGGCTGTTACTATGCCATAAACATTTTTATTTTTTTATTTTTTAAAGCATCACTTCCTGATTATTAATGTAATTGTACTGAAAACATGCATAAGGCTTCATTAGAAGTTCTATTAATTTTGGTTTTATTCTGTTAATGTAGGTTATAGAAGTCCAATCTCTCTTATCCTCTATTTTTTTCTTCAAACATGAATTTGCATGAGAGAGCAGAACAACTCTATTCTAAATAGTGTTCTTATCTCTACATAATGTTGTTATGCAAACTATAATCAAACTAGATGACAGTCCTCCAGACAAACCTTTAGTATTAAGGGCTTTCAAAGCTCCCAGGCAGATTGCTGTTAGTAGGATAGTTAATTAAAAGGAAGTTGGATTTTATTACTTTATATTAACAGCTAAGGGCAGCTGGAATGATGTTGGTCCTCTGGGTTTTTTTCCTTTCTGTTTGACAAATATTAATTGAACTCATTGTTCCATGAAAACAGAAGGTTTACTTATAGCAACATGGTTGCTACAGAACATCAGAAAGCTGTTGATCTCTTCTGTCCTTTATCCACGTCCAAGGTAGATGGGAATTTTGGGATAATGCAGTGCCCTGGGTTTGGCTGGGATAGAGCTGATTTTCTTCCCAGTGTCTGATACAGGGCTGTGTGTTGGATTTGAGTTGAAAACAGTGTTGATAACTTGGGATGTTTTTGTTACTGCTGAGCAGTGCAGAGAGTCAAGGCCTTTTCTGCTCCTCACCCCACCCCACCAGTCAGGGGGCTGGGGCTCCACAGGGAGTTGTGGGGCCACATCTGGAACAGTTGTTCACAGGGGTGTTCCCCATTATATGGTGTCATGCTCAGCATGTAAAGCTGGGGAAAGAAGGAAGGGGGGGATATTTGAAGTGGTGGCATTGGTCTTCCCAGGTGGCCACTGAACATGATGGAGCCCAGCTTTCCTGGAGGTGACTGGACACCTGCCTGCCCATGGGAAGCAGTGAGTGAACTCCTTGTTCTGCTTTGTTTGTGCACGCAGTTTTGCTTTAGCTATTAAACTGTCTTTCGAGTTTTCTTGCTTTTACTCTTCTGGTTCTCCCCCTATCCCATCTGGTGGAAGCAAGCCGGGTATGAGTGGGGAGTGGCTGCTGTGGATAAACCACGACATTCAGGAAGCAGGAAATGCTTTTCCCCTTTAGCTCTTGGGGAGAGATCCCCACTGGTGCAGGGCTCTGTATCACTTCTACTCTGACATTTTTCCATGGATTGCACATAGAGGATTTCAGTGGGAAAAGCCCACTTAGTAGTTAGTGGGAGAACCCCCAGAACCCCCCAGGCACAGGGGTGGCTCTGAGAGCCCTGCCCTTGCCTTTCAGGGGCGCTCTGGGCTGCCGTGCCTTGTCACACGGCGGGGGACACAAGTCCCTGCTGGGCTGAAGCTGTGCCCTGCGGCTGCCGGGCAGTGCTGTCCGTGGTGCCCGGGTGGCCCTGCCCGTGGTGCTGCCGTTCCTCGCTGTCCCTGGTGCTGCAGGCGCCGGGAATCCTCTCGGAAGGCGTTCCAACACCCCCTTCCCTCGCACCCGCGGCCAGCAGGGCGCTGCAGAGGGGCACTGCTGCTCCGCGGTGCCACAGGGAAGCGAAGCAACATTTGGTCCCGTCAAGCCTCAGCTGTTGGGGTTTTTTTGGCAGCCCTCTGCTGCTGCAGGCTGAGCTGCCCGCAGGACCCTGCGGTGTGCGGTGACTCCCGGCGGTGCGGGGCTGCAGGGATCAGCCGGGACACTGAGGTTCTGCAGGGCTGCAGGGATCAGCCGGGACACTGAGGTTCTGCAGGGAACAGCTGGGAAACTGAGGTTCTGCAGGGCTCAGGGAACAGCCGGGACACTGAGGTTCTGCAGGGCTGCAGGGAACAGCCGGGACACTGAGGTTCTGCAGGGCTCAGGGAACAGCCGGGACACTGAGGTTCTGCAGGGCTCAGGGAACAGCCGGGACACTGAGGTTCTGCAGGGCTCAGAGAACAGCTGGGACACTGAGGTTCTGCAGGGCTCAGGGAACAGCTGGGACACTGAGGTTCTGCAGGGCTCAGGGATCAGCCGGGACACTGAGGTTCTGCAGGGCTGCAGGGAACAGCCGGGACACTGAGGTTCTGCAGGGCTCAGGGAACAGCCGGGACACTGAGGTTCTGCAGGGCTCAGGGAACAGCCGGGACACTGAGGTTCTGCAGGGCTCAGGGAACAGCCGGGACACTGAGGTTCTGCAGGGCTCAGGGAACAGCTGGGACACTGAGGTTCTGCAGGGCTCAGGGAACAGCTGGGACACTGAGGTTCTGCAGGGCTCAGGGATCAGCTGGGACACTGAGGTTCTGCAGGGCTCAGGGAACAGCTGGGACACTGAGGTTCTGCAGGGCTGCAGGGAACAGCTGGGACACTGAGGTTCTGCAGGGCTCAGGGAACAGTCGGGACACTGAGGTTCTGCAGGGCTCAGGGAACAGCCGGGACACTGAGGTTCTGCAGGGAACAGCTGGGACACTGAGGTTCTGCAGGGCTCAGGGAACAGTCGGGACACTGAGGTTCTGCAGGGCTCAGGGAACAGCTGGGACACTGAGGTTCTGCAGGGAACAGCCGGGACACTGAGGTTCTGCAGGGCTGCAGGGAACAGCTGGGACACTGAGGTTCTGCAGGGCTCAGGGAACAGCTGGGACACTGAGGTTCTGCAGGGATCAGCCGGGACACTGAGGTTCTGCAGGGATCAGCCGGGACACTGAGGTTCTGCAGGGCTCAGGGAACAGCCGGGACACTGAGGTTCTGCAGGGCTGCAGGGAACAGCCGGGACACTGAGGTTCTGCAGGGCTCAGGGAACAGCCAGGACACTGAGGTTCTGCAGGGAACAGCTGGGACACTGAGGTTCTGCAGGGATCAGCCGGGACACTGAGGTTCTGCAGGGATCAACCGGGACACTGAGGTTCTGCAGGGCTCAGGGAACAGCTGGGACACTGAGGTTCTGCAGGGCTGCAGGGAACAGCCGGGACACTGAGGTTCTGCAGGGCTCAGGGAACAGCTGGGACACTGAGGTTCTGCAGGGATCAGCTGGGACACTGAGGTTCTGCAGGGCTGCAGGGAACAGCCGGGACACTGAGGTTCTGCAGGGCTCAGCATCCCATCTGCAGAGGGTGACAGCCAATTCCCACAGTCTACTCTGGCTTGGGGCACATGTTTCTACTGCACTCTGCATCCCTTCAGGACCTGGGAGCAGAGGAGAAAAGCCAGTTTTTCTGGAGTGGTAGGAATTGTTGGATCTGAGGGGTATGCAAATCTGCCTGCATATTTTTTCATTTTTATCCCTCCTTGTAACGACTTTTAGATCAGAGACATTCAAATACCTTTTCCCAGGTGAGTTCTGACTGAGCTATAAAAACAAATAAGCACATTTTACCATGACATGTCAGCAGTATTGCCTAAAACTGCAGCAATAAATGAAGAAGAAAACGTCTAGCTCTGATATTCCTAAAGATTTTGCCCCAGAGGTTTGTCTGTCTGTTCGCTTGTTTCCCTAGTCCTTGGGAATGCTGAAGGCAGCAGCTGTCTCTGACTGTAACATGATAAGGGTTCTTTTAAGTGGTGGGTTTACAGAAGAATCTGTATCAAAAATTTGAAATTCTATTGCTGTCTGTCCAGTCAACTCAGAGATGGTCAGCCTTGTTGGCCAGACCCTATTTTTCAGCCAAATTCTGCTTTAGCATGCTCAAGCAACATAGTGAACACAAATACCCCTTTAATTATCCTAATGTTCAATCTATTTATCCTGTGTTTACTTAGAAATTTAAAAAATCCCCCCCCCCCCCTCCCCCCCCAAAAAAACCCCAACAACCCAGCACACTCACAGAGAAACAAATAAAATCCCACGTAACTGCACACCAAAACCCAACATTAGAACAAAAAAATCAGGTTTTTCTTGGTCATTAATTCCTGTGTGGGTTTGTCTGAGAAAGAATATATTGAGGGGATGGGCATGTGGGGGAATCAAGGCTGCTTATATCAAGTTTATTGGCAGCAATTTTGCAGGAAAGCAGATCAGAGAGAGAAGAGTCTGTGACTGTATTGACTGAAGTAGCTTGTGGCTGAAATAGTTTTACAGAGTGACTGTGCTGACCTTGCCTTTCTCTGTACTTTGTAAAACAGCTGCTCTGAGCAGGTGCTGGGACCAGCAACAGGAAAAGTTCATCTGCCAAATATTCAAGTGCTGTTCCAGCAGATCTTCACAGGCACTACTGCAACAGTCTCCCCATTGAAAAATGACAAAGAATACCAGAAACATCCTAAGATTTGGTTTGAGCTGTGCCCCTATGTGTGGGTGTGCATGTATATAAATTTTAAATCTATCTTTTGAATTCTATTTTCCTATTATCAATGAGAATACTGTTGAAAAAGGTGATAGTGGAGTTATTTTTAAGTAGGAGTGAGTATAGTCCAAAGGCTGTGTTGATGAAGGATGGAAAGGAACCTCCTGAAACCCAAGCCCCATGCAAGAAGTCAGTCCCCATGCATGTGTTTTATCCCACATCATACATGTGTTCAAAAAGCAAGCAATTCCACAGGATAATTTTTGCCCTCCAACCTAGAATTGTTCTACTTTCCATCTTAAATTTGACCACAGTGAATATGTTCTTTCATTAGTACTGTTCCTTTCTCTAAATACGTGTTTTCCTGCCCTGGAGTTTACCATCCTCCCCAGTGCTTTTAAAGAATACAGTGCAATTCTGTTCTGGTGAATAGACACTTATAGCAAGAGAATTGTCCAGAGGTTATAAGAAAGTAGAGGAAAATTCAGCCTGAAAATTGTGACAGAGCAGTAGATTTTCCTTTGTTCGCAGTTTCCAATGCACTGCCTGCTCCCTTCTATAGACCAGCAACTCAATTTACGTCATCCTTAAGCCACAGTGGAAATTCTTATTATGGTGACCTTGATTTTGTCTTTTATGACAAGTTTTCCTTCTATTCTGCCTCAGGGTTTCAAAGTTTCACTGCTTAATTGTGCAGTCATCCTCCATGTCATCTCTGATTCCAAACTTGGTGTTTCTATCAAATTTACTCGGTGCAGTCCTGCTTTTTGTGCTAATATGGCAAAATGAAAAGAGCCACCAAGGCTGGGCAGTCTCAGGAAAGGTTCTTGAGGACCATAAATAGTTGTTGTCTTCTGGTCCAGTTTCTTCACAGATGCTGTTGTTCTCTGCCTGCGTCACAGTTCTCAGGATATTTCCTCTGGTAGAGATAATTGTTTCTCCAAACTGAGAACTGCTACATATTCTATGTTGAGAAAATCATTTTAACAATATAGGTGGGAAGGTAATTTCACAAAATCTTCCTTTGGTATCCTATTCTGTCTGCTCTCTCTTTTGTATGCTTCTGTCCTTAAATCTAGTCTAAAACCTACTATAAAACTGCTATCAGACTAAAGGACCTCCACTTTACATGTTCTTTTTCATCTATAGTAAATTATTTTAATCTGAATCCTGTGTTTATCAAAGTTCAATGCCTTGAATTGGAGAAAAGCAGCAGCAACAACCAAAAAACTCCTAGCCAACAAAACAAACCCTAAACCAACAAACTTAAACCCCCTACTTGTAAACATGGTTCTTAGAGTTAAGGGACTGTGATGTCTCAGTCCGTAGCAGGGACAGACAGGATCCATTTGTATGATTAAATGGGGGAGGGATAGGCTGCCCTGACTTGAAATTATATGAAATGAAATCGTGTTCCTCAGCTAGCCAAAAGGAGAATTTGGCAAAGGAACCCCCAGCTCGACATCATTCAAAATATGCAAAGCATCTGTTTTTATAATAGTCTCTGCAAGAACTACCTGATCTGTTCTGCAGAGACCATTCTTGGAAAAGTGTGAAAGAATTGTTAATTGCTCTGTGATGTAAAGAGAAGTTGTGTTTTAGGGAAAAAAAAAAGACAAATAAACAGGAACATGGAAAACTAACACCTGAAAATGTGAGACTTTGAAGGGACAAGAAAATGTTTTGGTTTGTAAAGCCTGAAAGCAGCTTCCAATGTCTGTACTCAGGGTTTCTGTGTGCAGTTGGACAGGTTGGCATAAGAGATTATGAAAGCTCAGCTGTGAAGCATTTCTGTGAAGTGTTGGTCTGGAAATACTCTCCATTGGCTCAAGGAAGACCAGGATTTCAACCAGACACCCATCATCATTCCTGTGTGTGACACCCTTATACACCTGGAATGTCAAAACAGCTCTAATGTGACACTAATGCAGTTTCTGTGACCTTTTCTCTTTTAATGAGAAAATTCTGCATGTGAAAAGGACTTGCAGTCAGTTCAGGAAGGACTCTGTTAGACAGCCTTGGAAATTATAAACAAAATTAATATTTACAGTTTTAGAAGGGGAAAAGATTATTTCCTTGGGATAAACTGCTGGAATACTTTTTCTATTCAAACCCCTATTAAATATTACCTTTCTAAATCTTGGCTGTGGCATAAAGCTGAACTGAAGACATTTTCTGCCTGAAGCCAAAACAAACAGAAAATCACTAAGAGAAATAGGTGGCAGCCTTCAAACAAAAGGTGTACTGGTTACTGGTTTCAGAGGTGAAGAAAATAAATTTAAAGGCAGAGGAAAATGCAGGAAGATTGCCTGGCACAACTTGAAATAAAAGAATATATAAGGTTAGTTCTGTGACCTGAACATTAAGGTGACCTTGAAGGCTTTTTGAGATGATCAGTTGTGTTTGATTTTTCTCACATAGTGAAGAATAAACCTATTCTCATAGGAATATAATGAGGCTATTTATGGGATCTACTCCACAGCTCTTGGGAATGAAACAAAAAACTCACTTAGTTAAAAATGAAATTTTCAGTTATTATGTTTCCAATGTTATTATTGTGAAGCTTCTTTCCTAGCAGGGGCCTTGCCATTCCAGTAGGACGTGGGCAGTATGAAGGCCTTTTACATACACCCCCTCCATTTTTCTGTGTGATTTGGCTCCTGAGAGGCCATGTACAAAGCCAACTGCAATCCTACTTTAAACCATGCCATATTTTTAAATGAAGTAGTTGAATTGATGTGTGTTAGGAATTTTGGAGCATGCTGCTTATCACCAAGCAGTGTGGGTGCACTGGGTGGTGACAGCAGCTGGAATCCCCTATTTCCTTACCTCTTTGCAACCTCTACCCTCAGGTCCCTCTCCTATTCTGGATTTGGGGATGTACAGATAAATAGGTACCGTATTCCCTTGGGTCCCATCCAGCTCAGACAGGCAAGATTGGACTCTGAAGGGGGCTATAACACCCCATCTTTAGTCTGGGCCATGGGTAGGTTGCTGTGGCCATGAAGTGAAGGATGACACCCCTGAGCAATGGGGGTACATGCTCGTTCTCCCCTCAGGCTGGGATTACAGTTCCAGTCCACGGCATGATCTAACCCTGGATGCAGCAGCACAGAGTCAGCACTTGCCAGGCTGGAATTTCCCAACCTTCACAGGCAGAATGTCTCTGGTCAGAACAAGGGCAACCCAAGATTAGCTTCTCTTTTAGGATTAGGGAAAGGACGAAAATGAAATCTGTTTAAACTTTTGATTTATGCCAAATGACATCAAATCAGAAGAAGGGTAGGGTTCTGCCCATAGCCTCATAGAAAATAATGGGTTAGTATTTCCTTAGTCTGACTGACTAGCACACAAACTGTAATTTAAAATTGCGTCTAAATCCCCTGAGTGCCTTGCAGAATCGAAAAATATTCTCTGCTCTGAAGTGTTCAGAAGTTAGGGTGTTCCGTGGATTTTTTTTTTTTTAGTTTCTCTAGCTGGTACAGATGGAAGCAGTGGATTTTCATTCCTTTTCACCAGCTGAGATCCTGACCCTGGGTTAAAATGGAGAAGAGTTAAGGGAGAATTAGAATAATATACAAGAGCCGGCTGGCAATGTCTAATTAAATGTTCTGTAAGCACTTATCCTGATTTTTTTGGTTTCTAATGTCTGAACCAAGCAAAACAACGATAGATTGTTTTGCAGATCAGTTAACATTTGTTGTCCAGTATAGAAAAGGTTAACAAATCTAACACAGGAATGAGGAAACACCCCAAATATTTTTGGGTAGCTGCAATACTATTAGCAGTTTGCTGTAGTTCTCTGCAGGTAAACCCTTACAGCTATCCTACTTGACGCCAGTATTTCCTTTGAGATGCTTACATGTGTATGTTTACTTTTAAAGATGTGTAAATCCTACTGAAAACAGTCCTGGTGGATGAGCAAACATTGTAGCACCAGCAGAAAATAAATTTAAATAAAGTAAGATCCTTTGTGGTACAAGCTAAATGCACATTTCCATCCTAGCTCCATTCACAGGTATATAGCTGAGACCCTCTAGTGGCATAAACATTTATTTGCCTTCGGCATGTGATTAAAATTCTGTTTCACAGTCACATTATAGCAACAAAATTACAGGTAGTATTTTTGGACACTCTGGGGGCTCTGGCAAAGTGAATCTGGGATTAGATGCTGTATAGGCCCCTTGTTAATGAATGTAAATTGATTTTTAGCTGTGAGGGGCAATTATAGATGCACTGGGAGGAGAGGGGAGTTTTTGAAAGGATATTCTAGAACTAATTACTATCAGTAAAAACCACGCAAAGAGCAACGTAATGCCCAGGACAGCCAATGGGGATAAAAGCTGAAACACAAATCTGTCATGACCTAGTAGTGAAGACTGTTTAAAAACAGTGATCTCCACTTAGCTTGTAAATGCGCATCGCCCTCTTTCTCACTCATATATTTTCTCTCTCTCTCTCTCTCTGACACGCACACACACACACATGCTCCTGGATTTGCAGAAGACAGACATCTAGGGCACTTCTTGGCATCCACAGGAAAATCTTATGGGATTAAAAACCCACAGCAGTAAGTACTCACTGCATTAAATGTTTATTAAGTGGCATGCTGTCAAAAGCTAGATTTAATAATAAATACAGGAGGACTTTAATGGAAATTGGTTGTATTTGATTTTTCTTAGGAATTGCTGAAAGCTGCCTCTCGAGGATTACAAGTTCACCTCTTGCATTTACGGCTGCTTGTTTACCATCCATGTGGTAACCTCTGGACAGTAATCCATTCATTATCCCCACTGATTGAGCGCGGGAGCAGCGCAGTGGTAACTACTCCCCTCAGCTGACAGCAGACAACAAAAGGAGGAAAATGATGAATTCGGACAATTTAACCTCCCAAAGCTTCCTCTCTGCGATTCACAGCAACACCAGCAATTTATTCTCAGGGCTCCAGTTTGTTCAGTCCTTCAAGCCACTCATCATCCCCTGCTACTCGCTGGTGGTTTTTATTGGTGTCATTGGGAATTACCTTCTCATTTATGTCATCTGCAAGACAAAAAAAATGCACAATGTCACCAACTTTCTGGTAGGCAACCTGGCTTTCTCAGACATGCTCATGTGTGCCACCTGCGTGCCCCTGACGCTGGCCTATGCCTTTGAGCCCCGGGGATGGGTGTACGGGCGCTTCATGTGCTATTTTGTTTTCCTGATGCAGCCTGTCACTGTGTTTGTGTCTGTGTTCACCCTGACGGTCATAGCTGTGGACAGGTACTGTGCCATGGTGTACCCCTTCCGCAGGAGGCTCACCATCCCCATCTGTGCTTACATCCTGGCTGCTATTTGGCTGCTGAGCTGCACTTTGGCTGCCCCAGCCCTGGTCCACACGTACCACGCAGAGTTCCCAGAGCTGGACTTCTCCATCTGCGAGGAGTTTTGGTTCCACATGAAAAGAGATCGCTTGGCTTACGCCTACAGCACCCTCATCATCACCTACGTGCTGCCTCTGGCTGTCATCTCCCTGTCCTACCTGAGGATCTCAGTCAAGCTCAAGAACCGTGTAGTGCCAGGCAATGTCACCCAGGGCCAAGCTGAGTGGGACCGTGCCAGGAGGAGGAAGACTTTTCGCTTGCTGGTCTTAGTGGTGGCAGCCTTTGGAGTCTGTTGGCTGCCTCTGCACATCTTCAACATGATAAAGGACATTGATATCAGCCTGATTGACAAGCAATACTTCAACTTCATCCAGCTGCTGTGCCACTGGTTTGCAATGATGTCTGCTTGTACCAACGCCTTTCTCTATGCCTGGCTCCATGACAGCTTCAGGGGAGAGCTGAAAAAAATGTTTGCCTGGAGGAAGAAGAAAATTGGACCTGCTACAAACTGCATTATGGCCAGTGTGGTGCTGTAAACGAGAGCTGGTGGGAGTGCAACTCCTTTGTACATTTACATTGTAAGTCTTTTCCACTTTTAATTAGTCGTCATTGCTGACATTTGCCCTTAGGGCTCAATTATAACAACACAATTCCCATGTGCATCTTCCCCAGCAACTCCACTCCTAATGGAGAATGACAGGCAGATGTCACGTCTCAAAAAATATCTTTATTTATTTGATTGGAGTTAGAAGGTAAGGATATGTCAGCACAATAAGATACAGGGATCCTTCCTATCTGTTTTGGATATTACTGTCAGTACAGAGATGGGGTTTGGGGACAAAGAGAAACAAGAATGAATATGAAACCTAAATATCTTGAAGAGAGGGTGTTCTAGATTGTGTAAAAAATTAAATTTGTATATCCACCCAGAGTCCATTCTTTAGCACAGACTCTAGGGTAGAGGACTCAACATCCCTGTAGTCCTTTTTGGGTTAGGGCCATTGTCTCATGTAGCCCCAATTCACTGACTCTACTGCAAGTCAGCTGCATTGTCCTCACAGCGTTGTCAGTGCTGAGATGAATTCCATCTTTCCTTGAGGAACTGATTTTGACATGTGGCACTCTTGCCATGAGCTTTGATCTCCAGAGAGAGCCAGGGTTTGGCACTGCCCTTCTGGAGGTGTCTGTTGAGAGACAAAGGGCTGAAGGGGCTGTGGATGTTAAGCCAAGCATGAGCATTGCACGGCCACCCGAAGAAAGAGCTGCCAAACAGAGAGGAGGGGCAGGAGCTCTCCTTTGGACGGTTCTTTTGGGAAGAAACAATTTCCTTTGACATTCACCTTTCAAAGGGAGTTAGAAGCTATAATCAACCTAATGGTTTCTAGTTTCTTCCTCCCTGAAAATACCTGAGTTAACAGTTAAGTGAACAGGATGGAGTTCTGACAGCACAAATTGATTCTGAGAGGTTTCTTCCAGCCTGCTCAGCTGGAATCTGGGTTGGCATGAGAAACTTGCTGGTACTGAACAGAGATCACCCAGGGAAGCAGCACAGTCCAGGGGCAGTTCTGGCCATGGTCAGCAGGGGCATTTCTCTGACCACACCTGCACATGGCCAGAGAGGTCTGTGTTGGGGGCAATGCAAATGGACACGAGGAGAGAGGGAAAAAAGAGAGGATGATTGCTTTAGTTTGTAAACGTACTCCCACAGTGAAACTGTGAATATCATTTTGCTCATCCTGTTCCAGTAAGATCAATCTGATTAAAAATCCCCAAGATCCATATGCACACACTGGGAAAAGTGTTGGGAAAACATTTGAAATCCCATTTCACAAAGTTCTTAGAATTTCAAATTGTTCTACTGCTGGTAATGAGGATGTTAAAAGCTGATTATAGAGGCACTGAATGAAGAAGGTCCATTTAAAATGAGCATTACATGCATTCACTCTGTGATTATGTGTGTCTGCCTTACTTAACTCAATTTAAAGATTTGGGTGACTTTCTAAAGTGTTTTGCTTTTGTTGAATTTCAGGAAATGGTTTTTCCTTGGAGCTCAATATAGCAAGTTACTGGAATAATTGGTCACTTTGAAAAGGCAAAAAGTCCACTTCCAAACAAACCAATCTAATCTTAAATGCTTTTCAACCTTATTTTCAGGACTCTTTTAAAGAGTACAGAGAGCAGGACATCAAGACAGCACTGAAACAACAATGCAAAAAACAGCTTCAAATAACAAAAAAATCCCAGTTTTTAGAGATTGTTGTTCTGTGGAATTAACTAAATTCAAACTGCCAATTTTTCAGTTGGTAAAGGTTAATTGACATTGAAGTGGCTCATAATGTCTACAACCTCCTGCACTAAATACAGGCAGTGCTGTCATCCAGAGTGATCCAAACCCAGTGGAGTTTTCCCAGACTTCCTTACCCACAGCAGTCCTGGGATCATTTCCTCCTTATCCATCATATTTTTTCCTATACTTGCCACGACTGCAGTTTGACTTATTCATGTTCTCTTGAATGATAATGACTGGAGATGGTGACTGCAGGCAGCTGCATGAAGCAAACAAGGATTTCTCTCTCTATTTGATTTTCCTTGAGACAGAAATGAAGGGCTGTTCAGTGCACAGATTGTTCCCACAGTGATGGATACACTGGGAATATCTCGCTCTGGCTGCCTCTGGAGCTGCTGTTAGAGCAGTGCCAAGGTCTGGCAGCTCCTGGAGATGCCCAGCACAGCTGGCACCCTTGCCTAAGTGCTGGCTTAACCTGTACATGCCTTGATTCTGTCAGGATGCAGATTTGCAGCAGAAATCTCAGAGCCTGCCTTTGCTTCAGGCCCTCCTCATAAGGTTTTCAGATGGTCCCTGAAATGCTCTGTTTTCCCCAGCTGTGGGCTCCTGAAGCTTCTTCTCTCTCCTCCACAACCCCCTTGGCCCACCTCAGTGGTCCTGTAATGCCATTTTCCCAGGCTTTCCCTGCACAAAGGAGGTCCAGCCCTGAGCTTGAGGACTGGGGGCTCCATAGGGCAGGGAACAAAGCACAGCCATGTTCAGTGAGCCTCAGTTCTCTGAATTGAGACCCAAGAGTCTCTGCCCAATTTAATTATTGGTTCTTCTGATATCCAGAGTAATAAAGAATAATAAGATTTAGAGGCACGTTGATGCACTTCTGTAATCCAGTTATGGAAATAAATATATTGAAATCTGTCATGTGAAACGTGTTTGCTAATCTCCACCCCTCCCCAGGGAACTGCTGTGGTTCTTGGGAGGACTAGGGCTCATCACTGAGGTAATTTTGGTGGTATATTTTTAAATTGCAGTTTAAGAAATCAGGGCATTTTTTTATTTTCTAGACTGGCTTGGTTCAAAACTTGATAAAACTGTTAATTACTCTAGTGCTTGATCAAACATAAACTACTCCCTGTGGTCAAAAGTGGGGCTGGCATTAAAAGGAAATGTACTCATGAAACACATAGGAAAGTGAGTCAGTGTTTGGTCAGGAATTAGATTAGAAAGGGACCACAGGTCACTAGAGTTGAAATCAGGCAGCCAGAGGAAAACAATCAAACTTACTTAGGGTCAAGTAGAGTTGGTCTTTCCCCCACCTCAAGAATATCTACTCAGAACAGTCACCAAAGTCTAACTTCTCTGTGCAATGCATTGCTTTAAATAAATTTTCCATGTTCTTAGCTGAAGCAAACTCAGAGCTGTATCTGTACCATGTTTGGGGAATGGCAGTTTGTCTGGGTGGGCAGAAGCAGCTCCTGCCATGAGGTCATTGCTCACAGGAGTGTTTTTGAGTGTTTCACAGCTGATGGATGGGCTGGAAAAAAGCTGGTGTTTCTCATACTTGCTGAACAACAGATGCTCTGTACAGTTTTAATTGAGCAAATTTTGCTTGTTGAGGTGTCAGTGGTGAGTTATAATTAGCTGTCTAAGGTGATAAAAGCTGAAAATGGTGCACCTGCAGCTGGGGATAAAAAAAGTGCAAAACTGGAGAGAACTGTACAGTGCATCAATCAATCTGCCCACCAGATGAGAAAAGGGTAGGGACAAAACCAACATGCTGGTGGTAAAACCCCTGCCATCTTGGCCATTTCTGCATGAAGATATGTACTACAAACCTTTACCTTCAGCCCTCCTCTCTCACTGCCCACTATCTTTTGCTTTTCTCAGAAAAAAAAAAAATCGCATTCCTCCTCCTTACCCTGGAGAAAAGCTTCCTCAAGGGTCAAAGCAAACATTTCTGCCTCATGGAAAGAATACAGAAATGGAGAGCTTCCTGAAGGGGAAAGGGCTCTCTTAAATGAAGAACATCCTTTTCTCTCCTTTCTGCAAGACACACAGGCTCTGAACTGAACCATTTGCTGTGTGGATCTGCAGCTGTCCTGGTCTGACACTTGGAGCCCTGGCTTTTTGTGTTTACATCAAGTAAATACCTCTTCCCTTGCTCAGTGACCTCATTTTTGGGTCACAACCATCACTAGCTCTGATCCTTTGTACTTGATTTCCCTCCACAGCAACAAGATGCTTTACTGAAAGTCCCAGAGAGAAGCTGCAGGTGCATCTGAGGTATCCATCCTATATTAATGAGACTTTTCCTTTGGAAATCATTATCACAATCCCTGTCTCAAGAGCAGGTTTGAAGTCTATTCTTACTATGCACTGAAATAACCAGATGGGATAGGCTTTCCCAGGCTGATTTCAATCAAATTTTGTGTTATGTGTTCCTCTGCTCTCTGCTCTCCTAACTCTCCCCCAGAATTTTGAAACTATTGATCAACTGCTCAGTAGAAGCAGGAGCCTCAAGGTTGTTGCCACCTGAAATTAGGAATATTGGCATTTTCTCAGTGCTCCCTGGGAAAGAAAAAGACACCTAAATGCTCTCTCTTTTAGGAACTCACACAGGATTACACAGGGATTGGATATTAGTAAAAATTTCTTCTCCAAATGGCTGGTCAGGCATTGGCACAGGCTGCCCAGGGCAGTGGTGGAGTCACAGTTCCTGGAGGGACTTAAAAGATGTGTAAATGTGGCACTTGGGGACATGGTTAAATGGAGAGTTTGGCAGTGCTGGGTTAACTGCCGGACTTGATGATCTTAGAGGTGTTTTCCAACCTAAATTATTCAGGACTAATTACTGGATGGTCAGGCTGCCTCCCTACAGGGCAAAAAGTGAGAGGTTAAGGGCATGAAGCTCAAATATATCTCATTGGGAGTTATGTCCCTTTAGGGTCTATACATTTACTCTCTTCACCAAGAAGCAGATAGGATTGACTTTCCCTTTCTAGAGCTTGCTTTGTCAAATTAGGTTAATGAAGCTAGTAATTTATATGAATAATAAAGCACACACTCAAGAGCTCCCTGATTCATGTCTCCAGCCCATTGGAAATCAATTTGGGATCACTGCTATTTATTTGCAGCTGGCTGGGCTCTCCATGCTTTGCATCTTGTTTATGTTAATGATCACATTGTAATTTCCCTGTGTTTTTTTGTTTTATTTTTTAATTTCTGCAGGGAACGTCCAAAAGGAGATGATGGCTTAAATCCCTACATCTGCATTTCCTACAATTCCTACATTTCCATGAGGTGCTGGAGACAAGCAGCAGCAAGAGGACTGCAAAGAGAAGCTTGCTGCTTTCCAGTGTGGAGATGGAATCTGCCTCTCCTGCTGAGCACAGCTCTGGGTTTCCAGATAACACGCTGGAAAGGCAGCTTGTGGCTCACAGCAGCAGGAGTGGTTTCAGTGCTGAGCTTTGGGAGAAGCTGGTGCTGGGTGTGGGGCTGAGGACCACTCAGTGCAGCTCAGGGTCTCCCAGAAGCATCACCAAGAAGGTGCTGTGCTCAGCTCAAGGCAGCTCTGCTCTGGGGAGGTTCATCAGCTCGAGGTGTGGTCTCTCTTTCTACAGCTTCTCAGCCACAGTGAGATGTGTTTGTTTACTCCATCACACCCACAAGACAGGTGAAAATGTGAGAGCAAATGACATGGGAGCTGTGGTGCACTGTCCCAGGCTGCCACCACCCACAGCTTGGGTTTGTGACCTGCTGCGTTTAGGAGTGGGAAGGAGAAGGACTGTGCTGTAAACCAACCCCATCTTGGGCTCACGGTGGCAGGGCAAGAAAGAAAGAGAAAAATAATATTTTTAGACATCAAGCTAACAATAACCAGCCAAAGGGTAAATCTGAAATCACCCAGAGGCTGTTCCTCTACAAGTGTAGGAGCCACTCCAGCCTTCTTGTGAGTGTGGTCCCTCATTGTGGCCTGTCAGCTCAGTGTAGGTGCTTTATGGCATCTTTCTTCCCTGCCCTCAGCCCCTCACTACAATAGGGGCAAGCCAGGCAGAAACATAAACATTAGTGTGAGGTCCATGCACACAGAGGAGTTGTGGGCAGATGCACTTGTGAAAGGGTTTTTTAAAATAAAAATAATGGAAAGGTTGGGGGTGGAGTTCCAAGGCAAGAGTTCACCACACTCACTCCTCAGCCTCTGGGAGAAATAAAATTAAAATAGTTCAAATGTCATGTGCAAGAGTTAGCTATGATCTAGATAACCAATATATACTACATACAAAGTATTTCAAATCATTAACAAGGCAAAACTTCACCATTCAGCTTTGGAAAGATTTCCCCTCAATTATTGGATCATTTTAAAATTCAGCATCTGTTGTTAATATGCATAGATTAAAACAAGTAAAAATAAATTGGAAACCATCTGAAGCACTAGACAGCATATGGCAGACCTGTTTAATCTTAACAAGTCAATAATATTATCATTGTGAATCACTCCTTCATTAAAACATGTATTAATGTCTGTTGTATAAAATGTTTATTTGTAAAAGCTTTTTGTGCCACCCATGCAATTGCCACTTGTCACAGCTAATTCTAAATTGCTTTGATAATATCTCCTTCTTGGAAAATTGTCACAGATTGATGACAGAGGAAATACAAATCCTCATTTGTCAAAGTTCTGACAACATCGCAGACAAAGTGCAGGGAAGGTTTTGCAGACCTGTGTTTTGCTGTAGTGACAAAAACATGGGTTTCTTTGCTTTTAAAGCATTGTGGAAAGCACTGTTCCAAACAGTTCTGACCCCCAAAAACCCTGTATACAGTGTCTGACAAGATTTGCACTATTTCATAGTTCTTAACATTCTTTGTTTATTGCTAAATGAAGAAACTATACCCACGAATTAGTTTGTAATGGCACTGTTCACCTGTAAATGCTGCCTGCATGTCTGTAATACCTGAAAATATTTAGGGATGGGGGGAGGACATAAAGGAAGTGGAGATTTAAAGCCAGACTACCCAGATCCTGAAACTATTTCATGGTTGGATAAAGGTACCAGAACACTGAAAAGTTGTCTTTCAGTTGTTGACTGGGAAGACTTAACTCCTCCCCACACATATTTTAGGGAAAGGCTCTTGAAAGTCAGGCTGCTATTTTTCATGCAGAGACATCTCCCTTCAGCTCAGTGTGAGACATCCAAACTCAGAGATGCAGCATTTGAAGTCCCATTTTCCCTTTGCACCCTCAGCAGTGGCTGTGAGTTAGTTCAGCCCAGACAGGAGTTAATTCTGCACTTCAGCTTTACACATTTTGGGTGACACCTCTCCTAGAGTATTGTACAAACAATTGCCTCGGGATGCTGTCTGTGCTCTCTGTATTCACTCACTCTGACATGCTTTAAGTCTGATTTGTGGGTTTAGTTCAGATCTGCTTTCCAGAAGTGGTACAGTAACCTGGAACCCCAGGCAAAAAATATTCTCTATGTGTGTGAAATTTATTATCTAGCAAAAAATCAAGCAACCAACCCCAGACTCTCAACATGTTAAAGGAAAGGATCCACATAAAAAAAGGAAAATAGCTCTTAAAATGCCTTGATTCCTGGGGTTTAGGTCACTTTTGAGGGGAGTAGAAGGTGTTCTAATGTTTGTTCAACACTGAAGGAAGTGTGGCCAAGTGGAATATTTGGTAGCTTTCTAAACTGTTATAGGTTTGCTGAATAAACAGAAAAGCACAAAAGGTTTGATGGCAAGAAGAAAATGCACCGGATTTTTAGTGCTAAAATGACTTAGCTGGGCAAACTGAATCTGCAACGTGATGTTCAACAAACAGCTTAATTTACATTGCTGAAAATTGGGATAATTAGGCAAGCGTTTTCTTTTCCATTTCTAACATGAGGTGCTTAAAAGCAGGGGTGGAAGGTGGGTTTGGAGAAGGCTAGATTGACACAAGAATAGTTTTAAAACTTTTAACAGCTATGAATGAAAACTAAATGAAGAGTATCAGTATGATTTCTAAATCTGAAGCTATTTATGTTCAAATATTGAGACTCAATGAGGTGGATAAAAGGTAATGTGGAGCTACACTGACTTTCACAATTCACCTATTTTAAAATAGTTGCAGAATGGCAAGCCCTGCAGATTACTCTAAACTGCATTGGTAGGAGGAAAATAGAACACAAGGGAAGTTCCAACTTGTTTCCTGTTACACAAGGTTCCCAAGTTCCTTTTTGGGTGTTTTCTTCCCCCCTATAGATCAGAAGCCCTCAGGATGCAGCAGCTCCTCCCTCCTCACACTCTGTACAGTTTCTAGTGAGAGGAAGAATCCAAGATCTGAGATATCTCCTCCGAACAGCTCTGAAAGATTGGAGTCCATGTGGCACAACCCATGAGGCAGAGCACAAGTACATGTAATTATCATCCTAATGCAGAGCTAAACCTAAACTCTGAATTGGAGCTAGAAGGTTTATCAAGTACCATCTCTTCACAAGAAATTAACATGAGTTTCTCTTCAACATTTAGCATTAACAGATTTGATAAAATTGCTGGGTCTTTATTCACCAAAGTATTCTTGTAAATTATCTCATTTCCCTGGAACCTGCCAGTCAGCTCTTTTCTCACTAATTCTTTCTTCATTAGAGAAACAAGACCTGTTTTCCCTACCCCCAGCACCCCTTACATCTCATTTCCCAACAGAACTGCCCCTCTGATGATGATGCTGATGAACATCTTTCCACCACCATCAGTTGCCCCCCTGCCCAGCAGGCAGAGCCTTTAGGCACATACAGAGCCCCCCTGTCAAACACTGACAGTGTTGCTGCAGGCTGGGGCAGATGGGGGTGTTTTAGAGAGGGTTCAGCTTATTAAACAAGTCTGCCAAGGTTGTGTCATCAGGAGATGCAATTACATGAAGCCAGGTAGAGCCCACATATGCAAGACAGTGATTAGAGTAACTATCTGATACTGATAAAGCACTCTATTAAAACAGAGTAAAAAAGTCTTTCCTCATCTCTTGGGAAAATAAATACAGGAAAGAATAATGAAAATTGATAACAACTCTTTGTTGTTTCATTAAGAATTTGATATTCCATTTAATCCTAGACCCCCCTTTTCTCCCAGAGTCCTAAAATGCTGTCCAGAGTTTGTTACAATTTTTTAAAGAAAGTTTCAGATTTCATCCCCATAGATTTATTATTCCCTTTCTTGTTCTAAGTGGGTCTCTTGCTTCTGTTGATATAACCTCATCTATTTCCTCTTGCACTGGCCACCCAAAACAGGCATGTGAGGATCACCTCAGCTTCAGATCATGTCATGTGTCCTCTGCAAACCTGAGATCTGCCTGAGCAAGGAGACAAATCTGTGCTAATTACTTTCCTCCCTTTTGAATGAGAAGGTATCAAAGCTCCTTCTGTGACTTTAGATGGTGTTTATTGTTGTCTCCCTATCCAGTCCCTGATCCATAAAAAGAGATGAGTTTGCTCTGAGAGGATTTGCAGTTGAAAAATCCATTTTGACTTCCCTCATTGCCTTGTTTTCTTTCATTGCTCACAAAGATTTTGTGCTTTCCAAGATTTTTTTCTGGCATTTGAAGGTAAGCTGACTGATAGAAAAATCCCTGATTAATCTTCTCCTTCCAATCTTAGAAACTGAATATATTTGCTCCTCTCCAGTTTTCTGATGCTTATTTACATCCCATGACTTCCTTAAGAAAACCCCAAGTTAAGACATTAATTCTGTCATATTCTTCTGAAGCATCTTGGGATAAAATGTACTGGACTCAGGCAGTGTGAAGCTTTCCAGTTCTCTGATGTCTCCTTGTGCATTTCCATTGAGGCCATCATCCCAACATGAAGGCCATTAAAAAGGGGGCCACAGGCTCATTAAAAAATATGAACTTACAACATGATGTTGGCACAATTTTGTTTAGTTTACTTCACTGTGAGACTCCTGTATGTTTTTTAGTCAGTTGCAGTGGATTTGATATGCAGATGTTTTACTCATTTGAGTAATTAAAATGATTAAAACTGCCTTAAGACCCAGTGCTTTACAATTACAATTTCAGAAGAGCTCTTCTCCTCCTGACTTTCAAGTGAACGAGTTTCCTTACATATTTCCAGGTTATTAACTATGGAGCCACAGATTCTGGCACTTGGGGCATTACAGATAGGCGATGCCTCTTAAAGTACCCTAAACTGCAGCTGTTTGCTGCCCTGTGATGTACAGCAGTCCTTGATTCCGTCCTCTCAGAGCTCCGTGTTTGTGGAGTGATGGATGCTCTTCCACTGCCACCTCCTGGCCATAACGTGGGGGACTTGAGAGATGTGGTAAGAAAAGCATTAAATGAACTTGAAAAGATCCTAAATCAAAGACATAAATCTAGCTTTGGCCATGAACTCTGACATTTTAAATCTTTCCCTTGACCCTTTGAGTCTGACCCCACAGCAGAGCAGTGGGGGCTGCTGTGGACAGAGACACTCTTAGCACCAAAAGATGACCGGAACTCTCCCGAAGATTTGCCTATAAATTACACATTTTAAACAGTGTTTAAAATGTTCAGCTTGAAACTTGAAAAAGGTTGCTCATAACCCACCAGGAGTGGGGGGAAGGCTGGGGGTGGAGACTGCATAGACAGGAACCTCTCCATCCACCACAGCAGAGCCCAGTTAGGTCTCTGAAGACATCCCCACCCCCAACTTGCCCACCCTGGCTCTAATGACAACTTACTTTTAATTAAAACTGCTTTCAAAAGAAGATGCTTGATTAATGGCCCGGGAGACCTTGAAAATAGAGTAATTCCTGCAAGGGGAAGGTAATTAACTTTTTTAATCAGTGGGCACTGACCTCAAGGTCTAGTGAAGGGAGTCATCAGCAAACTCACTCCCACAGATACACAGCAGAGCCCTTCTACATTACTGGAGACCCCAGGGAAAGGACTGGGAACTGGCCTTGCTACACACCAACCTGCAGAGCTGCTTCATCATCAGGTCCCAGCGCCTGGCTGGGAGCAGTCTGGGCCACTCCCCTGGGGCAGAGACACCTTGTGCTTTTTCCTCCCTCACCTCTGATGTGAGCAAAGCTCTGTGTCTTCTCATCTCACCCTGTTTAAAAAAAGGAAAAAAAACACCCAACTTTCAATCAGAGACAGCATCAGTCTCTGGAGATAACTCCTTCACAGCCCAGACTCCTCTCACTGTCTCACAGGGAAGACCCTGGCAAACAAACTCAAACATCAGGATTAAAGGTTTTGCCTTGCCTGATGCAAATGGTTCTGCAGCTCAAACCTCAGTTTCTGCTTTCTTGTTGCTCACCTGGCACAGGTGGGGATGCCTGGCAGGGACAGTTAATCAGGCCTTGTCTGAGATTTCAGTGAACTCTTGCCTTTCATGGCCTTCATCCTAAACCTGCTTTCTAATTCCCTAAAGGAGAGGGATTTACGCTTTCAGTTTTATATCTGTTAGTTAATGATCCATTACTGTCAAAAGGACAGCTAGAAGTAAAATCCTACAGGATTTATATTAAGTGAACCCAAAATCTGCAGAGGAGAATGTACCATAGGGAGGGCACAGGGAATGCACAGAGGTGTTTGCAGGTCCTGCGTGCTGTGACACTTGTGACTGCATTGCTGCTTGGTGACAGCTCTGCAGAGAGGCAGCTTGGGCTGCAGCCAGGCAGCACAGAGTGACTCTGAGGTCTGCAGCCCTCAGGGCAGTTCAGAGTCCCTCCCCAGCAGGGTCCACACCTGCAGAAGGAGGACATGTCAGGCCTGGAAGGACAATGCAGGAGAGCTCCCTGTTCTAACTCCCTCACTGCCTCATCACTAAACACAGGCATGCCAGGAACGCTGCTGGCCCCAGAAGGCCTGGGACAGAGAAGGTGGACTTTAATGCTGGTGTCTGACTTCCCAGCCATGCTGCAGTTCTCTCCCTGCCAGCCCTCCCTGCTGAAGTCTGCCTCACCCTTTGGATGCAATCCCACATCTTTGAGGAACCCATTGCACACACTCCCTGATTAATCTTCTCCTTCCATTCTTGCTCCTCTCCAGTTTTCTGATGCTTATTTACATCCCATGACTTCTCTAAGGTAACCCCAAGTGATTCTGACATTAATTCTGTCATATTCTTCTGAAGCATCTTGGGATAAAATGCATTGGGCTCAGGCAGTGTGAAACTTTCCAGTTCTCTAATGCCTCCCTGTGCATTTCCATGGGGGTTTCCTCCTGCTCTACTGCTGCTGCTTGAAGTCTTTGCACTTGGTCCTTCTCCACAGAAACACAAAATAAGACACAGACAACTTTGGGCTTCCTGGCCTTTTTTTTTATTTGCTGATGACCCCTCCTTTTAATTTGCTAGTAAATCAAAAACTTGTGTGGTCTCTTTCCCTTTGTTTCTTAATGTATATTGGGAATTCTTTCTTCCTGCTCCTGATATCACCTGTAAAATCCTTTTCTGTACCTTCACTTTTTAAAATTTTGACTCTGCTTGCTCCTGCTGTTCTTTGATACTTGTGACAGAAGCCTCACTTAGCCACTGCATTCTGTAGGCAATTCCTCTGTTTTTAAATTGAAGCTCTTGTGACTTTTTCTCATGTTTCCAAATCTTCTCCAGAACTTGTCCTTTCAACTGCAATGTGCTGAGAAGAGGTGTCAGTGTCCCTGTGCTGCTCAATAAAAAGAGCTGCAGTCTGATTCAGTCCTGTCCTGCTTCATACTTCTAACTTGCCCATGAAATTTATTTTCCTTCTTTTCTGCATCTTTAATACAAATTTTAAAAAGCTAAATTGAATCAAGCATTTTGTATGATTTTCACAACAATTCCCTGTCTTTTTCTTCCTTTCAAAGGGATTTTTAAGAAAGAAACTTCCATTTAAGCAGTACTGTATAGAAAACTAAGGAAAACCCAATTATCCCTCAAACACATGAAATAGGAAGGCTTTTAGTGTTAATTTTGTGTTTACCTGATCCTGCTCTCTCCAGTCGATGATACCCATTCTGTAGGGGACACATCATAACCCCCGGCTGCATTTCTCTCCCTGGTACTGCTTTTCCCCCGAGCCCGGCGGTGGGAATATCCCGGCACGGTTTGTTCCATCCTGTCACGGCCTGGCAAATGTGTCCAAACAGCCGCGGAGCTGCCCCAGCCCGGAGTCCCGATCGGGAATGAGCCGTGAGCCCCGAGCCCCGCGTTTGGGGAGCGATGGATGCTCCTCCACTGCCACCTCCTGGATGCGGCCAGGGAGACTTGAGCGACGCGGCAATAAAAGCTTTACAAGAGCTTGGAAAGATGCTAAGGCAAAAATTCCACTACCTGTTCATTCCTGACAGGCAAAAGCCACCGTCACCTTAGATGTCCCCTGGTGGACAGCACTCTAAATGTAATAATTTTTGTATAGACCTCTAATTTTTTTAGTAGTCTGAGACTTTAGGTAAGATCTAATGCTATAAGCAAGATGCTGTGAGCTAACCCTGGAAAGGCATTTTATGTTTCACTCAGTTCTTAGTGTTTACAAAAGCACTAACTGTGGTGTTAATCTGGAAGTGAAGGAAAGGTTCAGGTCTATCAGCCTGGCTCTGTTCCCTGGCTAGGCAGAGCAGGAACACTTTGCACCAACATAAAAAACCTACTGTAAAAATGGCCATACATTTTCTAGTTGCTGAAGTTCTAGGACTGTGCCTATATTTTAGTGGTTTGTTGTTTTTTTCCTTTTTTTTTTTTTTTTTTTTTTTTTTTTAACTGCCATTCCCTATATTACTTCAGATGTTCATCAGGAACCTGCTGAAACTTCTAACATGAAAAGAGTTAGGAGGGACCTTAAAGGTCATCCAGTTCCAACCCCCTGCCATGGGCAGGGACACCTTCCATTATCTCAGGTTGCTCCAAGCTCCATCCAACCTGGCCTGGAACACTTCTAGGGATGGGGCAGCCACACTTCTCCAGGCAACCTGTGCCAGGGTCTCACCACCCTCACAGGGAAGAAATTCTTCATTATCTGTAACCTAAACCTGCTCTCTGTCAAAGACATTCCCCCTTCTCCCATCACTCCAAGCCCTTGTACAAAGTCCCTCTCCACCTCTGTCCATGTAGGCACTGGAAGGGGCTCTAATAGCTCCCTGGAGTGTTCTCCAGGCTGAATATCCCCAGCTTTCTCAGCCTGTCTCCATAGCAGAGGTGCTGCAGCCCTCTGAACACCTTTGTGACCTCCTCTGGATTCACTCCAGCACCTCCATGCCCATTTGTGTGTGGTGCCCCGGAGCTGGACGCAGCAGTGCCCAGCCCTCCCACAGGCTGGAGACAGAATTTAAAATGATAGCGCCTGTCTCCAGCAGGTGTCAGTGGAAGCCACAGAATGGGAAACACCACCAAAGTCAGCCTTTATTCACCTTTCATTCCTACAAGGTGCTCCTTTGCCTGGGGACAGAGGGAATGCTCCATTCTACGAAGAAATTTTATTGCCAGCCAGGTTACTTAATTATTTTTTTCCTTCTTTGAAGTACTGCTCAAAAATTTGCCAAGTGACTTCAGAAGGGGCCAATGATGAAGCAGTTGTTAAATATTTATTGAAGGGACAGTAGACTTGTTTGAAACATTTGAATTAGTGACCCAATTCACTCATATTGCTACAGGGAGTTGAGGATCTCAGGCTTTACTCACTGGAGTAGTGCTTTACCTTGTACAGCACAAACACACAAAAGGGCAGAGATGAGGTTCTCTCAGCAGCTTAAATCCTGACATTTCCTAACATTTGAGTGCTTTAGATGTGACTGATGGCCCTGCAGTTGGGGTTTTGCCGGCAGTCCCCAGGCTCATGGAGACAGGAATGTGACAGCTTGGGTGGACTGTGAAGAAGAGCATGCAGGAGAAACGTTGCAAGGTTATGTGCAAGGTAATGGCAACTTTTTTCTGTTTCCCAGGGTATGACAATATTCTCATCTTAGTGCTCTGTGGTTAATGAGTTACATACGCTGTCCTGGTGCCATGTGATGTTCTCTGAGCCCTCAGTCACAGCCACACACCTAATTTTCAGTTGAGGTCCCTAAAAGAATTAGAGCCTCCAGTGACAGAGCAATGGGGATGAATAATGACAGACCTATAGCAACCAGCTGTAGAATGGTGCAGAGCTGGAGTTCAAGAGCTTTGGTATAGCTGGAGGTAACACATCTAAAAACCTGTGGTTCAGCTTCTTGGCTTTACTGAAATATCCATCTTCTAAGCACCAGGTGAAATTTGCACTGAATTCCAGCAGAGGCTGAGATTCTGAGTACTTTTTGCAAGGTTGCTGCCCAAATTCCATAATGCTGCAGGATGTATTCAGTGCAACACAGCTCTGCTACCCTGCTCAGTGGAACCAGCAAGTGCACATTGCTACAAGAGAGTGACTGACTGAGAGCTGTGGGTTCATCACCACTGGGGAAAAAACAGGTTCATTGAATGTTTATTAAAGCAAGTAAGAGATGAAGAAATATCAGTCATCTGAAAAAGGTGCTCCATGCTAAGAATCCTCTGCTAAGTTTTAAAGCATCTTTTAGAGATACCTCACTTGAGAAGAACTACTCTCACTTGAGGAGAAATGTTTCCAATGGCAGCAGCATTTCAGTGACACAATTCAAATAACATGTACCATGGGACACAAACTTGTGGTGACTTTAAACCACTGATGTGGTGTGTTTGTCCAGAAGGTTTTGTTAAAAGAAGTTCCTACCCTATATCACTTGAAGGTCATGATGCCTCAGTGCCCCTTCACAGGAATATTTTAATTTTGCTGAATATTAACAAGGATTGAACCTACCTATCTGGTGTGAATAAAATGTTTCATGTGATGTTTTATTAGCAGGTTCATCAACACACATTTGCAAAGCTTTTCATGATCATCTCTCAATTAATCCATTTACCTATTCAGAAATGCAAATTTCTTTCAAACATGCACCCATCATTGAATAATGACTCTAAAAGTCTTTAAAGACACTTGGACTAATACACAAGGTGAGTTTCTATTAACATCAAGTATTGCAAAATAAATTAAAAAAAAAAGACTTAATCTCAATATCCATTAAGTTAATTTACAATTCTCTAGCAAGACAATCTCATGCTCATTTACTCTGAGATTTATAATTAAAAACTCTGTCATGAATTCCCAGCATCTTCATTTCTATTGTATTTTATTCAGTATGTTGCATCAGAATTCAGAGGGAGGATTTATAGATGATTCTTGATGCATCATGTAAACTTTTTTCTTGAAATGGATTCAATGAGGGTTGCAGGATCTATCTTTAAGAAAGATTCAATAAAGTATACGAGGAAATAATTTGGAGTTGACCGTAAATAAGAACCATTCTTACTCTCACCCAGGGAATTGCTGTCACCAGTTTCCATAAAACCAAGGAGTTGCTCTGTTGTTTTGCATCTAACATTTCTCTCTACACCCAGTGCCAGCCTTTACTTTGAAAACAAGGTTTGTTTGCTAAAAATGGCAATGTGCCACTTCCAAAGTACTCGAGATTTCTCACAGTCTCCTTTCTGGGGACAAAAGGGATGGGGTTTGGATGACAAAGGCAGGGAGAGCAGCTGTGGGTTTGGTGATCAAGTGTCAGCCAACAAAGGGCTGCTCCTTTCTTCAGGAGGTGTTTCACAGGAGGGGCTACACCTGCAAACACTGGATTGTGTTGCCAGGGCTCCTGGGCCCAAACTAAGGTGTTTGAACAGCTCCATGGTGCCAACATTTTGGGAATCTTTAGAAACTGAAGCTTGACAACATTTTTTTATGTCAGAGCTTCACAGACACTCCCAAACAGGGAAGAGTTCTTTAACTGTGGTCATGTGAATCACTAAAGACAATACCATGAACCTGAGAAAAGCTCTCCCCAGCACCAAACTTACACCTCTTCCTTAGGCTCAGTGAGATGGAGAAGACTGTGACTCACCCAGGGAGGAGTTTCTGGTGTGTTGTGCATCTAGCTAAGGACACCAAATCAGCCAACATTAAATGAGTGGGTTATACATCATACCAGAGCTGACCATCCCTATGGAACTGCTTCCCAAAATTGCCATGGGCCCAATGGCCACAAAATACATGCTTCAGGGGTAGAAAGGCACAGGAAACTCTGTTGGATGCTTTGTTGGTGGGAGGGAGAGGCAGAGCCCTGAGCTGCCCAGGCTACCATGCGGGTTGGGTAAGTGGGCAGCGGGGTCTGACAGGATTTGCTCCAGCAGTTCCCACCCTGTGACCCCAGACAGGCAGGCAGGTTAGCTGGTAGCTGTGATGTTGGCCCTCTGACACAGCCTTGACCTGAGAAACTGCATCAGAACAGCTCCCAGCTAAGAGCTGCCAGCTGGCATCCCAGCAGTGAAGAGGGGGAAGGAGACACGGGAAAAGTCCCAGCTACTGGAACAGTTTCTTATGGGGTTGTACCACTTGGGTTGTGAATGTCACATCACAAAGAGATCTGCTGCCCTCATTTTGTAACACTCAGTTGTGCTTTCATCTACCTTGGTGAGGTAATCAAACCACGTTGTGAGAATAAAATCTAGCAATGCACTGTGTGTATCCACATGTTTAGGGAAAACTATTTCTTTTTAAAAATTTTTTATTTTAAACATGTGACGCTGATTATCTGCAGATATTTGATGTGCTTATGATTTCAATCAGCATTTTGTTCATTCACTGCCTCTTGGTTTATTGATTTATAAGCCCTTTAGAATGGTCTGATTAGTCCTAGCATTTTATTCTCAGTGGGGGTAAAACGGTATTTCATTATTAACATGTTAGAAGCTATTTCAAACTGACAGTTTGTTTTGAATCTGGGCAAGAGAAATGACATTTATATTTGGAAGTGGGAGATTGACACAGAAATTATTCTGAAACATAATTACAGTAAAGGCAAGTGCAGAAGGAGATAGAAATTCCAGCTAGAGTTTCTGGGGGCTGCTCTGCCGTCGGTAACTAACTCCTGCTCTTTTCCCAGCTCAGCGTAATGAGACACAGCGGTGGTCCCTGTAGGCACTCACAGGAGATGCAGGATCAAGATTTTTACACATTTAAGCAACTCAGCACAGGGCTGTGAGTGAGGACAGGAGGCAAATGCTGTTCCACAGCCAGTTCTGGCTATCCCAGAAAGCTGCAGTGCTGTGATGACACTCTGCTGGAAAAATGAGGAGAGGGTTAGTGGTAGTGAGCAGACAAAGAACTACTGGGGAGGGTCCAGAGGAGGATGGGGGGACTGGAGCATCTCTCACAAGGACAAGCTGAGGGAGCAGGGGCTGTTTACCCTGGATAAGACATGACCGAGTGGGCACACACTGAAACAGGAAGTTTCATCTGAACATGAGGAAAACCTTTACTGTGAGGGTGATTAAGCATAAGAACAAGCTGCCCAGAGAGGCTGTGGAGTCTCCTTCCCTGGAGATATTCACAGTCCTGTGTCACCTGTGCTGTGGGTGAACCTGCTTTAGCAGGGGGGTTGGACTGGGTGATTTCCAGAAGTCCCTTCAAACTCCAGCCATTCTGTCCCTTTTGCACCTTTGCAGTCAGGCTGAGTTAGTTCAGTGTTTTCCAGGGTACCTGGGTGCCTGTCTGCTCCAGTGGTGTGGAGATTTGTACCTCAGTGCTGCCCAGCTGGTCCTGCACCACCTGCACCTGTTCCAGGCTCTTTGTGAGTGCCCAGAGATCTGCTTGGGATTTTCCAGGAGTCAAGCTGACTTTGTGTGCACTCTAGGGTTGTTAATATAAGGTCTTCCCATTTTTCCCCAAGTTAAACATTTATCTTACATAACAAAGGTGCTTTTTCTTACCAGTGTCCATTCTCACATACTGTAAGACAAGATTTTGGACTTTAAAAATAGATTCTAGTAGGTTTTTTTCTCCAAAGAATTTTGATTTTAGTGATGAACTCTCCTTTACTGAGTTCTAAAGGAACTTTTCAATTGATGTGAGCAGGAGCAGAGAGGCCAGAGCTGTGTTGGAGTGTTGGGAATTTCCATCTTGGTACTAGGGCTCATGCAATGGGGACACTGCAAGTTTCATGCAGAAGTTATGGACAACCTATAAGTCATGGTGTAAAGAATACACAGATCCAGAGAGCAGCAATGAGTCAACATATTACATGGAGCTAGGTGCCAAACATGACCTGATTTGTTGCTCTCTCCTCTGGAGCAGATTGAGTGAGAATACAAATTGGCCACTATTGCATTTTTTTGTGTGTTGGGTGATTTTTATGGTTATTTCTCAGAGGTACGAAGAATCTATTACAATGCAGTTTTTAATATTTAATGTGTTGTAAGCAGATTAAATAAATAAAGTGCAGGGGCTAAAAATTCTTTTGCTTAAATGCAAAGGCCTTTGTTTGTGAAGGACTGAAGCCTTTCTCTATGCCAGTGAGCACACATTTCTACTTGAACTTACTTGGAACTGCAGCACTATTAAATTCTCAGGATGAAATCCTAGAATCCTTGCTGAAGTCAACCAGAGCACTGCCTCTCATTCCAGCAGGACTGAGCTTTCAGATTTCTGCCTGGTCCAGCCTTGCTTTACCCCTCCTGAGCTGCTGTGTTCTGGTGGCTGATCTCATTACATTGCACAGTTCCAAATTCCTTTCTAATGAGTGAAGTTGAATGTGCATCCATTATCCATACAGATTCCCTTCAGAACAAAGGAAGACAACAAACCCCAGACATTGAAAATAAATATCCAGCTTTGTCTGAATGACACAGAGAAGATGATTCAATGACTATGGAAACCCAAATATATTTGAGACAAGTATCATACAACTCCAGAGGAAGAAGAGTTAAAGGAAGCAGAATGCAATTAGACACAATTATGCAAGATATATTGGAAATTATATCTGATCATAGGTATTTTTCCAACTAACATTTGCCTTTCACTGAAGGAAAAATTTTAACTGAAAATAAGCACCAGAATTATGCCATGCCAAGCAAAATGCTGATTTCTTCTTTATGGGAGAGGGAAACAACAAAAAAACCCCAACAACCCACCCTAAAGTGTTTTCCAAGCATGAAAGATTCAAAGAATGAAAACTGTTTCTTATTTCAATGAGAAAAATCAAAATTTCCATGAATAAGTTCCTGGATGAAATTGTAGAACTCGTCTTTATCCTAATGATGACATCTGTTTGTAATAACACTCTGTGCCAATAAACGATGTTATTTTAACTAATCTATTGGCGTGGCAATGAAAGTGACAGTAAAATGTTGATATGGAAGCTAATTTCTCTGTTTGGCCTTGAGATCAGTCTTCACAGACACAGGGTGAGTGCAGAAACTATTTTTGGCAACATCATAGTCATCCAGATTTCATTCTGACACTTCTCTGCTGTCTTGAAATCCAAGGAAGACATCTGGCTGCGTTTTCTGCATATGATTCTGAAGTGCCATTGAAATCATTTGCATCAGAATTGAATTTGGGGACAGAAATGTGAAAAGAAGGTACATGTGAGGAGGAGGGGACCAAAACCCTGGATGATGAAGAAAAAAAAGAATGGCAGCTCTTCAATGTATAACGCACTTACTGGAAGCTGGGAATAAGATGTCACTCTGAATGTGTTTCTGTGAACTTTTAACTTTGTTTAGTGCTCCTATGCTGCTCAGGCCCATGACTTATATGGAATAATGCATATGCATGGCATGTAAGGAACGAGGGGATGGCTCTGCCTGATTGCTGGGGGAGCGCCTGCTGAAGGCATTTGCAGTCCCTGCCATGGATGTGCTCCCTTCAGCCCTTCGGAAGAGTAACAGACTGAAGTATTTGGGCATTATCAGTTAATTTGATACTATTTAGGGTGGCCACAGACTGCTCATCATACTTTTTAAGCTCAAATATTTTGTTTAGGCAGAAAATAGCTCTGTAGCCTTTGTGTTTGCAGCCATTCCGCATAACCCACCACTGTCCTATTGTCTTCTACCAGGAGCTGAGCCTCTGAGTTACTGGCAGAGGGCTCAAGTTGCAGACTTCCTAAAAAAAGAATTAAGAACCCCATAATAGTGCTCCTGGTGTGCTGGGCTGCCTGTGGACTGTCCTCCTGCTCAGCAGCCGGGCCGTGCCGGGTGCCTGGCGGGTGGTGCAGGGGCAGCCCCTGCGTGCTCGGGCACAGCTGGAGCGGGAGCCTCCTGCCAGAAACGCTGGCCTGGGCTCCCTGTGGCCTCCCCACATGGCAGCCATGTGGGAGGAAGGCGGGCGAGCGGCGGAGCAAACTGGCTTGTGGCTGCTTCGCCTTGGAGACCTCTTTTTCCAAGCGTCCTAAACACGGGCCTTAATCATCAGCACTTCTGAAGCACTCATCGTTCTTGTATCCAGGCAAGGAGCCTTGTTATTACCCTTTGAGAGATACCACATTGCCTCATTTCCTAGGGACGGGCCTGCCAGCAGTATCAGTACAGGCACAGCTTGGTTTGGTTCAGATTAAAAATGTCCCCAGAGAAGGTCTGAGTTCATCTTCAGCAGGGTCCCAGCCCGGTCATGGGAATAAACCCCTGCTGATGGCTACTTCCAGGGAATGCATAGGTGGTCACCTTCACTGAATACACTGCTTTGAAAACATTCTGGGCCTGAATTGGGAAACCCTCCCTCTCAGGCTCCTTGTTGATGAAATTGTCACAAGAGGTCACTGGCTATCCTTCACTGACTGTTTCGAACCTTCCTGTGTGTGGGGGTGGCTTGTGGTGACTTCAGTCCTTGGGGTGGTGGCTTCCCCTGGGTTGGACAAGCCAGACTGGCTTGGGTCCAGCCTAATGCTGGAAGAAATTCTTGGAACAAAAGGAACCACAAAATACTGTCTGCAAGGCCTTCAGTGCATGGCTGCCCACACCCCGACCTGCTCTGAGCTCCCAGCAAGGGAGAGGAGGAGCTGAAAGGAAAAGCAAAAAATCTAAAAAAAAGCATTTCCAGCAAAAAAATTAGATTTGCCTTCTGTATTTCAGAGAGTTACGAGATGCACATACTGTGACTGCACACACTCCTTAAAGGGATCCATAAACACCACATGCCATGGCTATCTGCACAAGGAAACCATGGGATGCTGCAGTCCAGCTCGTGTATGAAAAGGCCAGTCATCGAGGGTGAAGAAAATCCTGTATAGATGTGATATCACAAGTTATATAATATCATGGCCAAATCTCCGCAGCTGGATATCATCAAATCAAAATTAGAAACTCATTGGAAGCAAAGGACAGTCTTTGCACAGATTGCCTATAAATCTGCAATAACTAGTTCTCCCTGGGCGTAACATCAAAAACATTTTTTAGTGTCTCATTAGTAAGAAAATTTATTGCTCAACTATTGAACTATGTCGATTTTTGAAAACATTGTGTGAATAATTCCAGAAAGCATGTGTTTGATTTGTATTCGTTTTGTGCCGCTGGATAGAAAAAAGTGGCTTTTCCCCCATGATGAAATGACACTAATCATGAAATTATAAGGTGAAGCATGTCTACAGTTTCAGAACAAGGTAAATTTTTATAAATATGCTAATGCCCTCCCTTTCCCATAAGTCAAACTAAGATTAAGGAGTTCATACCCCAACTGATCTTAAAAAAAAAAAAAAATAAAAAGAGAAGACCCAATTACAGTTCTGTAGAGGGGAAAAGAACTCCTCCCAGCCTTTATTATTTTTTCTTTGTGCTGCAGTGTGTTTCCCAGCTGTGTCTGTTGGCCAGTTTTGTCGCTTAAATAGCCTGGAAAAAAAAATAAAGAAGATTGAGAATGGGAAAAGTTTAAATCAAGCAGCATTGTCTGTGTAGGATGGATGGAAGGAGTTTACAAGTATCTTTTGGGTGGTGAGGATTTACTGAGGGGGTGGCTGGGTTGACAC
The DNA here is from genome assembly GCA_020086605.1 of Lanius collurio. Taxonomy (NCBI): domain Eukaryota; kingdom Metazoa; phylum Chordata; class Aves; order Passeriformes; family Laniidae; genus Lanius; species Lanius collurio. Next base: position 27,714,916 of record JACBWW010000010.1, on the reverse strand, counting down.
ACCTGTGTGCAGGCAGAGGTGCTGTCTTTTCTCACATTTTAGCAATGGAGAGGGCAGAACAAATGGCTGCAGGGAGATTCACCAGCAAGGGCCCATCTGTGCAAAATTCCTTAAAACATTTGGGCACCCAGGTGGTTCTGCACCCAGGCATGTCCCTCATCTCCAGCTGGACTGCACAGGTGAGTGTGGGTGAGAAAATGGCACAAAGACACCCTTACCCTTCAGCAGCGCTCCCTTGCTGGATTTTCTTCTGCCAGCAAATGCTTGTCAGCAGCCTGTAAGAAGGAGGAAAACCTCTGAGCATGAAGATTTGTGATGCTGCGCTGTCCCTGCAGGTCCCCAAGGTCTGGCTGCAGAGACAGCAGGGGCATGGCAGGGCTGCAGTGAGGTTTGGAGCAGCTTTTGGGGAAAGGCCAGATCTGGACTATCCAAAGGCTCAGCTGGCATTCAGGTTTAGGCTTAGCTGGTGAGCAAGGAGGACAGACAAATCATGCAATTAAACCCTCTTGTCTTTGGCAACACATCCAGTTAATGGTTTACATCACACTGTTGGCAGGGTTTCCTCAGTGGCTTTGCTTTGGTCCTGCCCTCTCCCCCCTTGCGTGACACACCCCACAAATGCAAACTAACAACCAGCTCTTATATCAAGGACTTTATACTGCAGGAAAATAAAAGGGAAAAGAAGAAACCAAGTGAGAGAGGCCAAGTGGTCTGGTCAAGGTTAATCACACCTCAGTGGCAGAGTCAGAAATAAACTCAGGCTGGGGAATCACAACCTGATGCCCTCCAGACTATGTAAAATACAACTAAACTCCCAGCTGCCTTTGCAAAGTGAGGTATTGGGAATTTTTTTCAGAATTGAAAAAGACAAGAAATAACTGTGTCTGTGTAGCATTTGTAGTATGTAATTCCTTTTCAAGAAATACTTTTGGCATCATCCAGTCAGGAAACTGTGGAAAGCACAAAATGATAGACATTGCTATGATAAAGCCCCCATTCAAATCTGTGAGCATCTCCTTCCTAGCCCTGCCCTGTTAACACCTGTACTGTTGTCATAGGTGCAAGTGAAGCAGATGACAATAAGAAAGGAGTGTGAGGGCAAGCTGAGATCTTCCCAGAAAGGTGTTGGAGACCGGCAGTGCAGCTGCCCTGGTTCCTGTGCCGGCACTTGGCATCCTGCCTGGCAGAGGGTCTGGGGTACAGGTGGGCTTCCCCCCACTTTCAGGCATTACCACCCTCAGCACAAGCAACCCCTGCACCACAGACATTTCTCAGGCAGGGCTCCCCCCTCTGAGCTGTGTGGTGAATGAGGGGTGCCCTCCCCATGTCTGGGGCATGTGGGGAAGGGGGTCACTCCTGGAGGAGCTGAGCCTCCGGCCTCAGCAAACCTCACCGCAGCACCTCTCTGCTTTGCCTACAAAAACCTCCAGGCTGGGCTCCAGAGGACACCAGCAGTTCTCCGGCTTTCTTCCAGCTGTGCTGGGAAATCTCTTTTCTGAACACTCATGGGAAATGAGAAAATACAGGCACAGCCCTGGCCTCCACTGGAGCTACAGTGAGCCCCTCTCTGACCCCACTCCCCCACGCCAGGCCCCTGCAGCCCAGTTTTATGGGTGAGAAGGATCAAAGGGCTCCAACTGCTCCCATATGGTAAGTGGCCCTCTACATTGTGTGTAATTACACACGAGCATCCCCACATCCATGTTCAGTCTCTATTAAAGATCCCTGGGCGGCAGCCAGCCCCGTTTTCCCAAGGCAGGAACATTCCAGACGTCACGGCAGTGGCGTCACACTCTCGCACGCACGTCCTGGGGGCCAGGACACACCTGCCCGAGGCACGGGATCCTCTCACTGCCCCTGTCCTGCCTCACAGCACGGGGACAGGGCCCTTCCAGGGGCAGTGGAGCCTTTCCTCTGCACACCAGCTGGGAGAGGGGATTTCCAGCCACAGCATAGCATCGGATGGAAGCGTTAGTGGTAAGTTAATGCTGCCTGATGAATTTGAAACTGGCCTTTCTTGAAATTAAATTTGCTCCATGAGTATAACTTCCCAAAGAGGATGTTTGCTTTTTATTAAGATTGGGAAGAAATGGGAAGAAAATCAGAACTTCAGTCAGTTCTTTTAGGCTGTTGTGATCCTTTTTTAAAGGGTTCATGTGTGCATGTGGCAGCCCTCAGGGCAGGGCTCTCACCCCTCATGGGTGCTGGAATGGCTCTGGTTGCAACAAAAACGTCATCTGCAGTTGGAGACTCTGGGAATAGGAGGGCCAGGCCATAGGAAACAGGTTTGTTCTGATTTTAAAGGCTGAACTCTCTGGAATGCAATTCTGCCTTGCTAGCTGGGTAGAAGGAGGCAGTTCAGTTTTCATGTGGCACCAAGATGGAGAGAAAGTGAGGGAGAAATGGATGAAAGAGATAAGAAGAGACCTAAGACTGAGATATAAGATTTTTTGTCTCATATTCAACCAGCATAAACAATTTGGAAGATCCAGAGGGAAATAGCCCTTGGTTCCATAAATAATGTTTGACTTAGGAAAGGGGAATGACAATCCCAGTTCTCCTTTTCAGCCGCATGGTGAAGCTTTGTGATGGCCCCCCAGAGCTGTGTGGCAGTGTAGGATCTGCATTCAACCCACCATCTCCAGATTGCTCCCCACTCTTTCCTGGACCAGCACATACCAGACATAGGAAGAAAGCTTGTTTTGCCAGAGCCATCTTTCCTGTGTGGGTCTGACCTGGAGCAGAAGGACACTCTCTGCTGTCATTGCAAACCATAAGTGCCAAGCTGCCATCCTTGGTCATCCTTCTGGGCTGGAAATGGAGAAGTTCCATCATCAGAGTGAGTGCTCAGGTCAGCCTGACTCAGCTTCAGGCAGGCTCTGTCACATATGTGGGATGTGTTTCATGCACCACTGCAAAACTGGCACTGGAGACTCCTGGGGTGAACTGGTTTCTGAGATGAAGCTCAGAGGTTCTCACAAAGATCCATGTGAACACCTGGGCTGATGTGGCAGCCTGCTTTTCACAAACACAACCATTATGGAACTTGGGTGGGGCTTGACTTCTGTTTTTAACTGAAGAAATTCCTCCCTCCTACCCCTTCCAGCTATCCTTACCTTGGGTCACCTTCTGCAGGATCTCACAGCAGATCTCATTAGGGATTTTTCATCAGTGAAATGCTTTCAGTCAGAAAATATACTGGCAAAGGAAAGCCTGTATTTTGGGGTGGTCTGCCCAGTTAAGAAGAAAAAGCATCTAGGCCTTTTTCATCAGGAAGATTCCCCTTGTTCTCAAAGGGACCCCTAGGCCCTGACTTCATGAAGGACTGAGTTGCTCCCCCATTTTTGTGAAGGGTTTTCTGAGGGTCACCCTGATTCCCTATAGAGCCAGCAGTAAAAAAAAAAGTTCCTTCTTTGCTCCCTACTTTCCCCTGTTGTGTGTCTGCTGGCTGCTCTGGTTGGAGTGACAATGCTGAATGCAATGTTGATACCTGGTTTGAGTCCAAGCAGAGTTTTATTCAAATAATTAGTTGGGGAAGTAAAAGCCTGCATTGCTGTGCTTTTTTCAGGGACTGGTGTGTTAGGTTACCTGCTGAGTTAGAGAATTTACCTGTTTGGGTTTTTTTCCCCCCAATCCTAGACTTGTGATAGCCTGAGAAAAAAAATTGCCTTTGTAGAGGAATCCTTTAAAAACAGCCACAGGCGCTCCCACCTTTCTCTGCTCAGTAGCCCAAGGGCAGACTTAATTAAAAGTTCCATCAAAATATACTCCTTACCACTCTCCTGTGTTTCAAAGCCTCTGGTGCTGTGCCAAAGTGGGACTAGGCATACATTAAAGTGACAGGCACAAAAGAGGTTGTTATATTCCTTGTGCTCCCTCCTTCTCTGATCCCTCCGAGCTAAAGCCCCACAACCTAAACATTATTGAAAATAAAAAATGATAGTCTCTCTTCTACCCTGCCCATATAACAAACAGATCGTGGCTGAGTGTTTGACTTTTGCATGCAGCCCCCTTGGGCACAGCTTCCCACTCCCCTCAGTAATGTTTTCCTGGAAAGAGCAGCTTGGTCACACCATGGCTCTGCTGGCAGCATGTCCCATGGAAGGCTGGCACACTGCCTGTGCCACGATGATCAGACCAGGGCACCTTAACATTTATCAGCTTCTTGTTAATAGCTGAGATATAGCCATCAATTTACTGGGATACTTTGAATTTTCCAAGGGTATCCATACACATCAGCCTTTCTGAACAGCACATCCCAGGTGCTACTGACTGCCAGCAACACAAGCCAATATTGGGCTAAGAGGCAAAGATATCAGAGAAAAAGGTGGGATCATCACTTCTCCAGCCTATGATGGAAAGGTAATGACAGCCATCTCTAGGTGGAAGAGATAAACACCCTTCCCTGAAGACTGAAGAGAGAGAAGGAGCATGAATTGGAGCACATTAAGTTAATCTAGCAGCTTGGCATGGACTACCTTCCCATTTTCACAGTAAATGGGAGCCTTATTCTGTCAGTGTGCTGAGGATTTTATTTCTAGAGATTTATAGCCACAGGTTCTGGAGTGCTCTGTAATTACATGAGTTTACACTTGCAGGGACAAAGGCTGAGTAAATATTTTATTAGGCAATTTTTTATCTTATTGAAACTAAATACACATGTGATAATTTGCCTGGTGAATGGGGAAAGGATAGTGAAATAAATAAGATAGTTTACACAGAGCCTTTTTTTGTGGGCTGCATGCAGAATCAGCACCCACATTGCATTACCCCACACAGGCCCAGCAGTGACACCCACAGCCAGCACGGGAACCTGGGCAGAGCCATGAGGATGGGGGTGAGATGTGACATCCCACAGGATGAAAGGGACACGGGAAGCCTCCTTATTCTGGGACAGATGGATTTTTTTGGCCTGGTGGGTACCTGCAACCACACCAAAATGGGCTGAAAAGACCAGATGTCCTTCTGAAGGTCCCCCAGGGATGCTGGTGCTGCAGCATCACACTCTGCTGTGGATTATGACAGAAATAACAAACAAATAAGAGAAACACCAGCTTTTACACAGGACCTCTTGTTGCTGCAAGTTTTTCACTGTTTCTCTGCTGTGGGACCATCTAGCTAGTGGAGCTGATGTGAACTGGACTCAAGTGGGAAATGCTGTACAATCACCTGGGGCTCTGAGCCACAAGTGCAGCAGATTTATTTCACTGCAGTGGAGAAATTGTTAGAAAAATTGAGGCTCATATCCAACAACCCACCAGCAAGGCTGCTCTGAATTTACAGTTCCTCTCACAAAGAGGAAGATTTTACAAGAGGAACACTTAATTTTGTGGAAGTTGTTGAAATGAAATGGTTGTCAATGTCTGGTAGGTAAGTGGCCCTGGAAGGCAGGAATGGAGCCAGCTGGGCTCACTGCTCTTGTCCTGGGCTGCCCCATGCTGCAACCCAGTAGTGTTGGATCATTTTTGCTGTCATTTTTTGAACTTTGAGAACAGGTCCCAACCTGTGGCTCTGCTGGCACTAAAACCACCTTGCCCTGACACCACAAAGCCAGGAAGATGCTGGCACTGGCTCCTTGGGGTGCTCCAGGGTCTGCTTTGTTCCTCAGCCCCAGTTTGTCAGCAGCTGTGGGGCAGAAATTTGTGCCATTCAAAGCTGGGATTCTTAGGAGACAGCCAGCTGCTGTTTGCATTTACTTTGTATTTACACTTTGCATGGACAGAATTTGGCCTGCCTGGGAAGGAGCCCCTCGATTTTAAGACTACTTGCAATGAAGGCTGAACTTCCATCAGCTTCCTGATGTGCAGACAATAAATGGTCAGATATGGCAGTTGTATGTGAAATTAATATTTGAAATAAAGCTCTTAGTGAAGAAATATTGGTATATTATTTTTTAGCAGCAAAACATTTATTAAGCATCTTCACAGGCCCACGTAGAATTGACAAAAAGCAAAGATTCCTATAATATTTCTGAGTTTCATATTGTTATTCTATTCACAAACAACTGCAGCTGTTATAAGTCCCATGGCACGAAATTTTCTAAGAATAGTCAAGGAAGCTTAGAATTAATTTATAAAATTTGGTAATCATTCGCAACTTCATTAAATACTCAGATACCTAATAATACATTATTCTTATCTTGATTTTAAATTTTAATTGCATGAAGTTTGGTCCCTCAATAATTAACACATTGTATATCCCACCTAATTCATGAACTAATTGTAATTTCCTAGTTCTTAATGTTAGTCACTAATTCTGCCAATGGTAAAGAATTTTATGTCAAAACTCCAGAGTAAGTGACATTCTACATGCACAATAATGACAAAACAAGTTAATTTACTGCAAAGTTGCTGAAAGACAGAGCTTTTTTAATTGCATATTTGTTACCTTCATTAAAAGGTAAGTGGCTCTTCAGTTATGTGTTTGCCCATTTCTTACACATTAAAAAAAGTGCTAATGAACCTGATTAAAATTAATTGAAAAGGTCCAAGATCTGCAAAGAGATCCTAACACCAACAGACTTCTAATTACTGCTGAAAGATGGACTTAAATGGGGTTTAAAGGAAGATAGAAAATCATTTTCTGGCCCTGTCGTAAGGGACGACACGGGGAATGCAGAAGGGGTGCAGAACCAAAACACTTGGTTATGACAGAGAAAGTGCAGCGTGTCTGGACAATATTTCCTCTCCCTCCTCCCTGCTGATGGCTGCTCCTCCTGCCCTCTGTCCCCTGGCTGGGCAGGCTGTGTGACAGCTGCACAGGGAGGAGCAGGCGCTCGCACGACAGGGCAGGAGTGGAACTCCAGCCCCCTGAGCCTCAGCGTTCCCTCGGCACACAGCGCTGGGAGGTGTTGGGGAGAGCTTGAATTTAGGCAGATTCAGGAAAATGCCCATGGAATGTGCCTGTGGGACTCAGAGGGGCAGCCTGGAAATGAGATGCTGCAGAGAGAGGGGAGGAAACATGCAGGGGAGGGATGGGTGCTCAGCTGGGGGGAAAGCTGGGGAATGGTGCTGATGGGGAGTCCTGAACCCTGCAGAAGGTGGGCTGTGCTGGAAGCCTTGTTTTATCCCACCCTGAGCTTTCCTGGAAGCTGTGGTATTGCTCTCACTCACCCAGGATGCTGGGAGACAACACTCCCTGCCATATAGTCCGTGTTTACACTGCCAAGGTGAAAACTGTAGTTGATTCCTGGAGTCAAGGCCCTGTCCAGGCACCTTTCTGGCTTATTGGAAAGGTTTTGTGCTGCTCTTTGTGTGTTTTCAGCAGTCACAAACTCCACAGAGCCAGAAAAAGGAGCTCATTCCTTGTTATCAGCAAGTATTTCTGTCTAAGGTGGGGAGATGGCATTTTTGTGTGTTTATAGCAAGAATCGAGAGTTGCTTTAACCAACAGTCAGTCTAAAACTTAACAGACCACTTTATTACTTTACTGCACCCTTTGTAGCTGCCCCTTTTCTTCCGTGCTTCCCCACTATCCATTGCTATTATTCCAGGATATTCTAATCTTATAAGAACTATTTTCTTCCTCTCTGTTAATAACATACTCCACTTATCTTGCTACCACTATATAACTGTAAAAAGAAGACAGAAACATGAGCTATTTTAATTTTTTTTTTGTTTTGATTGAATTTAAATTGCTGAATGAAAAAATAGCTTCTTCTAGTAATTCTGCTGTAACTAACTCATTTTGATATTGGTTCTATTAGCCTTCTAATAGCATGAAAGCTAAAAAATTAAATCGTTCCACTTGCACATTCATAATTACGTGCAATTAAAATCTTTACATACCCAAAAGTCTTATATGAAGCCCTGAACCCTTCAACTGTCACTCTTCATTATCTCCAAGCCTAACAATTTTACAGTGACACATTGTACACAATGAGATGTGCTAAAGAGGAAATATTATATTTTACTGATGTATGTGTTCTTTTAATTTCTCTGAATTAGCTTTTTGATATGGATGCTAATTGTTTTCTTTGAAAGGAGTCGCCACAGATATGTGATTTCTCTATGCCTGTTGCGCTTCAAAAAAAATACAGTTAATTGCAGGAAACAGGAATTTCTCTCTTTTTTATATATTAAAAAAAATAATCAGCTGCATATCAAAGGAGTGAATCTTAATCCAACTTTCTGATTGTACATTAAAAAGAAACCTTCAGTGTTTGTGACCAGCACAGAATATTTGGCGACTTTTGATGTTTCCCCTTTTCATTTATTCATGAGGCGAGATGAATAATTAAAACAGGACGTTTGGCAAAACCGACACACACACAAAAAAATATTTCCATATGAACTTCCAGTTCCAGCCCACGATAGTCTAGGAGACACGTTACTGCAGGATTGTCCATATGGCAAGTGTGCATGCAGCTCTGAAACCATAGACCTGGCCCAGACCTGGGATGTGGCCAGCAGTGGCTGACAGCTGTTACTGCCCTACAAATGCAAATGCTACGTGTGGGGGAGACAAGAGTGGCAGAAATGTGGAATTTAGGCCCAGTCCTGTGTGTGGTGAAGCCACTGACAATGTGTGCTCACAGGGAGAGTGACAGATCCACTCTGGATCTCCAGGGGAAGGGGATTGAGTCACCACACTCACACAGTTATGCAGGAGAAACCTGGGCTGCAGCACAGAAACATCGCTGATGGAAGAGCAGGTTGCTCCACATGCTCCAGAGACAAGGTCCTTGTGATGGAGAGGGAGTGCTTGGTCTGTAGCTTCCCACAGGCTGCTCACCAGATAAATTTAACATTCAGTTTTAGCTGCAATGTTACAGGAAATGATGGTTTTTACCCTAAATCTCATAAAAGGCTAATTTGACTTAGCTGTTATTCATAATAAGCAAATAGTATAGAGAAGTGACAATATACCATGCATAGTAAAATGTCTTGATCAGTCTGAGCTGGGCTGCCCTGTCTCACAAATCTTCAAAGGAACTCGTGTGTTTTGCTCATCATGTCCTGCTCTTATTTCACATCTCCAAGAACCCTGCAGCTGAAAGACACTTTCTCTCCATATCTAGCTTAGAAATTGCCCACTGCTTCTAACAAAGGTCTACATTCCTGTTTGCAACATTACTAAATTTATTCTTCAAAATTTTTTAGCACAGCTCCTGACCTCCTGAGCAGTGAGCTTGTGCAGCAGTGTTGGAATCACAAGGAAAAGGGCTCAGTGTAATATTCTACCACTGTATGTAGCTGTCTCCTTAATATTTCCCACAAATTCTTCTCATCTGTGCAAATTACATATATTTATTTTTTTATTTTATATCTGCAGTCAGGATTTAGCTTCTTACACAGACAAAAAGACAAAAATTCCAGAACATGGCTGGTTTGTGCTTGTCTGCGCACACTTTCAGGATACCTCTGGAAAAAACACTTTCTCTCCATCTCCTCTTGGAGCTTCACCTTTTCCTCTGCATTTCCTGGAGTCTGTGGTTTCTGAATTGTTTTACTATGACTTTGTCTTATTTTCCCTCCAGATCTGAGGTCTTTGCTTACATTCTCTGAATGGCAAAGCCCATTTGTTTCTTTTTATACTTCTGTCAGCTTAAACTTCCATCAGCCCTCTTCTCTGCTTGGGGTCTCTGATCCCCACTCAGACCTCATCTCAAATTAGGAATTCCACAAGCTTCTGTAAAATGAGGATCAACTTAAATTCTCAGATTAAGTAAGATGAATAATTAAAAAAAATTCTGCCTCTATTTTCCTGTTCCTCACCCAATGCGAGGATCATCTCCTATTTCTGATATGAAAATATAATTTTAAAAGCTACCTTTTTTTTTCTCTGACATTTTTGGTAGCTCCACCTGTACAGATTTCTTTCTTGAACTTTTTCCTGAGGCCCATGGGCATTAGGATGGGGGAAGCTGAGTAAAGAGATTTGTTCCAAACTCTGTCTATGGTCTCAGGGCACATTTAACAGTGTGGTAGAAAGACAGAGTTTCCCAGAGACAATCTTTTTAGAAATTAATAAAATGTTAATAAAATTTATAAAATTAATCAAAATGAATCCTCACCAAGTGTGAATTCCCCACCCATGAGCTCTGTGTTACCAGCGTGTCCTGACTGCCCATTCTGGGCATGAAGGACACAGACCCACCATCCAGAAGAGAAATATTTTAAGGGGTGGCTGTAAAAAGAGTGATCTTGTGGTGTTTTCTTTTCCACAGAGACTTCCTGAGGGCTTCTGTGTGGAAGACTCACTCACTTAGCTTATATTGTTATCTAATATAAATAAGTTGATTAAGTGGCTTGTTTAAATTGCATTTATCACATTCTACCCTTGCTGAAAAACCCTCTTCAAAAATCTAAGTGGCTGGAGCATTTGCAGAGAAGTGTTATACTCACAAGAGTGATAATGAGTTAGGTGCAGCTGGGAATCAGGTATAGGAGAGTCACTGAACACTTGGCAAAGACTGTTATTCCCTTTCTCCCCCTCTTTTTCCTCTAATGATTAAAAATAAATTAGGACAGATATTTGTATGCCACCAACAGAAGCTTGTTTGTTACATCTTACAGAATTCTCTCAGGTTGTAGGTTCTTATTAATTTAGTTTTCTGCTTCTTTAAATCACTGAGGAGTGTTTACTAGCTCCTCTTCCTTTTCTGGAAGTTCCTTTTCTGGGAAGCTGATTGTGCCCATAACTCTCTGCCTCCACACAGGAACCTCAGGCTTTCCTCAGATGTCACCTACATTTTTTTCTAGATTTCAATCTACACATATATATTTTTCTTTCTCCGTTGTGACTATGGTAGTGGCCTGAAGTAAGTGGAAAACAGCACAGCCTCCTTGTACAGAAATCCCAGGACAAGCTGGGTAGGGCATAGCTTCAGTGCTGTTCCCTGCTTCTCCTGGTCCCAGATGGGTGGAGGCAGAGCATTGAGCACTCAGGCTCCTTTGGGATGAAGGGACTTCCTCTGTGCAGTTCTCCAGCTTGGAAGATAAATGAGAGCAGACTCTGGTAGTCTTCTGAAATGCTCTTGCCCAAAGAGGGGATGAAATTGTTTTCGGCGGCGCCAGAATCCATGAAATGATGTAAACAAGAATCGTGATTCCTCTTGCAGATCCATTGATCCACATGTGTGGTGAGAAAGATTAAGGATGAGTCTCTTGTAAAGCTGTCACTGATGAGTTTTAACCACCTGGTGCAGGAATAGCTGTTCCATGAGTCATGTACAACAGCACGAACCCTCTCAGCAGATACAGCCAGTGGGTTACACAAGCCCCATTCAGCACCACCCCTTTTCATGTGGGTTCTTCCCTGCTTTTTGGCATATTCACTTTGAAAAGATTGACAGAAAGATGAAAATATAAGAAAGAAAAATAGCAACATAAAAATCTGCTTTGTGCTTCTTATTTCTTGTTCTTGTGAGTCACTCTGATCATATCCTTAGCTAAGTGGAGTCTAACTGAGCAATAGATCAGCTTGGATGGCAGCTCTGCTGCTGTATTACCAACCCAACAAAAAGCATTTTTCCTTCTAGCAAGGTGCAGTATCAGACTGGTAACAAGATTTCATACAGATGTTAAAAGATTACCTATTAGTAAAAAGTACCCCAGAAAAAAGCAGTATATTTAGACAGCATTTCTACTTGAGCAACAAAGAAATGCTGTTGCAGGCGCAAGAAATCAGCTCATGAGCTCCTAGGAATGTGTTTTTGGGTGGTTTTTTTGGCCTAAAATCTGCTGAGCACATTTGCTCACATGGTTGCATCCTTGCCACACCAAGGGTGGAAACACGTAAGGCTTGGGGGGACAGTAAGGATCCCCTTCAATAAAGAACAGAACCAGCACAGAGACCTGGTGCAGTCACCCAGTTACTGCCAGCTGACAGCAGGGACTAAAGTCCTGTGCAAAGCTGCAGCTCTGGGCCCTCACCTGTCACAGGCTGAGCAAACAGGCAAAACCATCCCCTGGTTTTGGGTACCTCCAGTTCTGTCCAGAAGCTTTGAATCTGTGCATCCCCAAATGTTTTCCCCAGTGTTTTAATCTGACCATCCCTCTAAGGTAGGAGATGGACTTGGAAAGAGAACCTGAATGGCCCCAAGAGACAATGAAATTGAGTCTTTCACAGGTATCTGATGGAAGGGTCACAAGGAGGGGACAGTTATGGTGACTTGGCATCAAGGAGGAAACTTCAGACTTGTCTCACCAGATCTACTTGGAAAAGTAGGGCTCTTAAAAATAACCTCTCACCCCAGTGAGAGCCCAGTGAGTCACACAGCCTAGTGCTGCTGTGGATGGCCAGGATATTCCCCCCTGGAACAATAAAGAAGAAAAATCAGAGTTCTGCATTTGGTCACTGAACAGAGACATTTCTGTTACACCCAAAAGAAAATACTCATTTCAATCCCCAGCTTTAAAGCAATGAGTTTTATTTTTCCATTTTGAAATAAAAAGCTTTTTAACACAAATCTCAAATTATTTTTTAGCAATTTAACAAAAACAACTCCTTTTTTTTATTGTTCTGAAATTTCACTGACTCTAACGCAAAGTCACCACTTTTTTTGTGTTTTCTCTGGATCTACAGTTTACTTTCCACTGAAAAGATACTGAAGGGCCCTGATAAAACTTGGAATGGACAGTTCCTGTTGTTTTTCTGTAAGAGAACAGTGAGTAAGTCAGGTGGAAACTCCTGGCAGGAGGAATAGATGTTTCTTGCCCTGGGAAGATACTGAGTCTGTTCTGAGAAGCTTCCAAATAGAGGTGAAGCAGGCAAGGAAATGAATCAAGAGTCTGCAAACAGCAGATGCCACGTAGGAGACAGTGTGAGTCAGCAGATAGGTGAGGCAGGACCTCAGACACATTTCAAGATCTATTTTATTCTTTCCCTGATACTAAAAGTCAGAGGAGAGCTCTGTGTAGCTGCAGGAAGGCTCCAGACCTTTAGATTTTGAAATGAAGTGTTTGGAGATCGCTGAAGATCCAAATTATGCCAAAATTATGTTATTAAAGTGTAATCATCATGTTAGCTGCTTAGAACATTTTCTTCATTATCACTTCATTCATACTTATGATGATGAACAGATGGTACCAGTGTCACAACGCAGCATAAATCACTCCCAAATGTTGTTTGAAAACACAGTTGGAAGGTGGTAGGGACATCCTCCTGCTGATGAGCCTGGCTCACTCTGCTTGCTCTAGGAGGAATTACAGAAACCTGCTTTGCCACTTATCCTGCTGGCTGCTGGCACCAAAACACTGCCAGTGCTGTGCCAACACAGGTTGTAGTCATACTGAGAACAAAGTATATTTATATTTTCAGTAAAAACTGATGAATTTAAGTCCTGAGTAGCCAAGGAAATGGTGAAATTGGAAGTTTCCTGTTGCAGTTTTTGCAGCAGTGGAGCTGGACCTGAGAGGGGAGCAGTGGGAGTGTGTCCCAGGGGCTCCCTGCACCCACAGCCCAGCTCACGGTTCAGAGGGCAAATCCAAAGTCAAGGTTTAATCCAGAGGTCAGCACCCTTTCAAAAAAGATCTTTGATTCCTGAGGTATCCAGGCAGCAGCTGGAGAGCCACGGAGCTCAGCTGGGTGGTGACTTTTCCCTGGGATTGTTCCTTTCCCTGGTTTGGGCAGGTGCACCACAGCAGCCAACAAGAGGAGTGGAAGTGCTCAGAGCAAACACTCTGTAGTTTCACTCAGAATCAGAAAACACACCCCAATCCCCAAATCCAGGAGACACAGATGGAATTCAAACCCAGCAAACAAAGGTGCACAGACACAAAACCCCCATGGAAGCCAAACAACAGCTACCATAAGGCTACTGAACCCTTTAAAAAAACCCCCAACCAAACACAGAACCAAAGGACCAAAAAACGACTGTTAACACTTTTCAAACTTATATAATATAGAATTTTTCCAACTCCTTTTTCACCCTAATTCTCTCTCCCACCCTCAAGCTGCACCAAACATGGAGAAGAGACTTTGTTTTCTAGGTGTAATCAACATTATTCAAGCCAAAAGAGCAATTTGATCTCCACCTGGAGCACAAGGGGAGGTTGAGTTTTGCCACTGCATGAGGGAAGAACCCCCCTACTTAAGTTGTTAAAAGTATTTACATCTCTAATTCCCCTTGATTTCTCTTTGCAAGTTTGGTTTTAGCTCTCAGAAGAATTTCCTCCAATAAATCTTTTACCAGCCACTAGAGGGGAATGTACAACAAAGTGAGAAGGGAGACAGTGACATGGTATTAAAGTTGCAGTCAGTTTGCTCTTTCAGATGAAGCATTTAGTGTCATCCTGGATCTTTACAGTTTTTAGGAGCTAATTTCACGTTTATCAGGTGTCTTGTTATTTTACTCTTTTCTGTCACATTGATTTCTCTCATCTTCTGCCAGTTTAGGTTAGTTTATGTTAAAGTCATAGACTCTTCAGGTGAGAAAAAGATCCTAACAGACACTTAATATGAAACTTAATACCCTCATAACCCTATAAATCATGCATTTGAGAATGTGATCTCCACTGAGAATGTCCTATTCAAAATTGTTTACAGAGTGTAGCAAGTACAGCATTTTTATCCCAGGAGAATTGTTGGTATTTCAGCCTTTCTCTCCATTTAAAACAGGAGTAGAAGTAAGATTCAGATTATTTTTTTTTGTGTGTGTGGGATGGAAATTTCACATTAATTCTAGTTCGGAAATGACAAACAGATTCATTTGGGTGTTCCTCTAACAGAATGAAACTTTCAGCGCTTTTGAAACGGATGGTGTTTTTTACTCCAGTGGCTGATAAAACAACCCGAAATGTCCTGTGTCAGGAACGAGTTTCTCGGAAGCGTGTGGGAGCCAGGCACTGCTGCTCTGGAACTGGGCTCTGGGCTCTGGGAACTGCCCTTCCCTGCAGCCCTCCTGCAAAAATGGTCAGGGGACTGGAGCATCTCTCTTGCAAGGAGTGCCTGAGGGAGCTGGGGCGGTTGGGCCTGGAGAGGAGACAACTGAACAGGGGCCTCATCAGGATGTACAAATATCTATGGGTGGGTGTCCCGAGGGTGGGGCCAGAGCCTCCCCAGTGGGGCAGAGCGAGGGGCAGAGGCACAAACTGAGACACAGGGAGTTCCACCCGAGCATGAGGGAAAACTTCTGTACCGTGCAGGGGACTGGGCACTGGAAGAGCTGTGGAGTCTCCTTCAGGACAATCCCACCTGGACATGACCCTGTGCATCCTGCTGTAGGTGAGCCTGTGTTGGCTGTGGAGCTGGGCCAGATGATCTCCAGAGGTTCCTCCAAACTCCAACCAATCTGTGAATGTGTGATTTAGAACATGTTCCAAATCAAATGAAAGAGTTAATTACATTTTTCTATGGAAATTGCAAATATTCAGTGAAACAAAAACTTTCCAGTAGAAAATTCTGATCTGGCAATAACTGCATTTTTATTGGGGGAAAAATACTCTTAAAAAAATTATTTATCATCCTGATAAGAGATTCCAAATCATCTCTGGTTATTTGCATTAGAGATTTACATTTCAAATATGTCTTGTTCATGAGCCAAATTTTTGGCAGATAGGAATTAGCAGATTCAAGTCAACAGAAATAGAGAGACCGACCAAAAGAAAAAAAAGGAATATGCATCTCTACATTTTCAAATGCTGTCTCCTGACAGCATGTAGATGGATGCTGAATTAAACTACCTGTTCTGCAAAGAGGCTTTCATCAGAGCACTAGAAGGTCATAGTAGCCTTTCAGTCTTCTCTCTCAAAGCCCTGAAAATCCCCATGCATGCTCTCTAGGAGGTGTGGAGCTCCCATCCATTGCTGAAGTTGGCCTCCACCTACACCCCACTGAGATGTAACCTCAAGATTTACCCATGACAGACTCCTTATGGCCCAACAGCAACTTTGCCACGCAAATAAAAGCAGATGCTTGACTTTGGACCCTCAGCTTTTGTAATCAGAGCACAGTTTGTGAGGAGATGAAGACAAAAGTTTCAGCTATTTCTCTCAAAAAGGGCAGGTAAAACTATCCATTGCAACTTCCCATATTTTAGGTGTATCTTCTTCTGGGGGCCCAGTGAGGCTATTCCTGTGTGTGAAGAGTGGCCTCAAAGTGAGACCAGAGCTCTTAATTCGTATTGTGCTGATGCCAGGGAAGCACCATCAGGAGTTGATGGAACAGAGAGCACACAGACTTCTCTAAAATTATCACATTTAGTGTGATTCCCATAATAAAAGCATGAGCCAGCATGGGGAGCCTCTCTCAGTTTACACAGGGAGACTTGGGGTCTCCAGACAGTCAGAACAGAGCCAATGTTTCTGAGTAAACTTTATTAGGAAAACAGATTAAAAACTCTAGAGGTTTACCTAATTCTTATACAGGAAAACATCTTGTTACCCTCCTGAGTTGGAATAATAATTTAGTGCCAGTGAATAATACATATTAAGTGGTGGCAAATATGCCTTTGTGACAAAGTTTGCGTGATGAATTTTTTTCTTTTACCTGAAACATGCAAAATTAGCTTTTCTCTTCTGATTGTTATTATATCTGACTAGTTGTGTAATAGTTGCTACAACCAAGTTTTGATGGCTCATTAATGAGTTTACTGAAAAAGTCACTTCTCCATATGTAAATTCTTCTGGTTGGACACATTAGCCTTGTCATATTGATGTGCCTCTGACTGGAATATTGTCACATCTAGAATTAGGATTTAGGTTTCACAACAGTAGAAATAAGCCATTCTGCATTTAAAGAAAACAGGAAGATACTTCCTTAAAATTGACTCTTTAAAATCTGCTCTAAACCCTAGTCATTCTTGTGATTTATATAAGATGAATGCTAAAGGAGGAAAAAAACCCTCCAGTCTGAGATGGACTTGTAAGCTAACATTGCCACTCTTTTCTATCATTACCCAATATTTACCTCCATTTTAATTTGCAAGTACTAGTGCTAACTGCTGCAGTGAGCCCTTTCACATTGATACCACGGGGTAGAGCCAGGGGCAGATGGACACACACACAGACTGATGCTTTAAAGCTTGTCCTGAGACTTGATTACCTCTGGAGTTCAGGCCCATGGCTGCTCTTGCTTCATGGGTTCCTTGACCTGTGACCAGGATCAGCTGGATCAGGGAAGGATCATGCTGGGTCACAGGACCAGGAGTTCAGGTTTTATAATCCCCTGGAAATGTGAGTGCTGTAGGCAGCCTGAAACTCTTACCTTAGAGTGATGTGCAGCTGTTATGCTGGAGACCAACTGCTCCTAGCTCCATTTTCTGTATTTGAAAGAGAAAGACATTTTTCTGATACACTGTCACCCACATCTTTTTATAAATGAAGATGGAATTAGGATTCTTATAAGCAACGTGCCCATGGCAGGGTGTTGCAAGTAGATGATCTTTAAAATCCTTCCAATCCAAACCATTCTGTGAGCCTTTACTTTGTGCTGAGTTTTCTGCCTTGTTGTACCTTGCCCTAAATTCTGCTGTCCCCTCCATCCCAGCACTCCACCGTTCTGTCCCAAAGAAAGGAGTGTGTGTTTATCCAGACATCCTTTACTGCATCTTACCTGAGCTGAATTACTGTGTGTGAATTCTGTGTGGGCTAAAAGTGAAAATCTAAGCCACATTCCCTTTCTCTTCACTCTAGGAAAAAAACCCCAACCCCAAACAAACCACCCATATTCTAACAAATTGCTCTGCAGGGATTATTTTACCTTTTTATAACTTAATTTGATTTTACCCCTGACACAATTGACTCTTTTTGACAGTCAAACTTTCCAGTCTGCTTGTTCCATATATTTCAATATCCTGTTACCTCTAGCAGGGAAGAACTAAAATTTTGTGCCAGATACTAAAGGTGATGTGCCAAGAGACTTTTCTAAAAATTTGCTTAAGAAATAGAAATAATCACCTCTCTCTGCAGCAACACAACTTCCTAAGCAACCACTGGTAATAGTTAGCTAAGCAAGAAATTGGAAAATCAAAGTGAACAACCCACTTCCAACCACTCCCTGCCTGTTGCCTACACAGAAAATTCAAATTACTTATGAGGAGCTCTCTCATCCTTTCACTCTAAGGCAATGTGTCAGTACTGGGTGACAAAACCTGATTATTGTGAAGCCCTGGTCCCCCTGCTTGTCCCACGCAGTACTCTGTGTTGTTGTGTTGTGGGCTGCCTCCAAGGTTCTCACCCTCCAAAAAGCAGGGCTAAAAGCAGGCTTTGAGATGGCCCTATCAAGAGGGTTGGGGAAGGAATTGATCTTAATGTAGAGATTATGACAATCATGGCTCATTCTTTGGAAGAAATACGATCTGAGCAGGCTGAGATCATGGTGGTACAGGCAGGTAGTGAGTAGTTTGCCATGCTTTTAAGTCAAATTCATAATGCTCAATATTTCATCAGCAGCAATAGAAAAAAAATCACCATAATTTCACAAATAAGTTGTTTGGAAGTTTCACAGATGGTGCTAGAAAGAAGACATTGAAATCATTTGCCTAATGCAATTGCATTACCAGAAATTTTAAGAACATCCCATCTCAATTTACTCCTGTCTCTTAGATAGAACTCCTCTCTTAGTTATTTGAAACTAGTTTATTCAAGTATGCAGTGACTCTGGGACATTTGCACAGCAATGTCAGATGCTATCTGGGAAATAAGTAGTACATTTGCAGGCTTTGAAAGTAATTTTTGATGACACCCTTAAATCAACTTCATGGTCAGTTTTCTCATTTTGAGCAAGAACTGGGATTCCATTGTGATAACTGAAAGCTGCATGTTACTTGATCTACAGTAATGTAGAATAATTACTAGTCCATTGCACTTCATTACACTACTGTAATAGGCAGCAGGTCAGTGTTTGAGCTACAGCTGCTCTGAAAATTGAGCTGACACTGATACTATGGTAGAAGTGATAGCAAAAGGCTCTCATGCAAATTGCTGAAATTAGCTTCCACTCAATGGGTTTTGAAATGCAATACATGGCTCTGGTCCGGACACCTGGTTTTGACTAACATGTTTTATCTTGGATACAATGGGATGGTCATGAAATAAATTAATTGTTCCATGCAGTCTGCCTTATAAAAGGTCACTGAAATGCCAGAGGATTCTAAATACCACACCACTGCTGGACTCTGACTAATAACATTCCCTAACACATCACTGAGGACTATCTGATGGTGGTTTTATTTAATTCAGATGATTCTCACAATCATTTGCAAGCTTTCTGCTCCTATATTCACAGGACATTTCATTGCATAAGACACTGCTACTATTTACCAATGCACCTAATTTGTCAAACCTTCAGGAGAGGGCAGTAGGGAGAGGCTGTGAATAACGAGGTGCTTTCCTTTCATCTGGAATCTATGGATTCAGAATCTATGGATTCAGATGGATCCCCTGTGCAGTCTGTCTTTTAGCAAGGCATGGAATGATCCTCATTTTAAGTTGAATCTTCCTGTGAGTTCTCCTAAGAGCACTCAGGCTAACACACCACTGAAACCCTTCTCAGTGCTATTCAAAAATAGACGTAGATGTTTTTAAGGAAAATGATGTATTTCTCCTCTGAAACATTAATTTAGTCAAACCATCAATTTCAGTAAGTTTTGTTCTACTTGAAAACAAATGTCCAGGTAGACACATCACATCCTCACCCTGGGGAATGCTTATCAGTACATGCAAAAAAAGAGAAATTTCACACGTGGAGAAAGAAATCCTGTCATATCTCTAGAGTTTTTATAGAAGGACCTGTGTACATGTAAATATTTTCTTTACACAAACTGTGTGTGTCCAGCAGAAGGTGTTCAGGAGCTCCACCCCTGTGACACTGGGCTGGTGTGTGTTCCACTCTGTCCCCAAACAGCCTTGAATCAGCTTGGGGGATCCCCAGCTGGCACCTTCCTTTCTTCTGAGCTAAGACACTGCAGCACCTGTTCTGTCTCTGCCTCTGGCATTTGGTGTTCAGTGTGGTTAACACAGGCCTCTTTTTCCTCAAAAATGCCTAAATTCAGAGGGAATCCCTTGTCGCCTGCCAGCACATCTTTAAAGAATAGCCATGTTGCTTTTTTTTTGTTGAGGTGGAACAATTTTAAATGCTGAAAATATTTTCCTAAAAATACTCCCTTAACATTTGTATTTACCATCTTGAGGACTTAGACAAAGGGATATTGTGAAGGTACACACAGACATCTGAAATCTTACCCCATTAATGCCCTGTGCAATGCCTATGGATTGTTGCACTTGTCTGTATCTTTCAAAACCTCCTGGGGGATTATTCCTAGAATTGACTACCACTGTTTGTTTGAACTGTGTATAAATTAATAAAAAAATCAATACCTGGTTGTAAATGCCAGCTAATCACAAATAGCTTTGTACAAATTAGAGCAAGGATATAAGAAGAAAGTAAATGGACAATGCCTGTGAGGGTGAAAAAGTCAACACTCAAAGTTCATCTGCTACCTGAATGATTCCAGAGACATTCAGCCTGTTCCTGTGGTTTTGTTATTCATGAGAAAAGGAAGAGGAGGAGGAGAGCTAAGCAAACATAGCCCATGCTCTATAGGCAATGAATACAAAGAGCCACGGAGCCACAAGAGTAGCAAGTCTGGCAGAGAGAATTGGAAAGCTGGAAAATTCATCATCTGGATTTCAAAATGAAACAAACAAACAAAACCAACCAAACAAACAAAAAAAAACCCCAATAATTTCTGGATTTATATCTGGAAAGGAATTACCTGTCAGATTCAGACTCATTGCTTTTCTACCTCAGGAAACAGTTCTCTGGTTTACCTATGATAACTATGATATAGCTGTGCTGGCCAATAGCATCCATGGCATGGGATTCACACTTACTGTGCTGTAGAGTTATTAGAAGATTCATGTATTGCCCCCAAAAGTTACATCTGTGACACATGAAAACATTTATTTTCCTCTGTATAAAGCAATTCTTTGTAAAGGGAATTCCTTAGTGTCATAATGTTCAAAGAACAGCAACCCAACAGAAAATGGAAATGCTTCATGTCATCATCTTAGCTTCCCCTCACTCACTGGGGTCCCAGGGATCTGTCAGTGCATTTGCTGCCCAGTGTCAGTGCCCTGCAAGAAAGGCTCAGGCAGCCAAACCAACAGGGTGAGGACACAGCCTGGGATTTCTGCATCGCACAGTGGGATGGACTGGCCTCCTGGAATGTCACATTCACTGGAAAATGGGGGTCTGTCTTTTGTGCTTGAATCTGCTTGGTTAATCTCCTCAACCTGTGCTTCTACTTTGCAATGATACCACCACCATTTGGTGCAGTAAGAAGTAGTGGGGTCTAAAATACCAATACAAGACAATTTCAATGCAGTAAAGCAAAGTGACTCTGTATAGACATCCTCTGTGTCTAAAAACGATATTTCTGCTTAGAGTTTTGTGAGGTTTCTGCTTGGCAAAAGCATTTTTTCCCCAGTATAATTCCCAGCTGAAAATGTGCTAATATTTTCATTTCCCAGACAAGAGTTTTATTTTTATTAATTTGTCTGATTGATGAAGATGTATAGTCTAAAAACCCTTCAAAGAGCATTTTCTTTGTTTAGCTGGTTTTCTTTGGGTTTTGTTTTGTTTGGGTTTTTGTTCAGTTGGGTTTTTTTGTGTGCCTCTGTAATGGTAAAAACCTGTCTGACCTGCTCTAGGAGGTGCTGAGCAAGACTTGGGATGCCATAATGATTTTTTGTCTTTTCTTTTATACCCCTTTTATTCACCTTTTTATAGTTTTTTGTAT
This sequence comes from Lanius collurio, assembly GCA_020086605.1. NCBI lineage: Eukaryota > Metazoa > Chordata > Aves > Passeriformes > Laniidae > Lanius > Lanius collurio. Next base: position 27,693,231 of record JACBWW010000010.1, on the reverse strand, counting down.
TCTTAGTGTTTTTTAGCCTACATTCTTAGATTTATTTTGTCAAGCTAGGAGTCTAAACATCTTAGAACCCTCGTAGTTAGGTAACAGAAAGCCCCAGACACCAAGCTCATCTCCAGAATATATTTTTTAAACTAAGATAGAACCATCCAGGGTAAGGTTCCTTGAGGAGGGGGGGGGGCTCATTCAAGACTCTCATTAGGGAATCTTTGATAGATATGCTAATTAGTAAGAACTATAATGTTATGCCCAATATATGGTGTGTGTGCATTTCGGGGTGCATTTAGGAGCATTCCACCTGGAAGTGTGTACCTAAGGATCCTTAAAATAAATACCAAGGTAAAACCCCTTTTTCCCTTCTAACTGTGTTTGATTCTTGATTTTAAGACCAAGAAAAGGCCTCACTTGCATGAAACTTCAGTTCACCTGCTTTAGGCTCTGAAGAGCGGTTGCAAAAGGTTCCAGCACCTACAGAAGTCCCTGTAAGCACATCCAAAAACTTGCTGTTTAGGATAAATTGCCGTTTTCATATACTCCTTTTTCTCACAGCCACCATTCTTTCAGTGTGTTTGTTCTCATTTCAAATTACCAATTGAGCCTTTCATCTACAATACGAGGGACATTACCAAGGTATTAGTAGTTAAGCTGCTTTGTTAATTACAGCCAGGCTCCTCTTTTTCCTGCCTGTCAGTTCAGCAGCAACAACGGTGCCAAATGGGTCTCCACTTGCTCTGCAGTTTGTGTTCACACACAAATCTTTGCTGCCTGAGATTTCCAGGTTTCCAGTTCAGGCAGAAGGCCTGCCAAGGTTACCACTGTTGGCCACACAGGTCACACACCAGAGCAGCCTCTCCAGGCTGAGCTCAAAATCCACTCAAATGGAAATCACTGAAATGTTGTGACCATTTGTGTCACCGTTCTCAGGCCTCCTCCAGGTCTGCACATCCCGTTGTGTACATCCTGAATCCACAAAGATTCTATCTCCTCTGTAGTTCTCTGTTCCTTTCCTTGTAATATCCTGTTAATTGTTTTGACTGGGGTCTGGCTTTAAGCAGATATTTCTGCAAAACTAAAACTAATCATTATAGCCCCAACACTGTTCCTCATGCTTGCAGACAAACAAGAATTCATTTCAGTACATGCAAAATTAAGTATTTTTCCATTTTCATCACAATGCATTCACCTACATCAAATTCAACATCAGTTCTCTTGCCCTATCTCTCAAGAAGTTGATAAGGCCCTTCTTCAGGTTTTCATAATTAACCTGCATGTTTCCTGTCCTGGATAATCTAAGTATCCTCAGAAGATTTCACCAAGACAATTGCTTCTTGGTGACTGGTGACTGCAGGGTCTGGAAGCTCTGGGAACCAAGGAGGCCCCTGAATTATGATCCAGCAGCCCTGAAGGCAGGCACTTGTCACTGCTCCATCCATCCTGAAGCCTGTTCAGATGAGAAATCCACCAAAGCTTAGGCCAGCACATTCACCAGGGTATCCATGTTAAAGAGGGTGGGAATTTTGCATCGTGCTGCCATCTCCAGTATTTAGAAACAAAAATAGGGGAACACAATTGTAAATGATGATATTGCTATCACTGAATCTCTCTTGAAAGACCAGATATGGTCTGCAGACAGTTGCATTGTTTGTACTTTTAAAGAAAGCTCACACAAAGTAAAAAAAAAAAAAAAAAAAAAAAAGAACAAACTCTAATCTTTCAGGGCCAAATGATAGCTAAGGAAAAAAAACAAAGCCAATTTATTTTTCCCTTCTGTAATTCTGTTTGTGAATAGAATGTAAATCAAGTTAGCTGGATAATTTGCTAAAACCCATGGATGCAAGAATTCTTATGTTGTTCTAACGGAGAAAGAAAGTAGAAAATGTTACAGGGAGAGACAATACGCAATTATGTATGAATACTAACACCCTAAGGGACAAATTACCAACAATGACAGTAAAATACTGCAGATTTCTTTTTGTGCTACAGTATAATTGACTTATACTCTGACAAGAAGAAACAGCTTAGCTTTGGAGAAAAACTTAAAAATTCAAGCTATGTATTTGCTGGGAAGTATATAATCATTTTGCTTTTTGACTTTGCTTTACCTGTGATACTGACTGCATTCTATTATTTTTAACTTACATATGTAACTTTATTTCAGAAGACATAATTTTTTTTTATCTGTTCAAGAAATCATTAATCTTCCTTAATGGTATTAATTATGCAACTTCAATTACTTAATCAAACTTAGTCAATACATTCAATGTAAACACTTTTAAAATCACATCTGGGAAGCCTCCTTTGTTGTTAAGTGAAGGAGAAATAAATCTTTCTCTAATGACTCACATGAGCTGAGCCTCAAGGGGCTGTTCCCGTCCATCAACACTACACCTTGTAGAATCTGCTGCGTGGCATGGCAGAGCAGGAGCTGATGTAACCTGATAAGCAGCAATCTGAAAACACCAATCTTGTGGCAGAATAAAGACCTTAATTTGAATTTTATTGTTAACCTCTAGGAAGTTTAAAGAAACACAGTGATTGGCTGCTCAGCATCCAGGGTATTTTTTGAGTCATATTTTCAAGGTCAATATGATTGATCTTCAGATGCTCCCCACCCATAAATGCTCTGATTTTTCTATTTTTTGTAGAGTAGTTAAGGAGTTGAGTTGTTTGTTCACAAATAAGTTTAAATTTTATGTTTAGATGTGTTATGCTTTTATAGGCACAGGGCATCTGGATGTGACTATGAGTAAGGCCTCCAAAGACTGCTTAAAATAGGCAACAGTGGCAAAGACAAAGTAGTTTTGCTTGCAAATCAGTTTGCAGAGTATCTTGGAATGTCTTGAGTTGGTAGAGAACCAATAAACACAGCAGCAGATCCACAGCAGGGTGGAGCCAGGTTTGCCTTTTCCGTCTCCTTGATATTTCCAAGGACACTCCCCTTCTAAAAGATGGAAGAAGAAAGGCAAACCTGTTTTACATTGTTAAAAACAATTAAGTTCAAATTAACTAGAAAGGGTTTGAACTGCAAAACTGGGAGCCACATCATGTAATATTCAGAAGAAAATGGAAATTAGCAGGGCTTAGCCTAACCCAGGGAGGTACAAAATGTTGAACATAGCACTGTGTTGCATAGTGAAGCACACTCCCTTACTCCAGTCCTTATATGAAATAATGGTCTTTCTTTACTAATCATCTTGGCACTCCTGATCACCTTTATGGTGGAGCAAAAGGACAGTTTGTACAAAACATCTCTCTGAATTGTATTCTGTCAGCAAAAATTTCAGGAGAAAGTTATTGATGGCAACTCCTGCCCCATCTGGAGGGAAGTCATATACCTGGCAAAGATATATTTTGCTCTAAAGAGACAGAGATGTGGCAGACAGGGTCCCTATGGAGGAAACCTTGTGGAAGGCACTGAACCTCAGAGCACAACAACTGCAAAGTTCTGTGCTAAAAGCTCTGCAAGCTAGCCAGTGTAACAGAGGAGACCAATGGTCTGTCAAAGCTACTCTTCTATGTCTGTGAACACTGGCCTTTATACCTCTTCAGGAGGCTGTGACCTTTGTTTTGCTACATCTCACACAGGTAACAGTTCATTCTGAATGGTCCACATTCCCTTTCTTCTGTACAGTCACAAGGAGTGAGTGGTACTTCCCACTCTAATGCAGCTGAGAAATATTTATAGACAGTGCAGTTTTAGATGGAGTTGAAAATAAAGTACATGGAAGCAGTGATCAAATGTATGTGAGACCTGAATTGACATGGACTCTGTTCTACTTGACTTAAACCATCAATCACACCTGATCCTAGACCTCACAGTTTCTCTTTCATAGATCCTTAGGGGTTGCTTTATCGACTTCCACAGCCACAACAACTGGAAAAATATTTCAGATCTCAAGATGCCAGGTGTAGAGCATTTAATGCTGCACATACCTGTGTTAGCACCCAAATACCTCTGTTAGAACCTTGCACAAATAGAAGGTACTTTGTCCTGCTCACAGTTGTACCCTTATGTGTAATGTACACCCAGGGTGGCTTCAGAGTAACAAAGCTTTGAAATTGTATCAGAAGTTTGGTTGCACATCTGCATCTATGAGTGGTGTGAACACTGAAACAGCTTACCTGCTCTCTGAGCAATATTAGAGTTTGGTCAGCAAATTCATTTAATTCTCTTTCCTCCACCAGGGCTTTTAATGGGCTAAGGAGGCTGGAAGAGGTGTTAAAGAGACAAGAAGTAAGCAAACTCATAGCTGCTGTTGTCTGTGAGGGCACTAAGCATTTTCTGCCCTGGCTTGCCTACCCAGTTCAGTCAATATGCTTTTCCTCAGGTATGGAGAGAGATCACAGCCTGACAGCAGCAGACACAGCATCTGAGAGCAGATTAGAGGTAAAAAGAAAGTGATAGAGGTGACTTCTTCAGAACATAAGTAGTTCTCCTGTAACACTTAAGCCCTTATCAGGTTCAGGTGCCTTCTCTCTGCCTTTGACCTTAAGCCCCAATGAGATAAGGTTTGATGGCTGTCCCCAAGGGTGAGCAGGATGTTTACCTGTTACATTACACATGCACTGCATATACGTCCTCTGGAGCCCAAAATGATTATACAAATGCTAATAATCAATTAAAGTCTCACAAGTCCTGAGATTAGGAAGGGTTATTATCTTCATTTTTCAGATAGGGAAAAAAACAAGCTTCAAAAGGTTACATAATTTTTACCAGAAGTCACTTAGGTTGTGATATACAAAGGGCTCCTGAGTCTCCAGCCTGCTCATAAGGACTCCCACACTTCAGTGTTAAGGCCTGGGACAAACTCTGATCAAGAGTTGAACTGATCTCTTAATATGCTGTGCACCTCGCTGTAAGTCAGAAGATTAATGCTGATTTAGTTATATCCAACGTGTTTAGCATCGTTTCATGGTCTAACACTGATGATGAGTGTCTGAAACTTCTGTTTTTCCATCCTCTTACTTTTGTGAGACATTAAAATCTCCTTACCACCTGGTTAAACTGGCAAATATCAGCTTAAACACCTGTGTTCCTGATACATCTATTAATATCACAGCATGCAGCACATGCCAGGGGCATTACTTCAAGAGCCTTGGGATAGGGATTCAGTCTAAAATGATGCTGGCCTCATTAAGAACCATGTTTTCCTCTTTCTCACTGTGTTCCTCTAATCTTCTTACAAGGCAAACAAGCCAGGTGTTTTCTGAGTACTTGTGAAAATATTGTACTTTGAATTAACTTCAGATGTTCCCAGACCAACTTTTGTGCAATTATGTTATTGTTTGTGTGATGCACAGCTTGAGAGGGCCAGCTGAGAATAAAATACTGCTCTTTGCCTCTTTTGCAAAGCCTAAAGAGCAGTAGTGATTTTGTGAAGATTCATAAATCATTTCAAACACACAGAGCAGTAGTGCAGCCATTTAGTAACTCTCAGTTACATCTTAAGAAATGCTTTCCAATGCATACATACAGGCTGTACTTTCATAAAAAGGACTATTTGATTTTAAGGGAAATACGCAAAGAATTCGAGGTGGGAAGGAGTTCTGTGGCAAACAAAGCTTATGTGAGTGACTTGTCACTCTAGAATGAAGTTAAAGGCTGCCCAAAAGTTGTGTGAATATGGCACTAAGTCTCTCATTTTAGAAACATTGTTGGATAACAGGAGCAGATTCCAGACTAATACAGCTGCACACCCCTCTATCACACAGCCGCCAATTCCTAGCAAATTCTGCAATATAGTGACAGTAATGGAAAGCAAAATGATCTCTAAATAATGGTTTAAGATGGTTACTTGATAAAGGGCACCGCAGTAATTATGATCAATGGAGCATGGATTCAATATATATTGCCCATTTAGATGCACCAGATTAGTTTAACAGCTTTCTTTAATGTTCTGAGTATTTTGTGTGTGTGTGTGTGTGAGTGTGTGGTTGTGCATGTGTATATGAGAGGGACAGCACTGCACATTCTGGTGCATTCTTCATTACTTAAAACTTATCAATGCAGCTGAGCCCCTTGCTACCTGGGAAAGTGAAATGCAAATGTTAAACTACCAGTTGCAAAGACAAAGTGTAAAGAGTTGTGGGTCTGTTGGTTTTTTGGAGGGTTTTTTTGGGGTTTTTTTGTCAATACAATAATTCTGTGCTCTTACTGCCAATAATTACAGAAATAGTAATTTCATCTTTAAAAAATCACACACACACACACAGATAAGACAATTGAAAAAAATGTGCAGCTGGACTAAGCACTTCTTGGTTCCTCCAGACATACTGAAACACAGTGAAGGTTTGAGAAGAAACAGAGGCAGTGATGGGTTCTGACTCATACAGGAAGGGCCTAAGGAGGCTCTGCAGATTCCAAGGTTTCTAGGAATTGCATTTCTTCACAAAATAGAAGTTTCTGAACTAAAACTCACTGCAGATTTTCAAAGGCCAGAAGGAGGAATTAAATTATCACCTCTAGGACAGTTCCACTGACTGAATATTTTGTCCACTGAACTTCCATGGATGGTCATCCACCAGCTCCAGCATTCCATGGAGCTGAGAGTGGAGCTGTATCATGAGGCAGAATATGCTTTGGCTTAACATCATTTAGTGCAGGAGCCCTGTCTGCTCCTTGTTGGCCACGTCAGTCCAGTAAGAATGGCTGTCACATTCTTAGAAGGTGCAGAACAATTTGTCCATAATTTTGTTTGAGAAACTGAGGCACAGGAGGGATGAAATTTTCCCAGAAACATGCAGGCACAGTTTTTGCTGGAAACAGATGGCTGAGTTCCCACTTTCAGTCTCATGCTAACCACTGGCATATGCTGCCTCTCATTATGCAATGAAATAACTATCAGATGAGGTTGTGTTCCACACTGAACAAGGACATAATTTTTGTGCCATAGCTTTGACACATTTAGGACTGTATTTTGACAGAGCACAGAAGTGCATTGGCAGATGTCACAGTCTCTATTAGACCTCAGCAGCTAATGAAGAAAAGCTATTTTAAATTGTAGACTGAAGGCAAAATCTAACTATGAACTCCTCTAAATGTATAGATGAAATAAAAGCCTAACAAAAAAATTATTTTTCATGTATCTTAGTTCAAGGATCATGACAGAGGACCAATGATTTAATGATTTAATTTCAGAGGTGCTACAGGATAGGGTTGGGATGAACCCTGATGCTGACTTTAGGGAATCCAGTTAGGCAGAAGCCTCTCATGGCATTCATTGCAGAATAAAGGGCAAAGTGAGTGAACATTAAATGCAAGGCTTTAACTGCAGCACCACACGCTGGCTCTGTTGTGTGAAAAACCATGGCAATTGGTGAAATGATAGTAATGTGTGATATACAAATATTTTGGGTGAAATATATAATCAGTTAATTGGTTTATTAAATTATAAAACTTTTGTTTGCCTGAAAGAGCAATAAAACTAACTGACTAAATGAATATTCGCCCCTTTGAAGACTTCTTACATTAATTATGTTTATGCATCACTTGCAGCAGTAATGTTAGACAAAGGAAGCTTTATCTTTATATGCCATAGCTACATTGTATTGTGGTACAAATGATGGCACCGACTTTGTGTCTACATAATTACTGAAATCTTATCCCTTTTGTGTTTGCACATCATTTTCAGTTTTTTGGAATAGTTAAACTCCATTTTACTTTTTAATAACATTTTAGAAATCATTCTGATTCAGGTAAACAGAATTTGATTGCTTTGATGGATTGAAAATGGTTAGCTCAGCCAGAGCTTATTTGATTTGTTTCTTCAGGGATTACAAAGAATAGGATTTTATCTATGAACTGACAAAAGAGGCAATCTCTGCATTTTTGCCTATGAAATAGCAGATCCACTAAGCCATTGCTCCTTCACATAGTGAATGTATTAGTCACGGGGTTGCTTTTTATTCATTTTCAAAGTTTTTATTCCACATTGTATGGGGTGTCAAGCTCCTTTGTTCTTAAAAAAAAATAATCTGGAAAAATAATACCGTCAAATGGAGTTTGGGGAGATTCAGTAGCCATTAGATTTAAAGCAGATTTTAAAAACAAACAAACTCTTTGTCACCAGTAGTGGACATCTTAGACAAATACTCTTCAACTAAAGGCATGGATTTAAAAGCCTGAAGTACCTGAATGCTGATTACCTGCCAAAGTTCAATGCTGAGAGTTCTCCTGTGGGTTTCCCTGGAGCTCAGACCCTGACCCAGTCAGATTATGTGGTTTTCCTGGTACTGCTCTTCATTTTATCCTGTGTGACATGACATTTGCAAAGCAGACAGCAGCAAGAAAATGTCAATATACGTTACAGAGATGATACAAGACACCCTGAATAATGTGTTTGGAATTGTTCTTTCACTGGCTGGTGCATTCACTGAGTCTCTTCAGAGGTGCTGCTGATTCCTGGGGCCTTGTACCTGCTGGGTTTGGTACATGGTGAAGTGATTGTAGCCTGATATACAAAAAAACACAGAACAATTTTTCAGGGAATTCAGGAATTTACAAGCTCAGTGTCTCACACGGGGAAAAAAATGGATCTGCAGCCAGGTATTGGAGGATGCAAACTAAACACACTTCTATCCAATAATTCTTGATTTTTTTTCACTCTTTTTCCCTTTATTTCTGTTCAGGCTAGCAAAGAGAGACATGTTTTGTCATTCATTGTGTAAAATGTTTGAGTACAAATTCAATTTTCAATAAGAGTTACCCACTTGTTTAAAACAGAAGTTTTGTAGTCTGGGACCTTGTCTCCTGACTGTTTCCAGATTTCGTCCTCACGCTCTGACTGTTGGAACACAGCAGGATTTCCTGTGTGTAATTAAAAGTTCCATTAAGTTCTGCATCCTATACAGCCTACTCTCAAGAAAGTCCCTTAACAGTAATAATGGGATGTTCTTTCTCAAAATTCCCATTTATGGCCAGATATGAAGGGAAACGTACAGAACATAACATCTGTATTATCCCTGTTAAGTATGAGGTTTTAGATTTGCTCTGTAAAATTTAACAGGAGGTTTTCAAGTGCCCTGGTGGAAAACAGGTTGGATCCATCTTCTCCTTTGATTTTCACTATCTGGAGATTTGGCTCAGAAGGGAGTTGTTGTTTCTCTTCCCTTTAACACACAAATATAGGAGAAGCTGCTGATGCTGGTAAGTCATCTTCTGGAAGAAAGCTTTGGGGAATATGCACACAACTGCTCTAGGAAAACTCAGCTGTACTAACATGTGTCCCTGCATCCACAGCTCTAACGTGGGTAACTCCCTCCTTGCATATCCTCAGAGATGGCACAGAATGGTGTGTGGTTCAGAAATGAATGCAGGGACTCCCAGCATACCCAAGGCTCTTGTTCTGTTCTATTTCAGTTAATTAGGAATGATCTCTTTCCAGGGTTAAACATAAATAAATTTTAATTTTTTTTTTTTTTGAGACGAATACTCATTCTTGTGCTTACAGAAGAGAGAATTGTTTTATATACATCTCATTTTAGTAATTAGGTACCCTCTTTTGCTGATTTATGACTTAGTCCATGTTTCTGACAGCAAAAAAGATAATCCATGCTCCCATGTGAGCTTCAAAGAAATGGTGATTTTCTATTGGGGCTGATCCGGAGACCTGGCAGCAGAAAACTGGAGGAGGAAAACAATGTGCTGAGCAACATTATTGAAAACCTCCTCAGGTCACTGGGGCAGCACTCAGAGCCCTTAACAGCCTCTCTGACACTGAACTTCTCCCCAAACTGTTGGAGAGACTTTGTCTTCCCCGTTTTCACCAGGAGTTGGGGGAGGCAGCTGCCTCTGTTGGAGCCCTGTGCTGTTCAACAGCACCTCTCTCCTTCTCCCCTTTCTTCCACACAGCTCCATTCACAGGCAGTGAGAGGTTCACCAGGAAAAAGTTAAAACCAGTTGCCCTTTCAAAGCAACAGGCACTTTCTGTGGTTTTACAAGGCCAGGTGAGCTCATTCATGAACATCAGACAGTTCATTGCCAGCGCTCTGAACTCCCTCTGCTCTAACCTGAGATTTGAGTTGCAAACATCTTGGGCTTAATCCTGTATTTAATTAAGTGGAGGTCAGGAGGAGGGTCAACTAGACTACTGAACTTAATCCAAGACCCACAGGTTATACAATAGCTGCTTTGGGGAAGTATAATTGTAGATAGGAATTGAGACAAGAAAAGACAATATAATTGAACAAGTTATACGATAAAGGAGGAGGGGAAAAGCAGGATTAATTTTTTTTTCAGACTGTGTGGCACTGGATGTATTTTTAAGAATAGCCACTAGATAGCAGAACAGGCATGATGCTCTGAGAGTTTCCTGGGCCAAATGCAGGACAACAGTGACTTGGTCCCCACAAATACAGAGCATGTGACTGTGTTCACAGTCCTGTGTTCCTGTGTTTCATAGGACAGAAGGATCTTTAAGATGATATTCCATTATGCTACTTCCTGCTTCTCAGATCTTTGAGTATTTTCTTCCAGCATGCTGAAAAGGGAGCTAATTTCCTGAACAAGAAATCATCCCTGACTTTTGTTCTAGGGAAGACTTTCTAAAACTGTGTGCTGACCATTTGCTGAGGTCAGGGAGCACCAGTGCACTGGAAGTCAGCCCACAAAAATTGTCTTCTTGTATTCAAGCTTACAGACAAAGCATCTTTGAACAGCTGGGCAAGGAGAATTCCAGTGGGTTCCCACCTAGCTGCATGTCTGATAAAGCAATAAAAAGCTGCAATGGCACTGCATGGGGACAGACATCTCACAGTCTTGCTATGAAAGTTTCAATCATGACCTTGTTGAGTTTGAAGCTGTGCAACCACTCTCCTGGAAGACCTAAATTACAAAAGTCTCTTGTCTTGATCAAAATATTTTTGAGCACTGATTGATGGACTCATCCAGCATCCTCCCCCCCCCCCCCCAAAAAAAAGGGGGTCTAGATGTTGAGGAAAGTGTTGGAGCACTTCTGTAATCAGAGGAATGAAAAAACCACTCAGCTTTTCCAGTGCTCCAGGTTTTGCACTGCACTGTAGCAGCCTCATGTGTTGACTCAAATCCTCGTCTCTAATTCCTATGCAGCCAGACCTGCTTGGGAAAGTCTAGAACTTAATTATGTTAAAACATTCCAAGATACCAATAGTAATTGATCCTCATTACAGATTCAATTTGTCTGCAATTGTTTTAACTAAATAACAGAGCTGTTTTTCAGTTACAGCAGATGAAGGAAGGGGGTGTGTGGAGACTTAAACAAGGAAACACTTTCTAACTCACTGCCTCAAGGGGAAAACAAGATTTTTCCAGAAAAAAAATGTTTTAAAGTAATTAGCTCCTGAGCTGAGATATTTTTGGCCTGCTGTGAATTTTTATGACAGTGCTGTTAGACTGCTGAAAATACGGTTTCCTAGTTTATCCTCCAGAATTTTAACTATGATGTGCAAGTAGTAGTGAGGAGAAGGATTATGTATCTGTAGCCATATATACACATGCATATATGTCCCCAGATATTTTAACCTGTCTCTTACAAGAACTGAACCTCTTGTGCTCAGTGAAAGAATGAGCTACACTGCACTGCCCAGTTCTTTAATATTTTATCTGTTTAAAAATGAAAACAAAAAAAAAAAATAAAGATAATCTTGCTTTAAGTGGGCATAAGTGAATAAGGGACCTGGTGGATCTCAGAGAATCAGCTTTCAGTGCCCTCCCACTGTCTGACTCTGGACTAGGTGTATTTGCTGTCTCAACCTCAACCTCCTGGTTTGCAAATTGGGGATAATGATGCTGAACTCATTTGAAAGTGGAGCTGGAATAAGACCAAATGCTCTTAGTTGATATGAATCATGTAATTCTATCTATCAAGAAAAAACCATTGTGTTGGACCCTCTTGGGTCCCTGGTCCCCTCAGTACTGAGCTGCAGACACTTTGCCAAGAAGCATCTGTCACCAACATGACACTGTTCTGAGCTCCTGTGCCAAAAGCTCACCTCGGGCTCTGCAGAGGTCACTGACAATGCTCAGACATCCTCAGTGCTCACCCCTGTCCCTTTCCAGGGTCTGAATCCCAAAGCAATCATTCTGCACCCAGAGTGGGACGAGGCTCGAGGTCAGGATTTGTGTCACACAGGGTGACACCAGGCTGGAGCCGTGCTGGGGCTGGGGGGCTGCCTGGCCAAGCAGCTCCTCACTTTGCAGGGATTTCACATTAGGCTGGAAGCTTGAAAGGAACAGGAATGGTAAATGCAAGACCAATATTTTTTCCAGTAAGCCAAGAGTCCAACTAACTAAACAAACAAGTGGAGCAGTCCTAGCAGAGCCCTCTCCTCGGAGAACAGCTTTCCCCCATCCACACTCACCCGTTCTTAGGAAGTGTCAGCCTGTAGGTGACACCAGGAATCTCCAGCCTAAACGACAGAATAGTAAGGAAGAAAAAACACTGTCCTGCCTGTGTAATTAGAGAAGCTGATGCATGAATCATTGTTATAACGAGTTTAATTATAAACATGATTAAATAGGCAATTAATGTGTATTCTGTCCCAGATAAACAGAATTAAATTCCTGCAATATTAACATCTTCCACAAGGTTTGGTATTAGATTGCTGCAAGTCCTGTGTTACAAGAACAATTTTTTTATTTGTGGTGAGCCAACACCATTTTTCATTTCCAATTAAATGGATATAAAGGACAAAATTTGCCCTCCTCTAAACTGCCAGGGTCTCTGGAAAAACACCATCCTGTGCCTTTTAAAAAATGTATCACAAAATAAGCCACAGGCAGTGCAGGCTTTCCAAGCTTACCTGGTGACAACTCACCACGACTGGTGATGAACAGAAATACCAGGATCGAGTCCCAGGCAGGAGGCTTTTTAGTGGGTTTGTTTTGTTTCCTGACACAGGTGTCTGTGTAGGAAGATATCTTCAATATACAGGCAATCTTTTATGTGAGTAGCTTCAGAAAATGATATAAACATATAAACAGCCCAGTCTGTTTAGGGATCACCAATTTGAGAGTGTTGAGGAGACAGAGAAAATGCTGGATGTCCATCCATGTCTCTGAGAATCAGGTCCTGAGAGAAGCTTCCAGTTAGCAAAATCCTGAACTTTTAGGTTTTAGGATATCTTTTAGTTCTGGTTTTCAGAGTAACAAACAGGTTACAAGAAACTGTTTGAAACTGATTACCAACTCCAAAGGATTTAAGCCTTTTTTTTCTTTTTCTTACAGCAGCACAGTCCCGTCCATTTTTACTTTGATTTTCCCCGAGGATATAATTTATGTTTTCCCAAGTTTCTAAAAAGTTTAAAATTCCACACATTGTTCCATGCTTCCTGGCCAAATGGGATGGGATTTCTCACCAGTGACTGATTTAGAGGTCAAAAATTAATATGTAAGGGAGCTACACATGTTGTTTATTGTCTTATTTGAAGCATCCTCCTTAAGTGAAAAACTTTGGGGACAGTTGCCAAAAAAGAGGAAGCTGCTGCAGTAGCATTTAGCTGTAATATCACATCCAGTGTTATTATTTCTGACTGTTGAGATAATCTAGATTCTTTCTCTGCGTCTCTTATAATTGCCCTGTGAATCCAGAAAGGATCCAAAATAAATTGATATACCAGCCACATGCATAAATCTGTCTCAGCAGAAATTGATTCAGCAAATTTTCTGCAGTAGTGAAGCCTCCCCTGCACATTGTTCATTGTATGCTCAGCTTTTGGAAAATAAGCAGCATTTATATAAGGCTGTTATGCTGTGCAGTTAAACATCTTTGGCAGTGATGGAATATGCAATGTGTTATGGAGTCTAGGGAAAATCTCAATTTGGATAAGAAATTGCCACAAGTAATTTTAGCTCTGCACTGCCACAGCCCCTTCCTCTTTCATGAACGAGGCAATCTTCATCTAATATAGCGTGGCATTCACATCTCACAGGATACATAATGATGCTCATACCCTAAGAAAATCTGTGTCTCTATTTACAGCTGTTAGTGATGCTGCAGCATGTAAATCCTCAGGTGGATGACACAGGCAAATCCCAGCTTTCTCCCAAATGAAAGTGAGGGGCAGATTCTACTTTGCCAATCAATTGACTCTGTCAGTCAAGTGCTGGGCTTGATGGGAGAGCCCATTCCAGCAGGGAGTTTTGTGCTGGGCACTTGAAAGGAAGGCAGGCAGAATCCTGGTTCAGGCAATGTTTTGGAATTTGGATGAGGAGAGTGCCCTGGCTTTAGGCACAGAGGATTCTCCTGTCTGTGCCCCTCACAGTCCTGCACTGCTGGACTCCAGAGCCATGCTGGTATCAGCCCTGGGCCAAATCCTGACCTGCTGTACAGGAATGAGCTCCAGCACGGACCTGTGGTGAAAAAAGCCCTTGCTGGCCACTGCTGGGGTTCAGGCAAACAGCATTTACTGCTTGAATGGCCCTGCATTGGGCCTGTGAGCAGATTTATGCCAGTAGAGGCTGCACAGTCAGGCACATATTACTTTGTGAAAAGCACTAGGTGACACACTGAGATATTCCTCCCAGATGTAGCACACAGACAGCACAGCCCTGGCTCAGGAGAAAGCTGCCTCCTCCACACACCACTTGTGCTCAGCGAGCCCTTTATCACATTGTCAAAATCAGCTCCAGCTCCAGCTTTCTGATATCAATATAACATTAATTTGTCTTGGGTCAATGTTACCTATTAAAGAGCAGAGAGGAATTTCAGAATTCCCCACGACATAAGCACTCTGAAAAGCCAACTGAATCCCCAAATATGCTTGCCCTCAAAAGCAACAGGTGTACTTTTCTTTCTCTTGTTTCTAATTGAACTTCTTGGCATTCTAGTCAATGCTCCGTAGTGTATTTTGGAAAACAATAAATCCTGGTAACATGAGAACTTGCTGCAGTATTTCACTGGTAAATCTTTGCTGAGATTTGGGAAGAGTGTACTGGGGTTTGTGTGCTGAATTATGGGGTGTGTGGATGAATGATTTTCCTCCCTTCACTTTTTCCATCACAGAATCAGCACACAGGGAAATCTCTGATGAGTCAGATTTCTACTGTGTCTGCATTTGAATGTGTATTTCAAATACATTTAAATCTTACTTTGAAAGTAAATTATTCTTTCCAAGTAGAGAACATTGATGCTTTACTTCACAGGGCTAATCAATGCTTGATTTTGTTAAAATTTTAATTTTGACAATTGTGTGATTTCTCCTCAAAGGAAATTTTGGTTTAATGCTTAAAGAACACCTGGAGTTTTTCTTGTTTAAAAGTTCTGTTTATAATTGTAAAATATTTTCTGAATTTCATAAACAATTCTTGAAAAAGAAAAATATTCTTTGAACCATTTTTTTTCATTGAAAAAATCCCCTCCATTTTGCCTGAAAATATTTGGAGAAAGAAATAATTTTGTAAATGTCATTAAAACCTTTGTGTTTCACATTACTTGATTATTGTGCACCCAAATACCTTTCTGTTTAACTATTATATCATTGCTACTGTGACTTCCAGGAAAGAAATCAGGAAGTTTCTGATATAGTCACGAATTTGGTATTCATAAACTTCCTGAAGTTGCCTGAAATGGCAGGTCAATGAGAAACATTTGAAAAAAACAAACCAAAAAGCAAACTGGTGAAGCTTCAAAATCTTGTCTATATTCTTAAAGACCTATTGAGAAATTTTATTATGAGAGTGGGTTAAACATCATTGAGGTCTTAATCTCACAAAGGCATAACGAGACAGCAAAGAGTTAGCCAAAACTCTGCAGTAATAATGATTAAAAACTGTGAAATTGTATTTAATAGTTTATAGTCTATATTATAACTGCAATATCATGAACAATAATTCTTTTTTGACTATTTTTTCCAATTTAACATCACTATTCTTCAAGAATCAGAGAAGCATAGCTCTAATAATTTTCCTAATTCTGAGAAAATTGTTATGCTGCTTTAACACACTGTCCTAAATGAACTCAACTCTTTCTGTCACAGACTTCAAACACTGTCCAAACTTTGTACCCCAAGCTGACCTGGAAGATCAACTCTAAGTTTTTATTCTTCTAAAAGGGTTCACATGTCAAGAGCAGCACTCAGTTTGCTGGGTTTGTTTTACCTAAGCATTTTTGGCCATTTACAGGGTCCCTCAAGTTCAGTCATTAATCCTGGAGCTTGATCATAGCATGGCTATTAAAACTGAAGGTTTGGAAATTCTTTCCAAATTTCTATCCTGTAGTTTCACACATTCACCAACACTTGATGTAAAAATTAGGATATATTTAAAAGCTTAATTTTGCCTTTATTCTTGAAAGTTATGGAAAATGTAGTCCAGAAAACCAGTTGCCAGGTGTAATATAAAGAAGGATACTACAGAAACTGAGACCTGGTTATTGCAGATATCCTGTCAAAGGAATGACTTATAATCTGGAAATACAAGCAGTGAGAGAGGCCCACCAGCTAGACCTGTATCATCTGAGGCAATCAAACCCTGCAAATATAAAGCAATTTAGTATTACCAAGTGCACCCCACAATAAGGACTCTTGTGTGCCAAAGTTTAATACTCAGAGCAGAAACCACAATCTGCAGCAGTTGCTTCTGGTCAGGACAGCCAATAACAGTCCCCAGGAATGGCACAGTTGGAATGGTATTGCACGAAGCAGCTGGGGATTTACTTGTATGTCAGCTTCTCCATCTGAGAACCACAGAACCATGGTGGGTCAGACATCCATTTGCTTTATATATTGATATAATTTCATCAGAATTTATGATGTGGGAATTATTGCACTGGCAAGAAATGTAATCTAACCTTCATCTCACACAATGTAGTGCCGATATTATGTTTTTGAAAGAAATATACTGACTTGTTGAATCAGATTACTCCAAGTACATTCCTAATGGATTTCAATATTCCCTTGGATAAACCAATGCTATTTGCTTTGTATTTATTACACTTTAAAAAAATATACAGAAGATAAAACCTCTTCTAACACCATATATTCTTTCACTTTGCAAACTGCAAACATGCATTTTTTCATTAATTTTAATGGCTAAACTTTTCCCTGGGTAACAGTCACGACATTTACTCAACTACCTATATTTCAACTACACACTTTAAATGTATAAAGAATTTCAATTCTAAGTATTGACAACTGTATGTTTTTTTCCTTCCTCCCCTGGATCAGGCAGCTTGTCCTTGCATATCTGTGAAGATCACACAGTATAATTATTAGAGCTGGGATATTCCCAAATGCCAGGGCATGCCACTGCTAATCAGTGATATATTTGGGATATTCTTTGTTATGACACTTCTAATGTAAAGTAACTCCAGGGGATTTTACCAAGAGATAAAAAAGTTGGATCAGTCATGAGACTGCTTTATATCATGAGTCAAGAATAAGAAAAATAATAATAGCAACAACATTTTATGTAAGAGGGAGCGGGATCTTGAGAGCAAATTCTTCAAACAGCTCTGAAAAGACCATAAAAATCCCTATGAACTCCAGTCCCTGACCTATAGTTAGATTATTCCCAAGAAGAGTAATTCTTTTCAAACCCTCTGTATCATGAATGTGTCCACTGCTAAGTTATCTTGTCCAAGCTCTCATATGCCAATAAAAAATACTGGCAAGTGCCCCCAAGGAGATTCCTTTCTGATGGTGGAACATTCAGCTTGGTGAACATTGTATGCTGAGAGCCCTGAAACAGCTCCTGGAGGCACTCAGTGCAAGTCAGGCCAGCTGGAAATGGATGTGCACAGAGCACACTGAGCCTGTCAGCTCCCCTCAGCACCTCCCTCAACCCTGGGTAAGTCCCAAAAAGGCAGGAATGCTACTGGGTTGAAAAACTGGGAACAAAGCTTCAAAGAAACAAAGCAAGAAATCCATCTCTTTTTGGGGATGCAGCTTTATCCTCCTCAGCTGTTAGTCCATAATTCCTGTGCAGACAGTGTGGGACAGTAAATGAACTCTGAGGGTGAAGGGCAGAAAATGCTCTCCCAGACAGGATACCAGCTCATGGAATCACCCTTCACCTCCCTCACACTCCATCTCAATCAACAGCTGCTGAGTGGAAATGGTTCCTCTCCCACCCCATTTAGAGAGGTCCTCAGTCTTCTGTCTATTCAGCTAGCAGGTTGTTTTATATTCCTGCTTCATTTTATTGTCCTTTCCTCCTGCTGGGGTGATCAGACAAGACAGAATAGGTTTGTATATCAATAGAAATGCAAACTGCTGTGCATAGTGTGTAAATATTGATATTAGGAATGGGGAGACTGAATTAATACTTCCACACACTGTCAGTTCCAGGGTACTCGGTCATGTCCAGGCAGTTTTATAAATAAATACATAAAGTAAAAACAAGACAATCAGACAAAGATTTTATTCCTTACTGTTATTTATGCTTGAGCACAATGAGAATCAGAAGAAAAAGTAGAAAATCCACCAATATCTGCCGGTGCACATTGCTGGAAAGTGCATTTTAGTTGGAAATTCCCTTCTTTGTGAAGAGTTTCACATTTTCATGGGCCAGTCAAGCCAAAGTTGGTTCACCATTGAAAATGGGTTGTGTTTTAAGTGCCAGATGATATGAGACATTGTAATGTGAGAGCATCCATTAGAGCATTTGTAAAAACTTCACCTTTTAAGCTCATAAAACTGCAGCCCATGTTGTTATTGTCCACTGCATTGACTGTGCTGATTTGGGGATTCAGGATCTCCACAAATGAGCTGTAATGCCCTCAGAGAGCAGAACTGGAAGAGTCAGATCACAGAGATCATTGCCTTCCTTGGAGATTTTCTTGGGGAAAAACAAGCAAACAAACAAACAAACAAACAACCTCCCCCCAAAAGAGCACATAGAGAGTTTGTGTGAGGGTTTCTATTGAGCAGACTTGCAATGCTAATGGATTAAATGAACACATTGTTAGTGTTTTACCATTACTGGCAAAGCCATTACTACAGAGCCAGCAGCTGTGAATGAGATGGGAGATGCTTCCAGCATTCCCTGGGAATGAGCAGGAGTGCTTCAGAACACATGGCTGGTGTGAGCTGAGACTGTTTCACTGCCCTGTTCTTTATTGTCCCTTGATGTTCATTGAAAAGAGGCATTATTTAATGATGCACAAGAAACTGCAGCAGACCAAACTCTCCTGTGGTTTGGTTGGTGATCTCCTGCTTGCTTCACCACATCTGGCCCCCTCCTCTTGGCACCTGAGTCACACACAGGTAGCAAATATCACCATCCAGTATGACAGTCTTGTGTTGAGAAGATTTTCCTGAGAGGAAAAGCTTTGTGTTATGAAGTCCACTTAACTAAATCATAGTTAGTATTAAATATTGCACTCCAAAAAAAGGTTTCAGCCCTTAAAATTAAGGGGAAAAATATAATGGTAAAGTTTGAGTGTGCAGTCACATGAGTATATCTGCCTGGGCTTTACAGAGGCAAGGTTGAGGCATTACCTAAAAGCATTCATTTCAAAGTAGTGTAGTGAAGCTGAAGGAGCACTATTTTAAAACAAATCAGTCAGCATTTTATTGGTGTCGGCCCAGCTTTGTACTAAACACTCAGATTAATGTTAAATCACAGCTCAGGAATTATTCATGAGATCTCATACAATGTAATTGCTGATTTTGGCATCAATGGTCTGTATCCCTTTATTTCCTAGATTAGCTTCCCTTCCTGAACTACTGTATGTCATGCCAGAGACAATGATTTTATATGACATATTTAGGAAAGAGGAACCCACCTATTTTACATAAAAGAACATCTGAGAAATGTACCCTCACTGCTGAGATGCCAGTCTGTGCTGACACATTCCTGTGAGAGGCAGAGCCTGCTGGGAGAGCAGAGAGCACAGTGCTAAATGTCTCCTTTCAAACTGTTCACTGAATGGTTAGTTTTATTCCAAACCTTTACAAAAACTAATGAAATTACCCTTCACCTATCTTTAAGGATTAGCATTAATGCTCAGAACAAACTGCATGACTACTAATCTCTTAATGTCCCTAAAGATATGTACAAAATGAAATTTATAAATAATAAATGAAACCCAACTTTTTCTAGAAATGTTCAGTCATCCTGCTCTTCCCCTCTCTCTGAGAGCTGTGGTTTGTGAATAAGGTCAGGCTGATGCAGGGAGTTGGGAAAGGTGCCTTTGGGCATGGAAGTCAATGAGCTCCATGTTTTGGGCCCCCACCATTTTTTATTCTGAAAATACTGCCTTTTCTTTCTACAGGAGCATGTTTAGCTCTAAATATCTTCAGCCTCTGCCCCCTTTCATCCCTTCATGCTCCAAATACCTGTATCACATGGGTGAGCAAGGAGAGCAGGAGTCCCTGAAGACAGAGAGCATTTCATGCTCAGGTTGCTACATCCTGTACCTTCCAGAAAAGGAACACTGCCACTCATGCCATCCCCTACATCTAATTTGTCATCCAAACAAAAACAAGACCTAAATTCTCAGAGTTGGTGAGAAGAAATTCTTAAAATTTATCAGAATTCATTGCATGTACTCTAAGAAAAGAGTTTCCCAGGTGAGACACCCAGATATTGTTTTAGTTGGAAAGCAAAACCTGTATTTTTCCAGATGATGATACTGGAGGGCTCAGTCAATCTGATCTTACAGTGCCTTCAGTCCACCCACTGCACTTTTACCCCTGCTCATGGACACTCACACTTGCACACTTGAGGACTTCTGTACCTACTTTCAAAGACTTGTTTTTTAGGCTGTAGAAAATGATAGATTTTGAATTTAAAGATTTGAATGTAGTTAAAGATTACACAGGAAAGCTGTCTCTGACCTCCCCCCCTAGGGTACTTGCTTTTGCAACAAGTACACCTGAAGTGTTTTTATCACACTTGTACATATTTTAGAGCATACCAGACAGAGAAAGATATTATTAACTATTTCTGAAAGACTCAGTGGCAGATCACTTTGAACTGATTGAAATGATAAATTTTTGACTGAAAGTTGCTCACATTTTCAAGCCCCTATCATTGCAGGCCAAACACAGTTTACCCAAGGGCTCTTCCCAGGTCATTATTTGATTTACAATTTCCCCATTTCTGAGAATTTTCACACAAGGAAGTATTTCAGGCCAAAGATTTTGTCCTCTTCAAGGAATAACTCATGGAACACTGAGATTCAAGCCTCAATAGATCTTTGGTTACCCAAACTGTCTGAGACTCATGCACTTTTTAATCTCTGAGCCCTCACAGCAACATTTGGAGCTCTAAATGAAGCATTTAGACTTCACATCCAAAGCAGAAGCAGAATTATGGGGCTTGTGAAGGGAATACACAAACCCAGTAAGCTCCAGAGTTAACAAAAGAGGCGTGAATTTATCCTAAATCCTTCCCTCTGCCAGGGAGAAGGACACCTCTCCTTTACTGTCAAAGACAGTGATCCCATCATCACCTTATTTTGGGGAGGCTGATCCAAGCAGGTAAAATTAGGGCGTGGTCATCATCTTGCTCCAAGATCAACAGCCCCCACCACATTTGTACACACCTGGCTTGATTTGTTGGTCCACTGAGTCAATTCTCTGAGGTGACAAACGTGGAGAAGCACCAAACCTACAGATCCCAGCTGAGCCCAGACATTTTTAGCTGGTAAAAATCAGTATTCTGTGCATGTAGTGAAGCAAAATTTTTTGAGCATTGGCAACTGAGATCACACAGACACCCACAAGGGTTGGCATTATTGAAAGTGAGGCAATAGGAATGTGATGATGATACAAGATTGTTTCACTCCTCAGGACTGGGTTCCTTCCATTCTGTAAACAAGCATGGCATGAGAAAACACGAGTGCTGGTTCAGAACTCGGTTTCTAACCCAGCCTCTTCCAAAATCTCAATTGTTTTCAGCTGTATTTGGACACTTAAGGCCTCAGAAGACTCTCTTGAGCTGGGTTTGTAGGAACTGTTATAAGAAAATCATACTTATCCACGATAGAAAAGCTTACTTTGTGATAACAGTGTCTGCTCATATATATCAAAACGTCACAAAATGTTTTTTAAAAATACTTCTCAAGTGATCAGTACTGCTTGCAAGGCAAATAGTGATTTTGTTAAAATAAAACAGGTTTATTTCTGAAAGTTGTAAGGCTCCCATAGGCATTGAGGGGAGCTTTAAAGAGTCAGAACCAAGAAAAGCAACAGCATTTATTTTTATGCTCATAATTTTGCAGTGGCCAAATGTAGAATCTTCTAACTTTACAAAAATTGCATAAATTAATAATACAAAATAAAAATAGTATGATCCAAATTACCTCAAGGCTGAGATACCATGTGCCTAATTTCAGCCCAATTTTCATGGCTGTGTTATCTGGGCCTGCATATTTATAATGGGATTATTGACAACCCTTTTTTCCTAAGGAGTTCCTCCCGCTTTAAGATCAATATGAATATGGCTGCACAGATTTAGTATGCAGGAAAACAAAAACCAATGAAGATTTTGGTGCCCAGAATAATGCAGAAATGACAACATATTTCTGAGTCTGTACAAAAACATGCCTTCATCTGTGAATGATTACACTCCTATCTGTGGTAGAATGGCAGTGTGGGGCACAGGAATCTCACCTTCAAAAGATATTCTTTCATTCTACAAAAAAAACGCCGGCAAGCACAGGAAACTTCAATCAATGTCTTATATTCGAAAACTATGACACTGTCAAACTGGTGTCATTAAAGCTAACTAACCATATTAAACGAATATTAAAATATAGGTTTCTTTGCATAACATAATGAGTAAAACTGCTTTTAAGTTTTTCCCTATGCTTTGAGGTGTAGGTGGCATTTTCATTCCAAAACTTTGAAGTCAGAACAAAATGTACAGGTAGAGGGTACTAGATCAAATAATAATCAACTTCAAAAAGCATTTTGGCTGTTAGATGTCCCAAGGCTAATTTCCTCTAGACATTTTAAATGTAAATGTCTAAACTCATTTAAAAATTGTAAATTGGTCTAGGTTCAATCAAAAACCATCCTGACACAGAACAGGGAGACTGGGCTAATTGTCATTTGTTTGTCAAATGAATTCCATTTGGAAAGCAATGAAACCTCCAAGCTAATTCTTTTAAGGTGAGCTGGTAGTTGTATTATCAGTTAAATGCAGTAAAATGGATAATCACATGATGATAATGAAAACTGAACCTATGTTAGCACTCAGGCTTAGTCTGCCACAGGGCATATAGTGATGGAACTTAAGTACTGTAATGTTCCACTGGGCACAATGGCACCAAGTCTGCTCTTTAGCCTTACAGACACTTTCTTTGCATTTTAAAAAACTTTATCAAAGCACCGTGGCAATGTAGAAAATGTCAAAGTGAAATGCACTGTAGGCAAATTGAGATTTCATTAAGTTTAAATTTATTGCTTTTGACTGATGTATTACCATGCTTGTTAAGAACCAGTAATTTGGAATATCTGCCTGCCTGGTAAAATAGCTTTGTCTCCTTGCGTAATACTTTATATGGACTTTGAAAGACCACAGTAATGCAAAAAGAGTGTGGGTTATTTTATTTTTCTAAAGAACAATTTCAAATATTTTCAGGTCCCTGACCCAGTGGATCAATAGACTTCTGCATGTGTCCCAAGTGTGTTGTTGGGGCAGTTGGTAGGAATTTACAGCACTAATATGTTATTCTTTTGCCTTGATATAACACTGACATCAGAACCTTGGGAAGCACTTAACAATTCTGCTTGTTCTGTCACTCTCAGATATATTGAAATTAAATGAAAATATCTGTGAGAGATAAGGAATTGAAAAAACTGGTGAGAGACTGTGTACAGATGTATAGTTTTTTATATAAATATAAATACACACACATAAATTGTATGTCTACATGAGTTTGTGCCTAGATTTATTAACAGATAAAGCAAGGATGCAGCTGTATCTATACCAGGGCAGGTACAGGTGTTCTTGGTGTTGCATAGTATAGATGTTATTTAGTTTGCTTCAGCTGTGGCAAAAGCTACATTTGAGATGTTGACATAAAATCTCTTAATGTACTCTGGTGCTTTTATCACATTCAGAAAAGGATTGAATCAACAGAGTAGGACTAGCAGAATTTCTGCCTGATGAGGAAGGTTAGGCCTTCAGGAAGAGATTACTGCCCTTGGAGAGAGACCCGGATTGAATTTAGTATATTCTAGATGTATTTATTTACACCAGGTACCAGGGTTTTATGGCAGAAGTGACAAAGTTTGTGAAACCCAGGAATGCATTATCATGTTATCTGGTATCTTAGATGGACAGTCAATATGAACAGACTGCAGACACACCTGTCCCAGTATCCAGTTCACCAAGTAATGAAATGGAAACAATAAAAGTCTTTGAACAAACAACAGACATTTGAGTCTTTGGGTTTAAACGAGAGGATTGTAGAATTCAAATGGGTTTCCTCTAGTGCTGCCAAGGCAGCCATATCTGTATTGATGCCAACACTGGGAGCCACACAACAAAGCCTGATTTGTGTCTGCCCATGGGCTTTTATCCCACAGAGTATGGGTATATGTACTTCTTGGGGTGGGGGCTGAGGGAGAGAAAAGAGTTTTAAATTATACTTATTTTATCTACACTTTCAAGGAAGCTTCCAGTTGAAACCTGAGAAGGAAGGGATATGTGGGTTTCTATGAATTTAAACTGCATTTTGTTTTTTACCATTTAAACATTATATTCTGAGGATTAGGGCAGGTTGTGTGAATTAACTGAATTAAGACACAATCATTTTTCCTAGGAAAAACTTATTCCTTTCCTCATAGGGAAACAACTTGCATCTCTCCACCCCAATGTTCAGATTCTCTCAAACACTCCCTGCCTGTGACTGCAGGGTCAGATTTTACCAAGGCAGGACACAGCTGCACCTGCAGAACCTTAGCACAAATCCACCTGAGGAGATTTTCAGCAGGGGCACGCACCCCTCTTTCCAGTGGAACCCCCAAAAGCTTCCTTCTTGCTCTTCTTCAGGGGACACTTTGCCAAGGGAAGCCTCTGTCACCAGTCCAGGCTGAGTGAGGGACTCCAGAGCCAGAAGAGATCCTTGTGCACCACAAAGTTCTGAGAGAAAAGGAATCCCACCACAGGTGGATGCAAATCTCAAACCCTAATTAAAAATAAAGCTTTCCAGTTTTGTTTGTGCACATTGTACCAACTCTCAATAAGAAGGGTGCAAAGCTGAGGTAAAGCTTTTTATTTGATAACACATCTGGGTTTTTGCTTTAAGACACATACGTGCTGCTCTCTTTGAAGTCCAGAGGAGCTATGCAGGTTTACACTTGAGGGCAGAATTTGGCCCAGTGTGATAACACAGGAACCTGCAATCTGGAAAAGGAGTGTGTTTATTACATTTAAAAGATTTTGTGGGTTACTTCAAATTAGAAAGGAAGAACTAATGCCTTTGAATTATTCTCCTTCTCAACACATACTTTGGAATACTGTAAGAATTACAGCTAAACACCTTTCTTCTAAGGCACTGGACAAAATTTGCATTTTGGAGTAAGCCACTAGCTGGAGCTAAAGACCTGTAGAGCAAATTCAAAGGAAAAAAAAAAAAAAAGAAAAAAAAGAAAAGAAAGGGGTAAATCCAAAAACCTGAGGAGAAATCCAGATTTTTAAGGCAGGCCTGGAATAGGTTTTTGAGTGAGTTGTGGACACTGGCTGTCATCTGTTAGAAGGACAGAATGACCAGTCAAAAATGAAAACACCCATATTTCTGAGTTGATGGCTAGCTGAACCGAATTGTGCAAAGACTGGTATTTAACAGAAGAATGTCTCAAAACAAACACATTGAGCTTTTAAAAGCACCCAAAGTAGCAGTGAAGCAATGAAAGCTAAGAAAATCTGACTAAAGAAGGAATTAAAGGCAGAAATTGTTAGTCAACTTGTTTGTCATTGAGAAGGAACTACCTAGAAATACAAAAGGCACCTAACAAACTCTCTGACCTATTTATTTTTAATCATTGATATTGCAAAGGTTCTTTAATATGTAATTGTTTAAACATCATCCCAAAAGATGATGAAGAAGAAAAGAAGAAAAGGTCTCCTTTTGTAGATAAAGATAATTTATCTTTGGCAATCAGATACAATATATTAGGTGGGAACTGAGCACTCGCTGCTTTTGAAGGGTCAGAGTGAAACAGAGAAACACAAAGAATATTTCTGCACATTCTCCCAATTCAGTGGCACACAACAGGATTTGATCTTCCCATGCAAATTGTGGCACTGAGATGACTTCAGTGAAAACACAAATCGCCCTGAGTCATACAGCTGCAAGAAAATGTATTTCCATCTCTCAAAACTTTTCAGAACATCACCAAATAAATGCCTAATGTGCCAAATGGGATTAAAAGGGCCAGCTTTCCCTGCAGGCTTCCATAGAGGAAAACGAGGAGTAAAATGCTGCTAGGGAGACAGTAAACATTTCTTAAGTTTCTCTTTGTGCCTCCTGTCCCCTCAGCTCGGCAGATACAGGGCTGGCAGGCCAGGTGTGACCCCTGGGGAAGGGATGTATATGCATAAATTCAGCATTCCCACAAGGGTTACACATGTCACACTAATATCATGCTGCCCTTGCCATGATTCAACAAAACACTGAAATATGAATGCAGATTTAAACACTTGCTGAAGAGCTCTCCTGGAGCTGCCTGATAACTGCTTGTTAGTCTCCAGCCAGGTGCTGAATATGCAGCTCAGTTTCTATGTGGGGGCATTTGCTTCCCACAGCAAACTTACCTTCCAGAGGGGCACACCTGCATCCTGGAAAGGGCCGTGTCATTGTCACCACTGGGATGACAATCCTAATTGAAATAGGAAATCCTGCTCTTTGAGCAACTGGTGTTTACTGGATTCCTGGAGCCAGGTTGGGTGGGCAGCACCCACATCAGCAGCAAGGCAGCTCCCAGCTTTCAGCAGGACCTGGCAAGGCACTCTGCTCTCTGGGCAGTGGTGGGGTGCTGGTTTGAAGCAGACATGTATGACAGACTATTGCCATCCATCTGCTTATTATATTGAATGTGACAATTTCTTTAATGATTTTAACATGCAACTTAATAGTTTTTAATATGTACTCTCTCTTTATTCACAGGACTAACTGCATTAAACATGGATAGTTGCTATGCCTTGAACTGGACTTTTCATTTCACTCTTTAAATTTAAACAGAGCTGCTTTCACATGTGAACATGAGACTTTCTTTCCTGACTCAGGATAGGAATTTTTTTTTAAAAGCAATTTCCACTCAACTACTTTCCCAAACCAATAGCCTGCAGACATAGTAAACAGCTACATTTTCTCAACAATACCACAATTCTGACCATTTATCCTTTTCTTTGAATTGTACAAAAAACCTTTCAGTTAGCACCTTCAGAACTCCCTTACAACGTTATGCCAAGTGTATTTATATGCTGCTCCATAGGATTCACTGAGAAATCACGTTGTTTCAGTGCTCCAGGCAACACTGTAAATAAAGCTTTTATATTGATACACATAATGATTCAGAAAAGTTTCCTTCTGGGTCGATTCGTGGTGTCTTTAAGTTCTGAAAATCAAGACATAGAAAGACATAAAAAACACAAGGAATTCTGTGTGAATTTCTGTATGCTCTACTTGAGTGTTTGAATAATTCAGCCAGGAAAAAAGTACAGTGTTCCTGAAGTAGTGACTGCCTTTATTCTATTGCACACACACTTTGGAAAGTCCTGAATCAGCCTGAACACAGGAAAACCTTTTTACATGCCTAGATAGTGATAGGACAAGGGGGGATGGTTTTAAACATAAAGAGGAGAGATTTAGATTGAATGTCAGGAAGAAATTCTCTGCTCAGAGGGTGGTGAGGCACTGGCACAGGCTGCCCAGAGATGCTGTGAATGCCTGGAACACATCCCTGGAAGTGTTCAAGGCCGTGCTGGATGGGGCCCTGAGCAACCCAGTCTAGTGGGTGGCATCCCTGCCCATGGCAGGGGATTGGAACCAGATTATGTTTAAGGTCCTTTCCAACCCAGACCATTCTATGGTTCTGTGGATTTAGAATGGAGCAGGGCAGACTTAGGTTTACTCGAGGCCCAAACCTCCAGTGATGAGATTTAAAGAGCTGTCCTGCAAGCTGAGAAATCTCCAGAGGGGGCAAACTGAGAGGAAGGAGCCTTGACTGCAGACCCAAGGAAAACAGAGTGACTCAATTTCCCTGTGGCACCCTGTGCCCCCTGCATGAATTCAGAGTCCATGGCCAGCTGAGGTACACCTGATCCTATCTCTTGTGTATATGATCACATGTCATTCTCTAGAAAGGAGAGGAACAGCACTTTTAAGCTTGTGAATCCTGTCAAACTGATACCACAGTCCCATGACTTTTTGGAGTATGGATGGGGGACGACAGCAGAAAAACAGAGTTGTGCTGCACAGAAAAGCAACACATAGTGCAAGAAAAGCAGGTCAGGAGCAAAGGCAATGTTTGTTTTGGAGAGGAGAAGCAGCAGAGGATTCAAAGGCATCAGGCACAGCATGTAAAGGAACACCGAGGGCTGGCTGGCCAGGCAGCGCCTCTCGGTGATTCCAGATCGTGTGCATCTGTAAGAAATTGCACCTATCACACAAAGACATTGGAGTCATTTACACAGCCTCAGCAGCAGTGCGAAATGGCTCCTTGTGGAGTCAGACATTTGGGAACAGATAAAGCCCCTAAAGAATGCTTCTTTTCTCCCTAAGAGATTAATGTAGATGTGAACACATTAGCGCTGTTTAAGGGAGAGTATTCTCTTTGACAGATAACTGGGATTGGGAATATTAGATTACCAAATAATGGACCTTTTAAATTCTGTCATCATTACTTATCGGGTACATTAGTTTAAAACCTGCAATTTTGAACTTAGCATTATTGAGCTTTTGAAAGATTAAATTACTGAGCTTTTGTTTGTGAATGGCTCTGTGAAATTTCCTGAAAAGGATAGTCCTCGTCCTTCTTTGTGTCAATGTGAATGTCAAATAACATACTTTATTGATATTTACAGACATACAAATGATAGGACTAATGCACCTTAATGTCTGTCTCCCCGACTGAAAAGCCAGAGCACAGTTAGATAATATGGTGCACTGTATCTCTTTTGTAAACTCGTTTGGAAGAGTGAGTGTTTATCCCCCTCTCCCCTCCTTGAAAACCTCATTTGCACAAGTAGCCTCACATAGGCAGGTTTGCTGTGCAGGCTTCCCTCTGAGGGCCACTTTCTTTTGCTCACTAAGGAGACCAAAAGTACAGAAGTTACAGACACAGCTTGCGTGGATGGGTTGGCAGGAGAGCCGTGTCCGATACGTTAAAAAATTAGATTTTCACAAGCACATGCACAGTTGCGTTAGATAGGGAGGATAAAGCCCCATATTCATTTAGGTGATCAGTCTCAGTCAAGGGTTTAGGGGCGAAATTCCCTGCTAAATCTCCCAGCTGCCTGCTAAGTGGGCTCAGGACCAGGGTGATTCAGCAAGCTCTGCTCCCACGGGCATGGCAGGGAACCTGACTGCTCTGATGACACAGGTACCATCCCTGGCCTGGACGTGGCAATCTGTGACCTTCCTCTTCTTCACACTGAATTGTGAGATTGAGTCTTCGAGGCAGGATTTTCAAAGCTGAATAAGGAAATTAATCTCACAAATCCCTTAGACATATCATGCAAATTGGGTTTTTTCTTTATACCAACACCTGAAAACTCCCACTGAGTTTCTCAAAGTTATTTGGAGAGTGCAAGACTATTTTTTTCAAACTTTTTAAGAAATCAATAGAGTAGGGAGCCAAAAAATATGAAGAATGATAAGCTACAGCCATGAAATGCAAAAGGAATGTTTGTGAGAATATATGTTTGTTTAATGTTTAATGTAAATTTGGTTCAAATTATGCTTATAAAACAAAATCAGAGAAAAAGAAAAGATATCCAGTAAATATCCCTGACACTCCATTTGATGCCAAATGTAGGTACCGCCTATGCCTAAGCAACTCAAAACACTTGGAAATAGTTTAAAATATATTTTGTTTTGCTTGCTCAGTCTTTATGTGTCTTTTTTCTTTCTTTTTTGTTTTTTTTTCAAATTTACCACATTTTTTCATGCCTTTGAGATAAAACCTGTTATATTTGGGAGCCAGACTTCAAATAGATTAATGTTCTGTAAATGTTAAAAGAAAGAAAATTATTTCAAAAAACAAAGTCTCTTCTTTTGAATGATGCTTTTTTCCTTTTTTTTCCCTTCACAAATGAAATGTACTCTCAATTCACATGAAAAAAACCTGGACATCTATTCAACTCATCAATTCAGCTAACAGTGAGGAGCATACTCTAGCTACAATATCCATGAGTTGTTTATCAGGTCAAGCTTAAAAGCCTTCCAAACTCTTGTATGTTCTTAGGTGTCTTTGCCACAGAGAGAAGCTTCATTGTTATGCTGGGATACTTGTAAGACTTGCAAAATGTCACATATTCACCAAAAAAAAGCAACCAAGTTACTCATCAAAAATGAGTTTCATTCTCTCCTCAAAATGGTATTTCTCTTGTCAGCACTCAGTGAGAAAGATCAAGATAACACACTTGTACTTATTTTTAATTTAGAGCAATTTTGTTGAATCTCACCTAAATTACTCCAGGTATCATTTGTGACACATAACAGTGGCATTATTTTCTACATATTTAAACTGCCTTAGCTATTTATTTGATTCCCAAATCATTGACTGTACATCACTCTGTACTTATATAATTTAAAATGTACCTTCCACCTTCCAGTAGAAAATGTCCCTGTGACAGGGCCATTGACAGGGCCATTGGAATTGGATAATCTTTGAGGTCTCTTCCAACCAAAAGCATTCTCTGAATCCATGGAAAAATAACAAGGATGTGCAAAAAAAGGAAAATACAATCAATCCAAAATGAGTATAGTGATTTCTCAGCCCACAATTAACAGAGCTGGGGATAAGAACTAGAATGTGAGGTTGGAGACATGAGAGCATCCCCTATCTGTGTGACAGGATGGCTTTTTGTGCAAAATGAAACAAGTCAATATGCTTCATTCCAGCCAAGGCTAACATCTGCTTTTGTATTTGGGGAGTCATGTGACTCAGAGACCCAAAAGTGCTTTTTCTTGCCTGTACAAACTCTTTTCATTATGCTAAAAGCTCATTACCATTTTAATTTTTAGATCACGATTCTCATTAATTGCTACTTAAAAAAGAAAAAAAAAAGGTTTGAGCTGTGTGTAGTTCTAGAGAGCTTGCATGAGCATCAAAACTTTTCTCCCCACAGCACAGAGAAAAGTACTCCATGGCTCAGCAGACACTGGACTATGCAGAACCCCAAGATAAGGGTGATAAAACTGCTTCCTCCTTGTGCTATTGTTCATGAGTGTTTTTGCACCTTCTTGGAAAGACATGGTTAGAAATGGAGGCTGAAATCCAAAGGAGGATTTTTGGATTTTGGGGGATGTGGTTTAGGAGTGATTATTGTGGTGCTGGGTTTGCAGCTGGACTACATGATCTTGAAAGCCTCTTCCAGCCCCTACGATTCTGTGATTTTGGGGTCAGTTAGTTGAAACCAGTTTTCTCTGGTGTCCTCCTTGGAGGGACAAAGTCTCTGTCCCACTGCTGGTGAATGTCTTCAACTCACAAGAAAGCAGAACTGCTTGAAATTAAGCCTTTGCTGTTCAAGATGAGTGGGAATATATTCAAACTGCTTGACATGATCTTATTCAAATTTACAGAAGCCTGTTTAAAGAGCACGTCCTACTTCTGCCCTTCCAGACAATTTTGGAGCATTTCCATCCATGTACAGGTGACTTGTACAATGCCACAAAGGCCCACTGCCATTCATACAGGCTCAGTGACACAAACATCTCCTACCCTATGGAATTTCACAGTACTCCAGTGAAAATGATGGGAAAGTAAGGAGATCCAGCTTTTCATTGCTGTCCCCCCTTCAGCCTCCTCTCTTCTGCTCCTACAAATCTTTACAAACAGAGCTGATGAAATGATGTGTTTAACCTAAGATCAGCTCCTTACTGGCCTAGCAACAGAGGGCAGGAAAAGCCTTTGGGCACCTCATATGAGCAGTAGTGACACTAGAATTATGTGCATTAGGCACTAGCACTGTTATTTATGATTATTCATAAAGAGTCTTTCAGATAGTGACCGACAAATGTGCTTCAGTTTAGGGCACAGAACAGAAAGAATACATGCTAATGGCAACAGCCAGGAAAGAAACATGATAGGCAGGGACAGAGAAGAGTAAACAAGAGACAGAATTTGAAAATGGCAGAGATACAAGCAAATATTTGTGCAGGATAGCTAATGTCAACCCACCTTCACAGTGCCTGGGAGGTGTGGCCCTTAAGAAGGACCCTGAGGTCCCTCCTGTCTGTCTCTCATGGGGAACAGGCTTATCCAGCTAGAAAATGCCCCAGAATTTTGGGGAAGAGGAGATATATGTCAGACACACGCTTTAGAGTGGAATTCTCAGAGATACTTAAGACACTCAGCTAAACACAAAAACTTAGAAGCATGGCTGCTAGGGAGCAGGGCCAGACAAAGCCCCTGTGGTGAATTTTGAGGGGGCAGAAATGCTGACACACATTCCCTGAAATATTTGTATTTTGTTAGATGCAGAACTAAAATCCAGCTAAACAGAAATATTCAACTTGAAGAAATTAAGGTTAAATAAGCTCAGGCCTCAAATGCCTGCGTTTAAAGCTCAGGTAAATTTGAAGGCAAAACCAGAGTAAATGTTATTGGAAGACAAGATGCAAATTAGAGAGTCTAATCTCTGTGCAGTGATCAGCATACTCACTTTATCAGGTTTCCATCTGTCATCTGAGCTGCAAGTTTACAGGCAATGTACTGTCTGTCCTGAAATCTACATCTCTGATAAGGCATTCAGGTTTCTGTAGTGGAGAGTCTCCTCCATGGAGATAACTAGTCTTTTATTTGGGGAAAAGGGTAAGGGAATTTATTCACAAACATACTGGAAAACTGGCAGCTTTTCTGTCTGTTTTCACTTTTAAAAGAACGTTGCAATTTCACAGTTTTCTCCTAGAATGGGAATAAAATTTCCAACCTCAGAAAAAATGCTTAGAGTAAACAGGATTTTTTTTCAGGTGATGGTAAAGAGTACTGTCAATGGAACTAAACAGAATTTAAAAGACTAACAGATTTTTGATAGTCTTTTTTGAATAGAATTGGAACTTTTCTGAATAGTTTTCTTATAAGTTATTTTTGTATTAGATCACAAAACTCCCTATTAGAGTCAACTACATTATTAAATAAAAAAAGTGAAAATCACAGGTTGCCATGCTGGATGGAAGGCCCTGTTGAGAATGTTGAGGAAGCAGAAATGTTGACATTTCTGGGTATTGAGCACCGCTCCTATAGGGAATTTCAAAGGTTTTCCTCCTTTTATGTGAGATCTAATTTCAACCTAAACATTGTTCTATGCTCGCAATAAAGCACTGGGAGCAGCAAATCTGAAACCAGTCTGTAAATGAGATATCCCAGAGACAGGGGAAAGGCAGAAGTGTTTTGAATCAAACCTATCTAGTCCCTAAATTCAGCTGGGCATGGAATCCTTGTTGGCTTTATGACTGTCAAGTAAGACTGGCCACAGACAACTTGGGTATTGTTATAACAACATAAAAAGCTGAATTTATACACATGTAAAATGTACAGAACTTTTTATTTATGCATATATGCTTTTGCAAAAGGAAATAAACACTTCTGAAACACAGAACCTCTGTGAGCAGCCCCCTGAGGACAAATCTGAACCAGCCCTAAATAAATCTATTGCTGCTCTTTGTCCACTTATTAAACAGGATTAAAATAAAAAAGTAGAAAACCAGAGTGCCAAAAACTTACATA
The DNA here is from genome assembly GCA_020086605.1 of Lanius collurio. Classification (NCBI taxonomy): domain Eukaryota; kingdom Metazoa; phylum Chordata; class Aves; order Passeriformes; family Laniidae; genus Lanius; species Lanius collurio. The sequence goes on along the minus strand of JACBWW010000010.1, from coordinate 27,659,409 downwards.
AAACTGATTAAAACTCATAAGCCCTATGTGCAATAGGCATTAAATCTAGATGCAATGTGCATTATGTTACCACCTGGGCTCATCTTATTCTGGCCAAAACAATATCCTCTGCAGGTGTGCAGGAGAAGCAGGAATGTAACAGTGCTTTGGAGAAAGGGGAGAAAGCAGCAGCTTTGGCTGAGGCTTTCACATCAAGTGTGCAGTCAAGGAACTTGGAGCTGCTCACCAGAGGATGACCAGGTCTGCATGCAGAAATCTCTGTGTGCAGAACCAGGTGCAGATGTGGGCACCAAGAAATACTTCTTGCCAGCAACATTTCTCTGAGTGCTTTTGCTGACCCAGCTGCAAATGGCAGCACATGCCAGTAGCAATATCTCCTCGGATAATAAAGAAGGATCAATTAGACAAACATAGTCTTTCCTATTTATCATAATCACCATATTTATGAACTGATTCTGACATTTCTTTTTCTTTCCACTTTTCTCCTTTCTGCTGCAGAAGTAGCTGAAGAATGCTGATGAGATATGAATGACAGTAATTCAGCCCTTAGCTTCACCCAGTGCATAAAGTTCAAACCCAAATGAGAGGGTTTTGGATAGAGAAGTAATAAATTTCACTGGTGATCCTGGTTTCTCAGCTTCTGTGAAGCACCAAGTCCACCAGGAAAGTGCTGGCTGCTCCATGAATACGTGGTGTTTCTTCCTCATCACTTTGAAATTCATTACAACTGTGAGTGAGACCCTGGAAGACTTTTCTTAGACCTGCTGCATTATTTCCTGTATGGGAAACATATGCTTTACATTCCTCTCATTTAGCTGAGAGAGGTTCTCAGCAACACTTCTCCACAGTGACCTGCATCACTTCTCCACAGCCATTTGAAAGGTAGAGCACCCAAGCCAGGGGAAGAGATACACACTTGCAAGACTTTGTTATTCAAAACACAGTTTGAAAATGGCTGTAGGAATTTAATTAGAAACTTCCATTAGGAGATTAGATGACTAGAACAAAGAAAACCAGTGAAAAGGCTTCTTATTAAAACCAGTAGCACTGCAGAATATTGATAATATAACAAAAGGAATGAGTGGATATGCATAGCAAATTATTAAAGGTTACAGATAAATGTCCAAAAGTTGCTTAGTTTCTGGTAGTCCCAGTACATGTAAAAGTCACTGAGAGGAGATGACACATGGTCCCTGCCCCTACAGAACACAGTGGCTGAGGTAGCCAGAGGTATTAGAGCACGAAGCTCAGCAGTACTGTGCAATTACTTGTTTGCATTTTTCCAGCTCTAGTGCATAAGTGAAGCATGAACAAACACACAAAGCCCACAGGTTGCAGCATGAATTCTAGCCACAGACATTAGTAAAAGTAAACTCCTCTGATAAAGAATCATGCCTGGAAAAGGACTGGAGCAAGAAGAGACAGTGCTGTGGCACTCCAGAATCCCTAAATACCCCCATTGGGCAATGTCAGCTCAGGTGAGCCTGAGCCCCAGAAATTCCTACTCAGAAAACTGTCTGAGCAGATTCCCTGGGAAGATAATAATAATAATAATAATAATAAAAATCAATAAAAGATTTAATATCAAACCTGAACATCATTTGATTAGGTTCACCCTCCTGGAATGCAGATTTGTTGTTGCCATTTGTGGTCAGTACTTAGATTTTTCTTACTCAAAACAGCCCTACTGTTTCCATCCAACAGTGGTTTGTATTCTCAGTGACTATCCAACCCCAAGTTCCTGTGGTTCCATCCTCTACAACCATCTGATCTGTGCCTAGTTTTATAATTTCTACAACTAGGAGCTCAGCCTTATTCAAATCAATCCTTCTGATGCAGCTTGGCCCACTTTTAAACCTGCCCTGCATATTTGGAAGACTCAGCCCAGAGCAGTCAGTGGGTTTGCAGTATGTGGGAGCAAAGAGCTGAGGCTCAAAGCACCTTCCATTTCACACCACAAGTGCTAGATTTCCCCAGCCATCCAGGCTGAGACTGTTGGTTGTCTCCCCAACCTTGCAATCCCGAGCTTGCCCAGGGCTACTCAGCCAGCTAAGCCCTGTGTTGATGTAGGTGCTTGGCTGTCAGTATCTGATACTCAGAAAACATTGAATGATTAATTGTAATAAAAAAAAAAAAGCCTTTCTTCCCAAAGATTTTCAGAGTCCATTTATATGAACACAGATAAATGTGCCCTCTATTATTGCTTGAGAAAGAATTCTTAAATAATTGAGACAAAATCAGGGCATGAGTAGCACTCAGCCTTGCCACAACCAGAGACCCTCCCATGTTTTCCTCATTCCGGTGGGCTCCAGTGAGCCAACACTGCCTTGTGCCTTGTTGCCCTGCTGTAAAACATCCTTCTCAATGAGAATAATGTGCCTTCCTACCTCCTTGCCCAGCTGGAAGTCCAGGCAGTACAGGTTGCAGCTGCCAATGGCAACAATTGGACAACTTTTATCCACAAAAATGGGGAGTAAACCAATAAATTAGCACACAAAGATTTGCATAGACAAGTTTCCTCTTTGTTAATACACTACAGCATTTTAGTGGTTGCCAGTTACTAAAAGGTTAATAAATTTGAATATTTCCAAGAAAAAGTAAGGGCATTACAAGATGAACAGATAGCTAGATGGATGACTGTAAAATACTAGAAAATTGCTGATTGCTTTGCTAAAGGGCAGAGGCAAATTACAATCATTGTCTTTTGTTCTCATGAACCCAAGGCATTCCTTCTTTTTTTTTTTTTTTGTAGTCAAGTTCTCTAAAACTGAACCATGCAAGAAACAATGATGTCCTAGGAAAAAGTGAACATAACCTAGGATATTTAAATGGGTTAAGAAGCCAACCTGTAACAACATTGAAACACCCCAATATGCACATTTCAGAGCTTCATGCAGCTTGGAAAAGGCAAGAAAACATTCAAATGTCTTTGTAACAGTACTACAGTATCTAAAGGTCAATGTTATGGTAACTCAAGCTTCCTCACTTTCAACACAAGAGAGGAAATTGTACAGCTACTGCAAAATCTCATCTAGTTCAGTAGCACAAAAATTAAAAAAACAATTTCTTCTACAGTACTTACTGATGAAACTAGATGGGGTTGCCTGCTTAGAAAAGCAATGACTAAGGAGGAGAAGGATGTGATGGTGGCAGAACAGCTCCAAAACAGACCTTGATACTTACAAATTTTCCACAATAATCATTTCTATCCTACTGAAACAAACCAACTCCCCCCAATCCAAACATCAAGAGTCCTTCACTTTTTCAAAAGCCTTTGATGGTTCCTGAAAAAGCCTCGGATATACTGTGACTATTTCTTTCAGAAATTCAGAAGAAGAAACAAACTTTCTGTCTGGAGAAAAATTAACCCATCTTCAGTCTGGGAGGTGGTTACACAGCAAGAGTTGCCTTAGCAGAATTCCCACAGGTAGCTTCTCACCCAGCAGCAATCTGGACTAGAATGCCTTTTTATTTGACTACCTCCTTGTTTTGCCAGGAAGAATGACTGAATCACTGATGACAATGATTTCATGCAAGAAATAATAATAGTTGGGAGCCCATTCTGGCCATGGCTGAGAACTCCCTTGACTTGAAGCTCAGCAAAGGAAGGTTCACTGTGGTCTCCTCAAACCCCTGCTCTGGCAGCAGCCTGGTGATGACACTGGGCAGAGCAGGGCAGCAGCCCAGGAAGGCTCTCCTGGCACCATTCCCAGAGATGCCAGTCAAGCTGAGGAGCCTGGCAGCCTGTTCCAGAGGCAAGGAGTCACCCTGGAGGCGACCAGGACCTTTGGAAGTCAGCAGCCTTGGGAGTCTCTTGGGTTCCTTTCTTCTTTAGGCAATAGTTCCTTCAAATTTCACACAAAATAACTCCCCTGTTCCCCCAACCACACAATATCTGCTTTAAACTTATGTTTATAGGGTAATATTTAAATTATGAAGCACTGGCCTTTCACCTTTAGGTTCCTGACTGGATTCAAACCCTCTTCCTATGGGAAATGAGTTTGGTGGCCTAAGCAGAGTCTCAAGTAGACAAAAGTCCTTATCTCTAAACTCCAAACATAATTCAGCACAACATGTCATGATTGGAATTCCCTGCTCAGGAAAAGACAAGGAATGAGCTTGTGTCAAAAGTAAATTACCTAAGTAATCAAATCAATACTGAATTCAAAGTGGAAATATCAAAATTATCAGGTGATGCTGTGGAGGCTACAAAATTGCTGTTTAGCACAATGTTTTCCAGCTATATTCAAAATGAGAAATGTCATTTAGAGCAGATAAACTACAAAAAATGAGGTCAAAGCTGCAAAGAAGCATTAGCTGAGAACCTTAATAAATTAAAAAAATTCCTTGAATAGCACCTTATCTCCCCTGGAAGAATGCATACAGTCTGGAACTGTGTATCTTCCCCCCTCACGAGTGTGAGGCAAAGAACGATGATCTACATCTCAGGTACATTCAAAGATGGCTGAGCATGGGGTAGAAATACCATTTAAAGGTGAGTCCCTACACAAATTTGATGAGTTTAAAATTGGACATTGCATGCTGTGACAAAATACGAACAGATGAATTATTGTAACTTTAAGCTAAGAGAAATTCAAGAAAATACAGATAAGTACAGTCCCTTTCTCAGGTTGGAGGGGATAAAAAGATGTAACAGGCTATGAACCTTTTCACCTGATGATGAAAAACACAAAACAAAGTAGCTCTTAGCCATGGTGGGATCCTTGAAGAACCTCGTGGTCAAGTTCACACGACATCAGATATTCAGTGTATCCCTGGATGTTTGCTTTATAGTCTCTACCCTTAACTCACCACAAAATGGATGACAGTTTCATTAGAGAACAGCATCACTTGTCGAACTTTGAATTACTGATCATAAAAATATCAGTTATTCTTTGAAGGATTGTTTGAGCAGTCTTTTTTTTTTTTTTATCAGCATTACTGTTTAGTGCAACGTACACAAGGGGTTGAGTGGGGGAGTGCTGGTGGAAAGAAATCAAACCTGGCTGAAGAGCTCAGAGTTTGCAATACCCTACCCATACAAACAAGCTTCTATCGCAGTTATAGACAGCAGAAATAAAAGGGAGCTTTTTGGCTCACAGCTATAAAAAAAAAAAAAAATTATCATAGTGATGAAGTTCCTCAGCCATCAACAGAGCTGTGATAACGCTGTTTGATGATGATTTTCCCATGAATGTTAAACAGCCGCCACTGCGGAGGAAAAGGAGCTTATCTGCACCTAATACTGATCTCTAATTCCTGCCCTTCTTGAACCATCCATTTTCTAACAGCATTAACTGGCAAATTTACATCCCATCTTAATGCTGCTAAAGAGGACAGGAGATGAAGAGTAAATGACAGCAGTGTAATGAGGATGGCTTTTTTCTCCTTTCTCTTTAATGGCTGAAGATTTACACAATTGTCTGTAAGCTTATATAGAGAGCTTACCTGAACCTTTTGCCAGCATGGATTCAACTTACAGGAGCTTTTGTTAACTAAATACACATAAATATTTTTAAGGAGGTTTAATATTGTGACTTCAAAGAAAGCTAAAAGACAGGATGAGAAAAAATATTTTTTTTTAGCATTTTGATCATGGATAAAAATTACTAATATTTCTTTCTTAAGCAGATGCAGTTGTATTTACAAAATACAAAAATCAGATCCTAATAAAAATTCTTTTTCGGTTAAAAAATACTTGTCTTTCTTCTGTCATGTGGAAGAAGAAATTTTTTTCCAGTTACAGAATTTTAGTGAAGAATTATCTCCAAAACTCAGCGATCAATGGTTATCCAAATACATTATGTAGAGCTGTGTTTCACATGTCACCCACAATATGGATTGCTTTCTGATCATGTCGCTGCAATGGGAATAGAAGGCTCTACCCTGCATGGCAGAGAGGAGAGCAGGAAGGGAATGTTCCACTACAGGAAACCACAGCAACAACACTTGGCCAGATTCAGTCAAAGTGTTTCTACAGAGCCAGATGATAATTCCAGTGGAAATTAGAACCAGTTCAAGATGTGTTGTTGATATTCAAAAGGCTCTTGGTCTGACTCGGATACAAAAGACTAAATTTAATTAGCAAGAAAATTTTAAAAATAGGGCTTTTTTTTCCTTATTCTTAATTTACTTAATTTATATTATTTCTCCAGAGTGTGTAAGGAAGACTGGAGTTGAAAGGGAAAACAGAAAATACTGTTTAGAAATACAAGGGTGGAGGCTTCAAACCCCACTCTGTGAGTATAACCCAAGGCAGCAAAGGTGTCTGAAAGAAACCCAAGACAGGGACATTGTTATTTTCCAAAGACTTTTGTTATAATCTATTAAATTTAATCTTCAGAAATTTCGGTGTTTAAGACACGTTGCCACAATTTCCATGTCAGGTGTGTCTCAAGTATTTAATACAAGGTAAATATGCATCAATGCACGTATGTATACATATACACACATACACACATGGAAATTTAATATTGGATCAAATGCACATGACCAAAACACCACCCAGCATAATAAAATATTAAAATTTAATCTTTATTCTTCTGTCAGAAATATTGGAAACCTGCAGATGTACCTTGAGAGGAGCACCTCAGTGGTGCCATGTGTGTTGCACACAGCTGTCCTGGCTCAGCTGGTGGAAGTTCAGGAGCCCTGAAGCTTTGCTGTGCTGGAAAAGGGAGCAGAGAGCAGCCCCAGGCCAGGGGCTGTTGCTGGACTGGCTGTGGTGACACACATTCCTGGGAGCACATCCATCTCACAAAGCAAACTTCCTTTACTCTTAGGATAATATTTGGCAGCTACATTTATAAAGCATTCTCATCTAAGACTCCAGGGCCTAAATTTCCTAAGAAAATTTGGTTTCTAAAATGCTTTACTACCTTTGATTACTTTGGCATTTATTTTGAGGACATTAGAACAGGCTGGAGGTAGAACCCAAGGCATCCAACACAAAATGCACACGATTGACAACTGAAAGGTGTACTTTGTCACCAGCTGTAAATGAAAACTTGGATGTCTGTTCCTCTACATCAATGCCTTGGTCCTAAGAGGCTGGTAAAATAAAGTAAGCTGATTTTTAATCTGTCATTACTGTCCATAAAAATGTAAACAATTTGAGCTTCAAGCCAATCTAGTCAGCCCTCAACCCCAGAAAATTGAACACAATTTTCTTCTAAGCATTTAAAGACACTTTTAATGCTGTAAGTAGATCTCAGTGAGTGAAATAAAAGTCCTACATACACAGAATAAATAACAGGTTTATATGAAACCTTTTATTTATTTATAAATTTAGATTTTTTTCCAAATAACTGAGTTTTGAGTAGTATATTGCCATGGCCCAACACTACTTCAGTTCCAGAATCACTAAGGAAGTTGTCACATAGAAGTCTTCACAGAAGAAACAGAGAACCCTGCATTTTGTGATGTATAGATCAAATCCATTTCAGAGGCTGAGAAGGTCTGTAAAATCCTATATTGGTTTTGATTTTCCTTTGAGCATCATCCAAGCCTTCACTACAGTTGGCTGTTTGGCAGAGTTGTCCTGCCACAGACTTGTTTGCCTCTTCCAGACAGGTCCCAAACAGAAGCATTTTCCTCACCTTTCACATATGAAATAATCACATGTTTATTAATCAAGCTGTCTGCATGACATATTAGTACTCTCCAGCCTGACTTTCCTGGCAGCCCAACCTTCTCATTGCATAAAACTTCCTGAGAGAATGAGGAGATGAAGGAAGATACCTGAACTCAGAAGAAAATGAGAATCTAAATACACAGCAGGATACAGAGGCAGAGGACACTGCAAAAGATTCTAGGAAAAACAACTGCCATTCATGTTTCTTTCTCTGTAAGGCTGTAATCATGAAAGTATCTCACTAGAGCTAGGTGAGAATTTTTTACACAATTCTGTTTCCAGGAAAAATAGTGTTCTTGTCATAAGAATCAAAATATTATGACTTTCTAAAAAAATCTGGATATATCTGTCAGGCAGGAACAGCCTTTGAAATAATGGGAGGAGGTTTAGGGTTTGCTTTTGTTTTAAAATGAAACTGAAACTGATTAATTGAAAACATCTGAATTATACTTCCCATGAGCCATTGCAGTGTATTGTGAAGAAAAACAGTTCAAACTACACCATAGAAAACATCTGTTTGGCCTAACAAACTTAAATGAAAAATTTAACATTTTTGGATTATTTCTATTATTTATATTAAACTGAAAAATCAGTGCAATATAATGAAACAAGAAACATCAGAATTTCAGCACAGTAGATATTTCTGTTTTCAGACAGTTCCTCCATTCATCCACACAAACTTAGATCCACAAATCAAATTGGTTTACAGGTGGCTGGATGGCAAAAGGTGCAAACCCAGGTCAGCATGGCAGTGCTCCCAACGAGCCTGCAAGGACCATCCAATTTTCATTTTGCTGCCCACCATAAATAAATGGATCAGTCTGAAAGAAAGGAAACTAGAAGCAGCAGCACATATCCACCTGCATTACACATTTGAAATGAGATTAAAAGATGAAATTTTGTGACAAAATTTCACAGTTTCCTCATGTTCCAGCATGTAGCATCAGAATCACTGTTGGAAATGCAGAATACCATGTGTACCAAAACTCTACTTTTACTAAAACTGCAGATCTTTTTCTGTGCATGTAACAAACATTTCAGCATAACAGGACAAAGCAAAAATGTACCTTCAACTGTACTTTGCAAAATACTTTCTCCTGGGCTGCATATTTGGGAAAATCAGGGACCAGGAAATGATGGAGGAAAAAAATACAGGCAGAAATCAGGGATTTTACAAAAAAAAGCACCCACACCCTCACAACAACTAAACAAAGGAACAAACCAAAAGCATTAAGTGCCATCCCAGTTCCTTGAATACATCCTGAATCCCCACACTGTTAACACTAAGCCTTACAGTGAGAGATGGGAAATATGATGTGGCATAACTGCATTTAATCAAGGTGAATTCCTCTCTGATGATTATCAAGTGAGGATAGATTTCTTGCTTCGCTCTCTCTATCCTTGTACATGAAGAAAGATACAGAGATAACATCTAAAACCATAATAAGGAAAAGAGATTAAGTTAACTGTTGCTTAAGAAATTTCTTTGTACCAGAGAAACAAACAAATTGAAGGCTTTAAAAATCAAAGGGCAATTTTATGTTGCAGTTCTACACAAACACAAAAGGACTAATAAAGAGCTGCCTCCTTTTGCTGCAGGTAGATCACAGAACTCTCACTGTTTCCAGCATGTCAGCTGTGGCTTCCAACTACCACCACCTTACACCAGCCCTGAGCTGACTGGCTTTATCTTCCAAACTGGATTATAACCTGTCTAGTTTAGCTTTATTAGAGTATCTGGTAGAAGAAAAATGCACTGGGGAAGAAAACCTTCAGCATGCCTGCATAAGCAAGGTGTGTTTTCATTGGTGATGTGGCTGTTTGTGACCTACCACCTATCTGGAATACCAAGCCAGAGAGCTTCCCAAACTGCAATGGTTCTAGATTGTATAACAGAAGTGGGTTTTATTTGACAGGAAAAAAAAATAAGCTAAACACAGAATGAACAGGCTGCATCAGAGACTCCTACATCAGGACCCAGAACAATAAAAATCCCAATATGCTTGACCAAACTGAAAATCCCTCCTCACATAAAGGCTGTCGTGCAGAATGTCTGAGGGTATAATATCTTCAGAACAATGAACAATGGGATTCTGCTGTAGTAAGAAATATTTCTGACTGCAATGATGCCAGGAAGGGATTTGCAGGTGAGAGATTGCAATGACTGTCCTGTATTCCCACAGGTCACTGCAAGGACATTGCAAGATTTCCCTGCACAGACTGTGTGGTTCACCTCATGTGATCACCCTGATCTTTGTCTCTCTCTTCCTCTCACACCCTGACTCAGAGATGAGGATGTGGACAGTCAGAAAATTCAGTGCTGCTACTGTTTGTCATTTGATACAGCCTTAGAATGTCCTAGAAATCTACTGGATCCTCATGTGGCCACCCTTACTTCTAGTGTGTTATTTTGCCTTATTCTGCAAACCAGTACATTAATTTCAGTTAATGTGACTAGGAAACAGAAGGAAAAAAAAGAAAGAGGGAGTCATGCCAAAGGGACTTTATATCCAACCACTCAATATTGGGCATCCAGACCTGGTCAAATAGATGGAAGCTGTCAGTTAATTTTTTACACACAAAACCCACAGTGTTTTGCTTTTAGCTGCAGCCCTACATTTGTTTTTGTGAATGTGTCAAGTTATGATGCTTGTAATGCAGTGTTGTGGATTCAGCCTCGGCAAAATATCACCAATGGCATTTTTAGTGGTCCAGTTTGAAAATATGACCCTTAGAGACTTGATGAATAAAATTAGTCAACTCTGTAACTTTAAAATAGCACTTTTCTAATTAAAGTGTGATGAAGCTTTCAGCCTATCTAGCTAGGGATGCAGAGTGCACGAGCAAACCAATTAGAGATAGTGGCAAAAACAAAATGGTGTCACAAAAAGATTTACCACATCAGTCCCTCCAGTAGCTGCACCATTTCTGCTGATAAAGGTGAAACAACAGCTACTGCTGCAGCTAAGGCTGAAGCTCATGTTAAGCTGACAAATCAACTTTTAGAGTCTTGGGAGATTCAGCAGAGCTATCAAGAGGCACAAAGGCTACTAATGCTTATGTCATACTTCTCAACTCTCACATTTTACCCAGGAGACGCCAGATTTTTTTGGCTTAAAATTTTTTTGATTTTTTGTATTCTCTTGGGCAAAAAATCAAAGAGGCCCATTAATTCAATGAGAATTTCACATATCTCGCTGCTTGATTTTTTTTTTCCACAAGACTCACACTGTTTGAGGCTGAGAAGTATGCTCTACTTTGATAATGACACCCTGAAGGATAGCACTGGTAGAAGGATGAACACACACCAACATCCCAGCTGCTGCCATTCAAGGCAAACCCTCATTCCATGCAATTCAGGTGGAGAGACCCCCACATATCACTGCACTGTCATTGAGGGGAGCCTGTACAATCAGCCCCAAATTCAGCCAGTTTTAAAGGACACAGCACAGGGAAGAGAAGAGCTTGGCCTGACTCACCCAGCTAGTAATAATCTGTCAAACATTTGCACGCCTTGTGGTAATCTGGTTCACCACTTCTTAGAGGACGTGATTACATGCTTACTTGAACAAATCTCCCTGGCTGTCTAGTGGTGAGCATTAGTAGCAATGGGAGGAAACAAACAGATAGGATGCTACAAAAAGAAAAAGCAATGATTTTTATGGCAGACTTTCCTTATGTTGTTCCAATCTTTCATATATCAAAATGCTGGGGAATGAAAACAGTTTTTTGCAGAGATTGAAGATCTAGACAAAAGCTTAAAGCAAAGAGAATTTTAGTGGCTGGAACAAGATCTTGCAAGTACAGTGCTTCTCATGTTAGGTTCAGATTAGGTTCCAAAAAGCTCAAGAATACATGTCCCTTGGGGTCAAAAGTTCATGTGTTTGGGCACCTGAGGGCAGAATTGCTGGATCTTCTGCAAACTGTGTGTTACCAACACCACCCAGTGTACTCTGTACAATATTCAATGTTATCCCATGTGGCAGAATCTCAGTAGCACATGATTAGGAAGCAGAACATAGCTCATATTTTCAAGATCTATATCCAGCTTCAAACAAATACATCCTCCTTTGCTTCAGTTCCTGATAATTTTGTAAAAAAAAATAAGTGCCTCATATATACATAATTCAGAAATTAGGGTGAACTGTAAGTTGAAATACAGATGTAAATTTTCAGGACTCAGTAGCCCAGTGTAGTTCACCTGTAAAGTTCAAATCTGAAACATAATTCAAATTGTACATGTGTAGCTCTTCAAAGCCACAGATTTATTTCAAGCTTAGCTGAAACATTATTATTATGAAAAAATAGTAATTAAAAGACTAAATTAGCCAGCAGAATTGGGAAAAATTGTAAGACAAAGCATAATTTTAAGATGTAGGTAAATATGGAAGAATAATGTCTAGTTAATTACATGCAGGAGAATAGAAATGAGTTAGGAGCATGACAGTATTGAAGGTAATAACATCCAGTAATACATCACAGATTATATGAGATAAGTGGAAGAAGAGCAGACTCTTTTCAATGCATTCAGAAAAGGCCACTAGTAAGTAACCATCATATAGATCCCCACCTATGGATGCGATATGGAAACTGCTTTAGAATATAGCACAGGGATGGTGGCTGAAATTCTGTGTAATTCCCACTCAGTTTTTCAGGGAAAACAGAACCAAAACTGTCAGAAGATTTTCTGACTCACAGGATTAGCAATATTTTCAAAACATGGTGAAAACACCTACATTTTACATAAGATGATGCAATCATAGTGGAGGAGACCTTTGAGGGAACTGTGTAATGGACCCGGTGTTGGAAACAGGAACTAGAGGGGGGGAGTTACCAAACTCATAAAAACTCAGAAAAAAATGATAAATTCTCCAAATCAATATTTGCATTTCAGTCTGCAAAAAAGAGAGTAAAGACATCAGAAGAAATATTATTACATGTCCAACAGAAATACATTTCTAATTGACCTCGGCCATTCTGCCTTTATAATGCTGATACCTGTGTTTCTGATTTTGTCTTACTAACAACATTTTCTAAATCTGTCATTTTAAGCAGCACGTGCAAAATACAGTCTGTTTTTTCCCGGGGCCAGCTTTTTTTCCTGGGCTCTGAAAGCACTGCTCTGATACAAATCTACATCTCTGTGTGCCTGCTGCATTAGTGATCATAGGCAATGGCCTGTCTGCTGTGTGAGATTATGGGGATACTGCAGGCAGGGGGCAAGGGATCAGCCAGGATGTGTACAAACTTCAAATTGCTGGCTACACCCCTGACTGAAGTCTACATAAATTATGTCCACCACGTTCCCATCATTTATTTCTTTTGTCATTCCTTCAAAGAAGTCGGTCATATTCTGTCTGACAGGATTTATTCTTGGTAAAACCATTGCTGATCTTCTTTTAATAACCCTTTCTCCGATAAATACCCAGTACTTTCATCCCTAATGATTGATTCTCGTATCTTAACTTTCAGCAATATATCTGAGGAGAGCTATTGAAAAGCAAGTTTCATCTGCCAAGGCAAGTTTAAAGATGAACTCAGGTGGCTCTATGCTTAAAAGTCTATGTATCTATTTATCATCTGTTAAGGTACAAACAGCTCATCATTACAACAACAACCACTGAAGATGAAAACGATATCCTTCCCTGAGTCAATTCTAAAGCAGGAATCAAGTGTCTGGAAATAACAGTTTAACTTTTTTGAACATTCAAAAGAAAAAGCAACCCTTTATCACAGATTTTTTTCTGTCAGAAAACCATTTCCCCACCCTCTCCCTCAATACATGTCTGCTACAGCTAACACAAATGTACTAAAAATGGGACTAGTTTGTTCTAATACAGACTCCCAACTTTTATAGGTTCAAGGTCCAAAAATTACTGGTTTAACATATTTGATTGGTGAGACTTAATAATATAATAACATGCAATAATTGAGGCTGTTGCATAGTCTGGTATTCATATTGAGTTAGTTACTGACAGGTTAATTTCCTTCTGTTTTAAAACATGGGGAAAGCCTCATGGTACCTGCCCTTGCTGATACAAGTTTGTATGGCTGTGCCCACTCTAGAACTCGATAATGCAATTCCACATCAGCATTTTGTCAGTCTCACTATTGCACTGATGAAGAAACTTCAGTTAGTCTGGAACTCAGCTGCTGAAATTTTGACTGACACCATGCATGAAAATCACATTACCCTGGTTGTAAAAAACCTTCTCTGGCTACCTGTAAAGTACAGGATTATGTGTAAAGTCCTAGTTATTAACTTACAAGTCCTTAAATTGACTTGGGTTTGAATACCTCAGAGACATTCTGGAACCATACATCCCCAGTCGTTTTCTTTGGTCTCAGTCAATTGGATTAGTTCTTTTTGGCTGAAGACATTGAGCTACAGGGCATTTTTAGTGTTTGCTCGCTCCTCATGGAATTCATTAACCATGGAGGTCAGACTGGCTGCCTCTCTAACATGCTCTAAATCTGAACTTAAGGTACACATTTTCAGATTGCTTATTAGGATGGATAAAAGGTGTATGATTATCTCTACTAAGTTGCAATAGTTTTTCACATCTGTACATATCCTTGAGTGTCAGTATTTCAGAGCTATTATTAGTCTTGTCTCAGGTTTATTTTTCCTCTGTGCATTACAAGAAAAAACCCCACTTCGTATAATTGCAACTTTTCCCAATAATTTTTGAGGATCCGCAGAGAAAAGACTTGGCAGATGGAAATCCAATGCTTAGACAAGACATTCCTACTTTTAAAGCCCATTTCACAACATGATCCAGATCAATATTTCCAGGAAGCACAGCAGATGAAATAGAGAGCAACACTCTTTTTAAGTTTTTGAAGAATTTAGTGTAAATATTATGAACATTTGCTTTTATGATATCTATAACTTTTCCTTTATCTCATGAGTACACACTCAAAGAAGTTTCCTTGGTTTAGCTGGTTTGCACCATAGCAAATGAGCACTGAATTCAGATAAATCAAATTAAACTCTGATTTAAATAATTATTAAGACTCCATTGGATTGTAATTTTACTGTACTAAGAGGTCTTCTTATGAACTCCTGTGTGGTGTGACAAGACCTACTTTCCACAGTGGTACTGCAGGTGGACATATTCTAAATTATGAAAGCATAACAAACTTAAAAGGTTGACTAACAAGAGTCTAAGGGGATTTGTTTTGACCCTTCCCCGGTGTCCCAGGGATAAGTCAACTGGCTACAGAGAGGATGATGCAATTGAAAGAGGGAGGCATGGATGCAATTAATCCATGAATGTGCTCTCTATATTGGTATATCATCTAAAGAACAATTCCCTATCAGCAGTGTATGAATAACTGTGTCTTGAGCTTGCATGCCAACAGTTACGGGTAGATGTCATCACTTTAAAAAATAAAGGCTGTTTCTACAGACATGCAAGACAGATTGGTGAATTTGCCTGGTTTAAATTAGGCTGAGTGGTTCATGATGGTGTAAGGAGAGGAAAGATATTTTAATAAAACCAGCCAAATCAAAATTTCCCTGCCCAATCGACTTTTCACAGAACAGGTTGACAGGGTATTAAAAGCTGTTCCATTGCATTCTGCATGTGAAAAGGGTGCCTAGCATCTAGATTTAATAGAGCCCTAAATAGCTATAGATAATTTATTCTAGTTATAGCTTTAAGTTCTGTTTTTCAGAGAATATGAGTCTTACAAAAATGGTTTCCATGCAAATCAAAACCAGCTGAAAGCTTGCCAAGGCCAAGATGTAATTTAAGATGGCATTTAAGCTGCTCTGTCTTTTCTGTCTCTAGAGATATCATCATAAAATAAAAGAATTCATCAGGTAATGTTTTCTTCATTATTCAACTGCACAATTCTGAAGTGAAGAAGTTAATTAGATATACAGTGCTGTCGACACATAGTTTATTAGGAGATTCTGATTAATTATCTATGGTAAAGGGTTTTTATATAGTCATAATTAATTTATATTTCAAGAAAAAAGGCAAACAGACAGTACACAGATTTTAATATTGCTTCCCTCTGACAAATTTATCAAAGTAGTTCTGAAGTTCTGTTGAACCTGCTGCCCTTCATTGTTACTTCATAAAGTGGGAAACAGACATCTAAGAGCACAACTAACACTCACTTCCCTGGGAGTCATCTTAACAGTCTCACACCATTTTGAAAAATGCATTTTTTCTCTGCTGAACCAGCAGGTGAAACCACTGAGAACTGCTCACCAAGACAAACCTTGGTTTGGAATACATTGAATCAGCAATGCAAAATTTGGATGTAATACACAAGTTGCCTTCTGAATTTTCATATTTCCTTGCATACAATTGGCCTGAGTTATAGTAGGAATCAGTTAAAAAGTTGATTATTCCATATTTCTTTAATTTTGTGCATTGAGTATTGTCTACAAGAGTTAGACCCATTCCTTTAATCTATTGTCATGCTAGTTCCAGACTTGTGCTCATCTCAAGCCCAAACTCCCAGCAGACCTCACAAGTGATACACTTTGATTTATGTTTTCACCAACACTGGAATGAGCCAACTGCTGCAGCAGGCTCAGAGACAAACTCAAGCAAATTCAAGTGCATAGGAAAAATGCAACTTGTTCAAACCATATGGTACAGAAAAAGTGAACCTTGACTCAAGCACAGACAACAAACGAAGTCACAGAGTTTAACTGGTGTATCTTCACTAAATTACTGGTGGGGATTAATTTAATCCAAATAAAAGAAAAACTCTCAGAGAAAATGTCACTGGTCTTTGAGACAATCTTTAAACTGCATCACTGTGTTCAGGTTTATTAGCCATAGCACCTGCATACTCTGACACAAAGATTCACTTCTTGTGAAACAAACACACTATGAATCCTTGTTTGAATCTGAGGCTAAAGGTGGAAGCACACATGCAATGACCAGATACTGATCAGGGTTTGTAAATCACTTATTCTGAGAGATACTTAGAGACAAAATGTCCTCTTGGGATGTTCATCCACAACTACTGGACACAGCAGGACTGTCTCCGTATAATTTGGCTCAATCCTTTGAAAATGCTCAGGTGGCCCTTCAACCATGGGCAGAATTAGAAAGACTGCCAAAACCACTGTTTCTACTTTTGCTTCCACAAAAACCTTAGTGATAAAACATAGTTC
Organism: Lanius collurio; assembly: GCA_020086605.1. Taxonomy (NCBI): domain Eukaryota; kingdom Metazoa; phylum Chordata; class Aves; order Passeriformes; family Laniidae; genus Lanius; species Lanius collurio. Next base: position 27,642,631 of record JACBWW010000010.1, on the reverse strand, counting down.
AGAAAAGGTGAATGTAAGATTCCAAGTAATGTCCATTCATTTTCTGGTTAAGCTTATTTGATGCAGTCCATTACTCAGAATGATTTAGAGCTATAAAAAAATGTTACAATAGTGAAGATTCCTGAATAAATAATTCTCAATTAAGTGTTAGCACCTAATTATATTAACTTATAGTAATTACTGATTCAATTATGAAATTGAAGATTAACCTGAAAATGCAGACTGGCTAATTTATTTTTATGATAGCTATGCACTAATAGCACATGTAGTTCGGCTTCTCTGTGCACAAGCAAGGTGGGGTTAATTTTAACACTCTTTTAGGAAGCTAGATTGTCTTGCCACACTTGAAGAATATCTGACTAGAATACATACTGGATTGTGCCTGACACAATGTTCCATTGATTATTCTATAGTCTCATAGCACAGAAACAGGGGAAGTAATAGAGCTTGCTGTTATCATCTCTGTTTATGGTTTTATTTTTTTCAGTTAAAATTTGCACGGGGCATTTCATGACAGTCTGACTTTTATAGTAAGTACAAGAAGCAAACATATTCCATGATATATTTGTGTCTGGATTTTGTCTTGTGAACAGGAAAGTTAGAGAATGGTTTATGGGTCAGGTTGGGTTAGAATAGATTCAACTGCCAGTCCAAATGACATCAGCTAAGTATTTAGGGAAAGCTTTTGACTATTAAGAACAGTGAGATAGAGTTAGATAAAGATGACATAGTAAAGCATTCTTTGGGTTGGGAAAGACAGACTAGATGAACTTAAAAATTTCCTTCCAGACTTCATCTTTTATGAAAGTGTGTAAAATAAGACTTCTGGTGTTTTGAGCTCTCATGTAATATCATGATTACATATTTTCTTTCCATATGCATGTGACTAAGGAAAGGGTTTAACCACTGACTTGTACTTTAAAGTCACATGGCTAAAAAAATAACAGCATGCCTTGGAGTCTCCACCAGGTAATTTCTCCCAATCCAAATTTTCAGTGATGATTTACTTATTGTGCTACTTACAATAAATATCATCATTCTCAACTACAAAGATAACAAGCTGCATTTGTGAGTGGTGCATGTCGCATGTTTAAGAAGTAACAAAGCAGTAAAGATTACTTCACGTGTACAGATTATGTATTATTTGTTAGTGTGTCACTTCCAGAACTCTTTCTTTTCCAAGGAAAAGTATAAAAAACATGTGATTAGCTATGACGCTTTATATGCTAGCTTTTACCCAGATAAATGTCAGATTTAGGTAATCCTATAGGATCTATGCTTCAAATACTTAGAAACATTACTCTGGAAGTTTAAGAAAATACATACATACATAATATTGAGATTAGTACACCAAATAGCACAGTCCTGCAGTAATAATGTATGGGGCAGATTGAGTTTAACAACCATCTCCAAACATTTCCAATGTGAATTAGTGGAAACCAAGTCTATGGGAAAGGGGAGTGGATTATTTACTAAAGGTGACCAGTAAATGTATCATTTCTCCCTAATCCATCTCTATCTTAGCATGTTTTTTTAAATTTCAATCTCTAGTATATTCCTAACTTTCAGGCACATAAAATATATTACATATGGCTTCCAAAAATGCCTGCTGTGGATAATTCCTTTCATTCCAATGCATGGACTTCTGCATAAGTAATTGCTTTTTCCTTGATCATTCCTTTTTGTTTATATTTTTTAGAAGTTTTAAGTGAATACTTGAGAGGACTGCTGTATAGATCTTACTTCTTTGGCACTTACCTCCTTGTTGTACAAGAAATGGGAAAATTTCAGGCAATTTGTGCTTTTGACCTGTTTTCCTCATCAGAGTGTCAAACTGAAAAAATATAAAGAATTTAAAGATAATTTTTAAAAACTATTTTTTTGGGGTAAAAACCCATTTGTGTTTTGAAGAAAGTCAGATCATTTCGTGTTTATACATAAACCTGTCGCTACCCAACAAAATGTAAACAAGTTTGAGAGGAGTTCACTGATCCTTTCCACCACATGACTCATGTACTGCATGTTTCAGTTACTCCCAAAACACACTGTATTAGTCTGCATTCTCATAAACACTAAATATTTCAAGAACTCTTTACTGTTAAGAAGTTGGCAATTAGAATGCATGAAAGCACCGTAGGGGAGGCAACTGAGTTTTCCAACACAAAACAGAATTTGACACTGGCTGTGTGGAAGTGTGAACAGCAAGGTTAACCTTCACTCAACTCCTCCCTTTCCCACTGCTGCTAAAACCTATTCCTTGCTGATGGTTAACCCACAAATGCAAAAATTACGTATCTGTCTGCCAACCACACACAGCTGCACAGATCTCACTGATGATCCAACCATCTGCAAAATGCAGCAGCCACTTAATGAAGAAATTCAAAACACTCTCAAAAAACAGTATTTTATTTGCCAAGTGATGCCTGAACCTCAAAAGAGGCATCGATTCTTTGGGACTCTTGATTAACAGCATTGGATCCAGTTTGGGAACCTAAATGGGCAGGCCAGCCTGCTTTAATATTTCTGAGTTTCATCAAGGGCCTGGATTTGATTCCTACACCAAAAGATGGGCTAGAGGAATCAGTCTTACTGGAGTCTACCCAGAATAGAACAGTGGAAGTAAGGAAGGTGCAAGCCTTAAAAAAAACCCCAAACCACTCAGAAATCCACATCAATTAGACTTCTGTTGTTTACACACAGCTCAATATATAAAAAATATGTGACTGGGGTTTTCTGACACTTTGAATAGATGAAACTAAATATATAAGGAATTAGAGTAGAAACATTAAATTTAGATCCTAAAATACTCAGCACTAAAATTTAAGTGGGGCCTCATCAAAGCATGTGTTTTCCCAGGAGGAAAAAAAATGGAAGAACCAGAGGAATAGTATGCAGTTTTGAAAAACAGGACCAAGGATGAAAAAAATATCCTGGGTTATTATAACATAAATGATGGTCTATTTAGAGATAAGGGAAGGTATACATGATGTCTCCATTATTTAAACTATATCTTACTCTTGGAAACCAGCTCTGTGTAAACTGCCAATAGGCAAGACAACACTTAATCAGAAAAAGAATAGGATTCCATTTATTGTAAGCATCACAGTTAATTTTTTACCAAAATTCCAACCCTAAAGCTTTTGGGGAGTTACTCTTGAAAAACAATGAGACACAACAAACCCATGGTTAAATGAGCTAAATTATGATGATCTGTCTGATGCTCCCATGTAGAATTAAGAAGAAACATTTTCTAAAATGTGTGTTGATTTACAATCATTAATTCCTTTCTTCATTTAAACATATAATTATTCTTGACATGTTTATTTCTAATCAAAGACCATTTAAGATATTGAAAGAAATTAAACAGCACTCACTTAACAATGTGTGTTCAGGACTCCTTCATCCCCCCAAATATACACACCAATTACCTTACCTTTTGCAGTGACTCTGCTATCCCAAAGAATCCCAATGTGCTCGGCAAATATAATTAACAATAAGGCATGTCAACGTCCACTGTTGATATGCAACTGCTAATTCTGAAGCTGTCAGCACTTGGCAATACTGTGTAAATGTTTAAAACTAAAGTGAAGAATTGGTTATCAGTCTAGGGGGCAAATATAATCATTGAACTTGGAATTTGATCGGGATTAAGCCCTGGGGTTTACAGCCCTGCTCTTCTTACTGCATTCCCATGGTATCTTGATGGTTAGCATCCTTCCACTGCACAATGGATAATGATGTTTGATTGGGTGACTGCATCAGAAGGAAGGACAATACACAATGAACAAGCCTGGTTTATGTTTTCCTTTATTGTTTGGCTTTTTTAAATATGAGAGTTCAAATATTATACCAAAATACTGATTGGTATAATTAAAAGGAAAGCAGTTTTGGGGTAGGGATAGGTAGGCTGGTTGCAGCTGTAGCATCTGGAAGCTGCTCACTCCACGTCCTTTCTGGACATGCCCCTTTGAAGGGATTATCAGCAGCCAACTCCAGGCAGTCCCCCAGGTATCTGGCACGTTCCTGACACACTGCTGACAGTAAAATAAGTTGATCATTATAGCTACAGAGAGCTGACACTTTGGAAGAATCTCAGACTGGTCACTCAGGTTGTCCATATGGCCTGACATGCTGGTAGCCAACAAGGACTATCACAGGATCCACTAAAACACAGCCCAAGGCATTGCAGCTGAAATACCCAATGATTGCGTGGCTCACAAATTGTGTTTTATGAAACAATTAATGCTGTTTACTTTCCCTGGTTCTAAAAGAGGCTATGAGAATTCCTATGTTGTTCCAAAAATGTAAAACAGGATCAGCAGTAAAAGATGTTGAAGCAGCAGCGTTTCCCTGAGAAGCAGCCAACTTAGAAGTGGAATATGGATTAGTGTCATCAGGAGCAGCAGCAAGAGCTGCACAGGCAGTCTGATGGGGCACTTTCTTCTCACATCATTCTGAGGCTCTACAGCTGAGCCACTCAGAAAATCACAGCTGAAAAAATTTTGTCCAGAAATATCAAGCAGATTTGCACCTTCTCTACAGCCTGAATTTTACAGGTTACTGAATAAAGATGAATGAATATCTTATGTAGCAGGTGGAATTTCGATCTTCTGAAAAGAAAAAAATAGCTCCACTACCATAAACAGCAATGGCAAGAACTAGAGTTTGATGTGCCATACAGGGTCTTTGCAGAAGTCTATAATCTCTTGTCAGATGAGGAAAATAAAAGCTCTTTTTAAACAATTCAGTCAATCTCTTCTTTATTTAGTTTTTATTTTAATTTGCAAAAAATATGGGTGTTAAGTCTCTAATGTGACATAACAAAGAAACACTCAATGAATTTTCTTAACATGTCATTTTGATATTATTTAAATATTCTTATTAAGTATAAACACAAAATATGCTAGGAATCAGCCTCCCAGACTGATTCAGTGGCAGCATTAATTTCAGTCTCTAACTGGCTGTAGTCAACAAGCCTTCAGAGAGTTGTGAATCTACTTCTCTTAGTTGAAACTGGCCATCAAGTTCAAACTATAAAGGCAGCGATTACTGAATGATTGATGTCTGACTGGAAGACCAACCAATATTTATACTGTGAGTTTTTGAAGTGGCAAAAAGCTCCAAAAGCTCAATAATGTGGGTTTTTTGTTTCAATATTAAATCATTTGGAGTTACCATAGAGCAAATTTAGACCACCTGACAAGGTTCTGTTTCAAAAAAAGTATTCTGCAAGTCTGGGTTTACTTTCTAAGACGTCTCAAGGCAGGCACCTGAAATTGCAAGTACCAGAATACTTTGGAAAACATAAGCTTCTATTTCCAAAGCACAGAAAGTTATTATTCTTACTGACTTTCAGACATGAAAAAGCCTTATTTATTCACCACACATACTCAGAACCACATGATTACTTTCTTTGCCCTTGCCTGAATTGAGTTGGCTTTTCACAGTGTCCTTATTTCGGTCACTGAAGTTTGCTTCTATATAAATTTTTGTGATCTTATTCACATTCTAAAGAAGTTGAAGAATTCAAAGTAATAAGTTATCCAATATGAAGATCTTTATAATTTATCACTACAACATTAGCTTTAAAACCCCTTCATGCTACCTAAAAAGCTGCTAATTGTTTTGCAAAGACTCCTTGTCTTGACATTGAAAACCTTCTTGTGCTCTTCTGTTTAAGGTGAAATATCTCTGGCCATGAAGAGCCCAGCTCTGTAAGATGGAAAGGTAATGACAGAGTATGAAATTCTTGCTTGATCATCAACTGTCCATTCCATGGTGTAACATGGCTTTTACTGCCTGGCACATCCTGGGACCAGGTGAAAAACCAGACAATTCCTAATTTTAATACCAAAGAACAACTCTAACCAGAGAGTTCTTTTACCCCTGTGTGTTACTCCCTTGTGCCATCAGGAAACAAGGCAAACTTCTTATTCTTATCTTACAGATGAGAACAAATGCTGAGGAAGCAGGACCAAGTGGCCTATCAGATCTGGGGGTGACATCAATATCACAAGCAGGAGCTCATAACTTCCAAACCAGGCCAGTAACCTCCAACTGTGATCATAAGTCCCCATAAAAATAATCAAATTGACCACACAGTCATAATAACTGTGCATTTAGCATTTAAATTAGCCAGTTTGTTATTACAATTACAAGTTTAATCTGAATTCTGTGTGTGTAATAAAATTTAGACATACCTCAAATATGTTTATGTTTCTCAGAGTACAATTTTTAGTTTCTTGACACTCTGTAGATGTCAGGAAAGGGTTACTGTGATTCCTATGTCTTTTAATATGCCCTAAACGTAAGTGAACCAAGATGAAAAAATCCAAGAACCAAAGGCAATCTCATAATCCATACTCTCTGTGTTCTAGATGGGAGAAATTATCTGTACTATATGCATGTTAGAACAGATCTATTTTCCATCTGCTACATTTTCCCCCCTTCAAACTGTACTCCCTCTGTTGGTATAATCAAAAGATGGTCAGTTGTCCTCAAAGAGAAAAATACAGTCAACATCCAAATTTATACATTTCATCCTATATTTTTTAGCAAAATACACCAAAAATTGACATAATTATTATAGATTCTTAGAAACGAGTTAGGCCTCAATAGTTAACTACCTCATTTTATTCTAAAATTCAACAAACTCTGAGAAAATCTCTTTTTTTATACAATCTTTTGGATATGTCATTTGCCATTTATATTTGATGGCCTTAAGGAAAAAAAGTTACAAAAAGGTATTAATGCAAGATAATAAAGCTGCATTCTATAAATCTATAGCAGCTTACAGTAATCATTAAAGCATGCAAAACTCTTTCATCTATTCAAAAATATGCAGTGCACAGAATGCCTGCTAAGGTGCATGACAAGTCAGAGTTAAATATATATTAATAAATGAATTAGCTTCATAAATAATAGCCATAATGACATTTTAGGAGACAATAAGTCTGAGGATTGTCAGAAAATGGTTGATGTATGAGCTTCACGTCTCAGTGATTCTTCAAAATGAATAGGCTTTGCGAGATAGTTCAGACCCACGACCAGCCTATTTCCTTGAATAATTTACTTGTTGTCAATTTGTACAGCCACATTACACATGCAAATTGTGCTGCCTGTGCAAACACCACTTGGAGATGATAAAAACAAATTTACGAAGGCTATAGAGGAAGGATTTATTTCACTTTCTCGCCCAGGTCAAGCAATACATGTATCTGACGATTGTGTGTACCCAATTTTGTTGTAATTATATCAGCAAATTATTCTTTATAATCTTATTATTTTTAGCAGTCTCCTTGTGCTTGGGATAATTAGCTTTCTTCACTCAGTGTAAAAACAATTCAACTTGCCAGCTAGGCAGGGCACAGCTCCATTATCTGTTTTGGGTTTAAATTTATTCCCTATATTCTTGGACACTTTGTGTAAATTAAAAATTTCATAGTCCCTAATACTGTACACGCTGTTCATTCAGTGATGAATTAAGGTCCCTAAACCTCTACGTTTGCTATTAGATATCTCACCCACTTTATATGTTAATCTGTGCTAATGAATTCCACAACCCCTAGCCACAGCGAGATGACTAAAATTATTACCACTTACAGAGATATGCCTTTTTCATTTAAAGTTCAATTCAAATTGCTCCCATAAACAGTCTGCCACACAAAGATACCTCCTTTAAAGAAGAGTTACTTACCTGTAAGTAGAGTTCTCTGAAGGTAGCACTATCTTTGGATACACATTCCTCAGCCACGTGACCCCTGGTTTGTGGCAGGGGGGAGTGGATCCATCCCTTGATAGTTAAGACTTTTTCCTCAAGGCACTTCATTACCTCTGCAGCCCCCGTGCCTCAAGGGTTGTTTATAATCACAGCCTGTCAACACCACCACCCCTCACTTTTGGGAGGCCCTGGACCAGGCTGAAGAGCAGAGAGGCTCCTTAGAGTGCTGGCCATTGTGTTGAGGGAACATCTACACAGCAGCTCTGTACTGAGCAAGTCTCAGGTGTGTGTCTCCTTCTCTCTCAGGATTGCTACCTATGAGCCTTCACGGCAAGAACAGCAAATCCAGTGAAACAAAAACACAGAAGGCAATGAAAAAACTGGCATGGAATTACATGTGTAGCACAAGAGTCACCCAGCTGTCAGCTTGCCCATGGAGCAGCTCCTTGCACTTCACAGAAAGCCTGGCTACACAACAAAAATTCTACTGCTCTTAAAAAGAAAATTATTACAATATTACAGTTTTCTCGGTAAAGGAGCACAGCAATACCCTCTGATGAGCGATTGTGTTTCAAACCAGTAGAGGGCATTGGCAGACACAGAGACCAAAGAGGTTCGTTACAGGAGCTTGAAAAATCAGCTGTCATTTATAAAAAGGAAACAATAGCACACTTCAAATACAGTACCAAGTATCAAAACCAGCCCTTCAAAGTTAAATCAACACAAAAATAAAACTACTGAGATTCTTATGAGACTTTCCAATTATATAGACCTTTATTGCAGTACAAATAGTAAACTAATTAATTTTACCTAATAACCTTGAAAAGTAGGTAAAATAGTGTTGTTTTTTTCCAAAACTAAACCAAGTAGAGGTTAAGTATTTTGTCCTAGCTCCATATCTGAGTGCCGCATGAGCTATAAGACTCACTCTTGTACTCCTAGATGACATTCATTAACACACAAAGCAAAACTCTCTGAGAGGTTAAGAAAACTGCTTTTTGACTCTTTTTGTGTAAAAACAGTGAGGTCATACTCCATTTGATGATATGGCAGAAGGGTGGTTCTCTTCTATTCCAGAGAAATGCATCCAAAATCCAAATCCACCATAAAGATTTTGTATTCATTACAACAAAACTGGGATTGATATATTTGGATCAATGAAATTTGTCCAATACTAGGTGAAGAACCTCATATTGCAGTAATTTACATGACTTCAGGTTCCATAAAACATATCCTGCACTCAAAATAACAAATGCAGCAGCAGAGGGGTCAGGTCAGAAAACAACAGTCCCCAGGCCCCAAGGAAATCCCAAGGGGATGAATAAATGCTATAACAAAACGAGAAGTGAACTTCACACCCTCACTGCCTACCCTTGCTGGGATCCAGTCAAGTCAGGTTAAGGTTGGTATGGGTACATCTACAACAGCTCATTTATGCTTTTGCCTTCTGCAAAAAAAAAAAAAAAATATTCTAGAGAACCCAGATCATCAGCACCTTGAAGTCCTTACACCTTTTTGTCAGATCTATACTGCAAAATCAATCTGTCTAATTGTTATTTGTTCCTTGGCTTGACCCTGTGAAATCTAGTGCAGCCCTGGCCAGTGTCTGTTGATGCCCTGAACATTCCAAACAGCCTCAAAACCTTCAGAGTTTATGCTCACAACAGACAAGGGTGATGAAAACTCCTCCACTTGTGAGGCAGAAAAGTTGAAAATACCTTGTTCATTCCTCACAGGAAGCGTGTGGCAAGAATGATAACTGAGCACAGATCTTCCAAGCTTCAATATGGAACTCTGAACAGAAGGTCCTGCTTCCTCCCTGAGCACTCACTGTGTTTTAGTGCTTTAGAGAAGCCTTTTTCAAAGAGTAGACCAAGCAACTTGTTCATGGGCTGCTGATGCTTAAAACCACAGACATTTCTTTCTGATCCTATGGTCAGAATTTTCATCAAAATGCAAACCTCAGAGGAGCAAGGACATTGTAAATGGTGCCAAGAAAATATTCTCATTAAAAGCTCAGAGCTTGCTGCTACATTAATCAGTTATATACTTCTCTAAAATAAGAAAATTTAGAAACATCTGGGCAGACTGGCTTAGATCTTACATAGCAGAATATGTGGGAAAAAGCCATCTGTAAACCTTTTAACTGACTTTAAATATTCATTTGACTGTAATTATTTCAAAGGATTGATAAAAAGTATATTTCAAGTTAGCAACAAATTTAAAGTTTAGGAAAGAAAACTTAGAGGCTACTTTATTGTCTTTACATCTCTCTTTAAAATCGTATTAATTTTCCTTTCCAACACTATTTTATTGTATTAAAATATAACCCTGCTAGAAAAATTTCTCATTATGTTGGCAAAAATGAATACAAGGTAGATAGTATACTAACACAATGACTGTAATCTGCTAATACAATAAGGCTTTCCTATTATGTTTAAACAAGAATCCAGTTCTTGATCATTTTGACATAGCTTGAAAACATCATCTCAAAAGGATAAATTGTAGCATATTTATATGCTTAAGAAGAAGTTTCTTATGTCCTCATTTACTGCTAAAAAACCAGATAATAATGCAAAATTTATGCTGGAGTAGATTTCATTTCTGCACTAGGAAAATGTATGTAATTTGTGGAAATAAGCACGTACAGGATTATTTGTGATTAGCTAGACCATGGCTTCAAACTCTTATCCAAGGGACTAGTTCAGGCTTTCAGTGGGTTCTGTAGCTGGTCTGAAAATGAGAGGTGCACTGTGACAACCTGCCATGGGCACCTGGCACGAACAGCCACCAGCTTTTCTGGTATCTGCCAACTCTGACCACTTCTGTGCCTGGTGCTCATTAAGGCAGTTTCAAAAAGAACCCCAAACACACCTGACACTACAGTATAACAACTAGCACTCACATTAGTATCAGTAACTACTCAACAGCAGCTAAAGGAAGAGATAAAGAGAAATAAAGGGAAAATTGCCTAGAATCTGAAAAAAATCATAGCAATCATGGAAGATTCAAATTAAACTTGATATTACATCTAATTGCAGTAGTTCTTCCTTCTAAAGTTCAAGTCGTTTTTAATAATACCTTCAGAAATATCTGAGGTATAATTACTGTGTTGTGCCAGTTTGATGTTCCATGAGAATCTCAGAGGCATGACTCGTTTCATTCATGAGAGTCATTGCTTGGCAGGTCTCCAGGACAGGAATTCAAGTGAGAAAGGAAGTTAGATCAGTTGACCAAAAGGAAATAAATCAGATTATTTGAATATTTGCTCAATGGGGAACAGAAGATTGCCATCAGAAAAATTTAACACTGAATCAAGTATTGGCCACAATAGCAGCCATCAGAAATTTGATGTTGGGACATCTGAGTTGGTCACAAGGTTGTGCTGCCTTCTATTTTCTTCTGCAGAAAAAAAGACTCCACACATTTTTTCAACACCAAAACCCAAAGCAAGTTGCAAATTCTGATAAGTAGCCAACAATCTCTTTTGCAGTTTCATCAAGCACTGACTTTGTGGACACAAATGCTTCCGAGCTAATGAAAGTCAGGCAGGAGCTCTTGCCACCATTTTTCCTATGGAAGAATCTGTGAGAAGTCAGAAATTTTTTTGTGGAAGGACTGGAGATTATCCTGAAAGTGTGGCTTTTAAAACGACAAACACAATTATTTTGCAATTATAAAATGAAATTAATGTGGATATTTGAGTACTTCATTTGTGTGTACTACCAGTGCCATTCTTGCTATGAATTGGTTGTGGATACTAAATAAGGAGTACGATGTTCAGATATAAATTGTGTCATGAAATTAAATTTGAAAATGTATCCCTACCAAGCATATAAATTTACAGGTCATAAGGATGTCACACACCTTTCAATTTTTTGAGAGTGTTCAAATTTGGTCACATTAAGAAAATATCATGCACCCTTAATGGTCTAACAGCTCACTAGAACAAATGGCAATGAATATCCTGTATCAATACAGTTATTAATTACCAGTTATCTGTGTACCAAATACAACCAATTATTCAATGTAAATAAAATAACTCTCTTAAAAATTGATTTCCCAGATGAGAGGAAAATCTAGTTAGCAAGCTGAGTGTGAAATTTACATGTAGTTCATGAAAAAGTGATTACTTACGGAATTAATTGATTTTAGAAATGAATCTGAGGATGTAAAATTATGGCATAAAAAGAAAACCAATCTGAAGATCTGATTTATGTCCATGAGAAAGGCATTTAGATTTTCCTTCCATGCACAGCCAATCCCAGAAGATGGGATCAACCAAGAAATTCCTACTCTAAGCCATATTCCCTATTATCCACCTTCACAACACTTGCCCTTTTCTCATTCTTCTTATGTTGTCCACAACTAGGTTGTGTCATGATTTGGGGACAAAAACTCCTTTCACAAAAGTCTCATTATCCTACTGAGATACAGTTTTTGACCTGTCAAACTGTCACTCAAAAGTACATCTTCTCACAAATTATTTCAGAGATGGGAAACCTCTTCTCTTTCAGACACATTTCAGTGCTAGTGATGTCAGCCTTATCCCTTCATCTCTTCCTTGTGCCTCCCTTCCTGTTGCTCTTCATATACAAGATGTTCTTGCTGAATCATATTCAGGCTGCTCCCAAATACTTGCGTCATCTGCCTCACCTATGAAAGCTGAATGGACAAGGTGTAACAGTCCTCCAGATAAACAAGCCCTTTGCTCTGCACAGACTTTGCATTTTTGTGGTTTTCTCTTTACTACATTAATCCAAGGCACTACTGGGAAGTTTGCAAGGATTTTTCAATTCTTGAAGAGTATGACCCTCGTCATTCCTTCCCAGCATAACCATTTTGGTGTGGTTTAACTACAAGGCACACTGTTGGAAGAGATGCCACAATCCTTTATGGCAGTAAGGATTGCTGTGCTTGATGCTTGTCTTTTTTCTGAAAGAATCTCAAGTCTGATGAGGAGCAGCTGAGGGAGCTGGGGATGTTTAGACTGAAGAAAAGCAGGTTCAGGGTTATCGCTCTCTACAACTCCTTGACAGGAGCTTGGAGCCAGACCGGCGTCAGGCTCTGTTCCCAGCGAACAAGGAACATGAGAGGAAATGGCCTTATGTTGCATCAATTGAGACTTAAGTTGGACATTAGGAGTAATTTCTTCACTGGAAGGGTGATGAACCATTGGAATGGGCTATCCAGGGAGGTAGCGGAGTCACCGGCTCTGGAGGCGCTCAAGGAAAGACTGGATGCAACACCCGGTGTCATGGTCTGGTTGACACAGTGCCTCTGGGTCATGGGTTGGACTGGGTAATCTCGGAGGCCTTTTCCAGTCTAAATGATTCTGTGACTCTTACAACTCCTGGCCGGCACACGTTGTCCCACCAGCTCCCCCGGGAGCGCTCCAAAGGGCGCAGCCATCACCCCGCTCCCCTCACAGCCACCCCAGCCCCGCCCAGCCCCGCCCGAGCCCGCCCCGCCCCGCTGCCATGGCAACCCGCGCGCCCGCCGATTGGCTGCGCCGCCCCGCCCGATTGGCTGCGCCGCCCCGCCCAATCCGCGCGCGGGGTGTTCCGGCGGTGCCAAGATGGCGGCCAGGTAAACACAGCCGCGGGCGGCGGGCGCGGGGCCGGGCGGGGGCA
>JACBWW010000010.1:27578288-27628885 GCA_020086605.1 Lanius collurio | reverse complement strand
CGGCAGCGCCCCCGGCCCTGCGAGAACTGGCGGGGGCACCGAGGGGGCTCCGGCAGCGCCGCCGGCCGTGTGGGGCCGTGCGGGGGCACCGAGGGGGCTCCGGCAGCGCCTCCGGCCGTGCGGGGGCACCGAGGGGGCTCCGGCAGCGCCCCCGGCCCTGCGGGGACTGGCCGGGCGGCGAGTGCCGGCTGCCTTCCCCCAGGGCGGTGGGGAGCCGCGTTTCCCTTCGAGTCGCTGCCTCCGCAGCGGGCCCCCCTCGCTCCCCCGGCCTGCCGCCTCCCCGGCCGGGCTCTTCCCTGTCGCGGCCCGGCGGCGAGGAGAGGTGGTCGTGCTGGAGCGGGAAGCTGCCCTTGTGGAAGGACGGGAGGCGTTTGCTGCAGTGTCGCCCCTAAACTGAAAGGAGCTATAAGCAAACGCACAGGGGCACAACTTTAAAGGACAAGGAGTGCGGGAAAAAAGAACCGGTATGGGGGAAAAAGCACCGCTAGTGTCAGCCTCTGTACTCAAATCGTCTGCTTGTTTCTGAAATAGTAAGTATTACAAGTTTTATAATGTGCTTGTGTAAAACATGTAATGATAGTTATGTAAGATAAGCTAAAGTATTTCTGATGACGTGTTTTGCTGTTTCTCTCTTCTGCAGGCAGTTTTTATCTTGGGATGGGTAATCTGGTGTCTTTGCAGTGACTTGAAGTGGTTTGGACTTGTTTAAACTGGAAGATGTGGAGTGGGCTGTTACCTCCAGGACTGAATGAAAGTGATGTAGATCTAAGTTCTGATGATGGAGACGAATCGCCTGATTGGTGTTCAAAGCAAGATGCAAGAGAAGACACTGAAAGAGTTCAGGAGACTGGACAGGAAAGTAATGCCAGCAGTGAACCTATTGTGGTACCAGTGACAGGTGAAGAAGGTGAATCTCAGACGTGCCCTCCTGGAGTTTCTGTAAATATCTGGAATGTATGTATCATTACACGTCTCCAAATGAGCATAATGCAGTGTACTCAAAGTTGAATTGCTGATTTTTAGACTAAAATAACTCAGTGGGAATAGGCAATATACAAATCTGAAATGAGATAAAATATGATCAGAGTATATACACCTTAGATTGTTTCAAGCAAGGTCATCAGGAATTTAGGAGGGAAGGGGTTAGGTGGTAGTTTGGTGGTGATTGAAAGCACAGCAAGGAGTTGTCATAACTATAGAGTTGCATAAAACTTGTGTTTTCAGTGGTTTATGGGCTCTGAGCTGCTTGGTAGGTGCTTTCTGCATTAGAAAGGGGTTTACAGCTCAGTGTATCAGGCACTGTGGGGATGCTGCAAACCTGGGAGGTGGAGGTGTGCTCTGCTGCTTGCTGTAGGGGTTAATTGCAAGCATTCAGACTCAAGAGTTCCTTATAACCTGAGTTTGCAGTTGCATGTAAAGACTGGGGAAAAAAACAAAGCTTTAACAAAACAATCTTGTGTTTTAGGCTTTGGATTTAAAATAAGAATTAGCAAAAAACAGTTGCCCTCTTACATCCATCAATCCTTGCAGGTCGCCTGCTGTGCAAAGACCATACTGTCACTAATTAGTGAAATGCAAACTGCCAGCTGGATGATAACAATACATGGAATAGCTCAGGAGTGCAGAACCAGCAAAATTGTCTTCTCTGTCACATCCCATGAGAGAACTGTCAGATCTGAACAGCCCTGAGATGTAGAGAGGACAGAAAGCCAGAGATAGGTGATGAAAGACTAGCACCAATTGCAGTGTAACACCATCAAAGTTGGATGTTCTCGATTTGTAAATTGGGATGTTATCGATAACACGTGGCACTGTGGATAATCAAACATTTCTCTAAGTAATATCTTCAAAATGAGGGAAAAATTAAAAATACTGACTTGCTTTTTCGTAATCCTGTAGAAATTTGTGGAGCTTCAGAAGAAACACCATGAAATGAAAATGCAAGCAAAAGAGGAAAACAGATGCCGAAAAAGAAAGCGCCGCCGAAAAGGTGGTTTTTTAATAATTAACAGAATTTTTTTTTTCAAATTGAATTAGTATCAATACATGCTGTTTTGTGGGCTTGGTATTTTTGGTTTTAGGTTTTTCTTTTTTCATGTGTTGTTTTGTTTGGTTTGGGATTTTTTTTAAATGAAGAATTGTATTCTAGTTGTTATCTAGGATTTTATTTTTCCACTTCTATACATCACTTGCAAGATTGTAGTGAGGTTGTAGATTGCTACATAGAATGCAAGTAATATATTTGTTCTCTTCTTAAACAAGGAGGTAAAACTTACTCAGTTAATACTGATTTATAATGGCTAAGGGTATTCCAGTTGTTCTGTAAAACTTGCATATTCTGTTTAAAACTTCACAGCTATTGTAGGAGTTTCTTACAGCTGAGTGGTTTAAATCCACATGATCATTGGGTAAAAATCCCAGTGTGTTGATCTTTCAAAGGAAATGTGACCAGTTAGAGCTGTCTTTGTCTTAACTTCATTGGATGCTGTGGGATATCACTATGTAATGTTGGATTTTTCTTTTTTTTTTTCCCCCTTTAGCAAAACAGAAAAAGACTGATGAAGTGGCTAAGAGGTATAACCAGGTCAATGGGATTACCTGAGGTCTGTTAGTAGCAGGCAAAACTTGTAATAAGCTTGACCACATTCATAGCCAAAGCCTAGCTTTGAGCACGGTGTAAAATATCTTTAAAATTTGTTTAGTGTCTCTGTTGGGCAGGCTGAATTTGTATGAGTGATTGCTTAATGGAGTGTTATTGCTTGATTTTAAAAATCAATGCAAGTTTATTATTTAATGCAACTTATAATAGATTTAATGTTCTTCCTACTAACTGCATACAGCCTCCTGTTCAGCCTGCTCCTTCCCTTCCTTTTCCTCTTTGGCAGTGTTAGGTTTATGGTTGGATTTGATATTAAAGGGCTTTTTCAACCTAAATGGATCTATTATTCTATCAGCTTGCTTTCAAGATTGTGAAATTACACTTACAAAGGGGAAGGAATAATTAATTTCTCTTCAGTTAAAAACTGAATGGGTGAAAAGACCATGTCTGCCAAATGGAAGAGTTTATTTTAGCTTTGGAAAGGATATTGCAAGTTGTGGAAAGGGAAGTGGTTATATTAATGACTTGTTTGTTTGTTTTTAGTAGTCAGCAGTTGGAAAATGAAGACAAATGGAAAGAACTTACACAATACTTTGGAATCAATGATAGATTTGAATCACCTGTGGATAGCAGAGCTCCACAAAAGGTGACTGTCAATACAAAGGCAGTGTCAGTTTGTGTTTGGCAGTAAAAGAACTTGAACTTAATGGAGATAGGAATAAAACTGAGGCTATTTGAGAGTAAAAGATCAAGTCCCTCTGAGAAATTTTGTGCACTTTTTAAATAAATGTCCTTGAATGGTTGCTGTGCTTTCTTTTAAGACAATATCCAGGCTTGTTTCCTGTCTAATTTTGTTTTCTCCCGTTGTGACAGAACTCTTCATATGTGTTGACTTTTTCTTTTGTTTCATCTTGTTTTACCTTTAAAATGTCTCGCATAAATCCTACAAGAATTAAAGGGGCAAAGCTAGCAAAGTTTGGACTGGGTTCATAACACATTCTGTTCATAAATATTACTGTGTAACTAGTCATATCTGAAATAATTGGCACACATGATGGATAAGTTAAGAATCTCATTATATTCTGAGTTTCTGGTAGCACTGTTGGTTCTGTAGTTTTTCTTATAAAGTTCTCTGTAAGTTCTGTGACATGAACTGTTCAGTTAGCTTCCTTTATAATAATTTTTGTATTTTTCATTTTCTTAGAGTAAGTTTCTACATGTAGGTCATGAGGATTTGTTTGCTTCTTACTTTTGGTGCCTATTTAGTTATCATTAAACTGCTCAGGATAGATCTGGAATGAGGCCCAAAGTGTTAAAATGCAGATGGTTTCCTTGTAATTTCAGGGATTTTATCCCTAGTGGAAGATATGTCTCATTATTCTTGGAAAAGGCATCTTAACAGAATTTGCCATCGCTGCAACTTCCAATTGTGCAGTTTTTTTCATCTGCCACCTGAAATAAAGTGCAGTGTTTGCAGATCGCTGTTTCTCAGGAGTTCCAGTAGCTTTTTCACTTTTATCTCTTAAAAAAGTGTATTTTATGAAACTATCAAATGTGTTTTCTTTAGCTTCCCTAATACTTAAAACCAGTGAAATTGTAAATTGTCTTTTGTTAAGAGAGTGAACTTTTTTGTGAAATTCTGAAGTCAGTGCCTACTGCTCTGCTACCCTTCTGTATTCCATCAGAAGTTTCCAACTCTATTTTCCAGGAAATATTTACTTTCTGTTGTTACATTATTTGTAAGTGTTGCCATTAAACAAGTTATGTTACATTGATTGTAACCTCAGAAAATAAGAAAACAACCTTTAAATCCTGAAGCTTTTTCATTGTTTTCCATAGGGCTGCTAGAATTTTTAATTTATTAGCACAGTGGAGTGGCTTTGTGCCAGAACTCTGTTTTTTGGATAATGATAAGATCTTAGAACTGTAACGATACAGTGGTAATTGCTATTCTTCATGTTACTTGACACATATATTTCACATTTTGTTTAGAAAGCTCCAGGGATGGAAGAGATAAGCCAGATCTTCAGATGAAATTTTATTGTGACAGGCATAAACTAGCCCGTGTAATTTTTTTAACCTATAGTATTATCCTGCACACAAGGTGGAACTAATGCAATGATTTGTGCTCAGGCAGCCTCTCAGTGAATTCTTAATTATACTGTCCATTACAATACACACACAGAGTGATTAGTGGTACACAGAAATTACAGGTTTATGCAGTGTCTTAAAGAATTTTATGAAAGAAACATTTTTAGAAAGGAGGTACTCCCTTTAAATATGTTCTTTTTGTTCCAAAGGTATTTACTTTTTTTTTTTTATTTCCTAGTCTGGCCTTGAACTGAGCATAGAGAAATGTGTGGCTGAAGGTGACATTGCCAAGGCTGAGGAGCTGAGTGACAGATTAGCCATTCGTGAGGTAAGTGGGCTGTTACCAAAAACTCTGAGGGTTCATTTAGTTATGCACATCTGGACTAAAAGTGTCCTGACTAAAAGAGCATTGAAGATTGTTTCCTGAGTAGATTCCTGTCAGTGATTGAAGGACTTTGCTGCTGATGGAGCAATGCTTGGGTAGCTGTATCTCTGTTTAAGAATTGAGAATACAGCCATGAACTATCCCAAGTAACTTTGCTTTAGAGCCTTGCTGCTCACTCCACAGCTCTGAGGAGTTGGTAACTGGTCATCTGTATTGAGCTTTTGATTTTTCTCCCTGTTGCAAGCCAAAAGGACAGGAGTGGGACATTCCCTTCCTTTCAGTTCCCTGTACCTCATATTTTTTTTGCATTACCTCACCTATAAGCCTGGGAAGTCTGAAGACAGGTAGAGATTTAGCAAGCCTAGAGCAAATAAGGACATGTGAACCCCAAGCTGTGCCTATACTTTTTTTCCTGTGTATTCATGTGGTCAGGAGTTGGTGGCTGGAAGAATTCTGAAGAAGAGTGGGAGTAGGTGGTTGTCAAATACACTACTGTAGCCTTAGAACTGTGTTGAACTTTTTTTTCCCCTCCTTGTCATAATAATTGTTTAGTGTATAAATACATATCTCAAAACAAATCCAGGGAAACACCGTTTTTTCAAGATGTTGTCTTGTTAGTTGGTATATCTGCGTGATTTCATGGAAGCTACATTCTCTTTGCCACAAAATGGGGCCTTTTAAATCTGATGTACTGCATAGTGAATATTTAAAACTGGTGAGGAATCTTGTCAGACAGCTCTGGTAATTTCATGTAGGAAATTGTTAAATGGGTGCACTTCTGGTCGGTGGTAGCAGCTGAAGTAGCTAACATCCATGAAGGCTGTTTTGCCCACTGCTAGTTGTGCATAGGGGAGAAAATGCAGACAAAAAAAAACTAGGATAGAAAGATAGTTAAATAGTTTTGAAGCCAGGTAAGAAAGAAAAGTGCTGTTTCAGTGAGTGGAGAATCAATCATTTTTAAGTCATTTGAGTTGTATGACTTAAATTATAAAACTTCAAGATTTATACTAAAAATTAATTATATAATTTTTGCTTTCATTCCTTTATCTTGCATATTCTTCCATCTTCACAGAGGTAATGGGAATTTTCTGTCCACTGTACATGCTTGCAAAATTCAAAGGTATTAGAAAAGGATTAGGAAAGCAAAGACTAATTTTGACTGCTTCTCATTCTCATACAAATATTTTAAATGTTTCTTAAACACAGTGTTTTAAACTAAGCTTTAATGTAAAATTGCAGATTTAAATCTGTTTAATGCAATGTATTACAGTATTGTTATGGCTTCAAAAACAGATAGCTTTTGAAGTGGGAAATACAGTTCTTAAGGTTCTCTGAGGTTAGGTAAAAGTAACTGTTCCTCAGTGAGTGTTCTTACAGAATCATTAAACTCCTCCATTTAGTCACTCAGGGCACTTTCTAATGACTGGACTCTTATCTGCCTTGTCACCAGTGATCACAAACTTCAATGTGCAAAGATAACAGCTATTGAAAGTGGTAGGAATGTGTCCTGATGTTCCCTTTAAGTCTGACCAGCTTCTGACTGTTTTATTACCTTTCATGTGTACAACATGAAAAACACTTGCTGTTCTCCTTCACAAATGTCATTATCCCATCTCCTCTAAAGTGGTTGGAATATTATAATCAATAAAACATACTGAGGTTCTAGTGCAAATTGTTTGACAATAAAAACAAATTAATGTAAGAAGTTTTAAGGTTTTGTAATATTTATGATAAACTGTTATCTGATTTTGGTAGCCATGGGATTATACAACATCTAGTATATCCCAGGTGCTACTGCAGTGTATTATTATTTGTGGAACATTAGCTCCAAATTGTTGACTTTCAAATATTAGCATGTTGTAATTCTGAAAACAAAATACTTGAAACATTATTAGTATTCACAGCCTTGACTTGGTTTTGGTTAAGTGGGTTTATCTGAACAAATAGTATGTTGAAAGAAGGAAAACTCAAATGACTGGCTTGATCTCTCATGAGGAGTTCTGTCGAGGCAGAATCCATGTTGAATTCACTGGGGTTCTCTGCTCTTGTAAAGATGTGCTCCATTGCTTCCTGCAAGGCTCATTTTTCTTTGCCATCTTCAGAAGTGCTTTTTTTTCTATTTTAATGGATCTTTTAAAATACTTTTTTCCTAAGGAAATTGTTCTAAGAGTGACTGTTTCAGGGAAGAGCTATAAAAAGAGAATTTGTTTATGGAAGAGGTTGATTGAACATTCATTGTTTTGTATACAAGTACACTTAACAATATACTGCTTTCATGTTGTATATATTGATTCATAGCTACTTTTCTCTCAGCAATTTACAGAAATGTCCATTTTAAAATACAATACCTCTAAGAAATGAGTTAATTTTTAAATTATGTGGCTATTTGTATCCCTCTAACTTCCAAATGCAGCACAACTCTGTGAGCAAGTCAGGCATGGAACCATACTCTGGCTGTATTGAAGTACCACTTCTGAAGTCTGCAGTAATAAGTAGATGAATTATTGTTCTTTTATCTCAACTTCATCTCTTTATGTATAGTTTTCATTTTTCTTGAGCGGTGTTACAGGGCTGGGGACAGAGAGTGTGTGAGAAACAGCTATCTTCTGTTTGGTGTGCAGCCCCCCTTGCAGCCATGTGAGAAATGTTCAGTGGGTAGGTGTTCTTTTTGAAATCAGGTGTATGGGGTTTTAATCGGCACCATTTTCTTTTGCAAGAAGCAGTGACTGGAACCTGCTGATAAAGCTTTTGCTTTGAGGCACAGATCCCAGAGTTCTTAAAGCCGTTTCCTGCCTTAATAAGTGAAACTAATTTTTGATGTATAACATTTATAAGCCTGTGAAACTGATAGGGCAGCTTCAGTATTTAGAAAAATGAAGCCAAAAATAAACAGATGATGAGTATAGACGGTAAAAACATGTCCTAAAAAGCAAAGGAATGTCAAAATGATGCTGTCAATATCCTGTCTTTATGACACAGTGAGAAAAGGTTTTTTAAAATCAGATTCATTTAAAACCAGTAATGACTTAGGCAATATGCATAATCTAGCAGCCGTCAGTGCATCATGGAATTTTACATTCTGAAAACCTAAATGATACTGCTTTAAGGTTTTGGGTCTTCAGTTTCCAAGTGGTACTTGTTGCAGGTTCTTTAAGGAAAATGTTATTGCACTGCTGTAGATGAGGCTTTGGGCAATATATTATTGTTTGTTTTCTTTGCTTTGACAAATGCACACAAGTGCTGATTTTATAACAAAACAACTCAGTCCAGGAGTGTTCCAGGTTTTGGAGTGAGGGTTAGAACTTGGATACCTCCTGCTCTATTTAGGCTCTGTTTAGTAGTGGCTGCTTGGCAGATTCATATGTAGCTTTCGAGACTGGCTCCTGTGTTCCCCCTTTTTTATTTGGCATTGCATTTCTATTTTAAAAATTAACTGTATGTACATAATGCTGCCGAATATTCTGCTGATCTCTGGGCAAACCTCACTACAAAGCATTACCCCTTGTCTCCTGTTGTCAGTTATCAGGGTAGCAGATCTCTACCTGTGGCATCCTTGGCCATCCCCACAGCACATTCTCTAGTGCAGTGTTCTGCTTCACTGGTTGGGGATCCTGAAATTCTTGATTTCATTATTTTATACAAGAGTTAAGTTTTTCCTGAAAAAAAATATGGGCATCTCTGCATTATGTTGTACAGAACAGTTTAGGCCTCCAGTAACTCTGTTCCTTCAGCTTCTGGCTGGAGCACTGGAGTGCTGTGATGCAGTTACAGTGTCCAAGATCAGCCCTGCTTTGATAAATGCCTTGGGCAACAGCATCATGCAGGTGGGCCATACTCCTTAAGTTAAGTCACTCTAGATCTTCAAGCATGGACTATTGAATTATGTCTTTAATTACAGTACAGTACTATGAGTATTAAGTAACTAAGCAATTCATTGCAATGTGCATGGAACAATAGACACAGTTAGTGTTTATTATTGTACTCCAGTTGCTGTCTTTGTTACCACATTCCAGGGCTTCCAGCATTGGCAGAGCCCTTCGTGTTTTGTAGTTGAGCTTCTCAGATGTAGACTGGCACACCTGAAGCTATTGTTTGAACATTGCATTTAAGGATGACTTTTTAACTTGGGAGATGCCAATAGAAATGTTAATGTAGGAGTTACCCAAAAAATTCTGAGCCTTTTAGAATGAAGGTTATTAAGAGAATAAAGTTTATGTGAACACTTATCTGGACTGAAATTACATGATTTTTTTGTGATGCCTGAGGGTAGGATAGCTGAGATCTAATAGTAGCAGGTACTTGGATATGGAGCTGGGAACAGACACTTGGAATTATGTCAAAATTTTAATGCTTTGTAGAAATCTTTCTGGAATACTATCTTGAGATGTAATTAAATTGTTCCTACTGTGTTAGTGGGAATCCATCTAGATTTTTTTAAAGAATAGATGTTGATAAATTATAACACTGTGACTGTGCATAGCTGGATGTGTTCATCCCTTTGAGTAAGGATGGTATGTGCAGATATCTGGTAATTCCACTCTGCTATAAATCAGTTTCAATTTGGAGTGATATTTGTAAAAATTGTTTTCGTACGTAAACCAAAAAATCTTAAAAGGTTCCCCCCCACCGCACCTTAAATATATTTTCCAAGTTTTTTTTCCTCCCTAGAGGAAGAGGGTTTTTTAACATAGTGCTTTTGTGCTCAAATCATGGTTTGGTGTCTCAAAAAGCAGAATGCAGATTTCTTATTGCTCTAATATTGTGAGAACTAATCTGACTAAAGCTCAGACTTTGCACTTGTTGGTGTTTTTTCTGTGAGGTACCTGGTAGGTAGGTGCCACATTGTGTAAGAACACATCAACCCAAAGACTGTAACTTGAACATGATAAAATAATCTTGGCCATATTAAATTTACCTGTTAAAAGTAACTTTTAAAATATTTTGTAATTTAGTGTGCTAAATTGCTGTAGCACTTGCCAGTCTCTAAATAGCACAGACTTTGTGACAACACTTCTTTAGTGCTTGGCTTAGTGGCTTCTGGCATTTTGGGGAAAGACTTAGAAAGCTGCAGTTTATAGAGACACTGGTATTCAGTCAAACTTAAATGGAAGATCTACATCATAATTGATGAAATTAATTGGCTATTCACTGGAATATCCTCATGCTACAGCAAGATCAGTCCTGCTGTTGTCTTCAAAATTTGATGCATCAGTTTTGACCATTCTGTCATGATCAAATTAGTGTCTTCTGACTGCAAGTAACCTCTAGTCATATAAATTAGAAAGGGAAGTACACAAGGCAGTTTGTGGGTCGTAAACCATTTTGGAAACTGATTTCCATGTGACAGCCTGGGTAGGGTGTGATTGATTGTGATGACATTACTGTCAGATACGGACAGGAGTTAGAACTTGATGTTGGTAAAATAAAATTTCTAAGTTCTGTGCAATGTTCACAATTTCTCACAGTGTTTTTAGGTACCTGAAGTTATGCAATTTTATGTGGAGTGTAACCAAGCACAAATTAACTTGGAACTCTTGTTGTTGAAGAACTGCCCCCTCCTACCCCCAAAAAAAGAAAGAAAACAAAAAAGAGGGTTTTTATCTATGAAGGATTTCCTTTCTTACCTTAGTGAAGGTGCTTCCAAATATTCATCTTTATTGAGGTGGTTTTCTTTTAACCTTTGGAACATGGCAGGGTTATCACCTAGAATTACATTCTTCTGCTCCCTTAATTATGTATATCTTTTCCTTAACAAACCTTAAAAAAAGATTTCAGATGTTACAAGTCTAATTAAAGAGACAGACAAAGCACAGTTTATACTGTAGATTTTTTCTGCAGTTCAATTAATCAGCATGTTTTCTCTTTTAATTAAAACCATTTTAGTAAATTAAAGCCCACAGCAAAACACATATATAATTTGTTTGTAATTAGCTCTTAATTGGTGGTAGTTGAAGCTTAGCACCCTTGGTTTCTTTCTTCATGATTGCCATTTTATTAGCAGCCAGTCATTAATTAATCTTTTTTTCTAATTAGCTTATAAAACTGTTGATGGCACATTATTGTAAATGTGATTTTAAGTTCAAAGCTTGTTAATAAGCTTTCTTACTTAGAAGAACAGAGATAAAGAAATTGCTGAAAACAGTACTACAGTTCTTTTTTTAAAACTGCCTTTGTTATAAGGGGGCTCTGTAAAGCATCTAACAGCTTATGGTTAATTTTTTAATGCTGTGTTTTCTCATGAATGGAAGAAGTTACTTGCATTTAAATGTTTAAGTCTAGCAAAGAGCTTAATATTAGAACAGTTTTCTGTCCTTGCTCCATTACTGTGTCATCCAAATATAATATGATGTTGTAATACACAGCATAAAAATACAACAAAGGTATTACAAAGTATTTTACAGGGGAAGTTGAGCACATCATTGAAAGGGGACAATTTTCACTGCAAAATCCACTCGGTATTCTTGTTTGCTTTATATATTTTATATACGTCAGCAATGGATAACATTCCATAACATAAAAGGAGAAAATCATTGCTAGAGGCAAGCCTGAAATAACTAGATTCATATTTGATGAGAAACTGTAACACTATATTAAAAGGCTGTTTGGCTTCTCTGCTATGATCATAGGATATTTCAGGACCTGTTTGAATATAGATGTTTTGTTGGTGCTTTTGTAGGTTTAACATTTTGTATTTCATACCTCAGTATTTCTGGAGCTGTTCTTGATTTCGTTGTCTCAGTACTTGTATCACTCAGCGTCTACATTTTACAGTCCTATCTTAAAGACAAGTCTTTGCTTTGTGGTATTTAATGTTAAATATCCTGATTTGCAAGGAAGTTTTCTGGAAGTTACAGTAGATTCTGTTGTAACTTAATAAAAATGTTTACTCTTCTGCCTGAACTTTACATTCTGTTTCAACTTCAGCCATTTCTTTGCTTGTTTTAAAAGTGTTTTATGATGCTGTGCAAGAAACACTAGAAAGGGATAGCTGACAAGGAAAAAATTAAAAATTGGATAAAAAGTAAATGAATAATGTCATATTACTAAAAAGATGAGAGGCTAATTTGTGCCGACTTTTTGCTAATTTTGTTCAAGCCTCAAAATGAGGAGCTGTCACCCGTTCTGTGTAGCACTGATGACAGTGCCAATGATCCATGAAATAAGCTGCCGCTGGCTTTGTTCTGATAAGAATGAACAAATCTGCACAATGTACGGCTCCCAGAATCTCATTTTCATACTTGCATGCAGGCTAAAAGAAATAAGCTGTTTGCAGGCTTGATTAATCAGACATTTGAGGGTTTTTTGTCTCTTTGATCTCTTTCGTCTCCTAGGTAACTTGCTTGACATTAATGTTGAGCTTGAGTAAAGACAATCAGGAATTGTAGACCAAACTGATATAAAAATTAAAGACCTTAACACTTTAAGTACTCCAGTAATGGTTCTGCTTTACTTCAGAAAACATCTGTTTTCATTTAATTAAAGAACAAAAGAGAATGGCATAAATATTTTTCATAGAGACCTGTTATTCCTTAAAAAGTTAAAGTATGATAATTGGTATTTTTAAATAAATGCCTTGAAACTGTTCAAAAAGAAGCAAAGCTTCAGATATTTGTAACAAGGTAACAATTTCAGATGAGTAGGAAATTTTCATTTATGCTACATTAAACATCTAGAGTAAGATATTTGCCATGATTATTGGTCAACCTCAAAATGGAAAGGTCTTTGCCCTGTCAAAACTAAGTTGTTTTTTAAGTTTGTCTCAACATACACATAAATATAGTGTTACAAGGATGAACCATTATATCAGCTTTACTACCCAGTATGATTTACACACTTTAAACCTGTAAAATTGAAAGGAATTTAAAAAAAAAAATGTCGCAGTGCGTTTGCTTGAGGTTATGCAGACGCTTTTACAAATCTTCCAAGTGGCTGTAAAGATGAATGCCTCAAGGGTCTAGCCAGGGCCCTGCTTTTCCAACCAGCTAAAGCCCTTATCTTAAATCCAAGCAAAGTACCATTAATCTTTTTGAAAGACCTTTTATGGCTTTTAATATATCCCAAATTAGAACATTTTACACCCTTGGTTCCTGAAATATGGTGATAAAAAGCCTTTAGAGCTTAATTTTCCTTACTGCGTGCTCTGACCAATTTGCAGTTCTTTGTGATAATGTTTAGACACCTTAATTAAAATGCAGCAAAATATTGGATGTTCTATATGGAAAATGCTGATACTTTGACTACACAAGAAATTGTTGTATATATTTTTATTCATGCTTTCTGACTTCTTTTAAGATTGTATTTTATTGAGTTATCTGATGACCTGAAATGTTAGTGTGCTTTTTTTTTTTTTTTTAAATGTAGAATCCATTGACCAAGCTTTTATGGATTTCTTTTGGGGGGGAGCAGGGAGTGAAGATGTATGGGTTTGGGTAGGAGCAGAAGACATTTAATCTGACTAAAATGTTTGTGTGTGTTTATATACAACATTTGTTTTCATGTTTTGAAAATTTGAATCTATGTAGCCACAAAATTATAACAATGCTGCAAAATATTTCTGCTTTTACTTCCACATACGCTGCAGAGGATCTTATCCCTTTTTTTTCTGTACTTTTCAAAGATGGAAGAACTCATTCTGTCTTCCAGGAAATGCAGATAAAAAGCTTTTTCTGCAACACTCGTTTAGAGCTCATTTGTGTATATTTGTATGTGTGAGTGCTCAATAGGCTGCTAGAGTGTATTTTAAGGAAATGTTGTTATTCATCACATAGTTAAAGTTAATTTTCAGGTGTGGTTGGAGGTAAAATACCTTTACTAAAGCCATGGTTCTGCTGAATGACTTCAGCCATCAGATTGCTCTATTGTTTAAGCTAATAATTACTCCTGTTTTAATTTAAAAGTAAACATTTTTTGAATATTTTAGGTAAGTTTTCTTAAGCATTTTTATACTGCAAGTATATTAAGGTTAATAGCTGCCCTTAAATATTAAGTGACAGTGCAAATAAAAGAATGTTATATTTTAGTCTTTGACCTGAAATTCAGCAGTTCAGATGTTGGCATTGAATTACTGATAATAAAATGTGTTGATGCTCAGGGGAAAATTACATAGATAATACAAAAATTTGGAAGGAGCTGGTCACATTTTGTGCATCAAGCTGATTCCATATTTATGACCTTATAACACATGCAAATAGTGGATGAGAAACTTGTTCAGCATTTTTTTTTTCCTTTTTAAATATTATGCGTATGGAAATATCTATTTTGCTTTTGAACTGTTATGCTCATCTCCAAACTGCTTGTGTTGCCAGCATTTATAGCCTTAAACAAAGCACAAACTGATGTTGTGCTCACTGCCTTTCCTTGAAGGCTGCTGCAGAAAGGCTGCTTTCTTCATTCTTGAACCCTGAGAGTTCCATAATGTGGAATAGCTTATAGTGATGCTGGTTTGGGGTTTTTATTTTGCTTTGTAAACAAAATGATCACCTACCTATTGTGTGTTTGATGGGATAGTTGTGGAAAATGTGCCAGTGCATCTACAGTTGAACATGTGTTCTTGAGTTATCTCTCGTCGTACCTGGATAAAGCATTTCTCTGGATAAAGTGTAAATATTTGTCTGCCTAGATGCTGCAGATTATTCAAGTATATTGCCATTAATACTGGAACTTCAGCCAAGGTGTTAAAGAGTATTCTTGCCCTTGGATCTCCTGTTCTTTGATGCTCCCATGACATTTTGGGTGAAATTTAGAATATCCAGTCAGAAACATGTTTGCTAATTTCAGTAGGTTTGGATGTGGATTGAATGAAAACCTGTTTGTCCACATCAGTTTGTAGCAATTTGGAGTAAATGAATTGCATTGCTTGTCTTGGAGAATAGCAGTAACTTTTGAGAACAAATTCCTTCATAATGCATAGTCAAGTCAAGACAGCAACCTCAAAATGTAACTACAACGAACAGGTTATGAATGCTGATTAAGGGGAATGAACTGGTCATAGTTCACAGGATCTTCCATTATATTTTTTTCTTTACTCTTCCCTGCCTTTCTCTCCTGCACTTGACATTCACTAAAGCGAACCTAATTCTCACAGTTTGCCTAAGTTTATGGAAGTAGAATTCACCTGCATGAAATGCTGGCATATTATCACCCTTACAATCTGAAAGCTTGTGAAGTGGAGACAGACACTAAGGATACTGCATCATTTATTTTTGGACAGACTGATTAAAACATGTCTAGTGGCTCTACTGAAAAATGTGTGGTGGTAGCAGCTCTTCCTGTATGAAACTGTGGTTTTGGGTGTTTTTGATACTGGTAAGACTTGATTTTATTGTGTTAGCATAGCTGAGGTCACAGACTGGTGCTAGTAATGGAGACTCTGTGTATATGCCTGTGTATGTAAAACAAACAAACAAAAGCATCCAGTGAGCTGTTACCCTTTGCTTTTATTTTGGAAATGAAGGATTTGGTGAAAAGGATTGCTTGCCCCAGAATCCTCCTGCCTTTGTATTTCCCTCAAGGGACATTCTTGTTTGTCCAGTCTGGTAGTCCATCGTCAGCCTAATATTTGAAAGATATTTTAGTATCTATTGACTTTTGAGAAACAATATCAGACCAAGTAATTTGTGAGGCTTAAATTTCATATGAGCCATTTGCATCTAATCAGTTTTCCTTTGTTCCTTTTCATGTCTTAGCTTGGTGTGAAAATTGCCAAAGCTGCCGCTTGCCGCAACTTTGTAAAAGCCAAGCAAGAAGCAGAGGCTGCCCAAGAAGCTCAAAAGAAAAAAAAGCTTGCTTGGGGGTAAGTCATTTGAGTATGGAATTAAACATTTGTGGTTTCATTGGCACTAAGTGGGCACAATAAAATGTCAGTTAAATGTTTTCTTAGTTGAAATAGGCTTGTGCTAATCTTATTTGTTTAGTTTAACCCTGTTGGGTTTTGGTGGGCTTTTTTAGGAGTGAATCAGACCTAAGTGCAGAGGCTTTATCAGAAATAAAGTGGTGGTTGTATGGCTATATTTGTCTTCATGTCCTTATTACAGGATTAAAAATAAGTTTTTATTTTTGTTGTTGTTAGGAATAACATGGTTAAATACCTGAAACACATACACTCATGATTCCTGATGTGGGTTTTGTGCTCTGTNTGGTGGCTCTGCAGTTTCACTGAGCAGTGTTGATGCTCCTTGTGCGCTTCTCACTCAGGTGCCACATTTTCATTTCTGCCACCATCTCATGTTTTTGCAATTCTATTGTGTTTTAAGGCCTACACAAGAAGTTCTTTTATCAGCTCCTGTGATAAAATACAGCCAGTTTGAAGTTTGACAACAGCATACTAATACAATTACTGGTACTTCTTAATACCACATTCCTGAGCTCCTTAACTGAAGAGTGGCTGCAGGGACAGTTTGACAGATAAAAACATATATATAGTTGTAAGAGTTTTAATAGTTTTTTGCCTGCAACCATAATCTGTATCATTATTTTTTTAGTTTAATTCTGTTGGACAAGTTTCAAAGATAAATATGGTGTGTAATAAGTCTTTGCAACCTCTAATTTGTGAAGGAGTGTCTGTCCAGTTAATACTTGCTCATTGAAGCAAGGGGTTTTGAAATAGCTGAAGTACGAACTGTAATTACTGATGTCTGTTTCCTATTCACCTATGGCTTCTGGCATTTGATCAAAAACTGTAATGTATTGCTTAATCTCAAAGCATTCCCCACTTTCAAAAATATTTACCTCATGAGAATTGCAAAGCACTAAATGACCTTAGCAAAACCAGAGTAGATTTTTATTTGGCATTGATCATATGTAGCTAATCCACCAACAAGTATTTTCCCTATTATTTTTGAATGTTGGTAATTTAGATAGGGAAGTGTCTATAGTGTACCTTTAGTGCAAGCTTAAAGCATCTTAAAATGTATTAAATATATTAATAATAGGGTTGGATTTTTACTTCACAAATGGGGTGGCTAAAAAGAGTAGTACAAAGATTGAGCAATTCATGGGCGGGCAAACTTCTGGCTGGCAGCAAAGTGGTGAGTGGAAGGAATCTCCTGGTTTGTTTGTAACGGAGAGAAATCAGTCTCTAATGCTGAACAATTTTGAGGCAGGTGCCCAAACCTCTTTGAAAGGCATTGGGAATTGGGCACCTCATTACCATCTGTCCCACCGAGAGAACAAGTGAACTGGGATATTGGATGTAGATGTTCCAAGCATCACAAGAGTAAGTAAAAGCCCGAGTTTCATTTGAGAAAAGTTGTCATCTATCTTGGTGAAAAATGCCTGCATTGCTTTGATCTGCCTCCAGCTGTGTTTATTTTACTATCAAATCTTGTCTTCCCAGTTTCTGTGGGATTGTAACAGAGTTGAGAGGTTTTTATTTCTTTACTTGGAATCAGACCTGGAATAAAACATTTTATCCTCAAAAAGCATAGGAGTTAAAAAGATACTAATAAATGCCAACAGCCAGCTTTATGAAAGGATTTTACTACATTTTACAGATTTTACATGTGATTGTGCTCATCATGCTCATTCTTTGATATTGAATCACCATCCTGACTTAAACAGCGTGTTCTTTGCTCTTGGAGTTTCCTGGGTGTGCTGGCTGCTTGACTCACAGATGGAGGTGACTTCAGATTGGCATGAAGTGACCACAGATTGAAATAAGCATTTGTATTTCTGTGTTACATGTCCTAATGAATCAGCCTTTGGCAGCTTTTGCTGTAACTGAGTAAAACAGATACAAGAGAAAAGATGGAAATAAGGGTTCTTACCTGAATGAGAACTGACTGCTTTCTGGTAGCCAAACAGGGAGTTTTGTTCATCCTTTTTCCACAGCCTGTCTGAAATGAACAATACATTAATGTAGCCCAAACAGCAAATTCAAATTTCAAGTCAAGTGTAGTGCTGCCTGTGGACTCTCTTGGCTACGTAGTGTTTATGGTATTTTAAGGGTTTCTCTGTGGAGAAGTGGTTGCTGACCTTGTCAGATCTTTAATGCTGAAATGCCAATTGGCCTCTACTGGCAGGGACCATTAATTCCAAGCTAGTAGTGCCCTGAATTTACCAGTACTGCTTGCTCTAAGAGAGAGAAAGAAAAATAATCTGCATCTTCTGTGATAACTCTGATTCTGTTGGATCATCTGCACCCGTGATGAAAAATCATCATGTTCTTTCATGAATTGAAAAGATTCCCAGTGTAACCAAGGATCACTGAGATTGTTTTAACATTGATTCCTCTTCTGTGGAATTTATGAAAATAGCTTTTCCACAGTTATATTTAAAGTATGTCAGCATCTCCTCAAACTGTGCTTTGTAATAGTACAGGATTCTAAGGAAGCCCTAAATAAAACTAGGTGTAATGTGGTAGTATAAAGTGTAAACATGCAAAGAACATCAGAAAGTTGACGTATCGCATGATTCAGCTTCTAATTACCATCAAACAATGTAG
The DNA here is from genome assembly GCA_020086605.1 of Lanius collurio. Taxonomy (NCBI): domain Eukaryota; kingdom Metazoa; phylum Chordata; class Aves; order Passeriformes; family Laniidae; genus Lanius; species Lanius collurio. Next base: position 27,610,369 of record JACBWW010000010.1, on the reverse strand, counting down.
GATGGAGCTTGTATTTTTTGCAAGTTAATGAAGAGAATGTTGAGAGCAGCCTGCTAGCAAGAGCTGTCCTCTGTGTTATCTGCTGGAGGAGTACACAAGCTGCAGAGGGGGAGAGTCAGGCAAACGGGTATTTCCAATTTGAATACTTCCTCTTTTTAGAAATATGTTTGTAAAATGTCCTCTACTCTCAGCACAGCAACGCCAAGGGCCTTTCCCACAGAAATACAGACATCACACAATGCTCTTTGTTAAGAATTGTTGCCTCTGCTTCTCTCACTATGTTTTTTGTTTATTTAACAAACAACACTTTAAAATATGCTTAGCTTCAGGTCACTTTAATTTTTAAAGAACAGCTCAGGGAAGGGATTTGGGTGCACTTTGTTAAGCAATAGCCCATTTTCCCCAGCTCTGTGGGGCTGCTGTTTCCTGCCATACCTTCAGCAGGCTTTTTAAAGATCTGTGTCACATCTCACAGCTTGGTGTGCACTGCCTGCCACTGGGGTCAGGCCTCAAGGTTACCCATCTCAGGTGTGTTTGAGCAGTTGCTGATTCCTTTCCAATCTCTTCTTCGTAAAGGAAAAGTGTCTTTTTTTAAAGCAGTCCTTTTTCATTGATCTGGTCTAGAATGTGCATCCACAAATAATTGCACAGAGCTAATTGGGGGTATGGTAGAGAATGGGTTGAGGAGTGAGAGCAAAAGGATGAGATTCCTGTAGAAGAGGAAAGAGGGAGGGAAAAATGTCTTATACTGACATTATCTCAAGGCATACTGTACTCAAGGACCCTGTGCTTCGTTTCAGTCTCACAGCATTTCTGTTGGAGTCACCTTTATTGTTTTGGATAGCTGGTGATAATGCTGGACACTGCTGTTGTTAAATGTAATTATGGATTTGAAGCATAGAATTATCTAATGAAATTAATTTTCTTTTCTGATTCAATCAAAAAGCCTTAGCTCTAGGAATATGTTGCCAGACTCTTTCATGATGCAAGTGGCACAATTTAGCCACAGACTAATCTCTGCAGATCATATTTTGCTGCCCTCAATCAAGAAGAGCCTTTACTCCAAAACGTGTCAAACTGGAACAAATAAGGGTGACAAAATTTGTATGAAAACAAAGGACTGGAGACATGGACCTGCATTTGCTATGGGGTGTGGGTATGAGCTCCTGTTTCAATGCTGGCTGCAGAAGAGTGTATAAATCTTTAAAATCTGAAGGCGAGTGTTAGGTGAATAAAATTAAACAGCAATGCTGTACTTGGTGCTGCCAAACAATCTAGCACTTAAATGCTGACAGAGCCTGGATAGGAGGAGATCTCCTACATTTTAACTGCCTGCAGGTGCCTGAGCTCTTCTGCATTAATTTTCGTTGGTCCCAGCACTGCATGTTGTCAGAGTTCTAGCAGGTGTTTACAGATCCTAAGAATGGGATTCACAGTGGATTAAAGGGGCTCCATCAAAAAAATCAGGGCCTTGGCTCTGAGGTTTCTGGAATATTTGCTTTTGCACAGTCTTGAGGAGCTGAAGTGGAATGAGTTGTGGAGAAGGGAGTGTTGTGAGATGGCCAGGCTTCAGATCCTGTTTGTTTGATGCAAGGAAAAGGGAATGTTGAGACAGGGGGTGGAGTGAGAATTAACTGAGAGCAGAAAAAGCTGGAGGACCAGAGATAAAGAAAGGCAAATGTCTTGTAGAAACTCTCCAGCTCCACTGATGTCAACGGTGAGAGTTTGTTAAAAAACAACGCTTGGTTCCTACAAGTTGAGGATGCATGACTTGCATTATTTAGGTACAGAGCAGTACTAAACACCTTCCTCAGGGCTCCCTGGATGTTGTTTATATTTCAGCATGTGACTGGTGATCTGTTTACCCACTGCTTTTCTGATCCCATATTTCCCCCCGCTTTCCCTTGCCCCCAGTCCTGGCCACTCCCTATGGGTTCCTGTACCCCAGCTCTGCCCACGTCCCCCCCTGTGCCCGGGTCACCAGGGCTCTCTGCCTCTGGGGGTCCCTGGGACAAGGTGTAAGATTAAAGGTCCTCTAAAACCCTCATGGGGAGACCCTTCTTGCCTCCTTCGCCCTCCCTGGTTGTAAGCCTGGAGCAAAACTGCAGAGCTGCCCAAAATGGGCTATGGGAGGGCCAAAATAGCCACACTGCCCTAAGCAGCCCTGCTGAGCTCTCAGGGAGAGCTGCAGCTTGCTAAACCAAACCTAGCATTACAACATGTCACCTCTGTGAAATTCAGCACAACTACTGCTGTCTTTACAAAGAAAGACTTTCCCAGAAATGGTTTTTTTATTGTTCAATGAGAGCTTATCACAGCTGCCACGTCCCTTTTGTTACTGTCACATAAGATAACCAGATGACTGCCACCAGAGGCTTACCAGTCACCACTGCCACCGCTGTACACTGACTGGTAAGAACTGGAAAAACTCCCAAACAGACCATGTAGGGCACATTTTTGGTGCCCACATGGAGAGCATGCACCTTCATCAGCAGAGTGCCTTAGTTTAGAAGGAGGAAGTTCATGGATTATGCAAAATGTTCAGGTCATCAGCATAACTGGGTGAGAACATTTCTGAAAATGTCTCCCTCTGGTCATGCAATATGGAATATAAAGCTGTAGCATAACCTCATGCCTGAGCTCCCTCTGGTGTAGGCAGAACATGTGCTGCTTGCACAGATAAATACTCCTGGCATTGGATTGCCCCTTAGTCAAATGCTGTTCATTCCTGTTGCATGGGCCATGCCCACAGAGTCAGGACCATTCACTCACAAGGGCCCAAGTATTGGGGTGAAGACTCCTTTTTTTCTTCCCAAGTGATAGCACAGACAGGTTAGGAAAGTTGGCCAAGGCTGTGGAGAGAATGACTCACAGGACAGAGAGAGCTGATCTCAGATAATTGTAACCAAGCACAGGCACCCTGACATTTGACTTTTACACCGTGAAAACCTGGCTGCAGCTCTTGTGACTCACACCTGCCCTGCTATGAGCACCTATTTTCTGCTGCTCATAACCCTCTGGTCTTACACCTTCTGCCTATGTCTTGTATTGAGTGTTTTAATTGACTTAATTATTCTCCTAAATAAATGTTAACTGGAACTTTATGAGCCATCATGTCCGCAAGGATGCAAAGTTTTATTGAAATAGGTTTTGGAGAATAATTGTTAGATATTCACAATTTTTCTTTTGTTATTTGTTGTGAAATCCATCCATTCTGATGACATTTTGAGAGCTGTGTAATCCTTGTTGCACTAATTTGCTGGTGCAATATGCCACAGCAAAAGATTTGCTTTACCAAGACTGAGCAGTTGCTTTGTTTGAAATTTCTTATAGAGCCCAGGATTTCAGATGGAGCATAATGGCACTGCAAATGTTAATGCACCTCAATTGATCCTTCCAGCACTGCTCAGCAGTGCAATTCATCCTCTAAGCAGAGAATCTTACTTCTGGAAAAAAATGAGTAGAAGTGCTTAGATCACATAGACTCCATTAGAAATAGGATGTCCATCTAATAATGGGGAAAAAAAAATGTGAATTCATCCTGAGGATAAATGGGCAGAGATCTATTGAAGCAAGCAGTCTTTTTATGTAAGTGGAGTTGCACATGTTTTCTCCAGGGATCAGTTCAGTCCACTTTGCCTTTGTAGTTTATGCTGAAATTCTTCAAGATAGGAAAAACTTGCAGAGTATTTGCATGTACTAAGTGCCTGGCATAGGTCAGAGTCTTTACTTTTCACTTTTGCTAGCAGTACAGTCATTTAAAATTAAAGAAAAAAAATAAAACAAGTAATTAATCCTGTATGAATGTTCAAACATTCAGTTACTAAGAGTTATTTTCTCCCTCTAGACCTTGGACTTCCTCTGTGTATGATCCAAGTAGGCAAGTAAAAGTCCTTCCAGGAAAATACAATTTTCAAGCACCCTGATTGTGCTATGATACTTTCTCTACCTGAATCTTTTTAGATAACAGGCATCATGCTGCCTTTCGTTTATTTATCTCTGATTGAAGAGCAGGGGAACATAGAAGTGGCAGTCAAGGAACATGTTAGAGGTGTGTATACATTTTGTGATAGTGAGATCAAGCAGAACTTGTAACAGGGAGAATTTACCTCATCTAGAAATTCAGCTGTGCTCGTAATAAGATCCTCCTTCACAAAGAGAAAAAGAACAATGTGGGAAAAAATATCTCCCCCACCTCCTTGAAAGGACAGTGTGATCTTGTTTTTAAGGTATGGAGTTGGACTCCGGATATTTTTCCATGGTCTTTTGCAGGCCAGACTCAGATCATCCTGTTCTCTGTCCAAGCTGGCAAGCAACCAGCCAGCTCCACTCCCAAATCTGTACAACCCTGTTAGTGTGGTGCTGTGTCCACTCCATTAAACCTTCTGAGAGTCCCTAAGCCTTGTTTGAAAAAACCTGGATAGACATTCCTCAGAAGAGCACAGTTCAGTATCCAGCACTGGCACCATTTCACTGTGAGACCCTGGAACAAGTGCTCTGAGCCAGCTTTGAGTCACCCAGAGCCATCCCAGAGCCCACTGTTAAAATGCTACTGATCTTTTAAAGGCTCCTGCTCAGCTGCAGCCTCTGCTTTTGCCAGAGGGTGTGTGCAAAGCCGCTCAAACTCTGACACTGCCTCCCAGGGAGGCTGTGGATGAACTCCTGCATTAACCCCTGAGCACAGGCATTCTCGTTTGGATCTGCTGGAAATTCAATTATTTATACAAACCCACTCGACACTTTAAGGGAGGATCAGTCAAGCCTGGGGTACCTCAGTGGCTGGGATATTTCCTTAGCTGTGGAAGGGTGTCCTCCAAACTCCAGTCCAGATGAGATGCTCAAAGTTCAACTGCTACCTACAGGGAGAACCCTTCTGAGGAAAGACCTCCTGTCTGGTCTGAGCAAAGTACCTATTTTTAGGCTTGTTTAATCTCAAGCTGCTTTCTCCACAGTTCAGCTGTTCAGGTCCTCTGTAAGGGGGTTACATGGTGAATTCTGCCATGATTTAGACAAAAATCTGTTCAAGAAGGAAGGATTGAGTCTGCTTTACATAGGCAGGTAAGTAAAGGTACATGGAAATCCCAATTTTCAAATCCTTTTAAAGTGGCATCTAAGACTGCTTCAAAAAGATGATTTTTTTTTTAACCTAACTTTTTAATTAGCATGTAATAAATTTTGTCTTTCCTCATGTGGGGAGAAGGAATGTAAAGGCAATTCTTGGATGTCATCATGAAATAAGTACCTCTGAAGAGGGCTGCACTCAGTTCAAAAGAGGCATGCACTTGAGAGCTCATAGGCCATACTTCCAAATTGTATTACAAGCTGGGTTTTAATTCTCTTCTAATTCTACGACAGGAAGATCAACAAGACAGTTATTTGCAGGAGATATTGGTCATAGAATCTAATTTAGAAATATTTATCTGATCTCTTGATGCTTCTTTAATGATGGGGTTTATGGGGTTGAAGAAGTCTATGAAATGAGCTATTTTTTTGGGAGAAAGGCAATGCTACCACTTGGCTTTTCTTCCCTAGGGAGGCTCTTGTCCTCCCTGAGGAGCCCAGCACTGCACAGGGAACAGCAGGGAGGTCCATATATGACAGGGAGGGTGGGTGGGGTGCAGAAGCAGCCAAATTTTTGCTTCAGCATAGCCTGGGAGCTGCTACGAAATGAGAAACAAAGGCTGTGTCTGGCCACACCTTGAGAGGACGGCAGCACCCACACAAACCGTGGCCAGCTCCAGCAGTGCCTCCTCCCTGCCCCTGTGCCAGTGCAGGATGTGCTTTCCTGCCTTCCCCGGTGGCTGCAGCTCTGCTATTGTAATTCTGCTGCAGTCGTGCATGCCATCGGAATTCATTTGTCATATTCCAGGAACTGGAATCCATCAAAGCGTATTCACTGGCCTTTTAATTAGTGTTAGATTAGCATTTTAAGATATGGGTAAATTCCCAAGTCTAACTTTGTTTAAAGGTGCATATTCAATACAGTAGCCAGGAAATCATGTATTCTCATGTACTTATTACCTTAGTAATGTAATGCTGTGAGGGAAAAAGGCAGATAATACTTCTGACAAATATTAAATGTTATTTGTATAGCTACTGTCTGTGAATTTAAACAGAAAATCATTCCTCATGCCTCGCCATGAAACACACACAAATTTCTTTTGTGGCTTTCATGTTTCATTAAAGCTTTGTATGTGGAGGAGAAAAAATCTAAATTGCTACTTAATTAAAGGGATACTGTCAGATTAAATATATTTTGAAGAAATGAACTTTGCTTTTTACCTGGGTTGTCAGTAACACCTAGGATTATTAAAAATGAAATATTTTTTAACATCTAATATACTTCTCACCATTTATCAAGCTGAGTCTTTTCTTCTCCTTGGCTGGTGAAACTAAAACAGTCTCTTGCTTTTCCCTGTAGTCAGCTTCATTGTCTGGATCCTATTAGCTAACCCAATATTGGAGAGCTTTAGGTTGTAAATACCAGGAGGTGAAGCTTACATCTAAACCAAAAAAAAGAAAATGTATGGCTCTGTCTTTATTCCATTAAAATATTTCTCTAAATCTGGACATAATGTAATATACTCTCCTTTAATCACGTTTTCATCACCACACAGCATGTGTGGAGCAGGTTAAATCCTGGAAAGTGCTGAGCAGTGTGGTGAGTGTGCCTTCCCCTCTTACTGAAGGCCAAAGGTTCTGAAGGTGCCCAGTTGCATGGAAAGGGGTCAGACATCTCTGTCACGGTGTTTGGAAACTGGAGCCCAGTCCCACACAGTGAGCTACCGACTGTTGTGGGAAGGACTTAAATTAGGAGCAGGGCAGGATTGGAAAATATGTGGGTACATCTGACAAGTGAAAATGAGAAGTGATGTGGAGCCCCTCCAGCACCTTGGCTTTCCTACAACATCTGCATGGTCCTGTATAGAAAGGCAGACAAAATCTTACCCATGCAGGTGCCAGCTGCAGCTGTGCAGGAGACTGGATTCTGCACGAGTGGCTTTGTTGTTGATTTTACAGGAGCTGCAGAAAGAGGGTAGAGAAGGTGTGTAGTGTGGTTTAATATTATTATATTTGGAAATAATAATGCATTCAGCAGTCCCAGAACTCTGCAATATCAGAAAGGGCATTATTTACAAAATGCCCCTATCTACATACACCAGTGAAAGCTGGTTTTGGAGTTTCATATTAATGCACATTAGCATCCTCATGAACCTATCTGATAATACTTATACATAGGGACTTAAGCTCCTTAAGCAATGTTCACACCTCCATGAAAAATAATACAGTTAAGTTCTTGCTTTAAATAAAGTTTCTGAGCAAGTCTATTAACAGTTATCTGCTATCTGCCACAAGGGGAAACATGTAGACAGTTCTGGAGTGTCTTATAAATCTTGGGCTGCTGAGTATTAGGTAGTAAATTAAATGAGAAGCAAGAGCTTCTTTCACTGGATCCTCCTACTTCATTTAACCACGTGGGAATGTTTGAGTCCTGAGGAAACATTCTGCATCCCCAAGGGATCTGTTCCTGCCTTCTGAAAAATAAGTCTCCTATGTAAAAGTTATTTTAGAATGTTTTTGTAGTAAAGATTTACCATGGCCTGGGCACATAAAAGGCTGTCCTGGTGTTGTACAGCATTGTATCATTTTAAGATGAGTGTGTGCATAGCGAGCTCACTCACAAAATCTGCCTTCAAATATCTGGAGATGTCCACAGGCTTCAATAGCAAACAAGAGCCTGTGTTTTGGCTCCTGCTTGAGGCTTGAGCAGCCAGAGCTCAATTCCCAGGTTTTCTATTTCCTCTGACTGTGAGCAATTCACTTCATCTTTCCCTGCTCCACAGTCCCCTTTTATTGAGGGTGGTCATGAGGAGGGTGAAGGAATGTATTCCTGGCCTTGCAGGGGCTGGGATGGCCAGGGAGCTCCAGAGTGGATACAACCATGCAAGTCACTTTGGGGACAAAGGTTCTGGATGGGGTTATGGAGGATGATGGGAAATTCTGTCTGCTGTGAAATGCTATCACATCATTAAAAAGCAAACTCTAAAGAGGGGCTGTCATTGTAAGTGAAATCCCACAGACTTTTTGTTTGGTGGTTGATGCATTTGTATGAAATCTGACTGTTTCCATCCCATTTATTGCTGCATAAACCTTCCACAGTGGAATTTCATTTGTATAGAAAAACCACCCTCAACAACTGGAGGATTTGTATTCTAGCCATAAAAGTTAAGTTAGCTGGATTTATAATATGCCATAATCAAGTAAAAATACATAAACAGGGAATCAGACATGTACAGACAGCACAGAACATGGATAATTCCTTTTAGGATTTAGCATATGGCCAGCAGCTGGCAGATCCCTGTGAAACTGAATGATAATGTAGGCATCCTTTGCTGCATGTTCTGGGTGACAGTAACTGGTAGGAAGGAAAAGACTGGCCATTCATAATTTGTATTTTATTTCTGAGACTTTTATTTCTGTTTTGAAAGAGAGAATGAAGACATGTAAAGGCAGAAGCTTCCTGGAAAGTATAAGCCTGCATAAATGGCAGCAATGGGAAAAATAAGCTTTTATTTTCATTCAAAGACATAAAATTAGGCAGAACTTTCCAGCATATGTTAGTATTCATAACTCTTGCAGACCATGCATCAGAACAGAAGACTTGTGATGATTATTAGTCCTTTGTATTGCGGTAGGTCCTAGAGATCAGGGTACTATTGTGCTGGTTGCTCATAATTAGAGATTGTGTACTCCCTGGAGTAGTGACTATCTCAATAAACAAGACAAAGGATGAGAGAAAGGAAGTAGTATTGTTCTCACTGCACAAACTGTACACTGAGAAACTGGCAAATTAAATAATTTGCCCAAGTTCATGTGAGATTTGGCAGAATTTGGCAGGCAAGTCTTGTTTTGTTTGCCATGTAGGTATTTAGTGGATTGGTCCCCTTCTGCAAAAGAAGGAAAACATGGTTTTAAGTGTCAAAAATAATTTCAGATTTAAGAAATAAATTAATTTTATTGTCCTATAAATCTATTATGGTCATATGAATGTCAGGTTTTTACTTTTGAAAATTTTCGTTTTCTTTTCAATTTCCCCAATTTATTTCCATCCACCTTTCTCTTTAAAAAGACATGAGTCGGAGAACTAGGAGAGGAAAGAGTTGAGAGGCCTGGTGAGGAAAAACAGTAAGTCAAAGTTCTAATTAAAACACCATAATCTCCCCATAGTTTCCAACTTCTCTTAAAAACTCAGAAAATTTATCAATGTGAAAAAAACCCCATCCATTTCATGAGGGAGAGAATTAATTTGCTCTCTTATTTCCCCTTCCTTTACCACATTCATGAAAGCCCCTGAACCCAGAGAAGAAGCCACTAGAAATATGTGGGCATACACCCAGGCAACCAGCCCAGGACACTGTTCCTACATGACTGTTCCTACTCTTTTGGGAGAGCTCCAGTGCTCCCCTGCCCAAACTGGCAGGGTGGGACAGCTCCCTGGATGGAGTCAGGGTGATGCCAGAGCTCTCAGTGGACTTGGCTGCGTGAGAGGTTGTGCTGCAGATCTGAGGTAACGTGAGGGTTTGGGAACTGAGGGTCTGAGCTGGGGATTGCAGCACTGGGAACGTTGCAAGAGTGACAATCTGTGATCCTGAGCTCTTGTTCATTATGGGGTTTTAAGCCCATTTTTCTGTCTCTTCCCTACCTGTGGCACAGGACCTAAAACAGGCCTCTTACAGCAATTTCCTGCCATGTCTGCACCAGTCCAAACCTGTCCTTTGGTTGCAGAGCTCTCAGGAGCTTATTTCACTCTTCCAGTTCTCCGTGTGATGTCAGGAGCCCAGAATACCCATGAGGAACTTGTTTTTGCTTTTAAACCTGGACACATGAAAGAGAGGTGCTGAATGCACAAGGGAAGGGTCCTTTCTTCCATCCATGATCCATCCTGTCTCTCCTTTAGTACATTGGAGGTGAATAATGCAGTTTTTTCTTCTTATTCTTATTTCCTAGTGCTAGGACTGCTATGGAATGACTCCTGTGCTCATACTGAGGTCAAGGGTTTCCCTGTAAGGACAAGGTTGGGCGTCCTTGGACATCATCCTCGAATGTCCTGCGACATAAACAAGTTTATACGTGTTCTCAGACCTCCCATCATTTGAATGATAATGATGTAACATTTTTATAACACTTGACAATTTCAAAACCTGAAGGAAAAGCAACCAAATTAACGAAACAAAACCCTTTGCTCAAACTTAATACTTTTTAGAACACTAAGTTGCCATAACAACTTGATGCAAAAGTCTTTGGTGGCAACTTTGTACTTGGTCCTATTGAGGCTAAAATAACCTTACTCTTGTGCTAATACTTAGCTAGCATAGTAAACACTATTGGTTACAGAAAATTAAAACTTTTAAATAGTGAAACTACTTTTACTGAAGTAAAAGAAACCTCTTAAATCTAAGTGTTTTTCTTCTTTTAAAAAAGCATAATTTGTCAGACATTAAAATAACAAAAGGTCTTTGAAAAAGGATTATGGTTTCTGATGTTTCACTACGAGAATGGATTTACTTTATATCCTACTGATGTTGTAATCTTGAATTCTGAGGTAATGTTTTAGCCCTTTCTTTTCACATAAATAAAGATTTCAATGATAGCACTTCATTTCTTCTGTAGAACTTTCCTTTATTTTTCAAACTACTCATTTTCTCTCGCTTAAACCATTTCATCAGAATAACATACAAATTGGATGCAGTGCTTATTAGGAGGAGGGGAACAGTTAGAAAGGCAAAGCGTTTCAAATCAACACACTGCTGACTGTGAGGTAGATTTTAAATGAAGAATTTCCATATTCCTTATTGCTTATATGTTTTCCTCCACAATGTACTTTCAAAACAAGCCTTATTTTTAAGATTTCCCTGTAAAACATGAAGGTGCATTCTTTTTTTTTAGCATATTGTGGGATATTTTTTGTATTTTAAAGTCACTTGAACTTTCATTGCTATGGAGCACAAACAGTTGACTGGATTTTAAGAATCAAAAAGCATATTTTAACCTGGTAACAAAACACTTGCTAATCAGACCGACTTCATCCTTCCTTGAAAAACGGTGCTATATTTCTCTTTGGGCTGCATAGGTTTTAATTAACACTAAGTGTCTTTGAAGAGTTGCAAATTCCCACCCTTTCTGAAAGGAAATCCACTCTTTGCACACAATTGGGCTGCTTTTTGGGGTTGTTTAATATCTTATAGCAGGGTAAGTGGTGGAGACAGCAGAGCATCTTTAAAAGATAATTGTTTACTACCACGGGAACAAAGAGTGCTCAGGGAGGCTCAACAAGAGGTTTCCCTGCAGCAACTTCATCATTATTATTAGCTTGCTTTCCAAATAGGGACCATTCTCCTGACTCTCACCCTACAACCTGCCTTTGAAAGTATAGAAAAAGTGGTGTTTATAAACCAGATTTTTTTTTCTTTATTTTGTGTAGTGAAGGCCAAAGCCTTTTCCGCTCCAGCAGAACCAGCAGGGAGGAAATACAAGTAGTAATTACCTTAAACAAGCAGGAGATAAAGGCAGCTGCCTCTCGAGCCGGGCGCTTGAGGGGTACGAGGAAAGGTTGAGGTGTCAGCACTCACAGCCCTCAGCAACAGGCTGGAAATCCGGCATCCTGTGCTTCTCCAGCCTTCTCCTGTGGGCAGGAGTCCTGGACACTGGTCCCCAGAAACAGTGCATGGCTTTGTTCAGGTGAGCAATCCCACTGATTGGAAGGGTGTCCTGGAGTGAGGGAAATGACAAAGCGTCCTGAAAATCAGTTATAAAGAAGACAGGGTTTGGTTCAGTCCTCTCAGAATAATTCTCTGAAGAAGCTTTCAGTCACCTCATCTTTTGCTGTGTTTCTTTTTTTCTTGAATAAGGATCAAATTGACTTTGTTTTTGTATTTCAGCACAAAATATTCTTTCTTTCTTCCCTGTCTTCCTAGACACAGCTGCTCTGCTATGGGCAATTTGCTGACAAAAGCAAAGCCACCAGAAAGGACCTGGGCATGAGATGCAAGCTGGGAGGTTTGACAAGGAGCACGTGGTGCTTGTGGGTTCCGTGCAGAAAAAAGCATGAGCCTTAAAAATGGTGAAGAGACCATCTGGGCCCCACTCATGGCCTTGCTGCCTCCTGCAGCCCCCACCACAGCTCCTTCTGGACAGTCATGTCCTGGCTGTGGCCATCACCCGTGAGGTGGGGCAGCACTGGCCCTGCTGGAGGTGGTGGGACCTGGATAGGCTGTCCCACTAATAGGATTCTCTTTGGAGGCTCCCACCCCAAACAGCCAGATCTTCGTTGGCCTCTTGAGATGTGTGGCAGATTTATTTCTACTAATGTTTTAAGTAGTGAGTGTATCTAGTGTACTTATTGCTCCTAATTAATGTGAGGATAAAGAATCAAAGAGGGCATTCCTCCAATGAGTTGTTTTTGAAGAGTGACAAATTAATCCCCTTGGATATGGCTGAAGCCAGGGAAGATCTTTTTGTTCCTCTAATAAACTGGAGCAATTAGAAGTCCAAAACTCTGCTTGTGATAAATAGATTTTAATACCTATTTATTCTCTTTTGTAGACCCAAATCCCGGGCCTCACATCCTTCAGCCACAGGTCCTTGCAGGTAACTGGAGATGTTGGAGTGTGTTTCCAGTTGTCAGGAATGTGTGCACACACAGTGTGTGAGACACTGTTGTCAGGGGTTGCACGGAGCCATTTAAATGCAAATTTTGTTAGACTTTTCCTTAGGCTCTTGTGAGCATTGGACCAAACCCTCACTTTGGTCCTCTGTGTTTTACAGGCCCCGTTTGCTCACAGAGTTACCTGCCTTTGCTTTCCTTTAACGTACATTTTGCAAAGAAAAATTCGATGGCTGGGTGTTGTTGTATGGCTGTCTCTGTAAATGCACAGTGACATTTCAAGGGGATACTTGTAATCTGCTCTAATAAGGATCAGGTGGCTCTTACCAGAACTCATTCAGGCTTCATGGGTGCAGCTCTAAATCTCCACAGGCTCACAGAGTCAGGGAGCTGGGACAGCCCTTGGGTGCGATAAGCCTGAGATGAGACCCTGAGAGCCCCTTTTGCTGATGGGGGCTGGAGATAAAGGACTGGGAGATTTCCAGTCGGAATTGTTCCTCCAGGGCCTGATGCTGGGCGAGGAACAAGGGTGGTGGGGAAGGCATGGGAGCACCTTTGTGCTGAAGGGCTCAGAGCAGGGGCTGATTCAATGCTATCAGCCTGGAACAGACCCCAGGGGCTCCTGCACCTGCCGGCCCCACTCCTTTATGCCGGGTCCTGCTGACACCCCCCGTACCCTGGGGTGACAGAACCAACTGTGCCAGAGGGTCCTCCCACCACAGGGTAATCCTCAATCCCTGTTTATTCAGGAGGCTGAGAAGGGGCAGCAGCTGCTGGTGGTGGCCACGGACGTGCAGCTGGAGCAGCCGCGGCTCACAGCGAGCAAGGGTGCAAGGTGGGTTTTCCCCCATGCCTTGTTTCTGCTGTGGGCTTTCTGTGTTTGAAAGTCTTTCCCAGGGTGTTGTAGATGACCCGTGTTGCCCTTAAATTTGCAGCTGGCTAAAATAATATCCTTACAAAGTTTACTACCCAAAGGAAAGTATGGCTCTTGTGCACATGAGGGAAGGAAGACAACATTTACGTTTCACTTCAGCCATTCATGGCAATATAATGCAGAGTAAAATCTTTCTGCAGTGCTCAACTTCAGAAAAAGTGATATTTTCACAGACTTTTTTTTTTTTTTTTTTTTTTTTATCAGACCTGTTTCAAATGGGAGCAGGCTGTAAATAGCTGTGAAAAATCTTTGAGAAGGGGAATTTTTACAAAGCAGAGTTTATGACACAGGATGCCACATGAATATGATGCAGATATAGAAGTTTTTTGATTTTTGTCTCATGTAATCCGATTTAATAATTAGTTTTTTAGTACCCTCAGTTAATGAGAAGTTCTAAAACTGAGTTCTGTAGTGAAATTCTAGAGCTAGAAGAGTCACGATAGCTTAAGTTGAGGCTGTATTCTACTCAGTGCTGCTTGAAAGTTTTGGGGCCAAATGCGAACTTTTCAGCCCAGGAAATCAGGGTAAATGTTGAGGCCAGGTTGGTGTGGCTGTGGTTCTTTGATGTCATGTAGTGCACAAAAGGGAAATTGAGAGGTCAGAAGGGAGTGAAACTGGTTTTCAGGCCCAAAGAACCAGTGAGGCACAGATGGAAGACCTAGTGGTGTTACTGGGGGAGGAGTGTCAGTGAGGCCAGCCAGATGGTGAAAGGTGCACTGCAGGGACACACAGAAACCCTTGCCCTTGTTCCATACTCAAATAATTGGCAAGGATTCTAGAAGCAGATTTTTAAGGAAAACACCAAAATATCCAAACATGCCATGTAGCTTTGGAAGCAGAGAATACTATGGCCCCTGGATCCAAGGCTGAACAGAACCAGCTCTCATCTCCTCTTTGATTTCTCACTTTCACTGTCCCAAGCCTGCATCGATTTTCACCCAGATATTATATAGAGAGGGTTGCACAAATCAAGATATTTCTTTGCTTCTTTCTCCTCCTTCCCACCTGTGGCTGCCGTGGTTTGCACCGGCCCTGCGTTTCCCTCGGCACAAATCCTCACTGCTGAAGAACAGGGCTCGACTGCAGTGCAGGCACTTATCACTTTATTTTCTCCTATGAGCACGGAGTGGCAATGCCTCATCTGGCGTGTTGCACTCAGATCTAAGTGCTAAAATGTTTACTGCTTCCAATCCACCCAGCAGGATGCTCTGAGAGGAAGAGAGGGTTGTGAGCCTGCTGCTGGTGGAACCATCCACCTCACAGGGCTTACGGGGAAACCAGGAAGGATCTCAAACATTAGGCTTTTAATTATTTTAGGGGACTTGTTCCACTGGTACTTCAGATGCTTTTCTATTAACATTTGACAACATCTCAGCAATAGAAATACAGTCAGTGAGGTTGCAGCGTTTCGATTGCGGTCTGAGAACTTCTGATCGAATTCTGCTTTCCCTAATTAATGCATTCCGGCACCTCCTTAATGACATTCATTTCAACAAATAATTTCTCTTCTTCTCTAATGATATGCACCACACTTGGCACTAGAGTTCACATAAATACATATACGTTTTTGCTATTCTAGAGGAAAAATCCATATGCTCTGGATAATGAAGGTTAAGTGACAATTTTTCCTTGCAACCGCTTATGTCTTACAGTCTGTGAACTGAAAACTGGATTAACCTTTAATTACCCCCCATGATCTCTCAGCCCTGAAACAACATCACCACTCCTCCTAGTGTTATTTGCATACAGCATTTAATGAGAGAAACATCTGTTTGCATATTTCATATCATTAATATTATGCAGATGAGGTGAGTTTTCATGTTGCAATGAGCAATTGAGCAGAAATCTCCTTTTCTCTCATTTTTCTTCTATTTCCCTCCTCCAAACAATTTGCTCTGACATGTATTAATTAGAAAAAGAGCTGCCTAATACCATTAGCCTTGCATATATAATACATAGGTGCTATGTGATCTGAATGGCAGCATGGCAATCTCCTGATGAATTTACAAAATACTCAATATTTGGCTTGATGCTATTGGGAAACCTGTTGATATAGTCTGAGGCAAATGCACTCTTTTAATAAAATGTGTTACTGTGGCTGAAAATTGGATGAATACAAGCAAGATTGTTAACAGGTTTGTTGGGTTTTTTTCCCTCATGACTTTATTTATAAAAATTTGTTCTGTCTAATAAGATAAAACATAGTCCTTAGGTACCTGATCCAACAGCCATTTGACTGACTGGAGTCTAGGTTAGATTTCTATCTGTGTCTGTTCTCTCCTGAAACATTTCATATGGCCCTGCAATGAAATCTTTACTCTGTACAAGGTCAAGGCCATTGAAAACTGGGGGGGGCACTGCTTGTGGTGAGTGCATAAACCTGAGGTCTGACAGAAGCTCCTTATTTTTCTTGAGAAGTAAGGAGAATTCTCCATTTTGTTTAGCTTGAATCCTGTTTTCTTGAAGGTGTTTCTAAGAGGAGTTAAAGCCAAAAGGGGTGGGAGGAAGTGGTGATTGAACTGTGGGCAATAATTATAGGGGGAAACAGGGTATTGATTTCTAGTTTGCCACTTAAAATTCCCTAAGCTCCAGATGTCACAATTTGCTGAATGTTTAGCCAGCCCAAGATGTGTGTCACATCCTGGATACATTCCCAGTAAACAAGGTATGTTATCTTTAAAACTGGACTTTTGGAACAAAAATTTGGTTAGAAATTGTTCCCGTGCTGGTTTTGTCAATTTTCTGAGGGAATTTCCACTAATTCAAAAGCAGAAATTGTTTCCTGCAGAGAGATCTGCAAAGTTTTTCATAGGTCCTAAATTCATCTAACTCATCACAAATTGCTTAAATTGCCCTTTGGTGCTGCTGAGCCAATGCCAGTCACCACTGAAAATTCACAAAACTTCTTTTGCTAGACTTATATCTGGATAAAGGTGAGTCTGGATCAGCATGGAATATACTTACACCTGAGCTGTATTTATCTTCTAAGCTGTTCCTCTGTTGAAGAGAATTGATTTGATTTCTGTGGGACACAGGATTCCTAAAAATTGCTTGGAATAGAGTGCAGAAACAAAACAGTTTTCACACTTGGAAGTAATTTCTATATGGAAACAACTCATGGTCTTAATTGTAAAGGGCTGTCAAACCTTCAGCGAGAAATAAATTAGAAATTTGAATAACCTACAGGCTTATCTGCATACCAAAAAGTCAGTGTGTTATGGAAAAATGGAATTAGTCTGTAAAATGGGTGTTTATATCAGGATGACTTCTTTCCAAACCAGTTCTGGTGATCCATGCCTCAGTAGCCCAGGATTAGTTGTGCCCACCTATTCCCAAAATAAAAGACATAGCATAGATAATACATAGTCTGTGACCATGAAGATTAAATATGATGTGCCATTTTTTTCCAGATAGTGCTGCAAAATAATAATATGCCTCACTTCTAATTTGCAACATAAATTATATGGCAGAAATTTGTGGGATGTTGCCTTTTCCGATGGGAATCATTTTCATGATCAGTTACATGCTTTGTGATGTGTTCATTTAAAGCACATTTTCATAGTTTAGGAGTTGCTTTAAATAAGTAAAGCTTGTTTCTCCAAAGGTCTGACTTGCAGGTAGAATTACTGTGGTTTTGTACACAAGGCATTGCTTTGGCATCTACCAGGGCTTTTATGAAAAAAAAAAAAAAAAAAATCCTTAATACATGCAAACTATTGTGCATGCAAATTATAGCCCTGTGTGTGGAATTTAGGCATGCAAAGGAGCACAATGCTTCCCACATGGAATTGCTCCTGCTTTGCAAATCATCTCACTTCTCAGCACCTACATGGACCAGCTCATGGAGCCAAGTCATTGCTCTGGAATTTAGATTTATTTGAGTAAACAGATTGTGCTAGTGGCAACTAACATTTAGGCTGGCATAAAACTTTATTTCATAATTCCTTTCTTTTCAGGAACTGCCATGCACAAGGAAGGAGTATTTTCCATGGTTAGACAGAGACCTGGAGAAGTGAATGAAATTTAGGGCAAGGTTGTATGAAATCTTGACAGAGTTTGGGAATAAGAGTATTGCTATTCCAAAGCTGTGTTTTGTATTTTAGCTACACAAGCAAATTTTTCATTGCCAAAAAATTTTGGTTAAAAATATTTTAGCCTATCATGACAAGCTTTTTTATGTGATATTGTTTAGATTTTTCAGATATAAAGCAGATGGTTTTAATTCACAACAGTGTACATTTAATGGGTGAGGACTATCTCTGTGACCCTGGAGAGGACTTAGAAAAGCAAAGGGAGCTTTCTTTTAGTTGCAACAAACTCTTTGTGCATCCCAAGGCAGGGATTCTTCCAACCACTGACTGCAATCCAGTGGCTTTTCAAGTGAAGTAAAAGTTGTTGATTGAGCTAGTTAAGAAATAATCCCCTTGATTGTTCAAGGGCTTTTGTCAACACAAGGTCACATAAATTTTTGTTGGCGTGGCTCTATTTTCACACATTGCGACCAAGAAAAACAAAACCTGCAAGTGGTGGCTCAGCACAGGCAAAATAATTCCTGCTAAAATCAGCAGCTTCTGTGCCAGAATTTAACTGAACACCGGGTACTTTGAGTGGGTTTTTGTTGGCATTTGTTACAGGGGTGCACTCCCATGCCAATTCATGAATGCATTTTTCCTCGGAGCAGTGATATCATAGCAATATCTGTATTTAAGGTAAAGGAGATTCTTTTGGAATTGGTGAAACACTTCTCCAGTTAAACACTTTTTTCACTTTGCTGTGCAGGTGTTTGCCTGAAAATCTTGTGTCCATGAAGCAGCTCTGTTTGCATGTGCATAGAGAAAATCACTAAACAAGAATAATATCTCCGTCATAACTGAGTTTAAATGCAGTGCAATTTGTGTTAATAGTGGCTTTTATAGGCCCTATTATATAGTAAATTAAATTATATCTTTATTCTTGTATCTAAGATAAACAGTAAGTATGTAATAGATCAGTAATAGAAAAACTCTTGGCATTTAGGAAAGAATTGAGCTTTAATGTAAGGACGTTTTTATACCTCAGTAATAAATTAACATTTCAAAAGTACTTTAGCCTGCTGAGATGGATCATTCTATGAGTATGGGTAACACCATGGACTCCAATAATTAGTGTAAATTGCCTTTGAATAATACAGAGCTGGGAACAACTTTCAGTGCTTAATGCCCCTTGCAGTACATGATGAAGAGTCCTTAATGGAGCTTGGAAAAACAAGTAATACCTATAAATCAAAGAAGAAAAGCCGTTTTTGATGCATTTGTCTGAGAGTGTGAGTTTTAAACCAAATTGTTAACACTCCTCCCTGCTGAGGGTCATGGATTAGCTAGGGTGGGAGTTTCTTATAGGATCTTTCACACTAACCAGCAGAGGTAGGGGGTTTCAAATACAAGTGTTTTCTTAACCCTAATCCCTGCCTCCCTGACCAGTAGAGCTCTGAATTTCTCTCTAATTAGGTAGAGAATTAGTAGGTGGATAAATGTGTTAGTGGATGAGGATGAAGTGATTAACTTGCCCCAGACTATGATAGTGAGTTCAAGGCGCTACTGAATTCATTTTGTTTCTAATAACTTTCTCCCTACATTCTAGTGATGCCACGGCAGAGGACTTGCATTTATATCTGTAATCTTACAGCAGTATGTTCTCTTGCCTCATTCCCATGGCTTTATCTGCTATATTTAAACAGCAGTGCAGTATATTTCCCTATGTGCCAGCTCACATTTATGTGCACTATTTAATTATCTCAACACTTTTGTAACCTAATTTAGATATATTTATGTTACAGTGAGACTGTGTGTGTGAGGAAATATGAATTTTATTACAAGATAATGAGACTGGAATACTTCCTCCAAGTATTTGCTAACTGTACTTTACAAACAAATATCTGCTGCCTTGCTGTTGCTGCCTGCTTGCTGCTCTTTGTTCAGTGTGTGGGGCTCTGCTCTCACTGAGGAAAGGGAATTTCACAGCGCTGTAGCCAGATGTGACTCTGCTAAACTGGAGTGGTGACATTTTCTGTCTCTGAAGATGTGTCCCTGTTGACTAAGCAGGGTAGGATTTGTCCTGGTGGAGAGCAGTGACTGCTCCCTGCCATCTCTCCCTCAGCAGCCTCTGGCAGGGGACAGGCTCTGGCTTCACCTTGGAAAGCTGGGGTGAACTTCTGCCCTTTCACAGCGACGCTGAATCATCCACTTCCACCTTACTTTTCATTCTTACTCATGGCCACAGCGGTGTCTCAACTAGTCCAGCATGTTCCTGTCCTGTCCTGTGGTCTACTCAGACCTGTGAATTCACTTGGCCCCAAAGCATGAAGTGTGCTACTTGCAAAACAAGAAAACCCAGCAGGAAAGGGACAAGATTCCCAAGCTGGCTCAGTGTTGTGACTCAGACAAGCTGGCATGTGAGAAAACCTTTCCTGGAATCAAAGGCAATGAGTTTTTCAGGTGTATTCAGAGCAAAGGAGGGTGCTAGATGATGCACAAACAGGAGTAGATGCATTTTCTGAGAAAACAGTCTGACATCCACAACTCATGGTGCTGGATGCTGACCTTAACCAGTTAATAAAATGATTTAGTATCTTTCAGAAAAGATCTGGTGCTTCTCAGCATACACATTGGAGGGAAGTAAAAGTGTCTTGGGGAAATGCCAACCCCTGTTGTTGGTTGATTAATTGACAATAGAGGCTGTAAGACATACCAAATAATCCTTGAGGCCTGCCCAGGAGAAGTAAAAACTCAGATGAAGTAACGTGTTCAGACACACCACACTTCAGAAAAAGGTGGGGAGGGAGAAAGGGAGCATGGATGATCAGAAGTCCAGAAAAAAAAATTGGGTAAAGAAGTAATATTGAGGAAAAGGGAAAGGTTCAGCTTGAAAAGGCAGAGATAAGTATGTGTGTGACATGCAGAGGTGTGTGTAAGGACACAGGTGGAAAGTTATCCTCCAAGACCACGGTGCACGTGACAAGGATGTTTCAGCTGAAACATGGAAGGTTTATTTTAGAGAGCAGCCAAAACTCGCTAATAATAAAAGTATAATGAACTCCTGCCTAGCTAGGATTGAAAGATAAAAAATGAGTTTGTTTCAAACTCACAGTGGTTTAGAATGAGTGGTAGGTGATGGTCAGCTATTCTCTCAGCACACACAGGGTGAGCTCCAGCACTGCAAACCCCAGCCTGAGAGAGGGCAGGTCGGGCTGGGTGAGAGGCTCTGTGAGTCAGCCGGGTAGCTCGGCTTGCATGACTGAGTCATTAGCCAGGGTATTGTGTGTGTGCCCAGGAACTGAAGCAGGCAGGAAATTTAAAGGGAAGTATATTTTCTATGCAGTGCAATCAAAGTCGATTTCACCCTTATCTCAGTTGTTTGCTCCAGTGAGCATCGAATGCCTGAGGAGAGCACGGTTGCTGAGGAATCTGAGATCCAAAGAGTGCAGGGGGGTGGTGCCAAGGTTAGCAGGAATCAACCCTGTGACTGCCGGGCACAGCCCATCCCTGGGGTGGGTGTTTGCTCCTTGCTAAATCAAAGCTTCTGGGCACTGCAGAGGCACCTTAAGGACCACCTCTAGAGTGCCCAGTTAGTCCCAGGGGTCTGCAGAATCCCTGGACTGCATAAGATCCAGGACATGTCAAAAGCAGCAAAAGCTCCTGAGAACCTTAGCAGCAAATCTTGCCTTGAATAGGCTGCTCTTCTCTCAGGTTTCTCTTTCTTCCTGTCCTTTTTGCCTGTGGAAGCCTCTGCCGAAGTGTCTCCCTAGTAAAACTCCAAGGTACACATTTGGGCAGTAAAATGTTTTGATGTGTTTCTGACAGTGGTTTGCAAACAGTGCTGTGGGAGTTTTGAGTAGCAGATAATGATGGGAGCTGTGAGGTTCCAGCTCCTAGGACAGGTAAAATGCTCCTTCAGGAAATGACTGGAAGGCTCAACATGCTCAGTAGGTGAAACCTGTGTATCAGTTTGGGTTCAGGCTTAGCCCTGGAGAGAGTACCAGCCCTGCCCCAGCCTCCCCAGGTGGAAGGATTTTCTTTCTAATGTTCAACTTCATCCCATACAATACATATAAAGTCATCCTTCATTAGCCAGGATTATGTTGTCTATTGATCTTATCAGGTTTTGCTCTGCAAACTTGATAAAAGAATGTGGCCAGATGCATGCAGCAAGCCAGGAGTCTCCACAGGAAGCAGGAATTCCAGTGGCTAAAATGTCTCTGAGGTGGCTTCCTACAAAGTTTATCTTCAGTTTTTAACAGAGGTGCAGCTTCATTAAAGCGTTGGGAGCCAGAGTTTTGATGGATACAATTTTCCTCATTAAAATATGGAAGTGGAAGTCAGTGAATGCTCCTGTTTTCTTTTCCAACTGGCTACCCTACCCCTTGAAATAGTTTTATATATTTAAATGGACAAGGATGTAAATTGTACTTCCAAACTATTAAAGCCAATGGCACACATTATAATATGCTGTGAAAAGAAGATAGCTCCAGCCAGTAACTCTTAAGCCTAAATGAGTTTCTCCTAAGAGAACAGCTGCTTAAAGTACATATATTTAAAATTAAATTTCTTTATTACAAGTTACTTAGCGTATTTTGGACTTATATGTTCTCTAGCTTAAATCTTCTTTTTTTTTTAATTGCACAAAGCTGTGGAAAATAATCAGAAACTCAGTTAGCATTACAAATTGAAAATCAGAAATAATAGTGGTGTTTTTTCAGGTTCTCAAGCTACATAGGTGTATTAACCCTCATTAGTCATTTTGTGGCAGTGAGAGATTTGAAAACAGAATTCCATTATGGTATTTATGGTCAAAATCTGATATGATCAAATAATAGGTTTCCCAATAGAAATGTCTATGTGCCATGTAGTAAACTTGATAATTGTAAGAATATATTTAATGCAGTAGAACTGAATACCGAACCAGGAGATTAACATTTCTGTTATATAATTACAAGTTCAAGGAGTTCAGCTTCTTATCATACTACAGTAAGTATAGAAAGTAGAAGTGATCCTCTTTAATTTGTAATTATTTAACTGAAATAGAATGTCTTCCAGTCTTATTCTTACTCTTCTACACTGAAGACATTGGTATGCAGAAACCATGCACCAAGGAATAGTACACTATCAGAGTAGGACATGTTTGAGTATTCTTTAAAACCAACTAAGAGAAGTTAATCTCATTGAACTTCTTTTTATTCAACAAAAGAGTTAGATGTTTCCAAGTCTAATGTGACTATAATGTTCATTAAATGGACTTCTTTACACCTTTAAATGGATTAACTGTACATCTTCACAGTCTAATTATTATACATGTCGCTCACAAATCACAGATCTAATTCAAAGCACTATAAAAGCTCTGTTTATGAGCATTAGGAAAGCAGATACAGGGAGGATTGTGATTTTTATCTAGGTCATATAAAAGAATAGGTGTCGTCCACATTAAAGTGTGTACCTTCACTTGTTGAGTTTTCCTTCAGCTCTGGACTGGTGAGAGCCTTCTTTGAAAAGTTAAGCCATGGACTACTTTGGCACCTCCACTCCCTCCTTTTCCAGAATCCAAGATCATCCCTGACTGAGACTGCCTCCCTGCAGCTGTGTTGTTCATAATTTCCAGACAGTAGCTGTTAAAAAGGATGATATACAAGTTTGCCAGGATGGGAATAACTGTGATTTAGTTTCTTATCTCAAGTTAGCTTTGCTAATAAGAAGATATTGAGAGTGTTTTTAGTGATCGGGTTTTAAAAGGCAGCTAGGTGCTTAACTCCCAGTGCAACCAAGTTTAAACCCTTTAAAAAGAGCCTTAATCTGTGTTTCTGCCACATGCAAATTGTTGTCAGTCCACAGAAGTCAGTGGAGCTGTGCCAGGCTATGTGGGCTTGGCTATCAGAATGGATAGTTATCTGTAAAACAAATTTCTCTGGGCAGCGAGAGCTTATCAAAAGTTTTGGGAACATGGTATGACACCATGGTCCTCAGTGAAGATACTACATGTGTAGTGGGAGCAAAAGTCAGATGTTTGCCCAAATTTTCTCATGCTTTCATCTGTAAAGAAAAAAATGACCTCAAAATAATACTGAAGATGTTTGCAGGATGATCCTAGGGCTTTAAAATGAGAGGTAGTGATTTAAAAAATTACATATATTACACAAATATGTTATGTATGAGATATATTTCCACAAAAATGGCAAAAATATCCTCATTTCTTACTGACGTGTGCTGGCAGGAGTTACAAGTCAGTTTGTGTTTATAATGTGACACCAGAAATATTTCCCTTCTCCTCTCGATTACACAACCTTAGATATTCCTGCCACATTTCTAACAGTGTGCAGATTTCTGGAGTAGATGACAGTTTGGATAATTACAATTCTCAACTTGAAGACCATCAGTTCCCTGGCAAAGCTCACAGACCCTTTCAGCCAGCAAGGATCCAAGCTCTCTGACCAGCAGTGGTGTGTCTGATGCTGTGCAAGGAGCACAGGGAGGGACTTTTTGCAAGGAAGGATATTACAGTGCAAAAAGCACAGATTTCTATTACTGTGCAAAAAAAGCACAGACATGCTCCAGTACAACAAGATGGAACATGATGAAGCTCTGTGTTTGGACAACACAGGTCTGATTTCACTGGATCATCCAGAAGCTGCTGTGAAGCAAATCACAGAAATGTAAAATGCAGCCTCAGCAGCACGACTGTGCATCCCTTTGTGTGCCAGTCACAACCACCGACCACAGGGCTTGGGTATTCACACTTAAATGAGCAAAGTCTTTGAAATGGGGAATTTTGCACATAAGGAGAGCTGTCTATCCCTTACACAACTACATCCAAGTGATTGAAATGTATCGTTATATTTCAGTCTGAAACTTATGACTGGAAATAGGTTTTTGTGTTCCTGCCTTGCAGGGCCACCTGCTTCTGTTCCATTCTCTCCTGTGTAGAAGCACTTCAGTTTACAAAATAAATAACTACCTGCAGCTCTCTCTGCACCTTAGGCTCCCCTGACCCCAGGTATTGTCATGTTTTCTGCAGGGATTTTAAATGAATGTCTGCTCTGCTTCCCACTGTGTCCCGAGTGCCGGTGGCAGGTATGTTAGGTAGGATGAGAACCAGGTGTTCCCCCACAATTATTTACTTATTTGCAGACACAAGGGCTGCAACATCCCTTAGAGCCATTTGACAGTGATTTACCTGCTGCTGCCAGCTGCTCTCTCCTTGTGGGGGCCAGCGCTGGAGGACCTTGGTCTGATATCAGAGCATTTGGAGGCCCTGCTCTGTCATTTCGGTGAGAACCAGACAGCTCTAAGCTTCTTCCAGTGTCTAAATCTATGGCAGTGACTTAGCTGATTAAGTTTCCAAGATGTTTTCTCACCTGTGGTCTGAAGATGCAACTTCCAAACTGTTCACATTTTCCATAGATTTCCTCTGCAGGGGTTTGCTTCAGCCTGAGACATTTGTCTCACCAAGGTACAGCAACATGCTTGTGTGGAGCTTTTTATTTCAGTGAAAAGATGTTCCCACAGGTAAATTTTGTGAATTTGTGTATCAACATATTATCCCTTTGAAAGTATTATTGTTATAATGGCATCAGGACAAAGTATCACAAAGCTTTGTGAGCTGGATCTTGGTGCAGATCAGAAAGAATTTTTAGTTTCACTGCTGTATATGTGAGCAAATGTCTGGATACAATTCCAACCTGCTGGCTGTTCCCTTGACACCTTAACTGAGGGAAATCCAATTGTTGCTCACTGTGCTCCTACAGATGCATGGTGTGTGGCTGGGGACTGCTGTAATTGCACTGGATTGGATTTTAAATGCATGGGGTTTTGGCAGGGAAACAGCAGCACAAGGAATTAATTTTTTAGTGCTCTTGTTCTGTTTCACTCTGCCACGTTTTTTGACTGTACCCACTTTGGAGCAAGTGGGTTTTAATTCAGTTTTTCTTATATTTTTTAAAGGATTTCTTTAAAAAAAAAAAACCCAAAAGCCAAAACCCAACTGCCGTATTCAGCAAAGTTTCCTATTAGGATGAAGCAGTTTAGATTAAATGACCTTTCTTTCTAAGTCTGCAGTCTAATTTTCTTTTTTTTTTTTTTCACCTGATACATTTTTACTTACACAGCTAAGTAAGCAAACAGATTCTCAAGTGAAGAAAATGTTTTTCTCTCTGTGAGTAAGGATGGGGGTCCAGGAAGGTGAAACCTCTGCTCACAATGGAAGTCTCTTCCAGAGATCAAGATGTGGGGGAAAAGAGCAGAGGGCCTAAAGAAACACAGAACAGATTTAGTTAAAAAATGTAATCTAAGGGAAAGTATAGGCTGGGCTTTTTTTTTACTCCTAGAGCTGAAATTTCCATGAAAAATGTGTAGGATGGTGAGTTTTATGTTTTACTAAGAGCATGGGAGACAAGAATGTTCAATTTTTGTTTTGTGCGTGTGGCAAAACCTGGAAATATTGGAAGCAACTTTGGAGAGAAACAAGATCCCTTTTCCTGTGACTTCTC
This sequence comes from Lanius collurio, assembly GCA_020086605.1. NCBI lineage: Eukaryota > Metazoa > Chordata > Aves > Passeriformes > Laniidae > Lanius > Lanius collurio. The sequence goes on along the minus strand of JACBWW010000010.1, from coordinate 27,584,260 downwards.
AGTGATTCAGACTCTGGAGCTTTATGCTGTAAGCTAACTTAGACTGACATCCTCATCGTTTTCCCCTTCCAAAGGCCTTCTTTCTGCCCAGATTTGCCCAGCATCTAGATCAGGTAATGTAAGGGAGGCACAATTAGGTTGGCTCGTTGCAGGTACTCAGAGATGTTCCTTTGCTCTTTGCACTCCCACGTCCTTTAATGAGTTAAATGAGTGTCAATTTAAGATTAAATGTTGACTATGTAACGTGATTATCACTGGAACATTCATTCTGGAACAATGTACAGGAAAAATCTGTTTTCTTCCCTATACAAATGCTGCCTCCAAAATATGAGTCCCAGGTCACTTCTGCTCTGCAGGGTCCTGGTCCTGCCCCTGGCCCTGCTGACCCAGCATGTGTCTTTATGATCAAAATTCAAATACAGTTGCACCAACTGTTAAATAACTTGGATCCTACATTTGTAACTGATCTCAGCAGAGATTTCAATTCAATTAATATTACATTAGGCTACCCACAAGACTATGCTAGTACAGAGCTGATGCTCCAAGTCAAGCCTGGGCTTGTTGTCTGCTACCTGACAAAGCTGAAAAGAAGATGAATACTAAATGTAAGGTAACTCCATTAACTCTTTCTTTCCCTGAAGGCATATTCAAATAATTTGAGTGCTGGGAGGCCTGCTTGCAATTTCAGTGAATATTTCATTCTGACTCATCACTGGATTTGTTAAAGCTGTTTGTGGAGCAGAGGCATCTGAGATCACTATGCACTTTGGGAAATCTTGATCTTTACTCATGCTGAGTTTTTATGTATTTCACATGAAGTTTCCTACAGTATTGAAAGTGAGGGGAAAAAAGGAAGCCACTTCTCTACTGAGAACTTTAATACCAACTAATAAAAACAAAGTTTCTTAGAGCAGTGCAAGTGGAGAATAGGCTGAGTGTCAGGGACAACTGAGGGACAAGAGGACTTCTTCCTCTGTAGTTGTTACAGAAGGTCTCAAAATATTTGGCATTCCTGAGCCACCTGCTCCTGCTGGGGCTAGGAAGTTGTTTCATCCACTGTACTGATTGTACAGGACCTAAGGGTAGCAACTAAACACAGAACACTTTCTTCTGTTGTCTGACAAGCAAAAGAACAGCCAGTTCTCCCTTTGTAAATAACAGACTGTGGATCCCAAACACATTTTTCTTTCTTGCTGACAAAACCTGGGGTTTGTGGGTTTGTCTTACAGCTGCTATCTCAGAGATATCTGAGTATGTGACATCAGTTCTCCCACTGGCCTGCAAGGCAAAAGAAAAGCTGGAAATTGTGTGTGAACATTTCTGCTTTAGAGGAGGCAACAAACAAGGAAATCTTGATTATTGTTTCCTTGATTATTAGACAGAAAGGGGGAACTGTTATTATGGTTCTTTTCCAAGATAATCTGGTTCCTATGATGCTTTATTCTTGTTTTGCACCTTTGACTGAGGAGTGTCCAAAACCCTGTGAATTTTGGCCTCTGTGGCCTCTCTCCAACACAGTGACTGGTTGGATACAAATGGCTGGGTTTTGTTTTTTCTTCCATTTTCTGTATCATGATGAGGTACCTCCTAGCTGTTCTGTCAACAGTGCATTTTTCAATAGGGATTTGTATTTTGATATGCTAATTGCCTTGATAAAATGTCTTATCACTTGGCTTCCACTCCAAAACGGGAGGAAAGGCATCTCTTCTGCCAGAGGAACTTCCCATGCAAGATAGAAAATTCTTTTCAGGTGAGAAGGTTTGATGAAGTCCCACAATGACTCTGTATAATTTCTTTTGGATTGTGAATTTTTGGAATAAAACAGTGCAAATTCTTACTCTCTGCTGGACCAATGTCATAATGAGCTGAATGGCAGATGAGCAAGGGAACTGGGAATCAGTTAATTTTAGTGTGTTTCTTTGAAAAGGCTAATACAACTGACGGGCATAGTTACAAGGGACTCCAGTTTTAAAGTTATTTAAAATGTTTGGGTGAAGATTTTGATTTACTTGGTAATTATGTTCCTGTTTTTTATGGAGCGTGAAACAGTTGGTGCAAACCCAGTGACTCAAGGATGCCTTCAAAAAGCTTCAGGCTCAGTTTCAGAGTTGTATGGCAGCTTCCCTTGTTCTTGTTGACTTGTTTTGTGAGTTTTTGGAGGGGGCTCAGAAGATTTCAAGTTCCCCCATCAGGCTGCAGCATATTTCCTAAAGAAACTCTTGATACCTGCAGGTATCCAAAGACCTTTTACAAATCTGCCTTCTAAGCAGTGTCAGAACATCAAGAGGCTGCATCAGGTCTGTCCAGCAGCTGTCTGACTGTAATGGAGAGCTCTGGCTAGATGTTGTACCCTAAGGAATAAAATCAAGGTTTTGTCAGTGTACCCCATGATGCTACAGCTGCTGACAGTACTCTGAGTTTCAAAAGTGAGAAAAACATTCCACTTCTTTTCCTGATTGTGTGCAATGTGTCAGTTTTTGAAAAGATGGTGTTATTGGTGGGATATGGGAGCATTTAGGGACTGCAGAGATTATGGCCCGTTTAGCAGATGCTGAGTTTATACTCTGTGCAATCTCTGCCATGGAGATGTAAATTTAATTGGAACAAAAGGAAAATTTTATCTCCAGTCTAGTACCTGAGGCACAGAGAAATTAAGTAATATGGGCAAGATCTGCAGCAGAATTGCTATTCCTCAAGTCTATAACTCTTTCACGGTTTGGAGAGTCCTGTGTGAGCTGGATAGCTCTGCTGGGTGCCTGTGGTACATGTTCAGAGTAAACACACTGATGTGATAGGGTGATATGGTGTACAGGGATGCACCACACCACTCCTTGATGAGAAAGAAAAACCTGCAGCCTCTGCTAAATAGCAGGTTTGGATGGCACACAAAAATTATGGAGCACATTCATTTGCAGCCAGGAAATTGGTCTTGCTGGGGGCTCAGGGTTTGATTTATGGTGCCCTGAGTCAGGGTTCCTAGTTGTTATTGAAACAGGCTCCTGGGATGAGCTGGAGGTGGGGGAACAGTGCTCATGAGCCAGAGGAGAAAGGTGGTGGGCACTCCCTTGGCCCACCCTGCCCTTGGCTGTGCAGACACTCCCAGAGCATCCCCTCTCTCCTCCAGAGCCTCCTGCACCGGGCAGAGCGAGCACAGCGGGCTCTGCTGACACCCCGGGAATGAAAGGCACCACAAAGGACAAGGACTAAAGCTAGGGCTGATGTGCCTCAAGTTTTGGTCCATTAAGGTAATCCTACACTCTGCAACTGAAGCTATGGGTCAATGAAAACAAATTGCAGTTCATTCCCCAAACAGAGAGATTAAGACACAGGAAGTTGCTGAATGCTGAAGGTGCTGGCCTTGACTTCACAACCCAGCCAATTTGTGCTGCCTGTGGGGCTGTGCAGCTGTCAGGGAGAAAACAAATCGTTTCATACAGAAGCTCCTCTTTTATATCTTATTCCCTTTTTTATTTTTTTTTCCTAGACTCCAGTTTTTGTTTCTAGAGGAAAGCTAAAAACTATTTTGTATGTCCAAAAAAGCAAAGGTGATGCTTGTGCTTGAAACTCTTTCAGTTAGGAACAATTACAAGCAAATGAATTTGTGAATTCTGAAGCAAATCCAGGGCAAAACCATCTGAAATGGAGACGTTACAAAAATACTGGATGTTCCTGAGGTAAAACCAAGGTGGGTCCCTACAGACCAGACCACAAAATCTGCCTTTCTTCTTTGGCAGAAAAGGACCCTCACTTCATCAATGAGTGACATTAGCAGGCTGATAGGTGCAGGGCTTTCAAAGACCACCTAATTTGTGAACAATCAGCATGTTAACAAGCTGTAAACAGCTGTTTGGACTTCTGGAAGATTTGCTGATGCTTGAAAGGCTACAAAAATCACAGTGTTTTCCTAAAACCTCCTTCATTAATTTGTGGCCTGGTATTCATTAGGACAACAAGCCTCGGGGGGCTACTTACATCTTAGCTACCCCCTTCCCATCACATTTCAAGCCCACATTCTTCTGGAAATTCAGTTTTAGGTATGTTCCCATCGAATGGGATGTGAGGACCTAAAAGGAAAGCAAACACAAGGAAAACAAACATCAGAACACAAAAAAAAAAAAAAAAAAAAAAAAAAAAAAAAAAAAAAAGTGGTTGGTTCCTCCTACCCCAAACAACAGGTCATTTATCACCAGTGCTCCTAAGGCTCTCATCATTAAGTGGATTCCACAGTGATGCTTCTGCCCTATCCATGTGGGAAATCAAGGAAGGCAAGACAAGACTTGCCCTAGAGAGAATTTATGGAATTGCAGACCTGGTCCCAGCAACAGCTGAGAGCAACATCTACACCCCGGACAGGAAATACATCCTGGTGCTCAGAGTGGAGGAAGATAATAAAGTAATTGAGTAGGTAGCACTCAGCACCTATGACTGATTAGTACAGGCTCATTCCAGGCTGGATTTTAAGAGTTGTTGGATATATTTTGAAATTGTGGTAGTAGCTGGTTACCAAGCACTCTGAGAGAGGTTTGGCATGCTGGAAATCTCCCCCAAAGGGTTGATAATAAATTACAGAGTGAGGGGAATCAGCTCTCTGTGTGCATGCTGAGAGAAAGGAAAAAAAGCAGACTGAAGAGAAATATGGGATGATTTGTTTTTCCAGCATGTCTTAGGTAAACAGAAGTTTTTGCAATTAGATTTCTTCTTTCCAATCCATTAGGGTTAATGCAGTTTTAATTAGCACTTGATTTGCAGGCTATGATGTATGGTTTAATGTGCCTTTTAGAGATTCCAAACCAAAGTACTGCAAGGAATTGAACACAAATGAGCAAATTAAATCTTTTTTTCATATTCATTTTTTTTTTGTGGATGATTTTCCCACTTTGTAGAAGAGTGATCCTAAAACAGAGATCTTGGATTCTTTGTGGAAGAAATATTCAGCACAAAATACCGCACAAAATCCTTGGTTTTGTCTCTGCTCTCACCAGCCCTGTCTTCAGCTCCTGGTAGCAGGTGCATTGTTTGGTCTTATTGCTGAGGCCACTTATCTTGCCCTGTTGGCACTGAAGACAGACAGATCTGCGGTGGTGACCTTGTGCTTGTGTTGATTAATTCCTCTCCCTAACTATGCCATAATTATCAACTTTGCAACTGAATACTGGATTACAGCCCAAGAGTTGCTTCTGAATGCAGAATACGAGGAATCCAGTGTTTGCAATGAGTAAGTCTGAAGTAATCTACACAGGTGGTTCTTATATTGCACCTGTCATTGTGGCATCCAGCTCCTGCACTGAAATATCCAGTGTTTCAGGCACATATAAACACAGACTGTCTCCTGCATTCCTTTTGTACTTCGGAAATGTGTGGAAATAACAATATCCAGGGGGAACATTTAAAACAAAGCCAAACCAGAAACAGCTAAAGAGCAAGGAGACTCTGCCCTGTGTGGTTTTTATCTAATTTATGTTGATCAGAAAATATTTCTTAGACTAAAATTATTGTAGTATAAATAGTACAAAAACTAAAATGGTGAAATCTGGCCCAAATGCATAAAACCACTGCCCTCAGGGTGAAAGGCAGGTTGAATGCTGAATGTTGAGGTGTCAGCATTAACTCTGAAGCCCCACAGTCTCTGTCACTATCTGGAATTTGTAGGTACCTCAGCACGTGCGGCTTGCACTGTTCTACCTTTCCCAATATAAAAAAATTCACAGGGAAAGCAACAACAACAAAAGTGTCAGCTTAATAAATCTTCAGTATTTCTGCATAAAAGCCCAGCACTGAGACACTGGGCATCCTAAAGGCACCCTCGGGAGGGAGAGCCCGGCTCTGTTGGTCTCGATGACCCTTTCTGGGTCCCCTCTGGCTCAGAAGAGTCTGTGATTTCAGTGCAAATCCCAGTGATTTCCTGTCTGCGGCAGGACACACGCTCTGTGCCTTCAGCTCTCGTTGCTTGTGTGGGTGTTTGTCGTGGGGGC
>JACBWW010000010.1:27421388-27578192 GCA_020086605.1 Lanius collurio | reverse complement strand
GGGGACTCGGGGGTCCCGGGATGGGGGGACAGCCCGGCCTCGGCGCTGCCAGGTCCGACGGGAATTGGCATCCCTGGGCAGGACAGGGGAAGGAGAGAGGAGGGGGAAGAGGAAGGAGAGGGGGAAGGAGAGGGGGAAGGAGAAGGGGAAGGAGAAGGGGAAGGAGAAGGGGAAGGAGAAAGGAAAAAAGGGAAGGAGAGGGAAAAGAGGGGGAAGGAGAGGGGAAAGAGAGGGAAAAGAGAAGGGAAAGGAGAGAGGGGAAGGAGAAGGGGAAGGAGAAGATAAAAAGTGGAAGGAGAAGGGGAAGGAGAAGGGAAAGGAATAGAGGAAGGGGAAGGGGAGGAGAAGGGGAAGAGAAGGAGAAGGGGAAGAGAAGGAAGAGAAGGAGAAGAGAAGGAGAAGGGAAAGAGAAGAAAGAGAAGAAGAGAAGGAGAAGAGAAAGAGAAGGAGAAGAGAAAGAGAAGAAGGGGCAGGTCCGGAGCGCCTGCACCACCCGCAGCCACCACTAGATGCCGTTTGTCCACCACGTCTGCTCGCCGCCCCTAAAAAGCCTTTTCCTGCATCAAAACGAGCCCGACGGTCACTGCCTGCTTCCAATAAAACTCTTTCAATATAAATTTTTTAAATGATATTTTTTACAGGGACAACGTGCGGGTGAACAGAGATGATGTTGTACTGACCGGCTGAAACAAAGCAAGGATTTGGGAGGGTTGAATGCTGCGGTTCTTGACCTTGTACACCTCACCCTCCCCTCAGCATTGCTGGTACCTTGCCAGGTTTTTACATCAAGAGAATTTTGGAGTGTCCTTTCGAGGATGGCGATCCCAGCCACAACATCTTTTGCTGGTGTAAGGCTTCTGCCATTTCTGAATATTCCACACCTTGATTTTTTTTTTTTTAAAAAGCTGCCTGGCTCTGTGCTGAGGAGCACAAGCAGGAGAACACTCAGTCCTGCCCCAGCCAGAGCAGGTCAGAAACCCAAACGGGACAGACCCAACACTGGAAGAAAAATTACAAACAATTCCAGCCAGGCCACCCCTGGGAATACACCCAGGGGTTGCAAATCAGCTTTTAGGGTCTAGATCTCCATACTTAGTGCTTCAGCTTCAAATAAGCATTTTGCCTTTTTTTTTTTGTTGTTGTCACTATTAAAGATGGACAGGACTCTGCCTGGAGCGGTCAGACTGATCTCTCCCACTTTAATTGAGTAGTTAGTTCTATCTTTTCTTTCCCAAATTATTTGCAAGAAATTGTGATTTAATCCACTCTGCACTTAAGAAATTTAATCAATCATTAGAAATAACTGCCAATGATAGGAAATTATGCTAATTCATGTTATTTTTGCAGACAAAGCACTGATATAAACAAAACATAATTAAACATGCCCTCTTTATATACTTCATAAAAAGCCACAATCCTTGGGTATTATAAATCTAAACTTATTTCTCTGATCTCAGGGCATAAAATGTGTTCTCTGAATTGTCTTACTTCTTGTAGGAAAACACTGATAATATTTGCCTCGCAGGCAGCATAAAACACAAAATGTAAAATAAAAATAAGTTATTAATCAGACTAACGGGCAACTTAAATGGAAAGCTGTCTTCTATGTCACATTAAAAATGATAATGAGCAACATTTCACAAGGCAATATTATTAAAAAAAAAAACAAAAACATGTTACACACAGACTTCTCAACCCATATCTGTGCTGTAGTCTCCAGGAAGCAAACGAGGAGGACAAGTTTTGCAGCTGGTTACCATGGGTATGTTGCCTGAGGAGTACCTGCATTTCCACATAGCCATACCTAAAACAAGTGTTGCTTTTTTATCTTCAGCTAACCAAGCCCCAGGCAGCGGTGATCTTGTTTTTCCAAATTTGCATCTTAGTAGAAACAAAGTTTTAGCTCAATTAAATACCTGTCACAGGAGGGAGGAAAGAGTAGGGATATGTTGTGACGCATAAGAATATGTTGTGGTTTTGAAAATGGCCCGGTAAGAGCTATTTTTTTAATGATCTGTGACAAAAACAATGCAAAAAGAAAAACCCTGCCCTGAGGGCAAGAATGCTGTTCTTTGTTTCTCACTTGGGAACTAAGAAACATAATTTTGAATGAAGTTCATTGTATAAAAATAAAGGCTGTTCCCTGGTGCATCTCATAGGCACCTGCAGGTTGCTTCTGCTATTTTCTGAAAGACACGGGCCAAATTCTGCCGCCCTTTTCCAGCATACTTTGGGGTGAAGATTGGCTTGTGGGAAACACCCTTATTCTGGAAAGCTTACAAGGCTCTTCCTTTTCTTATCCAGTAAGAACAGTCCTGCTGAGATGACCCTCTGTGTCTGTGCCTTGTGGGAGAGGCAGCACACTCAGGTCTGCTGTCAGCACTTGCAGGGAATGGAGAGTTTGTGTGCTTTCATATATTGAGTGTAGCACACAGAACAGACCAGCCCCAGCATTTGCCCCCTACCCCAGGAATCTTTGCCCCCTCTGCCCTTGTCATGACATCAAGGAGACCACCTAGGGCAGACAAACCTGCCAACCCCTCTTTACAAACAGCCCAGAGTCACCTGTGCAGGGCCAGATGGGATTTGTAGGGCAGACTGCCCTGGAACAAGGGTTCACAGCTGACATGGATACTCTCATCTAACCCTCTTGGGTGACCAGCTTGGGGCTGCCCTCTGCACAGGGTAGCAGGTGTGGCAATTTATTTTGTGAAGCATTTTTAGCCCTTTAAGACTTTTGTCACCTTCTTAATGAGCAGTCACTCAGGGGCTGAGCTGGGACTGCACATGGGCGTCTCCCTGACATGGAAATACCTCCTTCTGTATTTCTACTGAAGGAGAAATTTCTCATTGTCTCTGTGCCCATTGTATTCTGCTTTCAGGGCTAGGGCTGGAAGGATGTAAGGGGTCTGTGTTAGTAAAATATCTTAGCAAATATGCTCATAGGTGTATTTAGAGGTTCTCCTACTGCTGAAGGTGTGCTTCTGCTTCCTGTACATGAAAAGATAGCAAAGCTTATTTTTTCTGTCTTGTGTATTTTTACAAGGGGTTTTGCAAGACAGATTTTGCTCATAGGGGTGTAGTCCCTAGCACAAGAGGATCCAGCTGTCAGGTGAACTTTACAGAAGTCATAATTACTTGATTGCCAAAACAACACTTAGACATAGCACTTTTGTCTGGCCAGAAAAAGAATCCCCTCTTTCCAACTCACCCCAGAGATGTCAGTAAAATCCTAAAGCTGATACTTTCTGGAGTGTTCTCCAAATGTCTCTGTGTGACAGTCCAGCTATTCAGGTGCTTTTTCTGTTGTAATTGTACTTGAGTTCAAAGCCAGTGAAGATCAGCAGGGTTTATTGCTTCAGACTAAATGCTAATGCTCAGTGCTAGATCGTCCCTGCGGCAGGGACTAGAACTCAGATTTCTGACATGCCTCACTCCCTTTTTAGCTCTGTGCTTAATTTTTATTTATTTACCTTCTCATCCCACTTCTGTCCAAGCTCAGCTCATTACAACTAACAGTTTACGTACCCATCCCCACCAGAGGGAATGGAGAGCACCTCCAGCAATGGAATTCCAGGGGCTTGTCTGCTGTACGCTGGCACACAGCTGAGATGCAGTGCCAAAAAATCCAAGCTGAGTGCCAGGAACCTGCTATTATCAATATACTGGGCTGTGGAATGGGATGCAAGTCCCAAAGGTGAATATGAAGAGCATTTCTGTGCTATAGGACAAGTTACTAGAAAAGTGTCAGAAGAAAGCTTTTGCAAGGCTGTGCATGGATTCTGAAACACTTCTCCCCACTGCTGTGTTAACTCTGCAGTCTCTGCTGTCTTTGCATTGCCATTTTGGGGGTTTCTTGGACAACAGTGAATACAATCAGACCAAAGACTGACCTGTGCCTTTGGGATGACCAGATCCATCTCTGACTTCAGTCATCAAATAAACAATTTCTTGCCTCCACCAGCACATTGCTGTGGATATGAAAGAGCTGGTTCTATTTTGGAAGAAAGTATGTGAGGATGAGAGTAGCTATAAATTATGGATCTCAGGGTGATTGTTGATTCTCACAGTCCTTGAAGGGAATTGTTCTGGACCCAAATTTTAAGAGACACAAACTTACATGCTATTTTGCGCTTCAGAGAGAAGGAGAAATTAATGGTTTTGTCTCTGGTTGAAAAGCCATGTGTGACTAGGATTAACAAAAATGTATCCACTGAAACATTCTTTTAAATTAAAATATAGCTTAATAATCCTCAATTCTTGTTTTATTAAAATGATGCATATTTTAATGAAAAATCAGGCTTGCCTAACTCCCCTCCCCTTTTTAAAATCTGGTTTTAGTTGGCAGATTTGAAACATGGACTTTCTCTCTCTCTTTTTTTCTAAATATATGTATGTGTGTGTGTGTGTGTGCATAAATACAAATTGTTAATTACAAATACTTTGAGGGAGGAGGTGTTAAAATGTTTCATTTTGCTTTTTTGATAGCCCCTCCCCACATCTTACAGGGAATGTTTTCCTGAGTTTTCTGTAAGAACAACTTGTGTTTTCCAGGCAAATGCAGTGGAAGCCAGTTCTGACGCTGGCTTCTATCTAGAGCAACTCTGAAATCAGCTGAGCCCTTTGGTAGGAGAGAAGAAATTGGCCCACAATGGGAGTTTTCAAGGGTGACAAAATTCAAATATTTCTTTCCATTTTAGTGGGTAGTCCATATGCATATATATATATATATATATATATAGTTGTCAAGTGTGATAAAGAGGGGAAAGTGCAGCTTCTGGTCTCATCAAGACCAAGACAGCAGGAGCTAGACAGTGACAATATTCATGTTTTGCTTAAAATAGGTAAAACTGGCAGCATGGTCTGCATCACAGTGCAAGACTATATATAGGACTGTAAATTCAAAGCATGTTCAATCATGTGTTGCTTTACCTTTCTCCTCACTTAGCAAATATTCCTCATTACAGGTTCTAAATGCTCCTTGGATTGTGTCAGGTTTTGCTTTTATTGTTGTGGAGTTGTTTTATTTTTTTCCTCAAGGATGATGTTGCAGGGTTTTATTTTTTTAATGCCTTGTTCCAAGTTGGGAGAAGCAAATTAAAAATAGTTATAGAGAAATGAGTAAGGATAGCCTGACTTTAAAAAACAAAGGGAAAAGGAGCTGAAAATGAAATGTAGGCTCCACAAGTGATGTATGTAATAAAGTGCTCAGGCATTGACTGATCCACAGCTACAAGAAATGTGCTTCTTGAGCATGAAAGAACTGACAAAATGGGAAGGACTTAAGTCCTCAATTAGTTTAGTGATTAAGATGTTCAAGCAACTCAACAGAACTCTGTGTCAATGTCACAATAATTTCAGAGCAGTATTTAGAATTAATGTAGTTCATGTTTTACTGCATCTCCTTGCAGGCCCTGATTATATGGCAGCCCTCTTTATTGCTTATGTGTTAAAATAGCTTGTACTTCTAAGAATAATCATTTGTGTTTAATAAAAAGCTAAAGCAGATCATCCAAACCCAGGAAAAGCAGGAAATCTGAACAATGTGCTTCCTATTCTTGAGGCTGTTTATGGAAAGCTGCATTTGTATGACAAAAAGCATAATTTTTTATTATATCAAACTTTTCACATCAAATACTACTAATGCATTTCAGTTCCTCCTGCTTTTCTGTCTAACCAGGACCAGCTCAGTTACCACTCACTGGAGTGCAGGACAGGCCAAAGCTTTTATCTCTGGTTTCCTTTTTTCATTACTTTGCCATGGAGTGGAAGTGATCACAGTGAGAGCTCCATCCTGTGCACAGCCTGGTGCCCTGCTCTGGCTGCTTAGGTGGTTGTCTTATCAATTTATCAATTTATCAGCCAGGTAAATTAGTTTTATTTGTTCCAGAGCATTAGAAAGCCTTTTACTGCCAGACCAGATATCTGTTTTTCAGTTAAGGACTTACAGATGCATTTTGTCTCCCAAATTAAAGAATTCTAAAGGCTTTTTCCTCAAGAAAAGAGTTTTCTGTAGAACTATGTCAGTTGTTTTGGGGGCTGCTGTGTCTCAGGTGGGGTTTATAGATCATTTGTGCCATAAAGAGGCTTTTGCTGGAGGTACAATACAAGCTGCTGTGTCATGAATTATGACACTAAAGACTAGATCTTGAGAACCAATGAAGGAAAAAAAAGGAAGAAAAAAGTGAAATTTATTTCCAGAAAGCAAGCTGTAGATTTGGGTATGTATCCTGTTCTTAGCCAACAGAAGTTTACAGAGATTAGAAAAAAATATTATTACCGACTATATTGTAATTCCATGGCATTTTTTTGGACAAAGTATTTTGTAAGGCCTGCATATCTACAACTGAACAAAGAACAAGACATTTCAAAATTGGATGTTATGGCTGGTGAAATTCAGCCACAGTGATATAAAGACCTGAAATTTGAAAAAAAAATGCATTTTCTACCTTTGGAATCCCATTCAGTTAAAGAATAAAGTAGTTTTATGACAGTACATGTTAACAGTTCTGAAATTTAAAGCATGAGTTTTCTTGCAAGCTGTTTCTGAACAGTGGAGGAGGTTGTGGCAATCCTTCACAAGTTGTTTGGAGGATAAATCCCAAATCTGCAAAGGTCCCTGTCTTACAAGAGGCAGCTCATGTAGCTCCAAAAGGCTTTGTGAAAAAAAGTAATTGTCCGAGCTGCTGCAATTAAAGAAACCAGCAGTGTTGCTTCTGCACTAAAGAAATGCTCCTGCAATGGGCATGCTTGCTCAGGGTTTACTGGTGTAATCCCCATTTTCCCTCTGGGAAACCAGAAGGATTTTTGAAAGCACAGAAGAAATCTTTCAAGCAAAGCTACTTCACATCATATTGGAATAAAAAGCTCTCTTATCCTGCAGAAGTTAATATTGTTGTATTTTGCTTTGGAGAGTCAAATAGCTTAAGGATATGGGGCTTCTTCTTCCCTCACTGGTGTAATGCTACTGACATGTAATTTCTTCTGCTTTCCAACAGATTTGTTTGCACTGAGTCCTTTTGGTCTCACCCTGCTGTGGTCCCCACTGGCACTCCTCTCCTGGGCACATGGCCCATGTTTCCAGGACATGCTGGATTTGAAAGGACCAGCACCCCCATGGAAAATCCACTCCATTTTGCAGCCACCACCTCCCTTTTCCTTCCCGAGCAAGTCCTGGAGGCAGGAGTGGTGTCACAGCCAGCAGTTCCCACATCGACATGCCATTGAACAATAAAGGGCTGCATACTCTAATGATGATTAATTACATTTTCTCTCCTATCTTTCTATCAATTAACTGGGAATGTGTCTTTGTTTTAATAATTGTCTTTTGGTAAATAAATGTGTAAACACTACTTAAAGCATTTTGGGGTCTAATTATACTTATCTGAAAGTTAACAGATTCGAGATGTGATTTGTGCTTTAATTGTTTTAAATTATGGTAAAACATGGTGTTGGGTACTGATTTTCTGAATAGCTGATCTCTGATGTGAGACAGTGAGGAACTACAAACAATTGTCTCTCAAACTGAGGTACTTGTGAAGCAGAGTTCTGTCCAAGCCTGTGTTTGTACTGAGGTTTGTTGGCTTTTCATCTGGTCCAACCAGCCACCCATCGAGCAGAGCTACTCAGCCAGTTTTAAAAAACAGCTGAAGGGCTCCAGGGCCTGGCTGTGGGGCTTGGTGGGGAACAGCACCACAGTCCTGGCAGCCCACCCTGTGCTGTGCTGCTGGGGGTGCAGAGCCAGCCCAGCAGGGCCGGACACGGCTCCCAGTCCGGCTCAGTGGCACAGACCTGGGATTGCCCACGTGCCATGCCTGACCCTGGGGCAGGGGAGCTCAGGGCTAAATCCCCCTGATCTCAATGCATCAGGCTTTGGGGCTCTCGTACCTCACACCCTTTCATGTCCCTGCCCTCTCTAATAGCAGAGGAGCCCCGTGTCACTGCCGTTTGTTATTCTCATTAGCTCCCATTAGCTGGAACACTGCGGGCCTCTGCTGGGTTCAGGCAGGGGCTGTGTCCGGCCCTAACAAAGATCAGGTAAATCCTGAGCCTTTGGGGAGGGGAAGTGAGAGGGACAACCACAACCTCCGGTGGGATGGGAGGTACCAGGGGCAGAACTCCTGTCCGTGGCAGGGTCTGCAGCATCCCAGCAGCTTCCTGGGCAGCTGGGGAGCGTTGGGCAGAAGGGAACGGAGAGGAGGGATCTGATGGAGGAGCTGGTGGAGCTGGACACGTGCTGGAGTCATGATGCTCTTGGGGGGCTCCTTCTGTGCCACCAGAGCCAGCATGAATCCTGGTGTGCAGCATGGTGGAGCCTGTTTGCTCCTGCAGCTGCTCTGACCGTCCCCTTTGGGGCTCAGCAGACTGGAGATCATTTCTGATCCAAGCACACAACGTCTCCATGCCCATGGACCTCTCGGGTTAGGAGTCCTCTGTCTTAATTTCCCTTTCTCTAAAACAAGGGCAATATTTCCTCAGCTCAGGATGATGTTAGAAGGTTAAAATCGCAAATCTTGAGAGGGGATCAGGCAAGACAGGATAAGGACAGCAATATAAAGAAAACAGTTCCATACTATTTTTTCCTTACTCAAAACTTATTTGGGGGATTTTTCTTCAGTTTTTTTTTTTTGTTTGTTTGTTTTTTGTTTTTTGTTTCTTTTTTTTAAGATAAGGGGAAAAGAAGGAAAGGAAGAAAAATTGTCCCACATATGCAAACAGCAGAATTTGCATTTGACTGCATTAAATTTTTTCTTAAATTGCAATTAAGCAATAAATCTTCACCAGTTGCAAAAATAAAGAGAGTGGGGTGGGGGAAATTTATTAGATAATGTAATCTTTCAGGCATTTTTTAATTTCCTTCTAAGATCTAGAATATCAGTCCGAGTCTCAGGTAAAATAGGATTCAAGTTTTCAGCTGCAAGTTGTGACTCAAAGTGCTTAGCTAAATTAAACAGAACAGATGTGAAAAATAAGATGAGAGCTATGCATAGAGCTCTCAAACAGCTGTCCCACCTTCCCCTCCATTGAAGAGCCTGGCCTAATTCCCCTTTGTTGACTAAAAGTCAACAATTCTGCAAGTCTGCAATTCGATCCTAAAAGCTTGTCAGAATTAAGTACAATGCTTAATATAAGTTTACATTTTAACTGTTTTTCTTTGATATTTGACAAGGACATGGGAAGTAGCTCCAGAACTTTCTCCTGGGCCAATTTGCTCAAGGTTGCTGTGAACCACGCTTCCCCTTGGGCTGCTTGCCCCAGGGACTGCACTTGAGACCTGGCACCTGTTGGACACCACAGCAATTAATAATTAATTAAACAAATAACCCCTTTATATGTCATTGGGAAATCAAAGCTTCAGCATAAAAAAGAAATTTACCTTTTAGGTTTCCAGAAGTAACCTCTGCCCCAACACTTGTGCAGTGTGGGGAGGAGCAGATACTTGATTTTTCCTCAGAGTGGTGACTATTACAACAGATTTAAAAAAAGGAAAGTAAAGGATAGGAAGGAAAGGTCAGCCTTGTTAAATCCTTTCTAGTAAACACTACTCAGCTGCAACAATGTCAAACAGTATCTGAACATTTAATATCTAAAGAGAAAAAGGAATTCTAGATGTTCTTCTGGAGAGGAGGATCAGTGGAGCCTTTCAGTGTACATTTCTGTGAGCACCTTCTGGGATGGAGTACACTTGGTCTTACTGTTAGTATTTTGGTTTCAGATATGACAAGCATATCATGGCCTTTTTTAACCTTTTTCTTCCTTTTTTCTTTCTCTCTTTTTTTTTTTTTTTTTTTTTTTTTTCCCAAAGGGTAGCTGCACATTAAGGAGATAAGTGAACTTCAAAGGGCTAAATACCAATCAGAAGATGGAAGATGGCCACACATAAAGCTACACTGCTTCTGCAAACCCCTTTAGTAGCCAGACAAGGTCACTGATCAGGGTAATTTGCAGGAAAAGTCAATTTCTCAAGTACCCAAGGCAGGTGTTGTGCCATTCTGTGACAATTTACTGAAACTAAATTGAGGAAGTTGAAAAAAGCAAAGGTCATGAACCACGGGAGAAAGGAGGGAAGCAAAGTCTCTTTGACTGTATTTTTAACTCCTTTTCAACCAAAGCATATTTACAAATTACTGAGCCTGTTTCCACTTAAAAAAAATCCCACTTGTGTAACTCAGACGTGTTTATGAAAACCTGCACTAAAACCTGGTTGCACAATGAGGAACCTTGAAGGGTGGTAAAGGAAAACACAGAGTGACTCATGGGGAACTCTGAGCAGAGTAAAGGGGAAAAGCAGAAGTAGTTTTTTGTTTCTAGAACATTTCTGATATGACAACACAAAGCTGTGTAAAAGTAGACAGGATGGAAGTGAAAAGATAAAAACCCTGTCTGAGAAATTTGAAGCAACTGAAATGACTGCAGAAGGACAGAAGGGGAGTTGATGTTTCAAGAGGTATCTGGCCATGTGTCTGCTTCAATTGCTGCCCAAAATGCACTTTTAAGACTTGGTCCTTCAGGAAAGGGCCTGGGATGGTCTCAGTGTGCCAAGGAGGCAGAAATAAGGAGGCAGAAATAGAAGTGAAGGAAGTGTAGACCCCGCCTCAGCAAACTTCCATGCCAAACCAGATCTCCACAAGTATTGCTGATCTGAGATGAGGAACAGATAAATCCAGGACTTGGTGGGCCGAGTGAAGTTCAGATGACAAATGGGTGGATTCCAATCTTATTTCCTTCTCCTGTGACCACAGGTCCTGAGCTGGTGACCTCTTACAGTGCAGGAGATGTTTGAGTGGAAGCAATTCAATGTTTGTGCTATAGCTGGCACTGGTGTAGAACACCCAGTCTATCCAAAACACCTACATCCTCCAAGGAGCAAAACTAAACCAAACCAAGCCACACCAACACTTTCTCTGTTTTGCTCCCATCCTCCCAACTGAACAGATAGATTTAGTAATTGTGTTGGTGACACAAATACACTTGCAGCTCTCCTTCCTCTTCCTTGTCACAAGATTATTTACTTTGTGATAAATTTTCCCAGGTGGTTGGTGTTGCTTAGCTGTGCCTCTGGCCGTGAAGCCTGGGAAGTTTATGGGGCAGCAAAAGATCATTCTCTATACTTGTTTTTTTGTGGGATTGAATCCAAATCTAATCAGGACAAACCTCCCCAAATTCTTCCTTGAAGGGACTTTTTCAAAAAAGAATAAACTTATTATTATCAGGCCCTGCTTTGAATAGGTAGACAAGGAGAAAATAGTTGCTGTATTTTGGTTAGAGCTACACAGATTGAAAAGAGTGAATTTGGTTAATAGAGTTTGTGTATGTACATTCCATGGAAGAGATGGACTTCCATGTGAACGTGAATAATTAGGAAATGCTTTGACTGGGACTCCTGAAAAGGAACTTGTTTGTTTCAAATTCTGTAATTTTGTGTGGCTTTTGCCCTTTTCCACCAAAAGGCATTGTTGCTCTGTTCATGTAATGAAGTCCAGTAAAAGTCATCTCCTCCTTGCAGGACTTCTCAGAAACAATCTGTACTTTGGGATGTGAGGAGCTGGAAGTGACTGGACTTTTTTTTCTCTGCCACAGCAGAGAAGGCCCAGTAGAAAGATTCATTTAAATACAGAGGCTATAATTAGCCTCCCAAATTACTCCAGCCCTGCTGCTACCTCACTTCAGCTGACTAAAGATCTCTTTATGACACCAGGAGATAACTCTTTTATGTGTTTGGGCTATTCCCAAACACTGCTGGTCAAACCAGCCACTCCAGTCAGGTCTTCTAGAAATACAATCTGTGAGTTCCTTGTAAGTACAGGACTATTTTTATTTAGCTGTTTCAGGGCCCCATTGCCTGAAAACCAATCCAGTTGTTTAACTTTGAGGAAAAGAGCCCTAATCTCTCTTACTTCTATCCCATGTCTTTTACATCCTGAGACTGGAAACAATCTATATCCTAAACACTCAGAGTTTCAGGAATGTTAAATAAGAAGGCTCTATCTGCACTGGGCAGGAGGACATGAGTTAGTTAGTCAGGCAAATAAACAAACACAGTAAAACACACAAATAAAGCCACCACACCTGCAGGAATGTTAGATATGTTAAAAGGGGTTGCATCCCTAGGCGAGCTGTGCTGGTTCACTTTTCATCACCAATGACCATGTTACACACGCAGCTGGTGACATTACTTAGCCTCCAGCAAGGTCAGAGCACACCGTGGAGTGAACAGAGAAAGAACTGTTCCCCTGTTTGTAGCAAAAACATGGTCAGAAGTGATTTGAACTGCAGCTGCAGCTCGGCCTGCATGGTGAGAGCCAAGCAGTGCTGCTACCAAGGGCTGGCTCCTCTTTCTGGGGGAAGCATCTCACTGCCACCAGGCCACCTTCAAAACAAAGATAGGTTTAAATCTTTTTATCTCATGGAGCTTGTTTTCATAGATCTTCCTACAGTGAATTCTAGGGAAATGAATATGCAGGAATGTATTAAAATGGAGATTTTTTTTTGCACTTTGTAAGCATGGAAATTACATTTTCTGTCTGGTTGTATCGCAGACTGGATTTAGAGGGCCAAGTTTTGAAGATCCTCAGCAGCATGTGGGTCACTCAAGTGCCTGCTGGGGCTCTCAGAAATGCCCATCCAGCCACATCCAGCTTATATGAAGGACATGAGCCTGTTTCTTAGAGATGTGAACACATTTTAAACTTAGGCAAAGATGTTTGAGAATGCTGTGATAATCATCAAAGCAATTACTCAAGAATGAGAGAACTAAAAGATGAATTTAAACACAGACTGATGTGTCACAACTGTTTATATGAAATGAAATATGCTGCTCATGGCATATCTTTAATGCAGAACTTATTATTTATTTGATTTCCATTAATAGTGATTGGTAGGAATATTTAAATTAATCACATTGCCTGGTCAGTAGATTAATTCAAAGGCACCACCTGAAAACCACAGTTCATTCTGAAAAACTTCAAGTTTTACCAATTGCTAAAGGGGTTAATAGAGGCTGTACATGAGGAAGATAACCTAGGTTTAAAAAAACTATAGTCATCATTGTTCATTTATTCTCTTTATTGAGGTAATTTAATTATCATATAGACACAAACATTTGCTCCCATGCTGGGCTCTTCACATCTGTTAGTAGAGATTTGATTAGGTCTACACAAATGTGCTAGATTATACCATCTAGTTGGTGAAATTCAAGCCACCTGGATATTTTAGCAACATCAATAAGAATAATTCTCTTTTTCCAAATCAGTAAATCCAAGATATATTAAAAAGAATTAATTAATGAGTACCAGATAGGCAAAACAAACATTTGACAATGAATCATATTATCAAAGGTTTTGTGGGAGATCCCTCTCAGCTTATGTTTAGATGTCAAATTATATTACCAAAACTAAACAATCTGTTAAACCGATCTCTTAATGCAATAAGTCTCAGCACCATACTCTCTTTTTTCCCAAAGTCCTTCATGAATGCAGTGCAGCATCTAAGGACAACAGTACTTAAAGCACCAGCAATAATGTTACATTAACAAGTCATTAGTATGAAATAGCTGACTCCTAATATTTTTATTGCCATTAAGGTTTTCTTTTTTCTTTTTTTTTTTTTTTTTCTTAAATCACGTAGGACCTGATGATGAAAACTGCTAATCACCCAAGGAGCCATTATGAGTGTGAGTCAAGCCAGGGTGAGCATTAATGCTCTGAGTGTGCATTTCTAGGTTATGCTTTTGGAAAGTGAATGACCCAAAAGCTTCACAGGGAATTTGTAGTAAATACAGCTGTTAAGATGACACAGGATGATATTAAATGTAAAGAGAGGGAGAGAAAGCAGCTGTTGTCCACTGGAGGACTTATCTCCAAGTTAGCTAAGTAACCTACACAGATGTGACAGGACTTTTTTTCACTTTCTCCAGAAGGAGACTGCTGAAATTAATTTAGGTAGAGCCTGAGTTCTTTCCTTTTTTTAAGGAAAGAGCTTTAAGTTGAAGTCAGAGAGAACAAGCCTTCAATCTGGAAGTATTTATTGAAATGCATTATTTTAGTCAATTAAATATTTGTGCAAACATAAGACAGTTTGAATTAACTTTCAGCAAGTCCTTCAGGCTGTGAGAGGAGAAGCACAGAGTGGTCAAACTGGCAAGTGAGAGCAGTTCCTAGACCCCAGGAAATGTGATTAATGTGAGTGTCCAAGCAAGTCCATGTTAATTCAGCTTCCTGTGTGGCTCACACCAGACATCTGAACTGGGGAATACCACACTGATTTGTTTTGTTTGTGCTTTATTAAGCAAAATTGATCAGAGTTCAGCTCTTTGAATGAAGAGCTTTCTCTCTGGGTGGAAGGCTGGTGGCCATGATCAGGCTCTGTTGTGCCTCCCAGAGCACTCTCTCTTTGGTGCTGTTCTTTCAGATGTAGGGCTGGAAAGCCAGGGAAGAGCTGAAGTTTCTGGCACATCCCTGCACTCTGCACATGTGTCCCACCAGATTTCATGGCAGTTCAGGCAGGATTATGGTAACCTAAGAAAAGTGTTTGTCTGGGTACAGTCTTCTCAGAAGTGGTGTTAAGGCTTATGCTATAACGTGTCACTGCAAGAGCAAGTTGGACTAAAAGCTTTCTAAATCCATATAATTGAACTTAATTGTTTACATAATAAAATTATTTTTGATGGAGAACAATTGAATGATGATGATTCAGTCACAAGAATTTGCTTCTAAATCTCCAAACAGGCCTCCTCTGGGAAGACTCACCATCAGACAGATGTGTCCTCACTCTGAGGTAGTTGGATGGCTCTGAAATACACCCAGCCCATACCTGATGCAGAAAGCAACTGGATGGCAAATCCATCCCATCACAGCCTCAAGAATCCTGCACAAAACTACCAGGCTTGCTTTGGCCTCTCTATTCCATTGAATAGAAAGGAAATGGGAATTGTTGTGAATCCACAGCGTGGAGAGATGCTGGAGAGGCAGGAGAGATGCCCATGGGGCTGAAACTGAGGTTGAAGCTATAATTTTGCTCTTGATGATGTTCAGCTCAGGAAAGGGGGCAGATTTATGGACATTGATTTATGTTCTTGATATTCTGCTGATAACAGGTTTGGGGCAGAGACCAATCCACTTTCTGCTGATTTTCTGTGCATTTCTTAGAAAGCAATTGTTGCTTTGAAAAGCAGCAGGGGAGTTTCTGATGTTTTCAGGAATACAAGAAGAGAGATATAGTTAACTAATTTCATTTCAAGTCAGTACTAAAATTTTAATTATTTAATTGCCCTCAACTGTGCTCAATTCTTGTATCAAAACTGGCCTGAAAAATTACCTTTTTAATTCACTTGTACCCTGGGTTGTGTTCCACAACTCAGGGCCTGAGGTCCACTAAACTACTGGATCTTTTTTGGCACTACCTCAAGTTCTTTTCCCACTTTCATTATAGCTTGGATATGACTTAAAATTGAGTTATTAGCCTGAGTGAGAATTACATGAGGAACAGTGTTATAACAGAGCTCAGTAATGAGAAGGCCGTTCCTCCAGGGCACTTACAGCATCTTGTTTTACAATATATGATAGAAAAGTCTTTTTGTGCTGTGAGCAGGTGATTTTCCCATCCTGTTTGACACAGCAGTCTGCAGGTGTTGTGTGATCCAATGTGCTTCCTTCCTGAGGCATGTCCAGAACTGTAATTCCAGTAGTAGTAGTAGTAATAATAATAATAATAATGAGGAAGTCCACAGTTTAAGCCTTTATTTTTTCAAGTAAGACTTCAAAAAATTTTCTGCAGGAATTTTTATCTGTAGTTTTTTCTGTGTATTCTGATGATAAATGCATACCTCCTCCTCCTCTCCCTACCTGAGCACAACCCAGGACATTCAAGGTGCATCTTCCAAAGTGAAATGCTGATACAGATGCAGCTGCTTTTGTGAGATTCTAGTTCTTGCTCATAGGGCAGGTTGCATTTGAATAAATTACACCAATGCTTTTTTAGTGGGTGGAGATTACTTCATTTACTAAAGTAAAATTAGATGCAATTGAAACATGTTAAGTAAAAATATCCCGAGAAGTTGGAAAGGTCCATTTTGCAGCAAGAAATGGATTTGGAAAGACATTTCTTTAAAGTATTGGAATCCTTGCTAAACTGACCCACAAAAAACACTACAAAAACATAAACTGGAATTTCTCCAGTGCTTGAAATGGAGATGGATAGATGTGGTCTGCAGATGGATCCAATCTCTGTTATGCTCCACCAGGCAAAAATGAAACTGTGGGCCATAAGTGACAGCAGGGACTTTGCACTAGGAAGGCTCAGCACCTGTGCTTTGTCATGTATTGCTAATCAGAGCTGCTGCAGGAATATTAAAATGCAAATGGCCCAATTAGGGTGCTTACTTTTCTAGATCTGCCTCTGAGAAACACTGCCATGAGTTTGCCTTGAGTGCTGATAAAGCATCCTGTTAATTGTCTAAAGCAAACAGGTGGTTCATGGGAGCATCAGAAAGTCTAGAATATCTTTAAATGGGCTACATATTGAATTCTCCAAATGTTTGGCTCCCTGATTACCAAGGATCAAAGGCAAAAAGAGCTGATTGATACTGAGCCCTTAAAAATCAATTCTTTAGGAAAATGTCTGCCCTTATTTAGTGTTTAGGAATAATAAATGATGAAGTGATTTCAGCTGTAGGAGACACATTGTGGGCAGCTGCTGGACATGAGTTCAGCCTTGTGTTATTGTTAAGAGGTAACAACAGCACAGATCCTAATTGAGGAATAACTGGGGAAAAAAACCCAGTTTTATGAAAAAATATAGGCAGGGTTAAGCTGTTTACCAAACAGACCACACCTCACCAGCATCTTGTATTCACCCTCCATTCCAAAGAGCTTGGATGGTTCACACAACATGTTTATCCAGAGAGGAGATTCATCTTAAATATCTTTTATATTCTCAACTACTTTTAAAAGTAAGCTCAAGAAGGGCTTAGCTAACTTGATAGTAATCTACAAAGACAGAAAATAGCCCTTATTGCCAGTTTGTGGTTAATTATGGTAAACTCCTATCTGTAATTTACTCCTGCCTGTAATGGAAAAGAGAGTTTTGCTTGAATGTGCATTACATTACATGAGGTTACATCCCATGCAGTGACATGGCATTGTGTAATTTCATACACCCAGATCAAATGGGACATGTTTTTTCAATGTATCTGAAAAGAACCCAGGGATACTTTCTGGTAGAACAGAGATTTGCAGAGGACCCAGTTCAACAAGTGTGGTTTGTGCCAAACCCAGTCTCTAATGGAAATGTTAATCGCCATGTTTTTCTGCAACTCTTGCAGAAGCAAATCCAGAGTATCTTTTAATTGGGAGTCTTTCTTTATGGTCTTCAGATGTTTATAACTATGCACAACCTAATCTGATTAGGGCCAGACTCTACATGCTGCCTGCTCTGACAAAAGGGGAGAAAGTTCTTGCCTGCAGCCTCTGAATTCTGCTCCATTCTACGTCTCCTCTGGTATTAGAGGAACTGAACACTTTTAATAAAGTATTAAACAACAGCCAAGTCTTTGTTCCTCCATTTTCTGCTGGAGAAAGTCATGTGTGCAGTAATAAGTAGCAAAAGCTAATAGGAAACTCTTTGAGGGAACCATTTTTTTTCAACTTTGGTTAAAATAAAACCATTTGATGCAATAATATAAATTTTAAGGAGAATATGGAGCAGAAGGAAAAATTAAGAAGGGATTCTTACAAAGCTTGCAATGCATAAGCTTTCATTTTTGAAGTGGAGATCTTTCAAATTTATGCTGCTTTCAGTATTGTAATAACCAAACTGAAATTTTTCAATGTAGGTGAATATAATATTTCAGTTGGTTAAAGGAAAGTCAGGAGGAACTTTTAATTTTTCTGTCTTTCATCCCACATCTGAATTTAATCATATTATAAAGTAGCATATTCCTTCATGAAGCAGAATGTCTATCCTCCACACAGGTTCTGACTGGGGAATTTCACTTACTGCTAAGCAGCTCTGGGCAATATTAAAATTGCCTAACTAACTTCCACCAAGGTCTCAGATCTGCTGCTTGGCTCCTTGCCTTCTGAACTGGCTAGCCAGTAGGAAACAGTAGACTTTGAATATGAGTTCAAATTTGGGCTGTCTGGACACATCCTTGCATCCCTTTTACAGGACTCATTCTGGGGCTCACTTACACTGTTATTAAGTCCCATAACAGCTTCCAAATGAAACTTTGGCTCTTCTGGTTTAATGTCATGCTATGAAACAAAAAGAACACCTCTTTAGGTGACTATATGTGGTTTGGGGTCTCTTTCCACCTCCTCACTTCTTCTCCCCAAGAGGTACATAATATGACCAATGGCTGGTGGTGAAATCATAAAAATTCATCACTTGTTCGCAGTGTGGAAGTCAAGAAAGAATGAATGGTCAGGAAGACAATTTTTTAGTGTAATGTAATGTTGACCTCTGCAGGAATAATTTGTGCCCTTCAGCATCTGCAGCTGTGTAATAGTCACCAGGGAGCTGTCTGACTCTGAATATATATGTATATTTTAAAAAGTGTCAGCCAAGTCAGGACTCCAAATGCAAAATGTATTGCTCAGGAACACTGGGAGGATTTGTCTCTCCCTCTGAAAAGCAATGGTGTAGAGAGTAGAGAGAGTCACAGATGTAACTGGAACATTTTCGTATTCTGATGAGGACAGGCTGTTTGCAATGCTGCTCAAGTTGGGGAAGAGAAAATTGCTCTGTTTCTCTCAGACCTGCAGCTGCAATTTCACAAGGAGGAAAGTGCCTCTGAAGGGAAATGTGCTGAGAAGCTTCTATAGGAAATACTTGAGTTTTCATCCATGATAAATGAATTCTGCAGAAACAAATGATGTTATTGTATTATAGAAATAGATAATGGTATTGCCTTGTAAACCTCTATTAGGTAGATAAAACAGGCTGTACAGCATTATAAAAGAACAGAAACACCTGTATATAAAATTCAGGAGTGTTTCTACCAACTGAGACATGTCCAATGGTGGTGTCTCTCTCCTCTGTGGCTGTCAGTGACCTCCCCCTGCCAGTGCTGCAGCCCAAAGTAGGTTTTGACCAGGCTTCCACTGGTGTTCATTGCTGAACTGGGCACCTGGATGCAAAGGAGCCACTGAAACTCCAGAACAGGCTGAAATGAATAGAAGTGACAGGTACTGGGCTGCATGTCTTCTCAAATTGTTGTTTCCTCTCTTGAAACTCACCTGTCTCTGAAAACTGACAGGAGTCAAGGTGTGATTCAAACATCCCCTAAGCCCTGCAATGGTGGTGGTGAGACTCAAGCAGAGCAGAGGAATCCCACACACCTGTGTGTACAAAGCTGCCTCTTCCTCTCAGGAATCACAGTGGAGTTTGAGAGAGAGAGGTGGGTGGAGAATTGCAGCAGAAGTGGTGGATGCTCATCCATTGCAAGGCTGTCACTCTTCTGCTCTGCCCAGGAAATCTGTGAGACATTGAAGTGTCATTCCTTCCTCACCTGGGAGATCCAGGTTTGTCAGACTTTCTGTGGACTCAACACCAACAACTTCAGGAGGATTGCAGCTCGTGGCTGTGACTTTCTTGTTGTTCAAACACTCAGTGTGTAATAATGTCCTTTCTGAAATTTGGAAACTTTCTTATGGTCTGCCTTTCTGCTTACTCCACTTCTGATCCCTTTTTCATTATTTTCAGCCTACCCAATGAAAATTAGTGTGATATATTAGTGCAATCATGAGTAGTTTAAAAACTGTAATGTTTCCTGTTTTTAAACATGTGTCAAAAAATTATCCAGGCAGATAATGCTGGACATCCCAATAAAGGCACCACGATTATTCAAAATCACAAATCAGGGCTCAGTAATGGCTTTTGAATGAGTATCATCTCTACACTTAGAGCAGATCTATAGCTGCTGCATGCCTTCACTGAAAGGAAGGAAGAATTATCTCCTATTTCATTTTGTAGGCATAAAAATATCCATTTCTTCATGCAAAGCATAAAGGATCACTGCATTAAAGGGCAGAATTCACAGGAAGAGATGTACACCCATATTAAGGGCAGAATTTGGCCACCCATATAAACACAATTCAAATACTAAGGAATTGCTTTCTCTTCCCTTGATTGTTCTAGTGAGACCAAAAAAAAATCATCAGAAGGTGAATCAGTCTTGCAGCTTATACTTGCCAAGACATGAAAAAATGGGGATGGCCTGTGAAATAAGAGGCAATGGGAATAAGACAGAAAACAAAGGAATTGTTCAAAAATACTAGATGCTGTTGCATGATAATGGAAAATACCAAAACCTATGAATGTTGTATCTGGATTGCTGTCTGCCCTTCTTTGGGAACACTTAAACGTGTTTAAAGTGGAAATTAATGAAGATAAAATTAAAACACTTGTAATGTAAAATATTACATGCTTTCTCATAGGATTGAAACATAGCACTCAAGAGGATTAGCTTATAAAAAGTCAGATAATCCTCACTGGTGGGATAAATATAACTTATAGAAATTCCTGAAGCATGCTCTCCAGAAGCATTTCACTAAAATTAATTTAGCAACAATATTATAATTCATTCAGACATATTTTTCAGAAGTTGTTAAAAATCCATCCAGGTCATGCAAAGCATTATCTTCTAATGTACCTAAATTTCTTCAAGGACAAAGTCTGTTCCAAATGATGAGAATTTAAATTAAATTGAAAGCTAGGGAAAAGAAATTTGGATAACTAATGTGCATAAGGATATATAGCTTGCTGTGAGCAGCCAGGCAGGGAAGTCCAGCACACACAGCTGAAGATCTAGGTTTGGACAGTGAGAAATAACTTTTATGTTGGCTTAGCAGTATCAGGAATGAACAAAATGGATGAGCTTGAGAAGCTGGAGCAGTCTGTAGAACCAAGTAAAATACAGTTAGAATAGTAAAACAATAGTGAAGAAGAACTCACTACTTGATCCCAGGAGCTGAAGGGTGGGGAGGCTCAGAAGGGATCACCAAGGGTGAATGTGCTTGAGTTGTGATGTGCATTAATGACATGGGAAAGTGTGAAGGGAACAGAAGAAATAGTGTGGGTAGAACTGGGTTGGGTTCAAATCACTTTCCTGATCAACAGCAGGAAAGTTATTTGGCAGCATGCTGGAGGCTGACAGAATCTCATCTTCATATTTGAGTATGGAGAAAAGTCTGCACCATACTGAGATGTGCTGTGAGAAGTGGCCACTGTGAGAATATTTACCTCCCAAAACCCATGTTGCTGGATGCTCCTATTTATGATACAGCCCGTTTGTTCCCTCCTCACAGGGTCAATGGAAACAAAAAAGTGATTCTGCTAACAGAGAGAACCCAACTGCAGTGCTGGGATGACTTGAATCCAGTAAAATACTGATTTTGTGGAACTAAAAGTTAACAAGCAGCTGGAATGTGCATTTTCAAGTCAAGGGGGAAAATGCCACAGGGAAGTGCTCTGGATTTACTTGGTTGGGTGATGCATAGTCTGGAAAAGATGATTCATGCCAACTAATTTAAAAATATACTGATTTATCCAAAGGAGAATTAAAAGGTGATTTATTAAATGTCTGCATAGGGGAAAACAATTGCTCTCAAAATATGGTATTTTAGCAAAAAAGGTACAGTGACATTTAATGCTTAGAAGATGATGCTGAAAAAATTCATGTGAGAATGAAGGGGGAACCTCTTAAGCAATGAAGAACATAATTAATATGAACAAGTGTACTAACACATGAAATTCATGTTTATGTGTATTATCAACAAAATCTTTACCTTTCCATTAAACAAGGGTTACAGACAGTCCTAATTAATTATTTTCAAACTTACTGATTTTAAAATACATTTTATAAAATAATTTAAATGTATAACATGCACAAAATGATCTCTTTTTTTTTAACATGCTTGTAAATTTTTGGGTTGAAATTACTTTCTTTTATGTGTTCTGAGAAACAGGCTCCTTAACAGTATGATAGGAATGATTTAACCAGAATCAGGACAGAGCAACAAAGAAGGGGTGAGGCTGTGAGTGTACTAAACCCATTATTGTTTATTATGGCACCAATCTTTGCAGTATATCTATCACTGAAATTCATATTTGCTTACTTCTATCCCATGGCCCAGATTCCTCAGCTGTCAGTTTAATACAGGCATTCTAAACTATGGCAAAATAGAAGTTTTTATAATGGCCCCCAACAATATTATTCAATTATTTTATTATTTGTCTGTTCACTTACAACATGACAACATTGCTTTTGTGTGAAGTCAATGGGCTGAAGAAAATCTCTTATGCAGTGGAGAAGAACTTCATGCAGGCAAGAGATTCCTGTTTAATTTTCCAAGCTATAATGACACTCCTCTAGGTCAGCAAAAAGCCCTCGGTCACTTTTGAGGCACACTTCTTCCAGAAGCTGAGGAGTGAGTCCCACAACTGAGTAAATATTTTATTTTCTTATATCACCACTAGCACTGTAATACAAACTTTTCAAGGTAAATAGCTTCAGAAATTGAAATTGTGATACTCGAATGTATTGGAGTCAGACTCTGCAGCACAGAATTGAAAGTAAATAGTGAATCCTGAAGTGTCTTGGGTTTTCTTCTCACTGTAATGTTGGTTTGACAGCTCTGGGTAAGCAGAAACCAGAGGTGCCAAGAGGCACAAAGCTGCTGCTCTACAGCCTTCACAGAGATGTTAAACCTTCGAAGTAGTAATATCAATTTTCTGTCCAGAAATAGTGAGATTTTGTGATTGGTCTGGAGGACAGAGATTCAACCAGCAGCCATCTGGACAGAAAGACTTTCTGGTTAAACCCAGGACAAAAGGTGACCCTGGGTTTAGCTTGAAGCAACAAGAGTTTCTTCATTTGGCATCTGAAGGAATAAAACCTTAGATAAAGTGTTCAGGTGCCCAACTCTCATGCAGAATATTGAGGTATTAGTCACAAATCCAGCTTTGGCACTTGGATAAATGACTTAATTTTCAGAGAGGGTGGAAGATGTAATTTTTTTCCCCAGTAAGTCCAGCCCAAGTCCCTGGGTGAAATGGTTTTTATAGGAGGTGGGATTCCAAAGGAGAAGGAAGGTTCACTGAGCAGCATCCTGCCTGCCCACAGGAACCTCCGTGGTATTGCAACACTGTCAGAGCAGCATCAGCCCCATTCTCAGAGACTCACTGCAGTTAATGAAACAGAAAAACAGCCCAGTATGCAATGACTAAACCTTTAATTACCTCTCTGAGTGATGGAGAGAGGCTAAAATCTGATAAACATGTTTAATTGCTGGCAATTACAAAAAAAAAAAAAAAAAAAAAAAGAAGAAGAAATCTTTTTGAAACTCACTGAGCGTTTTGCAATATTGTTTCAACACTGTAATGACAACTGCACTCTTCTTAGGAAGGGGTTGACAGGAAATTTCTTCCATTTATTTTACTGGAGTGGGATTAAGCCCAATGGTGCAGGGAATGGACACCTTCAGCAAAAGCTCAGTGTGGGATTGGTGCAACTTGGAAGTGTTTCTTTCATCCATTCTTTGGTTAATGAGATCCCTGTTTGTAAGATGTGGCTTTTCTTTGGAAATACCTGTGAGCTCTGTCACGGAATCATGGCTCGTATTTGCAGACAAAAGCAGTCTCCTGAGATTCAGTAGGATTTCTTTCTTATTTCTAGATAGCCATGGCTGTCATATTGCTCCCCACACTCTCCAGTCCTCTCTTTATCTTTACTCAATGTCTTTACTTAATTTCTTATGAGAAAATTCACAAAAGCTTGTTACAAAATAGTTGTAATAAATTATTGGCAAAACTTGAAAGACGATAAGATCTTCACTGATTTCTGTGTTTAGTGAGAGTAATAGTAATAAAAATGTGGTGTTGCCTATAAAATTGGCAAAACCAGAAAAAATAGTCCCCCATCTGATTTAACAAGTGTGGCCATTGTTTCAACATCCCTAATGTTTGATTGATAATGTAACCTATCAAAATCTCATAGTGTGCCATCTAAAAGTGCATCTAATCTTGCTAAAACCAGACACAATGGATTTAGAACATGGCTGAAAAGTTCAGGGATAACTCAGGAGAGGGAATGAAGCATCAGCTGGTGCCATGACTTTGGGCTGCACTCAAAAGGAAAGGCTTGTTAAGGACTCAAATCTTTCCCTGCCTGATTAAGTGAAAATTTTGTAATGGACATATAACCAGCCTGTTTTAAGTGTTTCCTGTGTCACCATACTCAGGCATCATCTGAGAACCCCATTACCTTCCATATATTTAATGTTTCAATGAAGTGGGAAAGAGCTGGTATCTCCAGATGAGGTTGGAGGAAAAGGTTCTCAAACGATGAATTTACAGATGGGGAGGAAAGGCATTGAGAGACTAAGTAATATACTGAAATCTGGGCAGGGGGAGGAAGCAAGTCCAGGTGTTCCTGCTCTCTCATCTGTCCTCTTGCAGGTGCTGTTCTGTTGGGAGGTGAAATTCATCCTGCTGCAGTGACAGCACCCAGGATCTGCAGCCCCTGAGGTCTTTGGGAATTCAGAGTCTGCTGTCTCTACTTCCTTCCACTAGATCAAGCCCACTTTCAGTAAAAATGCGATGTGCAACCACAGCAAAGGAAGATTTTTGCAAATACCTCATCAGACAAAGGCTGGCATTTACAGAGGCGTGAGACCCTGCTCTGAAATGCAATAAGTTGAAACATCCTAGCTGGAGCTAGATGGTTCATCCATCATCTAAAGCCCTTCACCTGGTCATCAGGTCTTTAAAAAAATAACAGGTGGCTATTAAAAATACCCCAGTGGTGGGTACAATTACAGGGAGAGCAGTATTGAAAGCCTGAGTAGGAGAGAATGCAGTTTGTCAGGTGTTACACTGCAGGGTCTGCAAAGTCCTTGGCAGACAGAAGAAAGGGGATGTGGCTGATGAGGTGAATTTGTTTCATGTATTTTTTTTCTAGGAAGAAATAAAGCTGGGAGGCTGAAGAGAAAGGGCTGAAGAAAGGTCAAGCACGTTGCTGAGTGTGTGCCTGCTCTGTGTGTGAGGCTGCACCTGCTGGGAGGGAGCTCCCAGGGATCTCCAGGCCAGGGGAAAAGGAGCCTGTGGCTGTGGGAAGAATTGGCTAAGGCTGCAGTGGGACACTTCGTATGAGGCTGTTACATTTTACTGTGTTTTGCATGTTCTACACTCAGATGTGATGCTGATAAAATGTCTGTGTTATGGCTTTTATAAGAAAGAAAAAGACTTTGTGAATTTTACACAATAAACCATTACTCCAAGCTCAGGGTCTCTAACTTCCACTGATGAGATGAAAACCTGCATGTGCCACCTCACTGTTAATTAAAAAATCACTCATTAGGAGGCCAGAAGCTTGTCTAGTGAAAGGAGTCTACTGCAGTATCTTGAGCTCTATTTGCATCTGTTCCCTGGCACACCATGCACAGAAGGCTTTTAAGTGGTGTGAAGAATGAGTGCTGTGTAAAACAGTGGGGTCCAGGTTTGATGTGATATCCTGGGCCTTGACAAAAAATCACTTGTTCATCCATACTCAGATACACCAATCTGTGCAATGGGAGGATAAAGACCAAGTTCTCACCTGAAAACTGCCTTTAAACTGTCACACAACATGTTAAAATTGCTCCAAATATTGAAAACTTCCTGCTTCATTTCTCGGTCTGGGTGGCTACCCTATGAGTGTCTCTTATCTTCAGCTAGTAAAGGCAAATTATTTTGTCCCCTGCACATCTGGATTTGTCTGCTGATGTAGCAGGAACAGCTGTGAGCTCAGACTGGTGGACTTTCAACCCCATTTTGTATTTCCATCTGGGAGGGCTGTGTGCCCCACAAAGCAAACCTGTGCTTCTTCCCACCAGTGGTGAGAAACACAGAAATTACCACTGAGACTCTCATTCCACCTTGTTTAAGAGGCTTAGTATTTATTTGGTTGGTTGGTTTTTCACAGAAACTGATTTTTTGGGGTAGCTGGATGCCTCTGCCACTCCAAAGTCTTATGAAACATCAACTTACAGTCAAGCTTCTGGTGTCCTTCCTTTTACAAAACATGGGTACTGTTCCATTTATTCTGGAGTTATCTTTCCTTGCCTGTTTAGTCAATGGGGTGTTTGCCATTCATTCTTTTCCATCACATATGTGCACATCTGCACACACAACTGTCCCAGCTGCAAGCTCATGAGAGAAGTGATGAAATGTCACTTCAACATGAAATATGATCTAAAAACAAACAAACAAATGCAACAGAAGAAAGTAGATTTGATTTTCTTTTGTTTTCTCTTAGTTGCAACTGATTATTTCTAGAGTCTTTCCTACCATGCACAACAAGACATATTTACCTGACTCCATTACCACACACTTCACTAAAACCTGTTCAGTAAAAACACCAGTTGTCTGTGGTTTAGCAAACTCTACAGCCATGAGACATTTTTATTTCCCTACATGTTGTGGAAGGTCTTGTATTTCTTTTGGAACACTAATGGAAAGAACAGATTCACAGCTTTGGAATTCATTCTTTCTTACACTGAAACTGCCTGAATTTCATGACATTCAGACATGTAGAAAGTTCACCTTTTCTCCCTCAGGCATTGGAGAATGACGAATAACTATGGTGGTGGTGGGGAAATCACTTTTTACTGTTATTATTATTACCTGTCTTACAGTAAAGGTTTATATTAAATTCTGCTGCTTTTCTTAAATTATTACTTGAGATTAGGGCTGTGAGAGGAGAAAAATGCTTGAAAATATGGTTTAGATAGAACCAAAAGCATTTAAATGAAAACCAAATATTACCAAGGCTGGTAAAAGAAAACTTTTTCCTA
Organism: Lanius collurio; assembly: GCA_020086605.1. Taxonomy (NCBI): domain Eukaryota; kingdom Metazoa; phylum Chordata; class Aves; order Passeriformes; family Laniidae; genus Lanius; species Lanius collurio. The sequence goes on along the minus strand of JACBWW010000010.1, from coordinate 27,551,361 downwards.
AGCTAGTAATAAATTAGTTTTCTCCCATGATGGGCACCTGCAATGAAAGTAAAGCACTGCAAACAGAAGGACCAGACTTCAGTGCCTTTCCCAGAGTGATGTGGCAACAATATCTCTCTCCATTGAAACAGTCCAGCTCACCAAGCACACATCCAGACATGGCTGATTCCAACCTGCAGCTTCAGGTCACAAGGAAAATTAACTTATATAGATGGTAGGGTGGCTTTATGATCTTCTATTTGTACTAATGTTTTTCTGCTAAAAATGACTTGAAGAGATTGTGACTAATTTCACATTGATTGGCAGAGTATTTTCTAGTAAACACCCAATTTATGGAGGAAAAAAATTAGGATGGTTCATTTTTAAATAGTGAGAGAACTGATGGTTGGATGTTGCCACTGGGTTTTATAAAACCCAAATAAAAATGTACAGCTCTGCTGAGAAGTTATCATTAATAAAGCAGTAATGGTTAGGAAGTCCTAGTTATAGACAGAAACCTCTCATACTGAGTACTCTGTAATATAAACAAAGGACTGAATTCCTGCCCTTGGTCACTCCTAGTCTAAGACAAGAAATAGGAGATGTAGAACCAAAATAGTGAAGTTGTACCAGACAGACAGGGAAGCACAAGGAAATAATTAGGTAAGAATAGCCAGAGTTTTAAAAAGTCATTATATTCACTACCACATGTTTTCTTATGGTTATCCCAGGAAAGGAAACATTTCTAGCAGCGTTTGAGAGAGAACAATGTGGTTTGATGACATTTATGAGAGATTCTTCCATGCATGAAGGCTGGCATGGGAGAAAGGGCAGAAGTGCAACAAAGAGGGGGTGATGGCAGGCACCACTGGCTGATCCGAGGAGACAGCTGACGTGTTGATAACAGAAAAAATGATAAGGTGGAGTGTGGATAGGTCATGAAGGGCCCTTCGAGTGAAGATGAATGGTGTATGCTTGACACAGTGCCAAATTCACAGATGATTCACTGTTTTCTTTTTTTAAAGTTTAAATTTCCACATTATTTTTATTTGATTAATGCTATTGAGTGCTTTTGACTTATTTTCTCATAATAACAAACATTCCATTCATTTTACAAGGCATCTATTCAGAATAATGGATGGGTTCCTTGAGCTCAATGCAACTGATGTCATGACATGTTGGTACATTTCTATACTCTCACTTACAATGGCTCAGTGCACAGAAAAGGTCATTTCAATTACTTTATATAAATTATTTGATTGTTCCTGAGTAAAGAGCATCAAGTGGGTTGTGGTAGTCTTGAGATGGGTTATATTAATTTCCTGGAGAAAGCCTTTTAAGAACTATAGCTAAAAATTGAGTCCTATCCAAAGGTAGCATCTGGTAGTTGGGTTTGTTGGGATGTGTCTGCCTTTTTAACCTGGGATATTACACAAGGATTTCTTTTTATGCCTTTCCAATAATTGAATTTTGGTGTGCAGAAGCTGATCCCAGGGTACATTCTCAGTGATCAATGTCCTGGAGGAAACACTGGGTGTGCTTTTTCATTCTCGTGGTAGCTGTTCACCTCCCTTCTCAGAGGGGCATGGGCAGACAACTACACAGTGATGGAATGATCTTTACTTACACCATTTTCAACTACTTACCAAGTATTTAAATTGTTTAATCATATTATGTGTGCACAACTCTACATGAAAACTACCTTTCCATCCTGCTTGGAAGGCAAGGTTTCTGGGGATTGTCTGTACTTGCAGTATCTCAAGTAACAGATCTTTGGTGAGAGCATCTCCTTGGTACCTGAGAACAAAATGGAAAGCACCCAGGAATCTCAATTTGACCAAAGATATTGCCACTTGTATGAGCAGCAGGCAATGCTCATAAGTTAACATCTTTACAAAGTGGCTAACTCCCCTTAAAACAAAAACTGAAAAAAAAAATGGAGCCTTGGCTTCCCAAAGCAGCTTATTGACCATCTTACTGCTGCTCCATCTGCTGATAAAGTCAAAGAAAATGTTAAATGTCTTCATCTGGCTAGGATGAAGCCTGCAATTCTGACTGAAAACTTATGCAAATCTTGGTGAGATTGTGCTTGCCAGCACTTCCATTGCTCTTGCTTTGTTCAGAACGTAGCAATCAGCTGGATTTTATCCATGAGCCCTGTTCATTAGGAGAATGGGAAAAAGATGTCTATGTGGCAGAGTTGGATAGCAAGGCACAGAAGTGTTATATTCTTATGTGTATTCTGCATGAAAAATCTACAAGCCACTCATGCTTTTCAAAACTGCCTGAGGAGCTTTTGCTGTCCTGACTTTGGACAGGTAAATTCTGCTTCCCTTCACATCCCACAGCACATGCCTGGTAACAATGGAAATCAGGAACACTTTTTACTCTGAATGTCCGTGAGAAAGAAATTACAAGATCATGACATTTGGAAACTTAGATGCCAAAAATGTAGGGGGGAAGAATCCCCTTTATTTTAGGGATACGTGTGAATGTGAAGAATCAAACCAATTGTTCCCACGATATGCCTAAAAGCAGTGGGTTTATCTTCAGCTGCTGTAAGTTGATGAAATGACACAAATTTACACAGATCTAAGACACAGCCCAGTGAAAAGGGGTGTTTGTGACCTTTCCTTGATTGGCAGATTTAAGTACCAGAATGAAGCATCCAATTTTAACAATTTTGGCATATACCTTCTCTCTGGTCTTCCACACCACCCCAAAAACATAGAAGCTGCTTGAATAAAAGTTTTTTGAAATATTGCAAGACCAAGAACCTTTTCTTTTTGATATTTACTTTTAGAGGGGCTTATATACAATCCCTTTTAAATTACTGTGCCTATGGAAGTTTGTGTGATAAGGCACCTTATAAATTTGACTGTATTATGTTGTATTGAGTGTTGAAATATGAAGATATATTGATGAGACAATATCTTATAATCACAGTTTGGTTTCACCATCTAAGTGTGAGTTTGGACTGCTCCTCAGTGTGAAAGTGCTCTCTGCTTAATCTACATCCCTGTATCTTTAAACTCTACATATTTATAGAGATGGTTTCTAGTGTGTAGAAATTGATTTACTTGATGGAGTATCATATTTTTTCGGCAAACAAAGGTTGAATATTAAATTAAATGCAGGATTTTCAGAAGCAGAAGACTAAAATTAGGGATTTCATTGTGTAGTTCCCTCTATGGAAGAGCTGGACACCATATGATGATGCCTTTGGATCCTATTTAGAGGTACTGACCTCTCAGCACTGGAAACCAAGTGACCTTATTGCCAAAATATGTAGCAAGTTGACCAATACTGGTGACCAAATGGCTTATCTGAATCAAAGTGAGAGTTTGGTTCAAGTTCTGTCCATGTGCAGGACATTTTGACACCTTTCTTTCTGTAACTTTTCAGTATAATTACATGTTTTGTATATAACATGATCATTTTAAGTATCTGACCAGTTTTTTTATAAGACACAGCTAGAGATCAGTAGCAGACTAAAGGAAGGAAGACTACCTAATAAAGAATGAAAAATAGTAGAGGATTTTGAAGGCCACAGATGTCCATTCTCATGCAAAGTGGAACCAGTTTTGAAATTGGGTTAACTTAATAGGCTGTGAATTATACAAGCTCTTTAAGTTAATCTGATTTCATAGCCACCTCAGCGTATCCACACTTAACTGTCTGAGGACCAGAGCACAAGGCCTTTGAAGTGTCAGATGAGGTGGATATTGCTGCAAATTTCCATGCCATCAGAGGATGTTGCTGGTGGTGTGGGCTCCTGAAAGGTATTTGAACCTCACACTATGACATGAATAGGTTGGTTCAGAAAACGTCATTGCCAGCACTCGTTCTCTTGGAGTGATGACAAATGATTATGCTGTTTCTTTCCATTGTGTGCACAGTTCTCTGATGTTATTCCATCCTCTTTGCTATATCACAAAGATCATTCAATTTCTGATTGAAGTCCCTGGCATCTCACTTCCAATGCCCTGCGGCATTAACACATTGCATGATTCTGTTTCAACATCCTTTGCTTCTTGGCAGAGATTTCCTTCTATATTCCAAGCCTAGACAGTGCATGAAAGGATTTCTGAGCTTTTATACAACAGTCTTGGCTGCATTTTTTTCCCTTTTTTTTTTTTAATTATTTTTTTAGGCAGAGACGAACTGGTCCATCTCCCCTTAGCTGTAATGAAGACATGAATTACACAGGGGTTACCTGAAGGTAAATGTCCCTGTGGGATTCAACAAAAAACTTGCCAGAAATGAAGCATTTTGGAAACAGATTTTTTTTTTTTTGACAAATGAAAAATGTAAAACCTCTGGTTTCTTTTATCCCATTTCAACTGAAACACAATACATACGTGTGTGTGCATATACATATTTGTATTTATATGTGTATATATAGCCCCACACACACTTCTGTGATTGAACTTTTCAGCAAAGACAGTGTGACTTCTTAAAAAAAATATTTTTTTTGAGATGGAATTTTCTTTGGGAAAACTGATTCTTCAAACCTTTTTGTACCTTTTCCAAGCAGAACAACAGCCTGGCTTGAAACTGCTTGGAAGGCATTTTATACCAGTCCATCCAAAAAGACTGTGTTATGATGAAGTATTGTGCTCAATTCCTGTCTCAGGAAAGAGTAATAAATTTACAAGTACTCAAAACCCTCTGAAATAACCACTTCTGCCTTTCCTAGCCTAATACAGAGCACATTAGATAATGAAAGTAAACAGAAAATGCACACAGAAATATTTCCTGTAGCACATAACTGCATCCTCACCTAAACACTAATCACAAGCTGATACTTGCCTACATAAATCTAATCAGTTTGTTTCAGAATTGCATGAGGAGTGACTCCTTTCATCTGCATGGGAAAGCATCCAAATCAAGTATCACATTTGTGTCCTTTAATAGTGCTGTTTTCTCTGAAATACACAGTAACAGGAGCTCCACTTCTCACAAGTGTCCTGATAGCAATACCATTGTGCTCATTTTAATTTCCTCAGCATCTAGCTGTGGTGGCAGGAGGGTGTTTAAGTACCTAGACATAAATCCTGCTAGGTACTGAGAAAATTCACCTCAAAGGAGGTGTTTTGTCACTACATACAGCTGGGGGTGTGCTGGGATAGAGAAGCGGGACTTTTGGCTGATGCAAACCAGTGTAGCTCCTATCAAAAGGAATAATTCCTGTCTGCTGAATATAAACAATGTAATACAGTTGTGTTGATGGCTCAGGGGGTGCTTTTAAAGCAGGACAGGTAGATAACACCGGGGTGTTGGGTTTGATCAGTTGTTTTGTTAAGTTCTGCCCTATCCATGACGTGGGTGAAGGGACGAGGCATATCCTGCCTTTTGCTCAGCCAGGCATGGCTCTGCTCATCTCCACGTTCCTCTGCAGTTTTGGGTGCCTGTTTTCCACAGCATTACGTGTGGCAGAGGTTATGGTGAAATGCCTCCATCACGTTTCTGCCCAGCAGACGCCCACTCAGCTTGGTGAGGGCAAGCCCCGGGTGGAGAAGGTGTGACCTGACATCCTTTGGGTTGTATAACTGATGCAGGCCCCAGCCTGTGTGCACCCAGCTGTGGGCACGTGGGAACTGTGAGGCTGAACAGCACAACACCCATGGATGTTGGGAAGAGCACCTTGGGTTGTGAATTCCCTTGCTCTCAACTGAGTTCATTTTCCAAAAGACTGGACTTCAGAGCCTCTGTTCTGTCCGAGCCCACAGCAGTCTGTGTCCCCTTCCTGCACCTGGCTCTCAGTCTCTGTGCATCACTTTCCAGAATGGGAGAGTGTCCTGTCACCCCAGGACAGAGAGGAGCACAGCTTCAGAGGGGGAGCCACCGTGGAAAAACGCTGGTTTACTCCATATCATGTCAATGGAAGCCAGAAAGGAACTACAGAACACAATGAGGGATATTTTGTTGGAGGTTTTATTTTCTATCAAACATTTTTAACATTATCTCATCTCCTTCAGGCAGGCAAAAATAAATGTAGAGTTTTTTCATTGAGCCCAGGATGAAATTTAGCAGAGAATTAAACCGAAAATAGAATGAGAAGTGCTCTGTGCATCTTTTGTTTCACAGATTTAAAAGTTGTATGGATTGGCTGCTGCACATTTTTTTTCTTGTCAAACTCCCAAAAAAGCAATTATGTAAGTCCTCATGAGTCACCAGCATTGTTTTGTTTTATAAAATGAAAATGCTTTACCGACGAATTGCCTCTGACAGTGCAAAAGAGCATATATAAAACTCAGCCTGCTTCTGCTTCACCCCTTCATAACTCAAAAGTGATTAGGTAAATTATAGCTACTGAACACCAATTTTGTTATTGAAGAAAAGTTAAGGCTTATTCATGTGTAACTAAAAACGTGTCGTTGAGCAAGTTTTAATAAACCATTGAAGGCAAGATAAACCTTAACAGAAAACCTGCTTTACTTAATTTTTACCAGATATTGTTATTCCCAATATCTTTAAAGATAAAGTGCCTTAAATCTAAACTCCAACTTTCTGCTCTAAGAGAACTTGGAAGAGGTCATGTTTTGAGCATATGTGTAAAACAGCATTCCATAATTGATTTATTAGCATATGAGGTCATATTTATGATTTTCTTTTTGAAATATATGAAAGCAAGCTATAACTGTATAATCCTGTATGATCTATTCAACAAAAATCTGTTTCAAAAGTCCAAGAAAAGAGTAAAAGAGGTGGGGGGGAAGCAAAAAAGCCATTAGAGTGTATTTTGTGATAGCTAAAGGTTATTCTCCAAAGGACAAGTTAATGTAATTTGTACTTAGTAAGGATCACATTGGATGTTTTATTTGCATTCTTTCACATCTCAGGAGAGGTGTTGCTAAATAACTCCAAATGGGGGGGAAAAAAAAGGAATAGTTTTCATTTAAGTGCAAACGCTGCAGTTTGCAGGCAGCAATGCCACAGCACGAATGGGGCTCAGGAACACTGCCTTAAGAAGAGTCTCCATGCCCAGGACTTTTGTTCGCTGCCGTTCCACCCTCTTCCTTCCTTCTTTTTCTTTTTTTTTTTATCTGCGAAGCCTTTTTCTGCACACAATTTCTGAAATGTGAAGCACATGCTCGGTTGCTCTGTAGCACAGGTCCCTCCTCAGCAGCCCCTGCTCACTCTCTATCAAAGTCAAAGCTGCCTTTGAAGTGCTGCCTTGGGCCTGAGCCCTGCGTGCTGCAGAGGAGATGCCTCTTCCACTGCGCCTTCCTCAGGGCTGTGTTTGCAGGGGGTGGCCACGCTGGCCACTCATCCCTGGGCTGCTCTTGTCCTCAGCGTGTTTAATCACCCTCTGAACACACAACCAGAGCCAACAGGTGGTCCTGCTGACTCCTCTGTGTCTGGCTACAATTTAGTTGCCATTTCGAGGTTCAGGTCTGAGTCACACTCGGGTCCTCCCAAGCTGTGACCTCTCAGACCGCCCAAACTCCCACCAGTCATTTACATGTGCTTTCCCAAGGCTCTGCAGGGGCTGTGCATCATCTGGACTTCTGATTTATTCTGGGATGATGTTACAGGAAAACCATGAATTTAGCATGCAATTTTCAATTTTTTTTTTTTTTTTTCTTTTTAAACAATGCCCTTAGCACATGACTCTTAACAGCAAGATTCCTTGAAGTTGTTCAGTGTGGCATTGATCAAATTGGAAATGGAGGGCTGTGGGCACTGACACCCAATCAGAGCATACCCTGTGTGAATCTGAGTATCCAAAATTAGTCTGAGTATATCCCATCCACACTGCTGGAAAGGCATATGAGTCAAGTCCCTTGATCATAACTCATCCCCTCTCCTTGTTCCAAGCTTCAACACCTACCTGCAATCTCGTTCACCTGCTCAGTGATTTGGGTACCTCATACTTAGGGGCTTTTTTCCTTTAGAGGAAGCTCAGCAGCTCAGGGTGGCCCAGGGTTACAGACTCGATGGTGTCCCAGGGGCAGTCCTCCAGGGAAGTGACAAGAGTCTCCCTGGGGCAGAGCTGCTGTCTGGAATGCTGTTTAATAGGCTTTTCTTGGGCAAGCTGAGACATGAGTCCCACATATAATATGAACTGGAGTTCATAATTTCATACAAACAGCCCTCTCTCAGTTATGATCCACTCTCAAAGGCTGATGAGGGATTGAGCTCCATAAAACAAAAGACAGAGGGAAGGACAACATTAAATGAAGGGGGGGAAAAGGGATTTTCTCCAGAATTATAGCAAAACCCCTGAAATCTGATGGAAGGTGTTTCACCAGCTGTACAGCTGGTAAAGAATAAACAGTGACAGTTTCATGGGTTTTAAATTATTTTAATAATTAAAAAGCATTCTTATCATTTATTTACCAGCCAAACTAAAGATCTTCTTTCAGAAAACTCACTTTAAGTATGGAAAAGTTTCAGTGCAACAGCCAAATTTTTTAGGAGCTTTATTGGTTGTGTAATCTTCCATTGTGGAAACAATTAATAAAAATCATAACTGTGCATCTCTACTGAGATATTAAATGACTTAATTCCAAGATGTAGCTGTTTCCAAGAGATGTTCTTTATTCTTAATTATCTTACCATTTCTGGAAAATACTCCACTGGTGCTCTAAGCCCTGTGTTGGCTCCTAGAGAGAATATTGTACTATTTTAAGATGTTTGTGTACACTTCAGTTCCTACCTTCTTATCCTCCTACTTGCTTTCCCACCTTTTTCTATCTTCTAAGGTGCCATTCAAATTAACCACAGCTTTTGACAGAGGAGAATAAAACTTACATAGCTATTGTTTAGTATAAAATAAGCTCCTAAAACATGGGCAGCTGGGACCTGACATCCCAGCAGGGCTGTGCCTCTGGGGGGACCCCATGGACTTGACTGGTGATGCTGCAGCCCCAAAAACCCACCTTGGAACCAGCGTCCACCTGAAAATCTGCACCCGTCCAAAGAGCTCCGTTTGGCATGGGCAGAGAGCAAGGCCTGGGCTGTCTCCAGACTCCAGCACTGAGTGCTCATGGCAAGTGACAAAGCTAAATCTTGTCCAGAGCTTCTGCTGTTCTTCTTGAGATCATCCAGTAATTGTGGATATCCTCCTTGAAAAAAAAAAAGGGCTTGTTTTTAAAGCCGTTTGTTGGCCTGTGGCAAAAAAATTGCTGTGGGAAAAAGATCCTGACAGACACATGAAAAACATTTCAATTCCTGTTATACTGTAATTATCCTCCTAGAGTTAGGCATTCATATAATTTTGGTATGACAGTGTGCTAGAAATTTTTTTCTTTCCCTGTGATTTTCATGGGGTTCTTATTTTAAAAGAACCAGCATATATTTATCCCCTGTCCCCAGCCAGTTATTTTTAATCACTGATGAAATGAGTAATTGATGCATTAGAATGAAAATAAGTTTATTTTGTGGGACCCTGGGCTCTTGAGAATCCTTTAAAGGTGTAGAAATTCACAGAATCATAATAAGGATTTGGGCTGGAAGGTACTTCAAAGATCATCCAGTTCCAATTCCCCTCCAGGGACACTTTCCACTAGTTTTTTTCCCACTTCCCATGGGAAGGAACCACGTCACTGCAAATGTGTCACCTGAAGTGTCTTTCCAACAGTGGCCCTTGCTGGTGGAAGGTTGTGTCTGCCATCTAATGTGTCTTTTTCACAAGGAAATTTTTTTCTATTTTTGCATATTCTTGAATTCCTTCATAAGGTTTATTTTTGTTCTGAAAAGAAAAAAAAAAAAAAAGAAAAATCTGTTTCTGAAAATTCAAATTTCTCCTAAAAAAGAAGCTTCTGTTTTTTTTCTTTCCAATTGGGTTTCTGCTCATGTTCCTTAACAATGTTTTTTACTGTTGAGCAAAGTCCTAGAGAATGGAATTCCACATCTAATTCAGCATGACAGTTCTTGCATCTCTTATTCTGTTTAAGAAACCTTCAGCCAATTATGAAATACAAAATAGACCTTTTTTTCTTCCTAGTCTAATAACATGCAAAATTATTTTAATTGTGACTAAAATAATTAAGAGTTTGTATATCACATGTCAATGTCAAGAATAGATCAGACCCTCTTCTATTTTGCAAATCTATGCCATGATAAACTGTTCACAACAGCCCCAACAGCATTGTATTTTCAGACACATCAGCCATAAAAATGTTGGTAAAAAAGCCATTATAGTTTTACAGGAGTGCAGGGAGGGTTACACATTTTATTATGTGGGGCGTGAACATCCTAAACATGGAAAATATTTCACCTGCCTGTCTTGTACCTATGGTTTGTCAAAAATTAGGATTGGGATTCTGTTTCTGTGATATTCTGGTTTGTGGTGCATGGCCCATTTCACCCTCAATGTGCTGTGTGTGTTGAGAGGCTCAGCCATGGGCAGAAATATTTTCCCAGTCACTGGCACTGTAGGTGATGTCAAATTGGGAAGTAGAAGGCTAGATCCAGAGCTGTCCTCCTGGGCTGCCTGGAATTTCAGGCAGTTCTCTGGAAATAGTTCAGATATTTGTTTGTCTGTTTGGGCATTCTCCTTATCTCCTGAAGTTACAGAATGCTAATGAGTTGTGCTTCTATTTATAGGAAATAAAACATATGGGAAAGGGATTATGTCTGTCACACACTGCCAAGCTGATTTCATAGAGTGGCAGCTCTACAGGGAAAGTTTCACTTCCAGTTCTCTTGGGAAGTCGAATTGAGACTCCAAGATGGAAAGCCTGGGTTCCCATCCCTCCATCTGCAAGCCACTTAACCCCCAGTTCCTCCCCTTCATCTGCAACTTAATTGGTTTAACTCCACTTCCCTGCCCCACTCTGGGTGCTGGGGGGTTAATTAATGCACCAAAAGTCCTTAAGATTCTTGGATGTAGCTTTTGTTTCTCGCAGCTTTTTGCAGAGTAGCTTTAGGAAGGGACCTTCACACTAAAGTAAAGCCTCAGGGTTTTCCAAGTGCAAGGTCACCCCTGCTGTAACACCTTTTGGTGAGATGGGGCTGTGGTGTGTAGCATCATTAATAGTTCGATTTGGAGCAACCATTCAATCTCTTTAGAACTTCAGTGTGATTCTCATCAGCTGTGTGTCATCCAGGCACCCCTCAGTGACCCCTCACCGTGGTACAGAACTCGTGAAAAGGGGCTGTCAGGCACACAGTGGGCACAGCCATGTAGGAACTGAAATACTAATCACTGGCTGCTAGTCTGGGAATGATGCTCTTGCTCCATGGAAAATCAAAGCTTAAGTGTTTCAATACTTGTAGTTTTTCCCTGCCCTTCTTCTCCTTCCCTTCTCCTCTCCCTCCCCCATTTTCTAGGTGTCTATAAGTTAGGAAAGAAGCTACAGCTGAACTTGTGTGGATTTCAGCTTGGTGTATCATGAAATAAGTAGCATTTTCAGAAAGAATTTCACTCCGAGCTTTCCAATCATATGGAAATGCCACTGCATTTGAACTTTTACTTCTGCTGTGTCGTGCAGCCAAATCCCAGCCTCCTGAGCCAAACTGGAGGAAACATATTTTGCACAGGGGATCTCTGCAGACTCCAGCACGGTTCCGGCTACAATTTTAAAGGAGTAGCAGCAATTGCTTCTCCTGCAGCCTCCATAGAGAGAGGATTTTGTCCAATGGATCTGCCATGCACCCACCTGCCTTTTCTGGAGGCTTATTTCTTTTCAAGGCAGGCAGCAGTGCCTGTGCCTGGTGCTGAGTGCTCCTTCCCACTGTCTGGAGAGATTTCCTTGCCATACAGACAGCCTGCTCTCGAGTCCCCCTCCTTCCTCTGCCCAATCATTAACATAAATCATAACCTAGCAGATGAAAAGAAATTTCCATTCTTTGTGATCTCCTGCCAGAGTTCTCCCAGTTTTTCTCAGTTTGGGAAAACAAATGTGCATTGCAGCATGTCCCGAGGGTTGACAAAACAGAGCTGTTACAGACCGAGGAGAAGAATTCCGAACATGAGGTCCTGCTGTGGCCCTCAGGTGGAGCTCTGGGGCTCCCTGCAGTGCTGTGGGGCAGGAGAACCTCTGCCACCTGCCACACTGCTGGGCTGACCCAGACCTGGGAGGGGACGATGGAGCGGAGTCTCCTTCATCCTCTCCATGGGCCCCCGGGGCTGGCCACAGCATCACAGCCCAGGGCTGGAGCCTGCAGGGAGGGAAGAGCTTGTCCCCATCCCCAGGATGAGTGAGGGTGAGAAAAGGTGCCCTGAGAGTGGGGCAGGGGCTTCTGTCCCTGCTGTCCCCCTGTGGCAGAGCTGCCTCCAGGATAAGGGGCTCCTGTGCTGCCAGATGAGGCAGTCACCTTGCACAAGCTGAATAGGAGTTTTAGGCTCTCACTTTTTCAAACAAGGGTTGTTTTCCACACTGTTGGTAATCCTGTTGTGCAGCCCACAGGACACAGCTGGGTTGTAGCTGGTTTTGAGCTGGGACCTGAACAAGATGTGATTCTAAGTGCAGGAACTTGGGGAGGAGGTGATCTTTTTCTAAGAGGGCTTCAAACAAAGAACACATTTCCAATAATCCCCCTAGAAGTGAAATCACTTCTAAAATGCTGTCAGAAGTCAATAAAAAGTTCAGGTACCCTGATAAAAATGAGCAGCTTAAACCAGACTTGCAATATGAAGCAGAAAAGCTTCACCTTTCTTCATCACACCCCTTGCTATGCTTGTACAAAGATTCAGTGATTCAGGGCAAGAATTTGTTTGCCACAGTCTCTGCCACTGCAGGACAGGATATAAACTCACTGATTGTGAGTTTATATTCTGGAAAATTTGACTTTGGCACAATCAAAGATCACATCTCGAGGTCACTAAAGGCGTATAATAAATGAATAACTGTCTTCAGCCCTTCAGCACAGCACACTTTTTATACATTGATCCGAGCCCATATGGTCTTATTTTATTGTTCCTAGCTGCCTACTATATTGGATTTTGAGGTGGATTTTTGAAATGGATATGGCTTCCAAATTTAGTCTCCTCGGGACTTCAACGTTGCTGTTTGAAATTGTATCTTTATTAGAATTTTTTTATGAGGAAAATACATGTCATGTGACACAATTTTTTTTGGTTTGCCAGGCATCCCCCTTCCCAGGACAGGAAGTACAGAGAGGAGTGTCCCTCCAGAGTTTTGTATCAGAGTTTCCCCCATTTTTTCCCCCAGTATATTACTGAGTAGAACATGACTTGAACAAAATGATGCCAGGTTTTCTTCATCTACAGCATGCCTTGATTTGTGCAAGTTTTATTAAATTCCTCAGCTCTCCACTCTCTGTGCCTTTTTGTGCATGGCATTATCTACCAGCGACAGAATTTCTCCTATCCACTACCTCCATGAAAACCTCAGTATTTCAAGTTGTGAGAATATTCAGAGAAGATCTGTTGAGACCATTTCAGCTGACATTACTTAATGGTTTAAACTTTGAAAGCTAAAGGAAGATTTATGTCATGGATTGTTCTCCCACTTAGAATCTCTGTTGTCTTGTGCCCCTTTCAACCCAGAACTGGGGGTGTTACAGAAGCAGCTGGTATCTGCCTCCATGAGGAAGAGCCATGCATGTAATCTAGAGCATTAAACACAGGATCAGGTTTCTGGTGCAGTTATTGTCATTACACTGATCTGCCATGACAGGGCTCATAGTCTGATTGGCATCTCTGAAGACTTCACTTACATGAATAATATTATGAAAACACAGACAAAAAAAAATATGCTGAAAAAATTATCTTTCAAGGCTTGTCACTGAATTTGTAGGAATTCCTTGGAAAGTAAACACCAAAGGCATTGTGACCATAGCAAAAAAAATCATTTAAGGATTCAGATGAATGTTTGTAGGAAGCACAAGTTATAGTTTCTTTCAGCTTTGCAAACAGGATTACATGAGTAATCTTCAAGTAGTATAAGGATAAATCATTTTTGGAAAAAGCCCCCAATGGTTTAGGTATCAGCAGGCTTCCCCTTGCTAGCAGGCATGCATTTGTTTCTGGCCCACCTCTCTTGCAGAGTACAAAACACAAGGAAAATCCCACTCTTTCTTTAGGCCCAAATTTGCTATAATCCTGATGAATATGCATTTTTGCATGTCATTCCTGGATGTGCTGAGATGCAAGTTTAGATTCCTACCTTTCCAAGCTGAAACACTGACACTAAAACGTTTTCTCCTGATTATACTGTATGTATGTAATTTTTTCATTTTTTGAATTTCCCTTTTCTAAGATGCCCTCAGGACTGAGCTGCTACTCAAACCTCACTTCCTCAGGTTTGACAGTGCAGAGGTGTAGAAGTTCTTTAGATACTCTTGTATTCTTGTAGAGTTTGGGGTTTTCAGCCTCTCCCATCAGAGCCTGGTACAGTTCCTCTCACAATTCCTGCCAAAGGCAGTGGGAATAAAGCTCTTTCTAATAATTTTGAAGATTTTGGGGGGATGTGAATAGAAATGGATGTGTCATAATAGTTCACATTCATTAAGTGCAGATGAGCTGGTAATTAATTATTAAGACTGCTGTGCCTGCTTGGCTGAGATTCCTGTGGTTCTGAAGAGCCATTTTGACTACTGGTCTACTCAATTCATAGAAAAATGAAATAGAATGAGCCTGCCCCTCAGATTCAGGTGGGTAAAGTTTCACAGAACTGTTTTGATGAACACAGCAATGATAATACATCCCTCTTACCCCTTTCTTAGGTGCACAGTTAGTTTAGTGGACAACTGGAAAGACATGGGGTCTTAAAAATGCAGGAATAAGGCTGTGTTAAGGTGTGAATAACACAGATTCATATATCTCTATCTCAGTCCTGAATATTTCAAACCTAATTTGATCAATGATACCACTTTAAAAATTATTTTTAAATTGATTTTTAACCTGCTCTTCCAGAGGCTGTCACATTAATTGAAATTATGTTCTTTGAAAATTAAGATGCAGTGCTGAGTGCTCCATTTTTATGTATGTACATCTAAGACTTTAGTCCAATAGGACATTCAGTCTTTGAGGCACTTACTCAGGTTTGTAAAATAACATTAAAAAAAAAAAGTGAGGTAAAAGTTAGTCCAGTTCTGGAATAGCTTTTAGCATATGCACCTGTTCTCTACAGAAAAAAAAAAAAAATCTAAATTTTAATTAGTGATTTGGCATGGTCTGCTCTTCTTAACTAGCAGTGTCTTTTATTTCTTCATTTGACAGCCTACTCACCCCCAGGGTATTGTGGAAAATGACTCATTTTCATATAAGGTAGGAGAGTTTAGTGAATATATGACCTGCAGTTTTTCCTATTTTTTTTTTCCTATAATATAATGTATTTTGATGCATTTCAAAGATAATCTGTCTGGTGCTTTGCATATTCCTACTTAATTACAGTATATCTCGAGATGATTTACTACACTCAGATAATTCTGAAATAGTCTTGCTATGGAGGGCATGCACACCACAGACAGCTGAATAATGAGTCAAAGAGTTCACAGGGGAAATTACACGTGTATGTGGAAGTGGGCAGGGTTGGCACAGGAAGAGTTACAAATAAAAAGAGATATAAGGCCTCAACTAATGTTCACTGATGAGGTCTTTCTGCACAGTTTCAGTACATTTTGGCTAAACCCCAATTATTATCTAAGCATGGTCCCACTTCCAGCCTTTCAAAGGATTGGGTGATGAGCAGCACAACATTGATAAAGTATTCTAAAGAAAGTTCCACGCTTACTTATTTCCTTTTCCAGTTTTATATCATAATATCCTAGTAAAACACAGATCTATTTTGAGGCCAGAGGAGTCTGGAATAGCATTTTGGCTCCTTATTTGACCATATGTGTTAAAAATTCCAGTGACTCCCTCCACATAAAATTAGCCTGGGATGAAATGATCAGTGCTTGAGAGCCTTTCAAAGCTGTGGCAGCAGATCCAGACTTGTAAGGCCAGATGAGGGCTGTGGGATCATCCAGGCTGACCTCTATAACACACATTGGAGAGGACTGGAAACAAACATGCACCTCTTCACCCTTTCTGTAAATGCTGGGGCACATCAGCCCAAAGCAGGTGGAGGGTGCCCATGTGCACCACGGGCTACCTTGGAACCACCAAACCACCCCAGGGTCTCTGTGCCAAGCCATGCAGGTGTTTCCATTCACAAACATTGGAAGAAAACACCAAGAATTAAGTAATTTTGGGGGGAGAAAAGCTTTTTGGGAATTTAGGATTCCCTTGGCTGAGATAATGGTCATATTTACTTCTGATTTATTTGTATTTTAGCTAGTAGAGTTGTGGGGACTGGATTGCCATGACCTATTTATTTTTGGAATATTTTATTCTCTCTAGGAATTCACTTATTTCCACCTCTCCAATCAAGTGTTAGGCTGGCAAAAGAGTCATCTGTACAATTTGCTGCACATCTGCAAATATCAAATGTCCACGAACAGGCAAAAGACTCACTCCACTTACTTTTTTTGTCAGATGGTTTCATTTAGAACCCAAAGGGTCAGAAGTCACAGCATGACCTCATCAAATTAGACTCAACTGAGAGAGGTGTTTAGCACAACAAAAAGGAAGTAATCTGAAGGACATTAAATGCAAATGAGACTGCCATGTGCAAACTTCAAAAACACCTGATCCAAATGAACAGTGTTGACGGAGGTCGAAGGGGTGAGAAAGAAGGTTTCATATTTTGGTTGCTTTTTTTCCAAGGGCTATCAGCAATATTACATCCTGTAGAGCTGGCTAAAAATCTCATAGCTATGTGAATATTTAAACTGAGAAATACCCACTGCTATTTTTCCCAGGTGAGGGTATGTCAGTATTTACTGGCGGGAGTTTGGTGGACTTGTAGATCAAACCTGGTAGCAACCCTTTCTCTGGTAGTAAACCTTTCTTTTTTTAGTGGGTTTGTTACTCAACAAGCATTTTAAGAGTGGGTTCATTATTCCTTGAGTCTCCTTCTTAATCTTGAACACCTAACTGAAGAATTACAAGGAAGCCTCTGTTGCTGGTAGTCCTTTTATACAGAGAAGAAAAGGCCTGTTAGAAGGTTTGCACATTTTCCCTTCAGGACATTAATCCATGCCCCCATTGGCTGAGATGTCTTTCAGCCATGAAGGCAGTGGGGCAGTGAAGGTCTTGTTATAATGGAACCAGGCTATTTCCAGATAATGTGAGTCAGATTGACTTTAGGGGTAGATCTGCTCTCCAGATGTTGGATAGAGTCAAGTGGAGCAGGGAGGAAGAGATGGCAGCTAAGTATAAGGAGAACCTCAGAGTAAATACTGAGTCAGAAGTGCTGTGTTTGCAAGGAGTTTAGTGAATATATGACCTGCAGTTTTTCCTAATTTTTTTCCTATAATAAGTGACTGCAGAGATTTACAACACTGAGCCAGGAAAAATGTCACAAACAAATATTTGTCACTGACAGACACAGGGATGTCTAAGTGCATGGAGAAATGAGCTAGTGGTTAAAATGGATCAATACAGGACAGAAAGCTGTACTTTGTTAGAATTCAGGATCTGAATACATCCATAGGACTGAAAAGACTGGAAAGTAGAGGAAAAGATTGGTCAACAGAAAACAAGACCAACTATACTTGCTCATAGAAATCCAGGACAATGAATGTGAGAAGTGTAGTTTAAAGAACCTTAGGTGCAATAAGAGCTGGTCACAATCCCAAATTTCTAATCCAAAGACTACAGAAGCCAGTGGAAGCTCTGTCAAGTGCTAAGGTAGAGGGAGTGGTTTTGTTTCTTCATGTTTGACTCTATTCATGTTGTTTGGTCGGCAACCCTGCAGCCATCAGACCAAAATTAGCTGCCTAACCAAGTAGCCAAGCTCTAGGCAGATCAATGCTACACACATCACAATGCAATAGGGGTTTATCGTGGACAGAAAAATATGAGAGCAGTTGCAGGTGGGTTGAGAGATAACTCTTCATGTAGGAAGAAGATTATATTATTCAGTGATAGGAAGGTGGACAGACAGCATTATCCAGGCCCATCCTTTCAGGAGTCTCTACCCATCCTCAGTGCTCTCTTTGTAGCCAAGGTGATCACAAATGGAGTCTTGTGCCCCTGGAAAAACCCACAGAGCAAGACCTGTAAGAAGGGCAGGAGAGGAGCAACACATGTTCCTCTCACGGCCTGTGGAAGGTGCTGCTTTTATTCCCTTCAGCATGGAGCAGTTTTTCCAGAGGCCACTGAGCCTTCAGAGAGGGTGCACTCATGGGAACAAGCCCAGCCCCATGATCAGGTGTCATTTTCTTAACCCGGCCAGAGGGTCTTATCTCCACATCAGGCCAGCTGGCAGCAGGCTGAAGGCGACTGCTGGCCATGCAGGCAGGCAGGGGAGGTAGCAGGAGCTCTGTACAGTCAGGCACACACACTCAGGGTGTGGGGGCTCACATCTGGCTGCAAGATGCTTTGAACAGTTTTTCGGACAAAGGCGCTTGGTCAAAAAAGGTCAGGGCAGGTTCAGTTGTACTGCCGAGGGTGAAAACTGTAGTGAAAGTCAATAAAAGGCTCTCATGGCTTCTAGTTTACCCAAATAAGGGGAGAGCAGAATTGTTAACACAGGGTTTTCACTTACCTTTTCAAGGTCAGAGGAAGGTTAGCTCAGCTTCAAATTGCCGCATAAGCTTGAAAGGAAGAATGACAAAATGTGGATTAGGAAAATACATGGTCTTATTTTTAAAAGGTTGTTCTACTGAAATTGCAGAGGATGGTGGTCACCAGGAGGGTGAAGTGCAGGCAGCGTGTGAGGAAGGCTCAAAATTTTGCAGCTTGAGCATTTTTCTATGTGTTTTGAAAAAGGGTGTAGTGAAAAGAAAGGTTTTGATGATACAGCTAGGTGAACTTCATGTACATGAAAGATGTCTGTTTTTAGTGGTGGTGGTGGTGTTTGTGGGCAAAAATGAGCAGGAAAATGGGGGAGTCTCTAGCTTGGTTGTTTTCTGGAAGCTCTGATTTAATTACAGAAGTCATTCAGCATTATATATGTCAGGTTGATGAAATCCTATCATTGAAGATGATCTACTAGAGCTTCTTGATGCAGGAATCTATTTTTTAAGCTCCACTTTTTAAACAAAGAAAAGCATCCTGGACAGTCATACAAGCTTTACAAACTGTGCCAGGGCACTTTAGTCCTGCCTTTAGAGACAGAGAGCAGAGCTGATTGTGGCAGACTGTGAATGAATTTTCACTGCCAAAGAAACTAATTTTACTGTTTGCAAGTCATGTTTCAAATGAACAAAAAACCCCTGTGTGTAAATTACTCTTTGTGTAACATGATTTTTCAATGCTTCCAAAGACACCTGTAGGGTTTGATGTCCAATCTCATGATAAAGTAATGGTGTCTGGATGTCCAAACCCATCATCTTCAGGATTCCAGCCACTGAAAAGCTAATGTCAATTTACAGGAAAAAATATCCCCCTTCATACAGAAATAGAAATTGGGGGGTGTGTGGAAGGGGGGTATCACTTTATAAATCAAGGACTGAGAGTACCTCAAATGTTCTTCCAATATTACAGCATGGAAAAATATCAGGGAATCTCTGTCATTTTTGCCTCTTCCACCTCTGGCTATGCCAGTTGTTCATACTGTGTTCCCACTGATTGCATCATTGTTAAAAATAATAAAACAAACAGTGATTTCAAAGAAACTCATGAACAAATACTTTATGGTATTTACAAGGTGCATTTTTTATGAGTTGATTTTTCTACTCTTTAAGCAATGCTTCATCTGTATCTAGTAAAATCCTAGATGAGAAACAGTTTGCTAGATATAGAATATTAAATACAAATATTGGGCGGTCATAATAGAAAAGTCTGAATAGTACTTTAAAAGAAACCAAAGAAGCTTTCATATAAACATCTAGAATAAATATATGAAAATTTGGGGTTTCTTAATAAAATGTCCTACATATGTGTGTAGTTAAGAAAATGTCTACATTCACATGCATGTGTGAGAATATATATATATATATTTGTGCACTTACATAGTTCAGCTGTACATGTATACACATATTTTATATATTTATAACATCTGTTTATTATATTATTTACACTTTTCAACACTGTTGCACTGTTTTAAACTGTTTGAAACCAAAGCTGCTTAATGCAAAATTGTAATACTCCAGCTGGAGGTAAATATCACCTTTCTAAAATAATAAGTGATAAATATAGCTTTTATTTTTACTGTTTACTCCAGATAAATTATATTTTTAACCAGTGTGTTATCCTGAGGACATGGAAGCTTTCCATGCATATATACAAGATTTGACCATTATTTAGTGGAAATAATACCAAATTACACTGGTGTTAGAAAGATGCTAAGCAGCCTGAAGCATGATGCAATGGTTGAAATTAAAAGTTCGGTTCATTTGCAGAGATGTTACTGGTTCCAGCTGTGTTCTCTGTAGAGGGGATGGAGACAAAGTCCATGTCCAGCTGGAAATAGAATGAGATGTATGCAGCTCCTCGTTCAGGCTGAATACACACCAGAAACTGAACAAAGAAATGCCTGAGATATACAACAGTGACTCAGAATAAAAACAGAAATAGTAAAATCATGTCAGAGTAACCCGAGATATTTTACACAGGTCCTCCTACGTTCTTCCAGGGAACTTCTTCAGGTGACACTTTGTTTAATAATGGAAAATACTCCTATATGCAACCTTTAGAATCTCCCTTAAAGTCTTGACTGATGTATTTTCATCATTGGAATTTATAGTAATATCAGCATTGGTAATTTATGTGTTTTAATTTAAAACATCTGGTTTTAATTTATGTAGTTCAAGGGGTTTTAAGCAGTTGCCCATGAGTAAACATTTGATCTTGATACTATATTTTGAGTTTATATTTGACTACCATCTTTCCAATGTTTGGGTTTTCATTAAAAGTTAAGTAATTTTGTCTCAAAAATCAGTTTTTCACAAGAGAAGTGACATTGTTTCTAAATAACAAAAAAGAATTCTGTGTTTCAGTCAGCTTGGACACTGAAAACAGTTCCACTCGTTTCACATTTGGTTTTGGTCATTCTCACTTTTGGAGTTTTTGGAGGGTTTGTTTTTTATACTCATTCAGTACTGCAGTTCTGGATGACACTGAGACATAAGGAAAGACCACTGTAACAGAGAAGTTCTCCTATTAATTTTCAAAACCCAACCAGGCTCAGTAAGTGCAGTTCAAAAGCAATACTCTTTGTGAGACATATGGCCTTGAGCAGCATTCTCAGCTTCCCCTGTGGTTTTAGGATGATTCATGGATTTTGATGGTTTTCTCAAAGACCCAGTTGCTAAAGTCCTGTGAATGCATTTGAATTTAATTTTATTTTAAAGAGAAAGGTTTTTAGCTACTTAGCTTCAAAGAAGCGGTCAAGAATGCAAAGTTAACATTAAGACATTAATTAAGGAATCTCAGCATTTCTTTGTCTGAAAATCCGTAATTGAGGAGGGAGTTTCTGAATACATGGGACTGAATTCTGAATGCCATGGGACTGGCAGCACTGCAGATCTCTTGCAAAAGAAGTCACTTAGATGGTTTTCTAAAAGCAGTTTCTTGGTTTCAAACCAAAGCAGTTCAGCTTGGACTGCTCCCAGCTGCTTCCATCTGCTGTCCTGGTCCATGGATTCTGCAGCAATGGACTTTGCCTTCACATGGATTGTGGCAGTAGCAATGAAAGAGCTGTGTGGAAATTTAATTCACACAATGTCTGGAGCCCCAAATGCTCTTTCCCTAGGAGAAACAAGGAAATATGGTGTGAAGTCTCCCATTTCCCCAAAGCTGGGGACATGACTGTGATTATTTTCGTGCAGGGTGTTTAACTGACAGCCTCTTGCTCCAGAATATTCTTAAATATATGAAGTTTTTATCAGGGAGTGTAGCAATTGGATGAGGGGTGGAGGTTTCAAACTCAAAGAGGACAGGATTAGATTAGATGTCAGCCAGAAATTCTTCCCTCTTAGGGCAGTGAGGCCCTGTCATAGATTACCCAGAGAAGTTGTAATTCCCAGTGCCAGCTAGTCCAGGTTGGATGGGCTTTGAGAAGCTTAGTCTAGTGGAAAATGTTCCTACCAATGGCAGGGGGATGGAAATAGATGATATTTAAATTCTTTCCAACCTAAACCGTTCCATGATAGCATGAATCCATGATTTCATGATTTTGTGTACATTCTTATCAGTAAAGAAAGAAGCAGAGAAGACAATAATTATGAGAGAGAAGGTAACTAGATCCACTTACCATTTAAAATGCATCATCTTTTTTTGCTCTTTAATTAATTCATTAATTACAAATTAGCTTCCAGGATTTCATAGTAGGAAGATTTATAATTATCTAATCTTTACTCCTGTGTAACAAACCAAAGAACTGAGCCTTAATTCTCTCTCCGTAACTGATGGTGTGTATAAAGAAGAGATTCAATCAGGAGTATTACTCTATCAGGACTCATTTCTCTGCAACTCATGATACCATATGGTACATTTAATCAGGAATAAAGAAGATTTCCAGAATTGGAATGATTTTCTATCAAGACTGGGAGATCTCTAGCTGCTCTACTTTCCTTGACATGAAGGACATTAGTCTAATCATAGCCTTGGACTGAATTTTTGGTTAACAGCTCTTTTGAAGCAAACCACTGTGATTTCTGTTTTTAAGAAGCCTTGGTTCCCTGCCCAGAACCTGACCATGCTGGAAAGCCTTTTTAAAGTCTTTTATTCCTTTAGCATATTTACCAGTACCTGAGTGTAATAAGACAGCGTTTTTATCCTGTGAACACAACTCTGGGAATTCCACAGCTCCAAATGGGAATGTCTTGCTTCTCTGAAAGGACAATATATGTCTCTTCAGGAAGTAATCCAAAATAATTTGCCTTTGGCTGTAAGAGCTGTACAAGTGTTGGAAGGTCTGTGGCTGTAGCCTTGCAGTAAGCCAGTTTAATCAGAGTCGTGGTAGCAATTCAACTTGAAGAAACTTAAATTAATCTCTCTAAAGAAAAAAAAAAATATTAACAAGTCCAAATCTTAATTAAATGCTATATTTTAAATTCTGTGAATAATATTGTCTAAGAAACATTTAATCATTGTATTTTCTTGTTTAGGATTAGTTGTTTAAAGACAAAAGACTCTAGGCTCCAATTAACTGCTGCCAAAAATTAATTTAAGTAGCCTAATTGACAACTTGCTTTAAGCTACAGAAAATCTTGGCATAAAACTTATTGTCAAGGGAAAAATATTCCTAATTTATTACTTTATTATAAATGAAACTATTGACCAAAGTTCACTTGCTCTACTGCAGCTGTTATGTAAAACAACAGTACGGAGATGACGACGATAACAAGTCCTCATCCTTATGTGTAAATACAAGTTGCTGGAAAATTGCACCAATTGCTAAGGGCTGTTTGGAGCCACCAGGAGAGGGAATTGGTGTGGAATGGGCAGAAATCGTGTTTTCAGGTGGTGCCACTGGATCCCAGCCCGTTCTCCTGCCGTGCCATACTCGTGCCACTGGTGAGCTTGGGCTCTGCTGGCCTTCAGACAAAGCCTCCCCGTGAAAGCTGAGCCCGCCCTCCTCTCACCTCTATGCAAAAGAGAAACCTAAACTCTTCCACATGTGGGAGCAGAATGTGATCGCTGTGGGGAGAAGGTAGCAAGGCTATTAAATGTAAAACCAGGGCTGAACAATCAAAAAGCTTGTCTGTGAGTGTGCGAGATACTCGGATATCTGCGAACAGGGAGAGAAAATTAAAAGCTGTAAGTACACACTGTAAAGCTCTTTAGTTTCTTGTTTATGGTCGCAACGGGCCAACTTTCAAAGCCACTTCTTGAAACGTTGCCCATGGTTTTCCACCTGCAACTAGTTAGACACACAAGTCCTGTGTTTTCTACACTGGCACAGCTCATTTGCATCCCCCAATGCCCGGATGAGTTACAGAGGCACCAGTGCCTGTGCAGGGCACGGTTCCCTGGCCGGCCCCTCAGGGTGTGCCATGATGGAGAGGCAGCCCTTTCCCTGTCCCCACTGTTCTATGCCTTCTTCTGTTTGGCTTTCCTACTCTTTCTTGCCATCCATCCATCTTGACCTGCTTCAACACCTACCTCATGCATTGGTAGCCATTTTGCTGGACATTTTTCCTCTTTACACTGCACAAAATGATGGCATCAGAAAGGTGGCTTGATGGTGAGCAGCTTTTCCAAGGAGTCCCTTTGAAGGCTAAAAAGGTTATTTGGAAAATATACTATCTTGTCTCAATTTTCACTGTCTAGGCACATTTCATTTCAGAAAATCACAAGCTACCAACACAACCATGTCATTGCAATTTTTCAAGCATTTTCTTTTTGTGCCTCTGTGTTTTATATGTGGGTGAAGTCACAACTCCCCCAGGCTATTGGAACAAAGCTCAGCTGAGAGCTGAACGTACCAAGCAAGAGGAAATTACAAAGGAAAAGTTAATGTCTCAAACCATTAGTATGGGCACTTCTCCCACAGCCTTGGTGAACCCTGGAGCAACAACCTGAGTTCTCTCTGAAAGGCCACTGGCTTGGAGAGACGCTCCACGTCCTGCATGGCTGAGAACATTCGAAAGCAAAGCCCTCCCAGCCAACAGCACTGCATTCACAGAGCCTCAGAGATGCTTTTGCAAAGCTCCCAGGGCACTGTGACCCTTCTTCACACCCCTCCTCCCCTGAACAAACTGTTTAAACGCCAAGATTTGCTGCAGAGATAAGGAGCACTAAAGAATTTGCAGCAGGTGCTATTTGAAGAGACTTCGAACAATGCAGAATTACCTGTGCCCATTTAGTCCATTAATCTTCTCCTGTAAAAATAGCAATAAACGGTGATTTAGGAGCAGGGAGGAGCTGAATTGGAAGCCCTGAGGTGAACAGGGAGGAAGATCAGTGCTTGTGGTCAAATTTCTCTGTGCAACA
The DNA here is from genome assembly GCA_020086605.1 of Lanius collurio. Classification (NCBI taxonomy): domain Eukaryota; kingdom Metazoa; phylum Chordata; class Aves; order Passeriformes; family Laniidae; genus Lanius; species Lanius collurio. The sequence goes on along the minus strand of JACBWW010000010.1, from coordinate 27,526,532 downwards.
AGTGACTGAACTGATGAAAAAATGTAACTGCAGGTACAGGTTAGAAAATACCAAATTACAACTGCTGTGGCTGGTGTTAGTTAGCAGGTACATGACAGGGATTCTACTAGGTCATACTAACCTGCATAAACCCACAAGTAACAGCACCCAGTGCAGAGAAAGGGTTTGCAAACTGCAAAGACCCCCATAACAGATATATGAGATTGCACTGAATGCCCAGGGAAGGCAGCACAGTAAAGAGGTTGTCCTAAAACAGAGCGACTGCCTGACATTCGAAGGTAAGTGACAGTGGTTAATCACAGTAATTACCACCTGCTTGGCTGCCATCTCAGCTGCCGATGTGTCCACAGCAGGTACCCTCATCCTCCCAACAAAATCTCAGTATGATGGATGGGCTCTGGGTTTTAAACAAAAAAAATACAGAGACCTGACCAAAGATCACTGGAGCCAAAGGGGATTCTTTTCCACTGGAACAAGCCCTGTGGCATCAGGAAACCATCAAAAAAAGGTGATTTACGCCAATACAGCGGCAGAATAGTTTCTTCCCGAATGAAAACAAATGAGCTGGCAAAGTATTAATTTAAAATACTTGACTTGTTAACGAGCAGTATACATTATAAATGTTGCTTCTGTGAGGATTGTCTGCCTTTGCTTTGCAGGTGGCTGTGTGCCTGCCCTGCTCTGGTATGTGGGTAACTCCCCCAGCAGCTCCTGGATCTGCCGTGCACCGAGCAGAGTGATGTGCTTGTTGCTTTCTGGCTGGGAGCTTGCTTGGAAGCAAAGATGGTTGTGACTTTAGCATGGCTGCCAAAATTTTAGTAGGTTTTAATGCTCTTTAACAAGTTGTCATTAATTAAAAATGCCCTGATTTTTCTTCTGAATTTTAAAAAAATAATAATTCTGAAATAACTTTTGAAATTATTTTTGTCTTGCTTTTCATATGAACAAGGGCTTTCTCAGTAACATTTTGAAACAATCTAGATTAAAATCCCTTTTTCATCACTCATTTAAAAACTCAAAGAAATCATTGACCCCTTTAAAACCAGAGCAAGCTCAAAATAATTATGACACCACTTTTTCTTTCTCTTTTAAAAAGCAATATATTTCTGGGTTTGATCCTGTCTGTGTAGAAGATTTTAACTGGTTTTTTTGAATGAGCCTGTCATATCAACAATAAATGATGAAAATACATAAGAATCTGAGGAAGGAAGGAACCACCATGATTTAAAACATTTTGTAAGATAATAAATACAATTCCTAGAGTGAATTGTCTGACTAAACACCGATGTTGTCAATTTAAACTTTAGCTAGTGGAAATATTTCCTTTTTAAATTACACTCCTTTCTTCTTCCCACTCCCTCCCTACGTGCCAAGTATCCTTTATTTCTGCAATCCAGGCAACACAATGGAAATAAAGCAAGACCTGAGCATCCAGGCAGAAAACCAGGCCTCGTGGCAGAGCCAGAGGCAGCCGGGATCCCGAGCCACACAATGCCACCACATCCGTGCTGTGTAATGAACCCCAAGTGCTCCTTTCACATCTCAAGAGCTGGGATGTCGAACACGCTGCCTCCAGCTCCAGCCATCCAGTGACTCTTTTGCCCAACAATGCTGCTGAGAAAGGCACAAATCCCGCTGCTTCCACTCGGTGCTTTTGGATGCAAACTGGCCAAATATGTTGGGGTCAGCAGGAGCACGATGCTCTTTGTTGGCAGGTTAAATACAGTCAAGGGTAGGGGGTTGGCAAGGATGGTAAAATTTAACATACAGTGGGTTTGGAACATGTAGGGGAAGGTGGTTTTTTAAAATAATCTTCCCTCAAATCTGCAATAGGGATAAGGTTTGCAACAAAGCAAACAGGAGTTCTGGAAATGGAGAGGCCTCTCTATGTACAGCTCAGGTTCTTTTGCAACTTTGCTGCTGGCTTACCTGAAAAGAATTCCTTTCCCCGCCTTTCCTGACAAGGAACTTGCTCCTGCAAATTCCCCACACAGTGCAGTGAGACAAGGACAAAGTGGCACTCCCCAGTTTCCTACACTTGCACTTTCATTTGTGAAAAATTCTTTTTATTAAAGACAAACTACAACATAATTCAGCTAAACCTCCAGCCTCTGTTGGAGGCAGCAATGCCACGCATGGTGCATTGCAATGTCTGCCATCCCAGGGATTTTTATGAGATCATATTTCACAAGGAAATAAATTTCCTCCTCCAGTCTGATGCAATCAGGGTACCAAGCATTAAACAGCTATGGATACCTTGCATGCTGTTTTGCAAAGCGTTTGCAGATATTCGGGGATGAAAGTTGCCCCAGATAAGATCTTAATCACTGAAATCTGAAAACAGCCCCACAGGGATGTCCCAGGTTCCCTGGAGGAAGCTCAGGCACCCCTTGCAGCCACTCAGCACCAGCATGACCCACAGGAAACTATTTATCAAATAGCCTGTGCCAGCACAGCCCTGCTTTGGTGACAATCTTCTTTCTGCCTGAAAGTCCCAAGGCACTGACTTGAACTGATTCATCCCTAAACTGTAGCTATGCAATCAGGCATAAGGTTGTTTAGTGAAGTACATCCACTTCTCTTTCTAGAAGCAAAGGAAGGCAACATCTTCCCAAATATAAATTCTCCTCCCTCTACCTACACAAATTTTCATGGAACCAGCAGATGGGTGCTTCCCAGTAAAAAAAAAAAAAAAATCAGTCTACTGAATTTATAGGGAGCTGCTTTCAGAAAGGCATTTGGGTAGCATGCTCAGGATGGCAAAAACATCCACAGGGTCTCTCCAACCCATGGAAGGGGCACTGTGTGCCAAGCAAAGGACAGCTGCTGTTGTATCACCATAAAATTCTGAAAATTGTCCATGACCAGAAAGCAATGCAACAAGTGTGGTCTGTGTGCCACGTTCAGTCCTGAAGCCAAATGAAGGAAGTTCAAAGAAATGTGAAGTTGTGCTGGTCTCCACCAAAGATTTTCCCTAATAACAACTAATTTTGCCCAGACAAGAAGGCAGAGACAGCTGGATTGCCAGCAAGATTTTTGGCTTCTGGCAGCTCCTTCATGAGTAAATCCCATGGATCTCTGCTCTGAGAGAAGCAGGAAACTCAAAATTTCAAAATGAAATTTGAATCTTGTTCTTGCTAATTTTGGATACGTGACTCCTGAAATAAGACAGGAAATGTCCTACAAATTCTAAGAAATGGACCTTTAGACATCAGCTCCTGCCATATTCCAATGTCCCATAGAGAAGCCTCCTTCCACCTGCACACCAGAGAGAGCTCTCAGCACTGCCTGATCTTCCCTTGGGGGTGAGTGGGCAGCTCCCAGCATTGGCATTTAGAAGAGTCATTTCACTGCCAGGTCCTGGAAGCAAAACAGGAGGTGTCAAACGTGTAACCATCATCACTATACCCCATGTAAGTTCATCACACAAGCCAAGATTTTGCCTCTTCTTCTTTTTACCTCTCCTTTTGATAACCACTCTTTCATCACTTCTCAGTGTTTACACAGTCAAGAGATTGATGCAAAAATCACCTCCATGGGGTTTATGCTTCTGTCTTTCAGAAGGCACTTGTCATTTAGTAATTCTTCAATATGAGATTGTGAAATACCTAAACCAAGGCCTGATCTGGCAAGATAACGAGGAGGTGAATTGCTATTGAGATCAGCAGTAAATGAGAGTTAACGCACGCACCATGGACCAAAAATGTGGGGATCAGAGAGCAACTCAGGATTGGGTTCAAAAGGTGATGAAATGGGAAGCTATCTCAAGTGTTTTGATATGACATCCAAAGGATTTACCCAGGTCAGAGCAACCTGACAAATTCACTTGAAAGCGAATCTCCTTGGAAGATTTCCTTCATCCTAGAGAAAGCACAAGGGATCAGAAAAGGAGTTCTTCACAGATAGTGTGATATTCAGCTCAAGCAATCCTTTAAGTGCACAGGAGAAGAAAAGATGGTGCTGGACTAAGGGTTAGGAAATGCTGTTCTGTCCCATGGACATCCAATCCACCATCTTTCCAGACATAAAGAAGAGTGCTCATATAAATTCACTTGAAATGCAATTTGGAAAATTGAGGGTTTTTAGAACACTTCATAGGACAAAAACTTCTGAAATTTGTATTGTCTTACAAAGAATTTGAATTATTTGTAAAATAGAATATGCATTCACCTAATGATTCCGGTTCATCCTCTAGCATCTACATTTTTTTGTTTTTCTTTCAATCTTTCTTAGTATGAAGTGGTTTCCAAACCTTCCTAAGACCTCAAATACATATTAATGAAAAATCTAAGTCACTTGGGAAACAAATGTAGCTCGAGAGATTTTTTAATAATTTCCGGAGTATATATCTGAATTTGCTTTGAAATGTTCCTTTCCCAAGGTGACTAAGGTACAGGGGTGATCTAATTCTTCCCTGAGACATTCCTCTCATGTTGATTTGACACAAGATTTGCATGTCTTTTGGAAGTTAATATCAACTTCTCAAGAGAAATGCTGCAATTTCTATTATTGCCCCTATACCCCAATCTGCAAAGGACACCTTTGTAAGATTTTTAGGTGAGAGAAATCTTGATCTGGACTAAGGTTTTTTTCTTTAACTCCTGATTTGCCTTTGAGACAACACCCAACAAAATGCTAATATGCATTGCATAGCCAGATGCAAGAGGTCTTCATTATATCAGATTTTTGAAAATCATGGGAAAGTGGGCACGATGCCTTGCTGTGTAGAGTAGGGAATGTGGTGGCAGCACAGCAGCAACCTGAGCTGCAGCTTTCCACCTTGGAGCTTCAGACCACCAGATGTTCCTGGAGCAAGTGCTCGAGTTGCTTTCTGGCTTGGACTGGGAAAGAGCCCCAGTGCAAATCACTGCTCAGGCACAAACTGCTCCCATTCCTTCTGCAGTCTGGAGCAGCCCAGAAGCCCCCTGTCCTTGCCTCTAGGAGTCTGAAACACCACAGACCAAGCAGCCAACAGAAAGCCAACGAGGCTTCTGCCTCAGTGGATGAACTGGGTGCTTAGAGATGGTTGTAAAGCAATGCTCTCTGTGAATGTTGATCCCACTGAAAGGCTTTCCCTGCTAATCTCAATAGCCTTAATTTCTTTAGACATTCCAGAAGGATTTTGCATCTCAGTCTAGACACACTTCATCCCTCTGTTTTGAGAGAGAAAGCCTTTTGAAACTGCCAGAGCCCTTTTGTTTTCCTGCTCTGAAGGGCTTTGGTGCCTGTGAACAAAATAGGATAGCCTAGGATGAAGATGAAGTCTTCAAAGCTCTCTGTTTCCCTATATGCAGTTACAGGCACAGGCTGTATATCTAGAGTTTCTAGTCCCTTTCTGCTTCTTGTTTCTTAAAGTTCTGCATTAAAGTCAATAAAAGCATGGGCTCAGAGTTCTAGTTCTGCCTCAGCCTCTCTGACATATGGAGAAAGTCTCCTCATCTTTCGGTTTCCTACCAATATTCTTTTTCTTGTGCCAATTAATCATGTAATGTCTATACAATGTTTAGAGCCTTAGATGGAGTCAAGACCAAAAAGGCATAATCACGTCTGTTTCCGTTTCCCTCTATGAACCCTTCTGTTCAAGAATCAATCTTGCAGGGTATAAATACCTTCTGCTGGGAATTTCTGAGTACTTCTGACATCAAGTAGAATGAGACCTGATTATATTTATGTGGGGGTTTGGGGCTTTTTTCAGTCACACAAGTACTCACATATGGAAGACAAACAGTGCTTTTAAATGCAGAGTTTAGTAGGCGACTGCCTGGCCCCAGCGAGAAGTGACAGACATCGAGGCTGGTCCCATCATTGTGCCCTGGGTCATTCTGCAGTGAGTAAATCAGCAGCATCTTAAATGCAAAAGCAATGCAATGTGCTTTATTACTTTCTTACCTTTTCATACAGTCCTCCTGAAGAATGTCACAAAGTGTGACTCATCACATCTGCATGAAGTTATGAAAAAAGTAAGCCTTGTTAACCTGCTGTTTGAAAACCAGAACACTTTTATCAGTTCATATAATTGCTAACCCCTTATTCACTGTTCAACACTGAAGGGTTCTTTGCCTCCTAAGATCCCACTAATTGCTGACAGATTTGATTTCTCTGTGACAGCAGGAGTCCTGTTTCTGGCCTTTACATCAAGTAATTGCTTTATTTTTCTCCCTCTGCTCTGAAAAACGGAATTCCCTTCTCCCCTGCTTGAACCTCTGTAATGACTTCTTTCTATGTTATTAAATCCTTGCCATTTAAATCACATTTAGAGATGTTTTGAATAACTGATTCCAATTACTAAGGCTCTTACTAAGGAGCAGCTGAAAATGCAAGTCATTACTTGCCCATACACAAGCAGCTACACCTTGCAGCAAAATCTCTGGTGGACTGTATTTTATTTCTACTCAGTAAGGTGCAATTTATACTCACAGGAGGCGGGTGTTCAACAAATATACAGCTGCTGGAGCTCTCATAATTTGTCGTGTGTGCAAAATGGAGGCCTGATTTTATATTTATTTTATAAATAGTGCTTTTCCTTAAAGAAATCATCTGGTCCTTCCGGTAGTGGCTTGGGAAGCCTGCTTGGAACAACAGTGGAGATGAGCAGTTGACCGAGGAATGACCCACGTGAGGTTACTATTCCAAGATCTAATAAAAAAGCATGGCAGGGTAAAAGGAAACATGTACGGGTCATACATTCCTTCTGTGAAGTATGACCAAACTCTGTTGTCCCCAAGGTTTTTTCTTTCTACAGGTCATGATTCCCTGAATGCACTAAAACTTCCCGGCAATAACAATTTAGTTCAGTTATTAATCATACTTGTAATCATTAGCGCCTTTGTAGAAAAAAAATATATGTGCCAGGAGATGATTATTTGACAAATTACTGCAGGGGCTCAGCATAATAGCTTTGCTGATATAATCAACATTGAGCCATTTAAAAAAAAAAGAAAGAAAAAGAAAAAAAGAGAAACTTCCAAACTGTTTATGAAAAGCACCACCCTGTCACTGGAAGGGAACTGACATTTAAATAGTTGCCACACAGTTGTGTTCACAAGCACAGGCTCAGCTCTTTCCATATCCAGCTACTACCACGGCACATGTAAACAGTGAATAAGTGAAGATAACTCATGATAACTGAGGAATTTGCATTTGTCTCCAATCCATGGGCTTATTAGGAGCACAAGTGCTGCAAACTGAGCTGTGGTTGAATCTCAGCTGAAAGCCAATGCTTGGTGTCTGTTGCAGCTCCCAGCTTCTGCTGGTGCAGGGTGGACTGGTGCTTTGGAATCTGGACAGGAATTGAATAATCCCTTCTGTATTTTCATATTAACTTTCTGGGACTTCCTTCAGCCAAGCACTGATAATTAGACCTGCTAAAATACAAAAAGGCAGCAGTGTACTCTTGACCAGCAGAGTAAAACCTCCACCAAATGGAATAAAAGTTATGCTGATAAAAGCTCAGCCTGACCACTAAACTTGCATCAGTTCTGTCAGCACAGCCAAGCTGTAGTAAGGACTACTCCCTTCTCCAGCCCTGAGAGCACAAAAACCAGCACAAGATCTCAATTTTTAAACCCTAGAGTCTAAAAAAGGCCTGTGCAACAAAATTCATCTCCCAAAATGCAATAATTGTTTTCATGAAGCATTATTTTCTTAACAAGTAGATACAATTGTGCCTTGGTATTTTTATTGTGGCTGTTCTGAAAAGTTATTTGGTATAGTGTAAGGTGCTCCTATAATTTGGTTGAAATAAAACTGCTTCTTCAGAGTGCCTAAAAGTGTGAGCAGACCAGTATCTGTGCATCTCCTTACTGGCACTGCTGTGTTTTCATGCACACACAGATAACTATTCACTAAGGTCCAGCCTCACTGTCATTGAAATAAATGAACATTTTTCCATTGACTTCCTTAGGCAAAGATATGGATCCAGAACCCAACTGCCAATACTAATATTGCCTCAAAAATACCACTTCATGCATATAAAATTATGCTTAATGAGCAAACTAAAGTAGGTGGGTTCATTTGGTATTCAGAGATAAGCTCCCTAAATGTGTAAATTAAAATAAAAATAAAATTTTGATGAGTATAGGGGAGCTGGTTTTTTTGTTCTTTTGTGCAGATATTATTCACAACTTTCCCTTTCTATGCATAAAAATAAAAGAAGATTGAAAATACCTGCCACTGGCTTAAAAAAAGCTGCCCAATATCAAGAAAATGAATAGCTCTGATGCTAATTTTGTTGCTATGAGCACAGACCAATACACCTGGCAAAATACATGTGGTCTGGAGGGCCTTGGCCAGGGGCTAATGAAGAGACTCAACTGCACATACCAAGCACAGGCTGAGAAAAGAATGCTGGCTTGGTGCTGAACATCCCGCTTTTCATGTGCTTTAATTAACCCCATTATCGGTTTTAATTAGAGATGCTTAGGAGAATAATTGCTGAGTTTTGATCTGCTCTTCCTAACGCAGCAATGGCATCCGAAGGAGCCTTAGTCATTTCCCCCATGGAAACTGGGAGTCAGCATTTCCAGAGGGCTCCTCTCGCCTCTCGCTGAATATCTGGGCAGAAGGGTGAGATTCCCCCACCCATGTGCCGTGCCTGGGAATGCAGCAGGCTGGGATCCAAGGCTGCAGCTTGGCAGCAGCGCCGTGGTGCTGGCCCCAGGGGTGCCCAGATGCCCAGGATCCAGCACAGAGCTGGAACCAGTTAAGCAGCTGTACCTCGGGGTACCTGAAATTAGCCCCATAAGGGCAGGCCTCGAGAAATGTTTTAGAAAAGAGCAGTGATGTTCTCAAAAGAGCCAGGATGTCAAAATTCACTTTTGAAAATCTCCCCAGGAATCCCATCTATCTGCCTTTTTAGTCACTTTGAAGGTTGGTGATTAAATCCATACTTACAGTGTGATTCTCCCACACATGGGGAGCAATGGGAGCTTTGTCATCACCACTAATGGGGACAGGATTGTGAGGAATGAAATATGCAAGGAGTATGCAAGGGGAAAAAAACAGGCTGGAAAACTATCAAATGAATGAGCCAGGGGAGTTTTTAATTTTTTGTTCATGCTTTAATTACTGAAAATGATAGAAGCACTTTGCCATTTTTAAAAATGGTTAAGTTTTAAAATGTCTGGGGTTGTTTGTTTGTTTCTTTTGGGAACGACTTACAATAACCAAGAGATATAAATCAACTGATGGTTTTGCTTTTCTTTTCTTCTGCAGCCACAGTCTAAACAACCAAACAGCAGGGCAGCTTCTCAGCAGCCTGGATCCTCTCCGAGTGCTCTGGGAAGACTGGTGTGGGGCTGGCGGCATTGCTCAGCCCACAGGCCACAAAGCACATGCCAGCTTTGCCCTGGAGGAGCTGTCTCACAACCTTCTGGATGCCCTCCTGGTTGGGGTGCCCACAGAGCCTCCTAAGGAGGCTGATTCCATATTCTTAAACTTTTGAGACCTTTCCCGCATTGGTTCAAAGAGGTGCAGTGCTGAAAGTTGAATGGGTAGCCCAGTAGTGATTATTTTGGGTGAAATACTTTACTTTAACAACTCCATAAGACTTAGAGCTGAAAAATGTATCAGGTTGTGCATGCAAATCTTTTCACACTTTCATATCTCTCTGGACCTCTCCCCCTTCTCCTATCCCAGATAAGCATCAGATTTTAATCTGCTTCTCTCTGTTTTGGGGTGTGACCTGCAGTGTCCCAAGTCCCTAGGGAAGGAAGCCCACAGAGCCATCCCCAAAACTCATCAAAGCAGCTGCCTTGGGTGCCAGTGGTGGTGCAGCTGTGCTGGGTGGGAGGCTGACGGGCCAGATGTTGCATGGACACTTACTTGGAGTCTGGGACAATACTCTCTAGGATGCCCCAGTTTTCCAGCCTCTGCTCTTCACAGGGATTGTCAGTCTGGTTTCTCTCAAGGCCCCTCAAAACTGGTTTTGCTCCCAGAGCACCAATGAGCTGTCAGGTGGGAATTCCACGTCACTCCCCGAGGACCACTGAAGAAGAGGGCCAAAGCCATGGGCTCTATCACTGAACTCTTCATTCATTCCTTTCTTTTGAAAATCTTCCCTCCACCAACAAACTATGCTGGATGGGCAGACAACCCCCTGGCATTGCTAACCAGTGACAGGTGACACTGCCTCACAGAGCCCTGTGCTTTATGCCGCTGGCAAGAGCAAATGGCCAGAGGAAGCCAAGGCAGGAGCAGGTCACGGCTCCCTGGGCAGCTGAGCTCCTGGAGGACGTTCCTGATGCCATGTCTGCAGGAGCTCGGCCTGCCTGCTCTCTCCTTCAGCGTTTCAGCTCTCTGTTTTGCAGAACTGCAGAATTTCTGTAGAATGCAAATAGTAGCTCCTCTGTGTCTCACAGGCATACTGTGAGGATAAATGTATTAAAGATGTGCAGAAGTCAGAGTCCACATCAGGGCAAAAAATCTTAGGGAAGATAAATATGCCTGTAGACACCAAGTAGTCTCTTTCTTTGATGCTTTAATGCTTTTATGGTCGATAAAGAAACCTTGAGTTTCACAAAGGCTGTCTGACAGTTCTAATATTAGCATCCTCACCACATCCTTGACGATGCCTTTTTGCATCTCTGTGTGATGCTGATGTTGTTGGTAACATTTTCATGTATGATAAACCAAACTACAAACCTGGTTTGTGCTTGACAGTGAACTGGTTTGCAAAAATGAAGCAAAACACAGTTCAATCATCTGAAAATGTGAGGAGACGAAGATTACATTAATATTTCTGTGTTACATGAAAAGGTTTCTTCCTAGGAAGAAAAATAACTTGGTAAAGGAGTAAATGTAATTCAGAAGAAACACCAGTGTACATTTGCATTTCCCTTGGCTTTAGTTCAACCAAGTCAAGAGCTTTTTGTGATAAATTCAGTGAAGAGAGAGATCAAGCTGCGGGGACGCCGTGCCAGTAGCTGCAGTCCCAAGGCAGCTCCTGCTGAGAGCTGCTCCCACCCCATCATACACAGGAGCAGGAGTGCAACCTTGACCTGACAGAGGTTACATACCCTCAGTGTGGCCAAATTCATCCATACTGGAGCAGGAGAGATTGTGCCATCAATCACCTGCACCAGGGGTGAAGTTAAGCTGTGTGTACGACTTCCCTTTTCTCCTTTCTTGCTTGTGGAGTCTTACCCGCTCAGTCGCAGCTGCCTCAAAGGAGGGTTTGTGTGGGTTTTTTTTTTTTTCCCCTGGAACATTTGACTAAATCACATTTGCAGATATTTCAAATGTTTCATTCACGTGACACCTGAGCTTTATTTACTTTTGAAATAAGTCATCTCATTAACAGAATTCATTATCCATTATTACTGTCATGTCAGTCTCCTAATAAAAGGAATGACTGTAGAAGCATTCAGTGGCTTAGCTGGTAGCATAGTGAGCTATTATGCAGCAAACCTGCATTCACGCTGTACATTGGTATGCCAAGGCTGGCAGAGACTAGGAGCATCAATGAGGTAATAGTCTTAATCTCTGAGGGGAGGATTATGTTGTGCTGCACTGCAAATACCTCCTACTGTTAGCAGGATAATACTTCAGATGGAGCTATAAATTGTTCAACAAATAAGGACAGGTGCTGGGAAGAGGGTGAAAAAAACCCTGCAATGTTCCACCATTATCTCCAGATAAAAGGTGGAAAAACTGTTGTTCTCACTGCTAAACTATTATCACTCTTTCTCCATTTAAATTACCAGCGTGGCATGGCCAGCCACTTAAAAGTGAAGTGCACTGATAGTAGTTGGGTCTCTTCTTCCCAGAAACGCTATTTGCTTTTGTGACTGAGCAAATGCTGGTTGTGGATTCGTGTGGCATGGAGTGATCACGGGCAGGGTTCCCCAGACACACCATCCCACCTCCCTGTGTGAGTTCCCTATTCCAGACAGCCCTATGGCACATATGAGCCTGGACAGATTGTGCTCTTCACTGTTTTCCTGCTCAGAAGATCAGCTAGGATTTGTTACTGTCCATGGCATCACAGTTTATAGCTGTTCTTTTTGCAGAATCATGTTTTATAGACCTGATACTCTGGTTTCACCTTAACTGACCCTTAACAGCAGGTCCTAGAATGAGAAAGAGATTTCTCATTTATTAGGGATAAATAATAAAAAAGTTGTCACACTTTCCAGACCATCTTTTCCCATAGGATGTCAGTGAATATCACAAAGCTGGGCAAATGGTATTATTCCCACTTTACAGAGGATAGATATGAGACAAACACTAAAAGGTATTTAAGCAGTGCTTCTGCTGGGGTAAACTTTGTCCAGTGGCCCCTGGAAAATGCTGCTCTATCACAGGATAGCAGAAGAGCATTTAATGGCAATGTACCAAAGACCATCAGTTCAGGCTAAAACATAACCAGAGGTTTGCTCCTCAACAGAAGTTGCATTTTACAGGTAGCAGTGATTTACCATGGTCCCAGCACTTGTCTCTACTTTTATCCTGCAGTTCTTCTCACTGCTAGAATTTGTATTTATCCAAAGCCTCATCCAGCCACACAACAAACCAGAGGTGTATTTTGAGTGGGAAGCAATGCTTTCAGTCTCCCACATTATTTCTGGAGTCTAGCTGAGAAGCTTTGCTTTGGACCAAGGCAGTATTAATTTAATTTGCCTGGCTCACTTCTGAAGGAAGAGAAGTTGATTTCCCTGCTTACCCAGCTGTAGCTCAGGGACCTGCTCTTTGCCCAGACCACATCTCTTATGATGCAGTGAGGACCTTTTCCCTCACCACGTGAAACACTACCTTTTGATTAGAAATGCCCAGAGAAACATTTCTAGGCCCCTGAATCAACAATTTTTTAAATGGTTTTTGCTCATGGAAAATTTCAGCATTTGCAAACACTGTCCTGTTTTGGGATTACAGCAAATGAAGGAATATTGACCTTGCTCACCAGCTTGAAATTACTTTAAAAATTTTATCAAAGCCCAAACTTGTTCAGCCCTGAGAAGTGGGAAGAGAGACCTCTTTTGGGCAAACTCTTAGCAACATGTGATTTAACCGATGTTCAGATTGTGGGTCCGACTACATTCCCAGCCATGCACATGGAGGCTTTTAGTAATTCCCCCCATATTAGTGATCTTTCCTATCTGTGGAACCAGTACAGGATAGTAGAGAATTACAGACACAAAGCAGCTGATGATATAACTAAACAGATTTGTTGACAGAAGTAATGCAACAAATGAAAATCACAATGTACTTGTTTAATTTTTTAGTTTTGTGTTGATCCTTCTTCTATAAGAGGTACATGCAAGGATCTCCTGCTTTTCCTTGCAGAAAGGCTGACCTGCTGCTCACTGCAAATGGATTTAATCCTTTCCACATCTGTACCTTCCTTTCCATAGATTAATAACTTCTTTGCTCTCAGTTTTTTTCACCTTTCCCCATGGAAATGCCTGGTTTCATTTGTTAGAAAGTTAACCAGTTCTCATCACAGTCACAAAGATTGGGATAAAGAAGTCTGTCCCTCTCTAAGCCATTGGTCTGAAGGTTTGCTTTAATACCTGCTCACCCAGTCACAGCTGCTTGTCACAGTACAACTCAAACCCAAGTGTTTCAAGAGGGAGCTTCAGTAGGAAGTTGTGGAATTGTGGCCAAGCAGCCACTCCAGCATGGGAACTCTGACTCCACAGTTTCTGTAGGAGCTGGAGCCTTTTTTGACACAAAAGGGAACGTTTCCTAGTCAGGACTGCACCTTATTTGCACTTACACTGGATTAAGCACTGCTGAAAGAGGTGTAAAGGGTCTTTATGGTGATTGTACATCTGAAGGCACCTTGGCAGAAGTGAGAGTGAGATTTGTAAATACATCAACAGAACAGCTTGTCTCTGGTTCTCCTGCAGCCAGATATGAGAGATGCTCAGGGAAAAGCATGAGACACCTAAACTCTGACAATGCATTAGCACAAAAAAATGCCAATAAGAAAACTCAAATACACACTGCAACCCAGTGAATCCCAGTCCTTCTGCTGACTTTCAGCAGTCTTTGGAAGAATCTTTATCTTTCTGATTTAAGATACAGTGTTACTTAAAACCCCCTAACAGTCAACCAAATATCAAATGATGAAAAAAAAAATTTCCATCACCCTCTGCTTTTTATAAAAATATATCAATTTAATAACTTGGTTTAAAGAAAAACAGAATGATCATGTTAAAATACTGCCAAATTTATAAACTTTGACAGTCCCACATACTGAGATGAACAGGCAAATTTATTTAATAAGAAATAAAATACATTTCTCCCTGCATTCACTGAAATAATAAGACAGACACATCTGTCCCAAATTTCTTTTAAGGAACAGAATGGCTGCTACTAACTAGAAAATAGTGCCTTTCTGCTGGCTTACCTCAAGATAAATTTACAGCTTCACTGCAACAGTATCAGAATTCAAAATGTAATAAGTTCAAGTAGAATGAGATCAAACATTTCTGTCCACATTAACTCTTTGATGTCACAATTCAATATCTCACAATGAAAGATGGGGATGTAAAATGCAGGCAAGTTTATGCAACTTCTTGCTGTTCTCAAAGTCAAAATATCTGCAGGGTCTGCTCCATGGGGTTTGCACATTCCCATAGGAAAGTGTGGTGAGCATGATAGAAGGCTACACTGCCACAGGAGTCACAGATTTACGTGGTCTTATTGTTGGCACAGACCTCAGAGCCTCATAGTCCAGTAGCTGCTTAGAGACCTAAACCAACACCTCAGAGATAAAAAAATGTCCCAGGCACGCTTCTGTGCAAGATCTTTGTGCAGTTAGACTCTAACCCATTTTATAAGGATTTCAGGAAAGGGATGGTTCTTCCACCATCTGACCTCAGAGGAGGGATAGACCACTCTCAGCCTCAAACAGTGCAGAAAATGGAAAACAAGAATTGAGCCACACAAAAGAAAAACAGCACATTTTGCAAGACAGGGAACAGTTGTCCTTCTCTATGACAACAGGTAGAGTTATTACACCATGTGTCTCTAAATTTCCAGAACAAGGGATTTATGCAATGTCTCATATCAAATGGAAAACCCCCCTCTATGAATTTCTGCCGTCCTACCAGACCAGATATTTCTTATTGATCTAAAGCCTTCAGTCCTCTCTGTTTCCTTTGTGCTTCTCAGATGGCACCAAGAGGATACCAAGAAAAAACCAGCAAGGAATTTCTTTATTTATGAACTTAGAATCAAATCATGCAAGCCAAACAGGCACTTCAGCAACTGTTCAGTTTCATGTTGTGTTCCCATACACTGGCCCAATATTCTGGGGACTGGAGTGCTAAGGAACTGAACTTTGGGAAAAGAGTTAACAGCAGAACGCAGGCAAGGGGTGCCAATAACCAGCTACAGTGGTGAACCTTCCTAATGAGAACCAAGAAAGGGTTTACTGGGGAGTCAGCTAAAGAGGCTGTAGCTCTCCACCAGTGCTGCCTGATGAAGTCCTTGCTTGTGGGTTGATATGACACCACTGCAGCTGTGCCCTGGCACACATTCAGCTTGTGCTGGCCAGAGAGTGCTTTTCTGGTCTAGCCTGAAACAGTTCTGCAAACAAGGCAAGCTGTATAAGCAAAAATCACTTGATGCCAGTATAAGCTGGGTTTCCCTGAAAGCTTTTGCCAGTGTGAAGTGTTCTTAAAAACTGTAAAAATAAAAAACAAAAAATGTCACACCCTTGGCTGGCATTGGCATGTGTGCAGACGTTTTAAAGATATATTTGGCTCAGGTTTGCTTTTGCTGGATAAGACTGCACCAATGTAATTGAAGAATGTTATGATAATAATAAATGTCATGTTTATTAACATATTTAACTGCATTAATAAATGGGAAGCTGTCAAACTGGTGTTACCCTGAGCAAAGACCATAATAACTCTAAGTGGTAACTCTTGGGGACTATGTGAAAACAAGAATCCTTCTGATGGAGTTGTAAAGTCTGTGACTGAAATCTAAAGCAATATCTCTCCCACCTTTGTGAAGAGCAACTTTTAGATAGGGAAAGTTGCTTAGCAGGGTCCAGAACACACAATGAAAGCAGGAAAGGGAAAACAAATGAGCCTGTCCTATGACAGGTCGAGGTCTCAGGATTCCCAGAGGTGATTCCTTTGCCAACAAAAGTATTTTGCTATCTAAGAAACAGATTGTGAACATACTTGTCTATGGGTATCTAGATCTAAAGTGATTTAACCTGCCAGAGTGAAATGAAACCCTCCATGAGAGAGTCCCAGAGGAAAAATTAGTGGCCCTGAATATACTTACCTGGGACAAAGCACATGTCCTCCAAGGGACAGACAAGTCAGACCCTGCATCTGCCCAAGAAGTCTGAATAAAAATCCTTGGAAACTAAAATTAAAAAGTAATTACCTGAATAAGGGTCACAGAATTCATTACTTTGTAGATAGGGCTTATTAGAACAAGAGAGTATCAGGCAGACATGAAAAGTATGACCTGCCATAAACCAATTAAACCACATCTGCATATAAGAAAGTACCATTTTATCCTGTGGAGCTGCCTGGTTTTCAGAGCATTGTTAGTGCTGAAGAATAGCTTTGCTCAATGGCAGACAAGTGATGGCCTCACCTTCTGCACAATTGGCACATAATAGGGACTGTAAACTGGGGAGACTAAACAGCTGGGAGCCAGAATGGACCATTTGCCCCACTGCACTTGCCAGCTAAAGTTTGGAGAGGGGAGGTTTTAAATATATTTTTGCACATTTTTTCCTATTCAATCACCACTTTTTCCATAAATACTTGCAGGTTAGAAGGACTTTTGGACCCCAACCAGACAAAGCTCTTGACTACTTGCAAGTACAGAGTTTAGAAGTCAATAGGATTACTCACCTATTTGAGAGCTCAGAGGAGCAAGGGAGGCAAGGTTGGTAGGGAGAGGTAATGTATTTTATGAGGAAAACTGATATTACTGGAAAAAATGGACAAGCTGCCATGAACACAATTTTTAAGTTCAAGCCCTGTTGAAAATGTTAGTTTCTGGTGGAGATGAATTATTTGGTTTACCACTTCTGTTGCTTTGAAACACCTCAGGGCCATTTCCAGTCACTTGGCTGTGGTGCCTTTTCCCACAGCCTCATCCATGAGATCTGAGCTGCTCTCTAGATGTACCTTTCTTTTTTCACAGGACACCTGAGGCACCTCCTGAAATATATGCCTATAATTCAAAGGGAATTAGGACACCTGACGTGTCATGTAATGCTACACAATTACATCCCAGATCCTGCTTTCAACATCTAAAATCCAGCAAACCTAGATGAGGTGATTTCAGGCTGAGTTTCTTTGTGGTTCCATAATGGATTTTTTTTTTCCTTTTGGACAAAGATTAGCTGCAGCATAAAGCAAAACCAAACAGAAAATCGTGGCTCTGGATTCTTTATATACTCAATCCTCTAATCCACCCTCACATAACCTGTTCTATCACACAGCCCTTGGTGTAGGTGTGTAGATGGGCTCTGATGACTGAACCCCATTGTGTGAACACCCACACAGCACGAGCAGAAGGAGATGTTGCTGCAGCTCTTCCTCCAGCACAGCAATCGAGAAGGACCATCCTTATCCCACCCACCCTCTCACCCCCTCCATGCTCTCTTCTTTACCACACTCTAGTGCCAAAGAACTGCTTTGTGCAGGCCAGACCAGAGTCTGAGCTTCACTCCCTGTTCTGAATCTGCTTCAGGGATGGAAAAATGTCCTCAGTGGTCCCTGACATCACCAGCAGGATCCCAGCTCTACAGGTGAGAGTGGAAAATGCGATGTGCTCCATAGCACACGAACCCAGGAGTTCTTTTGAAGATGAGCAGGAGAAGAGGGTGGGGATAAAGATTTCAACTGCATGTTCTCCAGATCTTCCACTGCTTTTGACATACAAGGTCTTCATTTAGTACAGCTCATGCTGGGAATGTTGAAACCCTACTACAATAAATATTATTTCTGCCAGTACAGCAACTTTGCAATCAAATAATTCCTATACTCAGTTATATTTGTCAGCCTTCACAATATATGCCAAATGCAGAATTCCTGAAAAACAGAGGACTGGTGAACAAGTGCTGCTGCCTTCTCATAAAATAAATCATACTACAGAAACTTAACAGGTTGTGTGTTTAATATTTAAAGAAAAAAAAACAAAACAAGAAAACAACTTCCGCCCACCCAAATACTAATTGAATAAATTGGCCAAAAGCCTCATATTCTTACAAAAATCTACTTTATCATTAAGAAAAATGTACAAAGAAACATTCAGACTCTTGCAGGAATCAGCTTAAGAAAATGGAGAACTAGCAAAAGGGAGATTAGAAAAAGCAATGAGACCCAGGTCAATGGCAATATATCCCCTACTATTGTCTAAAGGAAATCTAATTTGAAATCTAACTAAAATTTGTTGCCAAATATCCCATTAGCTGATTCCAAAACCCATTTCAACAGCTCAAACCTTTTTCATATCACTGGGACTGCACAGGTGCCTACAAAGGTATAATTTAAATTTGATTCTTATAAAACAGCTCATAAGTAGAAAATACCCTGGTTTAGCCATTATCAGGCATATTTTTCTAGGTGCCCATAATGGCAAAACCAGCATAAGCCATTCACATCGTTAAAGCTTTGGGAGCTGACCAGGCTTAGCACATGGGCTCTGTGAGACCATAAAGAAAATGTCTGCGAGCAAATTCCTATCAAGAATGAATCAGAACTCTGTGTAAAAGGTAATTTCAGCATCTCTGGCCCAGCAAAGTAATGCCAATTTGGGTATATAAGATAGGTATATATACCTATATAAGATATAAGGTCAAAGCCTTTCTACTTAGACAATATTTCCAAGCAGAAAAAATAAAAGAAGTTTATGTCATAGGAAACCTAGGTGGGTATTAGTCCTTTATATGCTGGTTTTTTAACAAAAACTAATAACACATCCTCATTCTAAAATTCACAGTCACATCATTTCATGTTTGCAGCTTGTGCCAGTTCTCTGGATTAGTAAATCAAAATAATGAAATTGTGAAATATCTTCCTACCCTCAAGAAAAGAAAAAAAATGGTTTTAGGGTTTTCCCAAGCATTTGCCATGATGATCTTGCCAATCAATTCTTGTTGTGTAGTGAGCAGAAAAGAACTAATTATATGACTTTTTTTTTTTTTTTTTTAATTTCAGAACAAAGAACATATAATAAGTATTGGTCCTAGAAACTTAAATATAGAATATGCTGTAATCCTGAGTTCATTATGACTTGAGAGACTGGTAATAATAATAAGGTATTATGCAGCCCTAAGGAGCTTCATATCTAGAAGGTAAATACTTAAAAGCCATGGAACACCAGCAAATCCAAAGGCAGGAGTAGAGATTATTATGGTTTTAGGTGAGGGTACATTGTAATTCTTGTTTTTAAATCAGCTTTAAATCTGATTGCGGAAGAGCTGGATTTCAAAAAAGAGCTTTGATGTGCAAGAACATGGGAAGGGCCTGCATGTTGCTTTCTACTCCTTGTTTGTTGGTAGTCTGAGGCAAAAAAAATGTGCCTGAAAATAACATTAAGAATTGAACAAGCTGAAGTTAAAAGCTTTGATCATGGAGTGGAAACAGGAAGCAGATAAGTGTTTTGTGTTTTCCTTCATTGTTTTGCCCTTAGACTATGACATCTAAAATTTAAAGTCATTGTTTGCTGATTTTTGTTTGTTTATTTACACTTTCTATGTATGTGTTTTGATCAGCTCAGTGCACTTTGCCATACAGAAGGACTCTCACTGCAAAATAGCAACAACAAAGCTGCCCTTGTTTTTGACAAGCTAAAATACCTGTGTGATTAAAGCTATTAAATGACCTCCCAACCCTTAGAGCACTGAATAGCACCTAAGCCATAACTCAGTAATAACATATGATCTATATAATACACCTTCAGCTAGAGAGTCTCACTCTAGTTATTCTGTAACCCTAGTAAATATAATATTGGTAATTAAGGAAGGGTTGCACTGGGGAGTTCTGTCCCCTGAAGGGCCAGGCTGCCTTTGGTCACCTGCCCCGTGCTTTGCTTTGCCCCTGAGTAACACAAACCTCGTGGAAAAAAAACGAGAGGAGAAATCACCTTTGGGACACTCCAGCTTTACTTCTTGGAAGTGTCAGTGATTTCACAGCCCTGCCCCAAATAAAATACAGGATTTCAGTCGTGGGCTGGCCATGTTCAGGTTATATGTGCCAGTCACTGGACTACAGGAGAGGGGACTGGTGGAAGAGCTGCTGTCTGAAATAGAAATTTTGGTTAGAAATTAATCCTGGAGAACCGACATCCCTTTGAGCTGTGCTTTTGAAAGGCTGCTTTAGGGAGCTTGGCTGCTGTGACTCCTCTCACTGGGATGCCACAAATACCTGGGGTAGCACAGCTCACAGAACCCAGTAGTCAGCATAAATATTCTGTTTCCATAACTCCTGACAATGTGCTTTTGGATTTAGCACTGCTAAGGGACCAGGACTGACAGGACATGCTATAGACACGAGCCTGCTCCTACAGCAAGGGGCTCTTGGACAAACACTCTGTAAAGTCAGGGGTGCAAAAGTCAAGAAGATGAGAAGAGCATCTCAAAGAAGCCCCTGAAATGAGGGAAAGGTAACAGCTGGATTAATGTTCAACTGCTTCATTTTGGGGTTTGCCATGAATAATTAAGTGTAATTAATAAATAGTGCCCTGAAGATAGGATCAAACAGACTTTGGGTGTGGTGCTTAATCCTTCCTGAGTTGGAGAGCAAGGCCAGCAGCCTATAATGGATTTAACTAATTCTCTTAATTGCAGCTTCATTTGCCTGATCTTTCTAAATGGTATTAATCTAGTGATTTGCAGAATAAGCACTTGGAAAAGACTTACCAAAATCACTGTAGGATCTCAAAGATATATTTCCCTTCTTAGATTTTCTTCAGTAGGAGAAGAGATTTCATTGTCAATGCAAATTCTATTAATTTGGCTAAGCATTCACAGTCTTTGTTGGCATAAAATAAGAATTTAAAATGTCATTAACAAATTCAACCCTTAGAATCAACATTGGAAATGACAAATTCTGCAAGACTTCTAATTAGATATTTACAGATTAAATACTTCTAAAAGGCAAAACTGCCACATTTCACTCTCATTTCTGTTCTGGGTGCTGAAGCACTGCACAGATTTCTGTGTCTCACAGAAGGAAACAGATCCCACGTGTTGACAACCACACTGAGAGACAAGATAATCACATTTCTTTATCACCCTTTGCCTGGACAACAACAAATCTGCACACGAAGCCTTTAGCTCTGAGCAAATTCCAGCTAAAAGAAGTTATACATCACATCCTCAGGTTTTCCAGATCTGATCTGCCCTCTGCTCCCACCACACACCACCACTCAGGTGTTCAGTTCCCTGCTCTACAGAGCTCACTAAGTTGAGCCCTTCAGAGACAAAACAATTAATAAAACCTAGAGATGCAGAGGTTAAAACCACTGCCAACAGTTTCCCTCCTTGGGCACAACAGAAAATTTCTTCTCTGAGAGCATTTTTTTTTTTTGAGAAAAAAGAATAAACTGCAGCTTGTGTGGAAAAATGTGAAGCTGAGTGAATAGCTTTGACTTGCCAGAGGTGATTGACTGTGCCAATTTTGACTCTTGAGCCACTTTAAGTTAGATTTCATACCCAAGTCCTGCAGAGGTAACTGCTGTCCTGCCTGCCTGAAGCTCAACAGCTTCATTTGTGTTATCACCCGTGGAAATAAATGGCAAAATTCCCACTGGCTCAGTGGTGCAGCATCTGCCAGGTGAGTCCAGCTCTGCTCATGGCAAGAATTCTTCTATCTTGTAATTACAGACTATGAATAAGATATATACAAAACTTAATCAAACACAAGCAACAAGGGCTGTCCAACCAGGCACAACACTCTGCTAGTTTAATGCAGGTTCACACCACTCATCATTCTCCTCCCTGTGGTTTGCTGCCTCCATTGCTGGGGGGGCACACTGCAACAAGTTATTAGGGAAAATATGTTTGTTTTTTTCCTCTGTGTTTGTGCAGCACTGAACACTGAGAATCCAAGGGCCTGTCACCCCACTCTACTCTTAATAGTTAAGAATTATTTTATTAATAATTATTTTATTCTCATTATCAAATCAAAGAAATAATTCTGCTTCAAAGCTGCACATGTTGTTGCAAGTAGCAAAGTGCATGTGATATCCATGGCCCTTTTGCTGCTCTTAGCTAGCCACTAACTCACTTAATTTTGTGTAGTTTAGCACATTACAAGATTGTTCAGGAGTGCCATAAATGATGTCAGGCACCATCAGAAACCACTTCAGAAAATCATTGCCTGTAGCCAGATCAAAAGGTGAACACCTGGAAACTTGCAGTTCTGGGAAAGCAGAATAAATCTTTTTTTCTTTTTTTTTTCTTTTTTCTCTTTTTTTTTTTCCTTTCTCTTCCTCTTGGAGATTTGTTTCTTTTTGCCTTAAAGAATTTGAAAGGTTTATTTACAGCTTTTCAAATGACCCCTAATCTATTTAGAAAAACATAGCATGGCAAATTCATCTCGGGTGTAACTCCATTTGTTGACTTAAGCAGACTTGTGCCAGAAAGGAGCCTGGCCCAGGAGTTTCTCTGCAAAAAAAAGCATTTGAATACAACACTTAATTGGCTCCTTGAGTCCCATCACAGACTGTCCTGGAATATATTTATTAAAGATAATTTTTTTATTGTGCTAAGATTGTATCAGCAACTGAAACTCATGGTATTAGTTTTAAACCTTGTCTTTTTCCCCAGGCTTTGCTGCTTGCGGCTGATAATTTTCACCGCACCTGACAACGTTTAAAGAGACATTGTATCATGTAGTTGAGTGAAAGACCATAAATAACCAGGAAAGTTGCTTATTTTGTCGGATATCAGCAATATAATTAACTACAATCCATCAGGGTCATCTCTCAGGAAGTAATATAAAAAGTTGTTTAGTGTGGAACTGCAGAATTTAGAGATGCGCTGGGAGCCAATTGCAAAGGCACACAGAGTCCATAAGTAATATTAAAATGATGTCTGCTATATAATCAAAAGCTGATTGATTTGTTTAAGCCTACAAATTACTAGCATTCTTCTCTTGAATGGGTTTTTATATCGGTTCATTATTTTTACATGAATTTGTTATTTTTCTCAGCAAGTCCCAAAAAGTGAATACTTTTATGAACATCTAAACCCCAGAAAAAGAATCTGGGGCACAAAGAAAAAGTCTATCAAAAACAGTAGCTGCTGATTTTCTTGCATTAAGGATAGAGCAAGAATGTGGCTCTCTCCATACGTTGTGTGTGGAGCAAGGGCACGGGGGAGAGTGGAAGGACACAAAAGGGAAAGGATTGGCAAAAAGGGTAAGGAAAAGAGACTAAGGAGAGAGCAGGAAGAGAATTCGGAAGGGGGAAATATAGAAATGTTGTGAAAGCAGAAATCAGCAAGTGTGATTGGGAGGCTGAGACAGGGCCAAAGCAGCAACAGACAATTGATTCTCTTCCCTGCCTGGCTGGTGGCTGGATGTAAAGGTTACTGAGTATGAATTCTCCCTGTCCTGTCCCAAGAAACAAACCTTCTTAAAGGACCCAGGGATGAAGCCAGCAGAAAACTGGTGAACAATTTGTGTGCATTTTGGATGAATCAGTTGCTTTGTTTTCATTTGGATGCTAATGATGTGATTGAGTTAGAGCAAGATGGGTTTGGGTTTTCTCAAGGACGCAAAAAAATCTGTACAGTTTTAATTAGTTTACTATGAACAAGCTCACTTTAAAGAGTAGCATTTAGTGAAGATTGTAGAAGATTTCCATTCCTTTTTTCTGATTTTATTATACCAATTAAAACTTGTACTTGCTGCGCTGTTTTGGCCTTACACTGTGATTTTGGTCATATAGTTTAACAACATATAAGAAAATCCTGAGGCCACAGAGCATTTGCAAACACAGACCAAGCTCAACTGATGGGGAGAGCACTAACAAGGGAATTTGTTTTAAAAATAAAAATGACCTTCCATGTGCAAACAAACTCATTTGCAGGAAGAGGATTAATAAAACAGAGCATTTTAATGAGGCATCCAAACAATATTTTTACAAACCAACTTCTTGCTAAAGAAGCTGTCTGGGTGTATGCACGTGCATTGCTGCTAAAACCAATTACTTTACTACATATGTTAATAATGCATATGTATTATTAGCAAATACATATGCTAATAATTCAGCCAGGGTAAAAATGTCAAAGGAAAAAAAAAAGAAAAAAAGAGTAGTATTCTGTAGAATGCTGGTTTGATTTATCCAAGCAACTTGAATTTATACGCCACAAGGAAGAAAATGTTTTCTTTTTTGCATAAGAAACAACAGCAGGTAATTTAAAAGCAAGAAATAAAAACAGTGTCAAATCCCAAGCAATTATTTGAGATAAAAGTAAATTAAATGCCTGAATTATTTCTATATGATCCAGCATCATTGGGATTTTAAAAATGGCTGCACGAGAGCAAGGTCAAGCTCTATAGCAACAATGATACTATAGCCACTATTTAGATATAGAATTACCTAGTCTGATAACTTTTGGTTTTGCTCTCCCCTATGAAATGCACTTACAATCCTTTCTACAGTTTCAGGTTACAAATGGCAGACTTAATCTGAAGAGAAACATTTATATATTTGATGCTAACTGCAATAACAGCTCTATTCAGTTAGAGCCCTTAAACCTTTTAATAAAGCAGATACTTGACACAAAGTTTTTATTTTATTTTTATAATAGATGTATCCCCAAAAAGCCTGAAGTGATAAATCTGACTATAGAGTAATATTTCTCAGTATTTGCCACATAGTCTGTACGTATCAGTGCTGCATAATAAATAGATGTTTAAAATATTTGTTCATAGAGGTCTTTCCTTGAACTTAAGCGTAAGTTATCTAAACAGTTGAAAAAGATTTATGGTTATGAAGAGGCCTATATGTCAAGCAAATTTTTATGATATGTTCCATAATAAATTAGCAATAAATGGATACAGGTGACTGTGGAATTTATGGCCTTTAATGTTTTAATGCTTCACTAAAGAAAAACCTATTATTAAGGTCCTAAAGGGTAATACAGGAATACCATCTACAAATTGTCAAATTAAATAGTTGTTGCCAGGTATTTGAACAGTGGAACATTTTGGCTTAACCAGCAGTAGGGGTGGACAGCTAAGAAAGCAGGAGAAGACCAGATAATTTCTGAAATAAAACTGAAGATTATACCCTGCAAACCCTACGCTCTGAAAATGATGAGTCTGATCCTAAACCATCTTGCATTTGAAAAATCTGTAATTATCCAAGTAATCTAAGCCTGCTTGAAGGGCTCCAAACCACTCATACAGGTAGAGGCTGAAGGATTCATGCCAGTTTAATGGAAGGCTAAAAGCCAGTGAGAGAAGCTTTGCTTGGCAGAGACCTTCTTGAACGTTTCTGTCCACATGAAAACTATTGCTTGAATTCAAGAAACAACATACTGTGGAAAAGAAATATATTTCACTGTTCTAACACTGTGACCTCAGGTGAAACTGGAAAGTGCCCTAAAACACAAATGTCAATTTGTTGCTGCAGAGGCTTGTGAACATCTTTTAAGCAATTAAACCCTCATCAAAAGACAAAAATATGGATTATACTGATGAGAATCCAACCAGAGAATAAACCAAACCTCTGTGTCAAAACAGAGAGATGGTATTTGGTAAGGTAAAGGAATAGAGATTTATCTTTCAAGGGAAATCAGACCTGGCACTAAGGAGTTAAGATCCCAAAACAACTTGGTAGTGCTGACCACTCTCTCGGGAAACAGCCCAGCCAGGGATGTAGTAGAGACCCAACCCCGTCCTCAAAATTGCTTTTTAAGATTAAGCATATCCAAGCCATTAGCAGGATGTCTGCACGTTAACACATCAGCACAAAGATAGGGCCCGGGGAGGGGGAAAGAGTTATGCAAAAGTGCTCTGCGACTGCCTTTAGGGCAGTTCATCCCTAAAAGGAAACACATGTTATACAATCCTCTGTCTAATAAGGTTGGACAGTAATTAAAAAATATCTTCTATTTGGAGAGCTGGGTCTTGAAACTACCAACTCGCACCATTAATCTTTTTGATGTACCGCAAAGATCTGCAGCAAAGGTCAGCGAGCAGGAGCTCTGCCATTTGTAGGGGGACGAGCTCCCTGATGGGACAGTGAACTGCAGATAAAACCATTCCACCCAGTTACCAGTTAACTGGGGTTCAGAAAGGGACCTTAGCGTGACCATGGTCTGATCACATCCCATCTGCTCTCATATCATTGGTAAATCACCTTGAAAACTACCAGCAGCTCCTCAGAAATAAGATTCAGGTGAGGTAACTGCACAAGGAAACTATTGAAACTGAATGGAAAGAAGAGGGCTCATGGCTCTCAGGGTGCCTTGATCTCCTCCTCAGAGATGGCAGAGCAAAACCTACTGTAAAATGAGGTGTCTAAACTTCAAGTTATACCAGGCTGTGCTGTTATGTGCCATAGCAGTTAAAGGAGCAAACCCAAAGCTGCACTGTGTCCTTTCAGCATGAACACTGCTCTGCCCCATCGAATGGTTCCAGCAGTCCCACTTGCTCCAGCTGGGGAATCTTCTGCTCTAAAGCACCTTAATGTCCTCTACCAGTAAAACTAAATCCCCAGAGTGGCTACTACCAGTAAAACCCGGCACAGTTTGTGGTCAAGGGGAAATCTATCCATGACCAGAACAGGCACCAAATAACTGTTCCATATTGGAGCCTGCAGGGCAGTGTTTGAGCCATCCTCTATCTCTGTCTCAGAGGATGTGACGGATTAAGCCCTGTTGTCATTCAAATAATCTCCAGCATGGCTCAGGAAAGAGAGAAGCTCTCCACTGCAGATAGGCATAATCGTTAATTAACCCATTACCTTTGTTCACTTCACAGCTCCTTTTCCTTCCCTGCTCTACTGTCGTGACACCACGAGATGTTTTTCCTTATTTTGACAGGATTAAGAATCTCTCTTTGGGTTTTTTTTTCAGATTTTGGGGTGTTTTTAAAAAAGAACTTGATGAACACCTGTGATTTCATCTGGAAGTAGTTTTTATCCCCATGCTGTGAGGAGCTAACTTCCAGATCACCCTCCCATCCATATGTCTATCAGATGTGTTCATCTTGTGCTGGACTGGGCAGAGTGGTTGGGTTTTTTTCCACTATGAACTACGAGCTTATCTGACCCTTAACAATGAATGCTGCAGGTGAGTTGTAAAGCTCTCTGCTGTTCAGATAAAACTCAGATGCTATCTACAGGTATGGCCTCTGTTTCCAGGAACCTTCTGCTATGCTCTGTCCAGAGGGCCAGCAGTTATTGCTTCCCAGGGAAGGCTCCTTCATCCCCAGGGTGAAGCTACTGCAGTCTAATATTATATGAACTCTCCACAGTTGCTGTTTCCTTGTGCTTTTATTTGCCATTCATCACTTGCCCTAAAAATTCTGTATCACTGTAAGAGGCAGATTATTGAATAAAGATCCTGTGATTATTTTTTTGAATGCTTTCTCCCTCAGGACAGAACAAAGTGAGAAGATTGTGTGAGCAAAGGATTAATTTAGCTTGATAAGTATCCCCAGATCTGGCTCTAGGGTGTAATATCACCTCTCTATTGTCTCTGTATCCATTTCTGCTCAGGAAATATGGGGGAAGGACATCCTCCAATACATTTTTTTTTCTCCTTGGACAGCAGAAGTTAGCAGACTTGGATTGTTCTATCCCTTTTAGGTTAACAGTGTCTTTTATGCCTAATTGCAGCAGCTGTGATGAAGAGCCCACATACAGAAATACTCTGGAAATGTCAGTTCACAAGAACACTCATTTTCTGGGGACAGGACAAATAAAACAACTCTTGTGTAAAGACAGTTGATATCTTCTAAATAAAAAGGTAACAAAAAACCACTGAGAGATACGCTGGTCCAAGCCAACATTTATTTAATTTATATATTTAGCTGGCATGTTTGTGCAAGTGAGAGGAAAAACTGCACTACTACTTCACCACAGGTAAGGTTCTTCATTATAACAACAACCTCTAAATAAAGATTTTTCAGGCTTTTCTGCCTCTATCTACTATTCCAACATGACAAATTATTAAACATATTATACCAATATGTTTCTTGAGGTTTCCAGTGTATGGATATCCTAATGGCATCTACAGTAGTGTTCAAATGATGATACAGAAATAAAATTTATGGATTTCAGATGCTTCTTTGTCTAAAGCAGACTGAAAAAACAAGGAAGTGGGGAAGTCATAGGTGTCATGCACCACAATTGCTTTGCATCTGGGATTTTCAAACGTGGTTAATCCACTGGAATCTCTTCATGCATTCAGACACATTTCAAAGAGCTTCGGAGAGTCTTCCTTCAAACAAATGTTGTGCATTGGGAATGGGTGTGAACCAAAGCCCTACTCTGGATATTCCTCTTCCAGTCTGTGGCTCTGCATCCCCACCTGAATTTTGCAGCTGAGGTCACTCCTTGTTATGTCCAGGATTTAATATTCTTGTAACCCTTGCAAGGCACCATTTCAAGTACTAAAATTATAGCAGTGACCTCTGAGAGCTACATCTGGGGAAGAGAGGATGCCAACCTTCAGCTGCAGCTTTCAGGCTGGATCCTGGACACTGGGCTGCAGGGGCAGATGATGTTTCCAGCAACTCCCAGTGGAGGATGCAGTGCTGCTTGTCATGTTCTGCAAAATGGGACAGCTCTTGGCTTGAGAAGTCTGTACTGAGCCAAAACCCAGCCAAAAACCACCTCAGTAAAAATGCAGGAGTTGTGTGGCTTTCATGGCCAGGTTGCTGCAGCAACTGCAGCCACAGGGAAAGGGTAACACTGTTGTAGACACAAAGGTAAAAGGATCTGTATGAAAGCAGGAGGTCTTCTGTCAGAAGGAATGGAGAAGGTGAAGGAGCACCAGAGAGAACCATGTCAAAGTAGAGGGGAAGAAATTCAGATGGGGATTTTTCTTCTAGGGATGAGACAGGACTATACAAGTCAGAAACAGTGAGAAGAGGTTAAGCTCACTGGAGGGACGGGGTTGCTGTCAGAAAGATGAGATCAGTGTTGGAAAGAGCTTCTGTAAGAGATGGTTGAAAAAGAAATAAAACAAAAAAGGTGTGTGCCAGTTAATAAAAGGAGTTGCTGTAGAGTCTGTATGGAACAAACCAAAACAAAACAAAATGCCACAGTTTTTGAAAAAAAAGAAAAAGAAATCAAGACAGGAAAGTGAATGAATCAACCTCAGTCTGTGAAGCTCCTGATACTTTCCACACGCTCAGAAGTGGTTTCCTATAAAAAAGTAGACTGTCTTCTGATGTTGAAAGAGAAATACAAAAGAAAAGCACCAGTAGCTATGACTGAATATCCAAAAAAATGTAAAGGTCCGTTTACACCTTCAATATAAAGCAATAGTCTAAGACACCTGGGTATCTGTCTGATTTCCTGGGTTAATTTATTTATAGTCTATTGTTTCATGTTAAATATTTCCATAATAATCGAGTGTGACATTTGGGGTTTTTTTCTTCCCAAAGGTATGCAGCAGGTCAAGTTTTATATCCAAATATGTATGTCTCATTTGATATTGGCTTAATGGCTACTTTCCAAAACACAACCATACCTGGTTCAACAGCATTTCAGCATTTTTACTGTGATTTATGTAATAGCTAAGTTCAGCAACATTTCTTTCTTTTTTTTTTTTTTTCTCTGACAGTATCTTCTTGTCCTTTTTTTTCTTCTTAATTTCAACTCAAGAGGGTCTCAGGAAAAAAAAAAAGAAAAGGAAGTTATGCTAATGAAATTCTGTTTCCCTTTTAAAGATACAAGCATAATCTTTTGCTAACACGATTATTGCAAATTCAGGCACGCAGGATCAAAATTCAAAATTATTCTAACTTTCAATAAAAAAATTAATATGTAAAAATCTCTAAATCACAGCAGAGCACACCACACCTTGAAACCCATAGCCTAATTCATGTATAAAGCTGAAACTCTACCACTGAAGGTGCTGTGTGGTGAATCTAGCAGAAGCTTTTGTCTGTAAATTCATTTTACCAAACATCCCCACCTGGGGACTGGGAGAATGAAATGACAGCAGAAAGCCACCTCTCCAGGAACCAACCTGACTGCAACTTGTCTGGTGTTGGATGTCTGGTTCTGGTTTTACTCCTGTAAGACTGAAGTTAAACTATATATTCTTGCCCTCTGTCATCTGACAGAGGAATGCACTCAGCCCCCTCACATTTGCACAGCCTGTCCTGCTGCCATCATTAAGAGAACCTCCTGCCTTGTAAAAATGTAACTACACGTGTTTCATAAAAAATCGATGTAAAAATAACAACACCGGGGTACTTACATCTTTCTGGAACAATTGAATGCTGAAACAAGCATCTCTGGTTCTTCCTCCTGCAAATGGATCAAATTACATTTCACTAGGTAATAAAGTGTGGTACAATAGCCTGCCCAATCTGTTTTCATCTTGTCTGGTACAAAGTTTCAGATCTATTCCCTCATTATTCAACCTAATGGGCTGGGTTTGGCATATATTGAATGTTAGTGCTCTCCCTGGAAGCTGCAAAGGTTAACTGCTCCTAACAGTCTCTTTCCTTCCTTTCTGAGCATGTTTTCTCCATGAATACTTGAAACAACAGAACTAAATGTCATAATACCCTACAGTGAAGGTGCTGGTACAGACCACAGTGATGAAATAATGGTAGCAATTTTTTTTTTTTTTATCCTAATCCTTGGTCACCCCAATGGAAGCTGGTCCATACCTGGAAATATTATGAAATGTATCAGGGAAGTAATATGCTCTTGCCAAAATGCAAGGTCCCCATTATTAAGCATTATTATAATTCTTTATTCACTTTATTGGTAGTGTTTGCGAGATTGTGGCTCTTCATGGGAAAAAAAAAAAAATCTGTCAGAGTAACTGGAGATGTTACACCCTTCGTTCAATTTTCATTTCAGAGGAGGAAAAAGAATTTTTCTAAATACAAGTGACTTAATTTAACATTAACTATGAGCTAAATAATCGTCGTTGTAGTCTTGTAAGTGGTCCTGCTGCAGGAAGTTAAAAACAAAGTTACTTCTAAAAACAGAAGCTTTAAAAACCTATGTATATGATTTCCAGGCTCCGCAGCAAGGAATTACACAAATTGCTAATCAGGCACCAAAATGAATATACTGTTGATACAGTTGAAATGTTTTCTTTGCACTCCTCTCATGCTATAATATTTTTCTAGTCCCTGCACTCAAAGTAGATACATCACATTTTGATGTAGTTAGGCTCTTTTCAAGGTGTGAAATTGGTAAGTACCAACACCAAAGGAAAAAAATTCTTTTAATACTGCGCTGTGCCACTTGAAGCTGCATTACCCCTTGGCTTTGAGCCAGCAAACTCCAGTGAGAACTATTTTATAGCACATGACTATAATAAAAGATATTTAAACATGGCCTAACAATGGATTAAACTAGTAAGACATAGTTTGTGTTAGATCTCAAGGATGAATATCAAAAATAGAGGCAATAGTTTTGAAACAACAGCCAGCAGTGAAAAGTTTACTTCTAATATAAACCAGACAGTCCCCAAAATAATTTGTGGTTTATTTAATTCTTACCGTTCCTCTTGTGTTCTTTTGAGTAAGCTAAAGTAAGACACCCGCGTAAAGCACCAGCTGGTTTAGATTTTGATTCTGGATCTCTAGTGAGCTGAAAAACTCTAATCTGCATCTGCAAGGGTGGGGAGTCGTTTTTGTAAACAAGAAAAAAAAAGGATTGGCTGCAGGGGGAAGGGCAGCTTTGAAGAAGGTGCATTTTGGGAGAAGAGAGAAAAAATAACCTCGTTAATATATTATAATAAATTACTGTTTTGTCATTATCTGGTTTTATTTGCACAAACATCAATTGCATGTGAGCCTTGAAAAAAGAATATTTCATTGCCTTTAATATGCACTGCAGTGTGCACCCATACAAAATCATTACTGTAACAAAACCAGCTGCGTGTAATAGAAAGCAAATGATTTACAATGTTACTATAAGAAACTACTTTATTTCATATTATCATAAAAAGAACAGCACTGAAAATTTGCATGACAAACACAAGAATCCAGGAAATTCCAAATCTAATTCATTTTTAGGTTTTAATAGGTATTAACTTATGGAGGTGAATTGTTAAGAACATGTCTTGCAGAATATTTCCAGAGAGTTTAGTTGCAATATTGGAACTTATATTTAGTGAAATGTGAACTAGTCCAGCAGATGAAGAAAATGCATAAGCTTTAAATTCACTGCTGGACCTAAAAAAACCATTTATTTTTATCACCCTGCTGTGGCTGAAGGTTTGGGTCTGTCAAGGATCTCTCAAGTCAATGGATCTTCAGTGCTCTGAACAAAGACTGCTGGATTTGATGCTGTTCTAAAATTTCAGTTCTGTTACCAACCTGCAATGAACTGTTTTCTACTGTTGTGAAATTTTAGCAAATGAACATGAGCAGTTTCAAACCCACATTCTGCCTGGTTGGATGGAGTGGTTGGGATACTCTGCTGATTTAGCAGATTATGAAGGATCAAATCCCAACTCTGTCTCACACCAGTCATGAAACAAGTTCCTGTTGTGTCGTGGAAGGGAAGCCTATTGTATTCAGCTATGGAAGGAGATAGCAGCTGTTACCAAAAAGGTGGCAGGCATGTAAAACAAAAACTGAAGTCTTGAACAGATGAAGCTTTATAAGACCCAGGCAGAACTCAAACAAATGTTCAATGAAAGTCAATTTTATGGCTTTACTTTGGTTTATCGCAAGGCAGTAATAAATGTGTCTCATTAAAAGCCAGTAAAAGAACACCACCTACACCACCAATTGTTGTAACTGCAGATATAACAGATCTGGAACAGTTACCTAAAGACCCTCATTTCCTAGCATTTAATGCTTCTCTGTCCATATAAACTAGCTTTCTATGGATTTAAAGACTGTTGGATGCTAAAAGCAGCAGCTGTTGCTGGGAAAACGACACTTTCAAAGCCTTGTTTCTTTCTCAAGGTGAAGTTAGAGGAAGGTTGAATGAACAAGGAAAGCTCCTTGGTGAAAAAAAATTGCCAGAGGAGAACATGCCAACAGAAAAACAAGCAATTCCCCCATCCTGGCTGGAGTGTAAGTGTTTTGCCTCAGCTTTATTGCTCAGCGGGTCAAATTCATTCCTGGTGAAATGGCAGTTCCCATGGTGAAGCCGCAGGAAAATTCTGAAACATTCTGGCACCTGTCAAGAAATGGGGATGTGAAAGTGGGGGGAGGAACTGGCATGTAGAAGCTGGGATTAAGGGTGGGAGCCACCACATAAAAGGTTATTCTTGTTCTAGTTGTTAGAACTTTTTTATTGCATAGAATTTACATACATGCTTATTAAGTGGTTTAAAAAAAACCCTGACAGATATTAAACAGCATGCCACACTCTTTATGCTGCTGCCATACAGATGTGTCCAAAGCATAAACAGACTTAGAGTCAGCACTTGATTGCTCTATGGGAGAGTATCTCTGCAGTAAATTTCTCCAAACTTTTCAGGACAATTAACTTGAGAATTGGAACCCTTTTTTTTTTCCCCTGCAGATTTGATCCATTGCTTGATCTCTCACTGCTTTCCAATTATGCAGGGAAAATATATAGCAAGTGTTTTAATACCCTAGATTGAATTTCCTAAACCTAAGCTAGCAGAAGAATTACTGGGCCAGGGATTCTGGCACAAGAAGTACAGCTGTGTGTGAGCTGGTGGGAAAACTACTGGAATATCATGACTAGTCTTGGTGTTCACACTTCAAAGAAGCCATGGAAAATTGAAAATAGATCAGAAAAGAATGATTTCAAGATCTGGAATATCTGCCTTGTAGGAATAGATGTTTGCAGCCTAATCTGTTTATCAAAAGAAAGGTTAAGAGACTTGATTGATATATTAATACCTACATTTGGAGAAAATTTGTAATGGCTCCATAATTTAAAATATAAAAATGAAGATGGAAATGGTCAAATTCTGAGTACAGATAAAACAGGATTATTAAGAGTGAGGTTAATTAGTCATCAGGAAAACTTCCACAAAAGGAATGTGGGTTCTTCACCCCAGAAGCTTTTCAGTCAGGATGGGATGGCTCTTTGACTAAGGAGAGCTGGGAAGAGGGTTGGGTGCAGGTTTCCCAGGTGAGGTGCTCTGGCCAGGGCAAATGTGCTATCCATGATGGTCCCTGTGACCAAGGAGAGCTGGGACAGGCCAGCCTTCTTCAGCTGAACTAACTGGCAAAGCCAACATGAGCATATGAAGCAAGGTAAAACCTACCTGAATAGTTCCCTCTTCACAGCAATGCTGCTGCTCTGGGAAGTTGTCACCTGTGCTTGGCTTGGTGAACAGCCCTTTCTTTCCTTCCTGATTCCCTCCATGGCTGTGCTTTCCTGCAGAAAACATAAAAATGGAGCGAGGCAATCTGCTTTGTCCAATTCCACTGATGCTGTGCACAGACCAACTGCTCTAATCTTTCTTTTACCTCTTTGCCTAGTTTTTCTCACACATAAAATTTCAGACTTGCTATTGGATAAAAGAGCTTTCTTTGGGAACATATGCTAGATACTTAAATGTTGAAGTGAATCTCTGTTTCTGCAATTTATGTAATTCCAGGGATGACCCTGAGAAGTCATATCTTGGCTGGGATGATATTTAAGTGAATATTTACAACTGCCTGTGAGTTTTGCTGAGTAAAAGTTATTTGTACAGTAATATTAGTCTCGTGCCTCTTTACTCAGCACTCTCCAGCCATTGTCATGCTGCTGAAACTCAGCAGTGGTGCAATTATCAGCTTCTGTGACCTCTTGATACTGTCACTAGCTGTGGAAGGACCCAGGTAGTGGCAGGACACTGCACAAAAACCCTTGGATAAATAAACAGCAAGAATATCTGATTGCCAAAGTGAAGCATTTAATAACACAGACTTTTCTATCACTGGAAATGAAGGCAGACATGCTGTTACAGTAATATAGGGAAAGAAAAAATGAGATTGAGCAGCAGCAAAGAAACAAAGGAGAAGCTGAAGGAAAACAAAATATGGAGATGATTTAAAATCACTTATGAGACCTGTGCCTGCTAATGTATTTTTTCAAATGATTATGACTTACAGAAAATGCATTCAGACATCTTCTTCTCATTAGAAACACTGAGTTGAAAAAGATATAACCAGTATCCCAGTGTGTTCCCTAACATGAGCTTTTGAACCACAGCTACGAAGTTGCATCCAACATTGGTATGCCTTAATATTGTATGTTGGTGGATGATGAGACATCTGTGTTCTTATATGGACAATCACATTTACCCCAGCATCAGTAAGAGTGCTCCTAGAGAACAATTGCTGTGACAGAAACCCTGTGTTAGCAGGGTTTCTATCTTTCTATTGAGATGAGTATGCTCCATCTTTGATTTCACAATTTTCTAGCTGATGGGAATTTCAAAAGAGCTGCTGTAGAGAGCTTTTACTGTTCACTGCTTTTTCACAGTCAGCTAGGCAATGCTGTCAAACATCAGTGGAAAGTGAGGATGCACCATGGTTTAAACCATGAACATACAGTGAAAACTCTGAGGCAATGACAAATCACTTTTGCTAAAGCACCATTTAAAGTGGTGGTGAACAGGCTCAGAGGGTGATATCTATATCCTAATACATCTAGT
The DNA here is from genome assembly GCA_020086605.1 of Lanius collurio. Classification (NCBI taxonomy): domain Eukaryota; kingdom Metazoa; phylum Chordata; class Aves; order Passeriformes; family Laniidae; genus Lanius; species Lanius collurio. Next base: position 27,490,807 of record JACBWW010000010.1, on the reverse strand, counting down.
AGTGACTTTTAACCAGAAAGAGCTCTGGCTGCAAAATTCTGGAAGCAAAGACAAAGGAATATGAAGAACAAAGAAACAACAGATTTTAACACCAGGCAACTGTTCTCATTTTTATTTACTCAGACTCCAAAACCAACTAACCCTGCCTGTATCACTTTGTTTTCATGTGCAGGTACACCTTCTGAGCACAGTTCTAAAGGGAGAGTGGACAAAGTGACAGAAGAGCCTTGGTAGATTCCTAGTGTAGGGGAAAAGCCTTCAGAGCTGCAAATAATCAGAGACTAAATTCTGCTCTCCAGCACACTGGAGAAAATTCAAAGTAATTACCCCAGTGACTTGAGTGTAGTGATCCTAGATTTATATTACTGTAAATGACAGCAAAAATTGGACCCAATATAGAAATAATTTATCTAAGGCCCTAAGTATAGTTAGTTGCACAATTCAATCTGTAAATAATGCCTCTAATGCACATATGGCTAATTTACATCCAGACTATGAGAACATATCCAGTGCTGATTTCCAGGATGCTTGAAGCACTAGGCAGTGCCAAAATAAATCTGCAGTATTCCCATAGCCCTCACAATCCTTCCAATTTCTGGGGCTGGGAAGAAGATGCACTACACATATTTTGGAAAAGTGAAATTCTATCTGCTATATACCAGTTATTGGATAATTCTTACCAAAAGGGCATAGAAGGCTATTAAGCAGCACTCCATGTCTACTTGCAAGAGCTCTGCAAGCTCTCTCCTCTCCAGAAGTTGCTTTTATCTAATTTGTCTCTTACTGGGAGCAGAATTCTAGGAGCAGCTTGAGTTTTCTAAGAATAAACCACACTTGAAAGAAAGGAGGGTTTTAAGTAACACTGGAGAAGAGTGCTTGGAGTACATACATTTAACACACATAAAACTTAACTACAGCAATTTAAGTTAGATTACTTCTCTAATCACATATTTATGTTAAGACTTTGCTGAAGCCAAATTGAAATTGATATTGGTAGGAGGAAAGATGGTATAAAAATCTGAATTATTCAACAGCTCGGCAAGAGAAAAAAAATCTGCCAAAATACCAAGTATTGTTCTTGGCTTTATATGAGCACTGCAATGTGGAGTGTGAAGAGTTAGAAAATCCATGTCTTGCTGTACCTTGGACTTGAAAGGAGACATGTTAAGTCTAAGTGTAGCAAACACATCAACCCTCCTTCCTCCTTTCCTTAAATATTTTATGTTAAATTATTTAACTTTTTGGTTGGTTGGTTGGTTGGTTGGTTGGGGTGTGGGGTTTTTTGTATCACCAGGGAAAAAGAATTCTCGTGTTAAGAACACGCAGGAAGTGTTGAGACCTCGCAGTTAAATGCAGATTAATCACGGTGGGCTCAGTGCTGCAGGTGGATTCCATTAGACCCTTCAACAACAGCAGAGACACAGGATAGTCCTCTGGTAGAAGAAAATCCCTGGGAAAAGATTTTGGGGGCAGCTTAGCCTGGGAAAAAGTCTTAGGAATGAGCAGGAAGTTTAAGTCTGTTGTTTTACTTAAGACTAAACTTCAATTTAAACTAAACCTCATTTAAAGAAGTACACCATGCTCGAAGGTGAGTAGGTGTTTTACCCCTTTGCTGTGACTGCTAACTTGGTGCACAAAGAAATTACATAACAAAATAATCTTCTTACAAATAATTGCATTCAGTCTGTCCTTATATGGCAGCCTAATGATGTTGAATGTGTAGGTCCTATAAAGCCCTTTGAGGTCCTAGAGAGGGAAAACAATTAGAGAAGTTCAAAACACACCTTACAAAGAACTCTTTTTAGAACATAATTTTCTTGTCTTTGCCAAGATTCTCCTTAAGGGAGTTGGTAACTTTGGAGAATTTGTGAGGTAATGGTCTCTGAGATCCTTGGAGACCTATAAAGAATAAATGACCTAGAAAATAAATGCAGGAGTTATTTAAACAGAGGGAAAATACTTCTGAAGAAGCCTCATACTCAAACAATGATAAAAATCTTTTTTTTTTTTTCATTCTGGTTCATTAAGAAACCTGAAAGGTCATAATTTTGAAGTTGTTTATTTCTATTATTAATGTCTCTTAGGTTCTGTCAAGCATGAAAAAATATTATTCTCTGCAAAGATGACAAAATTATCCTTGACTCTCCCTGTATTACTTATGTCCACTTCCAATGCATAGAAGTTCTTTTTAAGATGTGCAATCATTGGACACGGACCGAAAACAAGAAAAAAATGTTTACATTTAAGTCTAAAAATGGATGCCATGTAGCCAATTTCCATTTCTAATGTAACTCTTCAATTTGAGCCTCAGTCTGTGTTTCTGTGATTTTTGAACAGGTACGTCTGCAATGGTCAACCTGGAGGTTTCCAAGAAGTTTTAGGAGAGCCAAGGGCAAATCTGAATTTACCCTGTAGATGTTAGTTTTAAAAGAGTTTCATATCACTGGTGCTGTCCCCTGGGGGGGTATTGCTGAAGACAGCCTGAATTCTACCAGGTGTAGGGCAGGGTGCATCCCAGGGCTATGCTGGGCTGGAAGAGCTGAAGGAGCTTACATGGCAGGGAGGCTTTGACAGAAGAGCACAACGGTTTGTGCAGAAGCTGCTTAGAACTAGGTGTTTTCATGTTTTTAAAAGGCTGAATTGAAATCTAACCCAGACAGCTGAGTAACATCTTGAGACACAGGCAGTTTGGGTCAAATCTGGGTGACTGGCAAGTTTAATTATAGTATTTGATGACTGTTTTACAGCATTTGAGCCTCTTTGAACTTCACAATGGATGAGAGTGTTGAAAGGCTGTGAAACATGTTCAGCTAAAAATGAACAAAAAAGATGATGCTTACAACACTCTCAGTGGTACCTGGCATTTATTTGAAGTCTGATATTGCACACAGTACTTCCATATCTGTGACTGCAGGTTTCTGGTTAAAAAGTACTGGATTTCTGTCAGAACAATGGATAATTCTATGGCATTTGCCTGATTTCAAGCCCCTACTCCCCTCTTTAGTGACACATTTCCTTTGCTGTTTCTTGTATGAGCCCGTTCCTTGCAGTAATGCAAGAAAGACAGGTGAAGAGTGAGGCAGGGCAGACACAAATTGCATCCCAAGCAGATAAACCCACAGCTGGCTAGAGAGAACAACAGCACAGAAGAAATGGCAGTGGCAGTACCTGAGAGCTCAGGACCACTGAGGTGTGTGTAGGGCTTTCAAAAGCTTCCAGAGAAAATTCAGCTCTAGAATTGAGGCCAAAGGTCTCCTCATTCTGAGGAGATGTTCCACAAGAGTGAATATGAAAGGTGAAAGAAAGCAGAGCAGGAGAGTGGTCTAACTCACCCAGCCTCAGCAAACCTTGAAAATTCTGGGTTGCAAAATTTGGGGCCAGGACAGAAATTTCATAAATATTCTTCTAGCATTTAATAATTACATCAAAATACTTCCAGTGTAATGAATTCTTCTCAAACCAAGAGAGTAAACAAAACCAGTAGCTTGAGAAAAATCTTCCCATTCACAGCAGTGGGTCTGAGCACAGCTATTTGATTTCTGCAGTCAATTAATTGTAGTGAATTCCTGAAGAAGTCACTAATTGAAAAAATAACAACAGCTAAGATAAAGCTAACAGGCAACAATGTGTAGTCTAAAAAATTGTACAGTCTTTCCAGAAAACAGTCTGGACAGTTGCAACAGCCACTGAAAGTTAGTCAGCAAGGCAGAAGGCAGAAGCTTGTCACATGTTGAGACAAAACCAGCCTGTTCCTCACAGCAATGTAACGCTCAAAGCAAACACATCGCCCGCGATCTGCCAACCAAGAATTATTCAGCAAATAATTTCAAGGAGGAGATACCATTTTCATTAAAAATAACAAAATGTTTCCCACTTCATAAATGGAAATCAGAGAGGAATTAAATCACCAAATTACCTCCTACAGTTTACCAGTGTACACACAACTGCTCTGATCCTCTTTGCAAGTACACCACTGGAAATGAGAAGCAGAACATGGAATTGTCTCAGCAGCACAGGCAAAAAGATTTTCTTGCATTTTCTTTTGAAAGGGCAGCCAGAATATCAAGGCCCATGTTTAATCAGATGTACTGTAGGCTCAGGAAGGAGAATTGAGAGGGAATTACAAGTTACTGAAATTTAAAAAAAATCCACCATAATTCTTGGAGTTCCCTCTTAAAGAAAAAAAAAGAAAGTGTTGATCTTCTGGGTCAGAAGTGACTAGAAGAATGTGTGCAGAAATTGATGGCACACATGAGATTTAAGGTTCTGTATTAAACATACCGTAGATATCCACTGTTCTGTGATAAACAACTGTTTTTTAAACTCACTCTCATCACTATCTACAAGGAGATTGGGTGTTGGAGTAGCCACCAGGAACATAGGACAGCTATTGCAAATCAGAAGTGCAGAAACAATTTTCTGAGGCCACATATCCCAGCTTTGATGGCTTTTTCTTCATCACCAAGAATTCTGGGCTTGCTTTTCTCAGCTTTCTCCAGTGCTACACAGGCAGAACAGAGAAAAGGGACAAGGCAGAGAACAACACAGGAGCTACCATCCATCCACAGGGAGAAATCCTTCTTACCACAGTGTAGCATACAAGAGAGCTACATTTGAGTGCAAGCTCCAAATGTAGTGTTTTGAGCTCAAAATCCTCTAAAAGAAACTAAGAACCAGAAAATTAATGATGAGACATCCACAGAGTGAGTGGACTTAGACAGAAATCATGAAGCAGCAGTAACACTGAGTTTAAAAGATTATTTTTACAGAACAGCAGTGGATATCTATGGTGCACTAAAGGAATGTCATAGTCCTGTAACCAAAATGGTGCATAGGAAATAAAATGGATTTTCTAATGTAATATTCACTAAATCATGGACAGCCATGAGCAAAACCTACACTGCATACAGGCACTGAGCAGTCGTGGTGGCTTAGTGAATGAAAATCTGAGTAATTTCTGGATTAATGCTCTAACATAGTGCCAGGGGACACTGTGTTGCTGGAGATATCATTATTTCTCTGAGATATTTTGTCATTTATATCCCACGTTACATTCCAGAAGATGACAATTACCCTATTCCAAAGAGGACAAAATCAAAAGGCCAGATTTCAGCTTGACCCTAGAGGAGTACAAGAGGGAATAAAATATATCTGGTGCACCTTTGAGCAGAATTCTCTTCAAACACAGGGGTGGTGGAGTTGAGAGGGCATCTCCCCTGTGCATGCTCCACCAGCTGAGCAGAGAGCAGAAAGGGGAAAGGTTCCACACTCCTTTTCTCACATGCCAGATTGAACATAAGGAGTGGAGAACTAATAATCTGTTTATTTTTGAAAGCAGTTAAGGCAGATTGGGTATTGCATTGATATATGGTCTGCAGCAGTACAAAAGTTCTTCCACCTTCCCCTGTTCAGCTGTGTGCACATGTATTCCAGTGAGCCCCTGTCTAGGAAGAGACAATAATAAGAAATTAGAGAATACCAATAAAAGGCAAGGAAAAAGCACAAAACCTGCCTGCTGTAAAAACTCATAAAACTTTTCCTAAGACGCAGCATGCCAGACATGATGTTTGACTTAAATTTCTATTAAATAAATACATTCTGCCTACCTAAAATTAATTTCTTGTTTTGTTTTGATGAGTTCATCATGCTTGGTTTCTATTCAGTGCAACGAAGATTATTCTACTAAAACAAAAATATTCTGATGTACATAAGTATCTCTGCTTTCCAACAAGAACCCCGTGGCTTTCCCCCATGGCCCAAGTCTCCTGCAGAACAATGGCACCATAATCCCTTCTGGCTCTTCCAGCTCGAAATAGAGCACCTCTTTCTCCAAGTACAGCAGCTCCTCCTGGGATATTCATTGTGAAACATTTGGGAAAGATACCTGAGGATGTGGAAGAATGACAGCTACAGAGTAGGGGAAGGGGTTTTCAGGTGAGGGGGATGGTGATTTATACCAAAGAGTTGACCTGCAGCCTTAATTGACCATTAGCCTCTCAGTATCACAAACCAAGGCAGACGACCATAATCCATTTACATGTTTTTCCCTAAATATGCTCATGTATTGAAGTTACCATTTCCAACTGGACCATCTATTTTTGTATCAACAAAAATCAGATACAATGCAGGAAAGAAGTGCCAGCTCTGTGTTAACTCTCACAGCATGCAGACAACTATCATTGCCAGCCAAAAACTGAGGGTCAATGAAGTATTTATTAAAATCGTGTACAGAGATGACATGAGCTGGGACCAAGTCTAATGACTGTGTGTAGACTGCTGATCCCCAACCTTTCATGGCCCTGGACAATAACTTGCTCAGCATTAGGTATTGTGAGCAGCATCATATTTTACTCTCCCTAATGGCCTTCAGCTTTATTTTTTTTCATTTCTGGAATGTCTCAGCTGTACGAGAAGGTCTCCCAAGGTTTTTTTGCTCACTAACTTGTGAGCCATGGACCAAGAGCTCACTAGTGAGGAGGGGTGGTGGGTGAAGTATTATCTGACCTGGCTGCTGGTTTCCCTGCTTTTTATGGTTTGCAGGGGTGGTTAGCCTTGCAACCCTAATTTTTTTATTTTTTGTAGAAACGATGTTAATACCTGGGACTCCGCTTACAGGTGTGCATGTAAACACGTGCAGGCTCCAGGTGTACAATCAGCAAAATTATGTGTCCTGAAAACATCTTGAATAATATTATTTTTATTAATACTTTTATATTTTGTAATTTTCACTCTGTCACTTAAATCCAACCGATTTGCCAGGGCGGGTGGATGGGGCTGAAAATAAAGAAGTTCCCAAAGTGGTAGGCAGCAGGATGGGTTCCAGAGCAGCACAACGCCCGGCTGGCTCCACGGCCGCCCCCGAGCCCCTAATACTGATTAACGGTAACAGCAGACGCCTTTAGCCAAGTTCCCTCCTCTCCACAGCTCCTGCAGAACTCGCTGCCCGCTCTAGAAATAAAAATAGTCATGAATTAATTAACGGGACGGGGATCTCAGCCGGGAGAGGCCCCCGGGAGCCCAGCACTCCGTCACGCCCAGGGGAGCCGCGGCCTCCCCGGCCCTGCCCGCGGGCAGCGGAGGTGTTCGGTGCGCTGGGCAGCGCCTGCCCGGGCGGCCGGGGAACGGCGGCGAAGGGAAGAGAGGGAGGGGGCGAACCCTGCCCTCTGCCCTCTGACCGCCGCCGCCGCCCGCAGCGCGGGGCAGGCGGCAGCGGCGGGCAGGGCCAGGCCGGGCGCGGGAGGGCGGCGGGGCCGGGGCTGCGGCGGGACCTGCAGCCCCCGGCCATGGAGCCGCAGGTGGGGCTGCCGGGGAAGGGGGGGACCCGTGGGCTGGTGAGGGCCACCTGCGGCCAGGAGCGCTAGAGGAAGGACTAGCTGAGCCCCTGACAGGTGTCTCCGCCGTAAGTGCCCTTACGCAGTCACTCGAGGACTGACAGACTTTGCGTTTGTTGTTGCTTCTGCTGTGATCTTCAAAGATGATGTTGGCAGAGCAAGCCCAGAAGTGGTTCCCAACTCACGTGCAAGTTACGGTCCTTCAAGCCAAAGGTCTGAAGCCAAAAGGTAAAAATGGCAGCAACGATGCCTACACCATCATACAGCTGGGCAAGGAGAAGTACTCCACCTCGGTGGCTGAGAAGACCCTGGATCCCATCTGGAAAGAAGAGGCCTCCTTCGAGCTCCCTGGATTACTCATGCAGGAGAATCCAGAAAAATACATCTTGTACCTGATTGTCATGCACAGGTCACTGGTGGGGCTGGACAGGTTTTTGGGACAGGTGGCCATAAGCCTGAATGATATATTTGAAGACAAGCAAAGGCGGAAAACAGAGTAAGTGATGGTTGGTTTTTTCATTATAATTCGTATTCCTTGGACAGTTGCACTTGGGGAGGGTGGGAAATAATAGCATTACTTTGAATGTGCATACGTTGAAATGAAATTAGTATGTCTGTCATCGATTCTGTGTACCAGTCTCTTAACCTTTACAGTTATGTCATTGTGGCCTGACCTCTTCTAGAGATGTTTACTGTAATCAAATGCTTACTTTGCACAGGGAAGGACTGTCAATAACATTAACTTTTCTGACAAACTCTTGTGTGTAACATGAACTTGTTACAGTCTGTTTTTCTAAGCATTTTTCTTTGTTCTGCACAGGGCCATACCCCCCATTCAACTCCTACCTCAGTCTGAACCATGCGTGAGACTCAGATGCCCTGAAACCTGGTGTGGTTCTCTTTAAAATTGTTTTCCTTCAGTTGCTTCAACGTTGTGTCTTTAAATATTTTATATTTGTGTTCTAGTGGTTAATGAACTGTGACTTAATGAAGGCTTACCACAACAGCACAGTGCTTTGCTGGTCCTTATTAATCTTAGGCCACGATCCCACCGGGTGCACTGTACAGCAGGCCTTAACTGAGAAGACTGAAGAGAAATTTCAGCTCTTGTGGTAGCTTCCATCAGTACCTACATAAGCCTTTTTCAAATAAAATTGTGTTTGCCAGGAAGTTCAGGCACTGGAATGCAGAAAAAACAAAAGGAATTAAAGAAAAAAAAAAAAAGGCATCACAGCAGTTTATTAAGTTGAACGGTATTTATCTAATTCTCTGTTAGAGAATTTAGTTTTTCAACTAAATGAGTAAAGTTGTTATGATTCCTAGAGAGGACATGGTTACACAAAGGTGTTTGGTACCAGCATAATGTGTATTTGTAACTCAAACTGTAGGTATGAGAGTACTGCAGGCATGCCTGTGACTCCATGCTTTGGGTTTGGTTTAGGTGTGCTTGTCCCACAGAAGCTGAATAAGAACAGCATGGAGACCTCCAGCTATGTAGGCAGTGACATATGAGCGCTTAGAGATCCTTCTGAAGAGGTTAAAAAGTTCCTGCTCCAGGTGCCTTTCTTCCTCTGGTGTCTCTTCAGTAGAGTACAAAGGCTCCTGTGCCCAAATCTCAGCTGTTAAAATTAAAGTCTGGTATCCATAGTGATGGTGGGTCTGTGGAGAGGTGCTGGACTTTGCATCCAAGCCACTAAAAGACTGGCATCGCTTGTCTGTCTCTGGCTGTGCCAGGGTTGACCCTCCAGCAGCGTTGGCAGTTGGAGGTGGAAATCCATATGGATAACACCAGGCAGGGCTTCTTGGTCAGACCACGGTTCCTCAAAACCTGGTCCTGCTTAAATGCACGGCTGAGGTTGAAGAGCACCAAAGACAAGTCAAAGCTCTCATTGCTCTGGTGTTTGTTTTTGTAGACTGATTTTTTTGGAAAACAGTATATTCACAAACCATAAAAAATAAAGAAGTCTGTGCAGAATGTCTTGTGGGTTCACTGTCTGGAGTATTATGCTTTTTAATTGCTTACCTTTTTAGGGATAATCCGGTTATCTTGATGCAATACATGGTAATGCCTGTAGCCCTAGGGTCTTAATTTCTGTTAACACTTGATTCAAGAAGTTTCACTGCTCTTTAGACATGCATCTTAAAAATTTTTGAATCATTAGTTGTAATTATCTTGCAAGTCAGTAGGCAACTGCCTTAGTTGCAACACCTAGCAACAAGGTGATAAACAAGGTGAATGAATGAGGGAGGAATGCTACTAAATGTAAATCTAGATAGAAATACATATTCAGAAAGTGGAGTAAAATATGTAAACTATTCCCGTATTACTGTGAGTAGCAAAACCTCTTCCCCCTAGAAAAAGAAACATAGGCTCTTGCACCAGTTTCAGCAAAGTAATACTGGAGTCTTACAAAATTATTCCAGAAATTTTTAAGTGGGGTAAGTAACGCAGTCCTTGCGATAGTTAAATAAACATTCAGATCTGCACTATTTTCATAGGAAGTTGTGCTTAGCAGGACTCCATAGGTGTTCTTTATTTTCTCATTTCTTTCTCTGAAGTGTGAGAGGGGAACTCCTGCTATGTAGACGTGCAGCAGTTCCTTCCAGACCACCGCTGAAATCGCCGCGGCTCCTCGGGAACGCCGCGCGCTGCCTGCGAGCTCTGCTGCTCGACATGGGGGCCTATGGGGAAAGTTTTACAAACAGCCTAAGTCCTTTCTTCAGAAGTTACTTGAGCATTTAAGATTGCAAATCTTATTAAAAGTTGATGGGTGTTAGGCTTCTAGGGCCGAACAGCCATTCTTGTAAAAGTCTTATGTAAGTGTAAAAGTGCGGCTGGGCGGCAAGTGGGATTTTTGGCAGCGCGTTCTCGCTTAATGCCGATTTAAATTCTTATGAGGAGGGAGCCACTGAAAGTCCAGTTTTCCCCTTGGTGTCTTTAGGGGCTTAGAAACCTCAAAAATGTCCTTCTAAAACTCACTTTTGAAAAAAAGTAACTCGGAGTTGTTAAGTTTAGATGTTTTTTGGGAAGTTTTCGTGGTTGTGTGCTTGTGTGCCCTTGTGCCACGCAGGTGTGTCGTTGCTGTCTCCTCCAAGCATTGGTTGGAGATGTGAATGCAATATTTGTACATGTGTGTGGGACGAGGGCAAACTTTCAAGAATAGATTTACGAATGCAATCTCAAACAAAATGCTCTTTTTTCCCTCCCCTTTATTAAATCCTTTTTGATACAAAATATTCCTAGTCCTGTGTTGGCAGTAAACTAAGGGTAATATATTTGGACCCGAAGACCTTCTAACTGTGACTATGGTGTGGGAACTGAGACACCCAGCACCTTTCAAAACCAAGTCCAATGTCTTTGTTACCAAAGCATTCTGATGGTTGAAAGCTATATTCATTGTTTCAGAAACACTAATCTGTTTTATTAAGCAATGTTTTTACTTTCAAATATGTTCAACAGGCTTGTGCTGTTATTAAATCCAGAGTTATTTTCTTATGTTGATGTAACCTTAACATTTCTTGCTTTGTTTGGGGATGAATGAGATCCAGTTATTTGATGAAGTGTCTATTGGTAATATTTCTACTTTTTAATATATTTAATAGCTTCCTCTTTCCAACACAGCTGTACATATGGTGCTGTAAGAGACAGACTCAAGAGTCACCAGGGTATTGCAAAAAAGATATTTAATATTCTGCACAATGCTGAACCCTGTCAGCAATTCCCTAGTGCTTTTTTAGTAAGGAGGTATGAGAAATGAAGGCTACCAGCTGATTCCGAGTTCCTAGGAAGACTATGGGCTGTGTGACATTTGGCTTTTTACATATTTTTTTAATTTAATATTTTATAATTTGGAAGAAATAAATTTCAAAAATCATTACAGACTCAGGAATGTATGTTAGGGAAAAATAATCCTTTTTTTTTCTGTGTAGCTTTTTTTGTTTCTTGTCACATCTTAAGACAAATACTCCCTGCAGTAAAGTTTTCAGGCAGAGGCCTCCTGATAGGATTTGTCTTGTGTTCTAAGAAACTTGCTCTGGCTCGAGACTTAATGAAACAAAGTAGTCTATTTACTATAACTTGATAGGGAAAATTTTGTACACCCTATCATACAATGTCCTTTTCTTTTCCGAAACTGATGATTTTTCAAATTCTTAAAAGTAAAAATTCCTGGAACAGTTAGATCCAGATGCAACTCAGATGGTCCCTCACTAGATCTCTTCCAGAGGCTTCATCCAAAGCATCTGCAGGATCCCACTTCATTTTCTTTCTGTCTTAGTGCAGCAATGCCCATTGTACTGTGAAAGTTCATAAATTTGTGTCTCTGACGTCTCTAGTTGGAAATGGACAGGCACTTTTTGCTCCTGCTCTTTTTTCCAGAGCTGAAAACTAAGCTCCAGATGCTGAAAGATTTTACTACAGTTCAAAAGGCTTTGGAAAAACTGCTTTAATGAAAGTGTATTTAGCAAAATTTTTCAAATGTTACATTTCTGTCATGGCTTTTATTTTTTGCAGTAATATTGCATGGGTTATTTAATTCATCCTAAGAAATACGTGACAGTTTTTTCTGTCTGCTCTTGCAAAATAAATATACCTCTTCTACTCTTCCATTTGAAATGTAAATTATGATCAGTGAATGTACTCTTGTAAAGAATATATACTTTTTTGTAATAATTTCAATTCAGTTATAATTCATGGTTGCCTTAATGCTGCTGATAATCTGATTGAATTGCATCAAAACAAATTTTTGAGTTACCATGGAATAAGAAAAATACTCATTTGCTGACATGCCTTAATTTACCTAAGCATTTTTCAGTTGTTTTTTTACAATGACTGTGCTTAGATTTTTCCACCTGAGGGCTAAATGAACACAGCACTAGAAGGACAAATTGCTGTTAACCTTCCCGGTGTTACTTATTTCCTCAGCTTTTGCTTCATCCTTGTTGCTCTAATTCCACTCTGTTTATTGTCCATTCCTTTGTGAACTTTCCTGGACAGCTCATTTTATTGTATGTTCAGCTGATTTAAGATGCAACACTTGTTTGGAATGCTATAAATTTGAGGAGGCAGGTGATGTAGAGTTATTATTTCTTATGGAAATGTCAGAGGAGACATCTTTTATTTGTGATTTAGTTCCTCTTCTCCCTGGAGTCTATAATATCTCAACAGCACTCCCCTCCACACACACGCACAAATTGCAGCACTAGTTAAAAAAAATGCTTGCTTGAGCATAATAGAGTGAAGGAATCTTGGCCTTTTCTAAAGATACTTATCCACTTATATTGATAATAAAAAAAGTCAGAACCAGCTTGTCAGCATGCAAACAAAGAGAGCTAATGATTGACCATGATCAGTACCTCTGTGTTGTAGGCACTTTAGTGCTGCTTAGCTTCCTGGAAGATATGGAAATTGTGTGACTTTTCCCAAATTAATGTGAATTCTTTCTTGGCAGCCTCTGTCTGGGATATGAGCTCCCTCTTCAACTGCCTCTGCTCTGTCCTCTCTCTCATCTGTAGCAGCATAAGCAAGAGGGAGGCACTTGAGCAGGCGGCTTCAAATACATCTGGAATTATGAACAAGCAAACAAATAAGTCGATGATATATGTGCTTGGTACTTGTTGAAGAGTAGGAACCATTTTAATAATATTTCTACAAAACATAGCACACTATTATTTACTGATTTTTAGTCTTAACTTTAGTTTAAGCCAGAAAAACGCATTTTAAGGGATGAACTTCAGTAATAGTGGAAATGGCAGCGTGTAACAGAAAATGTCTTTATTGTGGTTAGAGCAAGAGAAAAATCTTGTTCCACTCAAGTCAAAAGTGGGATGAGTAGTAACTGAGAAATTTGACAAAGGCACAGAACTAAAGGGCAGCCTGCAGATTCTATGTGGCTTGTTTTGTGGGACCACTCATTAAATAGAATTAAAAAAAAAAAAGGAAAAAGAAGGAATATAAGTAGTGAGGAACAGAAGGGAAAGGTGGTTATGGGAGAAAACAAAGTTTTGCCCAGTTATAGCTTTATGGACTTACGTTTTCAAATTATTTAATAAAATTCCATAATATTCAAATTATTTAATAATATTCCATAATAATAATATTGACAAAAAATCCATGTACATCCTCTCAATACATCATAGTCCTGAGTCAGAGTCCACGTGCCATCTAGATTGATATGCTTCTGCATTTTCTGTGCACTTCCACACATGCTTGCACACACACTCAGCTTAAATGACTGGCCTTAGTTCTCGTACCTTCAGTTATTTTGTTTGTAAAATAAAAGTATTCACACATAGTCTTTAGCCAAAATAATAAGTAAACTAAGACCACTTCAATGACTTTGATCCCAGTTGATGTAAGCAAACCCTGTAGTGAGTGTGTTGTGATAGTTGTCAGTTCCCATATGTTTTGTGGTGTTACAATGTCGCTCTGTAGTATTTATTTTAAACTGCTTTGAGTATCTCATTTCAGTTGGCTTCTTGAAAGTAAGAGTATTCATCTTTGTGAGTGTCATCACTTATTTTAATAAATAATTTGTTTTCTTCTTAATTTCCCATCATACACAATGTAGTCTGTGCTCAGCCCCTTGCCTTAATTTTCCTACTTGCTGACTTTTGGGGCAGTCTCTCAGTATGGTATCGGAATGATTTATCACAAAACATACTTCTGCATTTTTCAAAGTGCATATGCTGCTAAATGAAAATGTCAGACAGTTCTGGGCTTTGGATGTTGTTTTTTATCAATTAGCTGTGGACATTTATGTTAGTGGGCTTTTGTAAGACAAGTTTCTTCAGTGCATCTAGCTTGACAGTAGTCATCAACTTCGTTTTTGTGACAGCTGGTGGATATGTTCTATCATTGAGATTCTGATGGTCTGTTTTAGGGGTAAGTTTAGAAGTATCTGCCTGTATAGAAAATTCTCCTCATTACTGTGTAGCAGATCGTGATGCTGATTTTTGCATGTAAACTCGAAGTCAGAAGCCTTGGCAGATGCTGTGATGATTATGTGTTTTTTTTGCAAAATATCTTCAATAATTTATGAATTAGAATAAATATCTTGCAAAATACTTTGGGTACAATTTAATGCTTTCAGCAAGGCAAACAAGATCAGTTCAACAGATAATTACTGGTAGAGGGAATGCAGAGTGGTGTATTTGAGAAGCAGAAAGGTGGGAAAATTCCTTCAATACTTTCTATGTTTGGAGTTGGGAGAAGATCATGTGTCATGCACAGGTTGAATGTGCTGCCTGGAACACTTGATTCATGTTGAGATTGGTAGGCAAGTTACCCAGTGCTTTTGGAAGCTGTTAAAGTGTGTAATTAAAATGCAACTGAAGTTAGGGAGTGCTTTTTCTTACCCAGGCTGTCAGCCCATCCTGTTCACTGTTACAGGCTGAGTGATGCTTCTTTGAAGGAGAGAGAGGGATAAGACTTGGAGGTGTCAGATTCTGTGGCAGATTTGGAGAACAAATAAAATCAGAAAAGGGGACGAAAAACCAGCTGAAAGTCTGTTTGTAGATCACTAGCTATTTAAATGAAATAGGCAGGCCATGATTTTGTAACTTGCTCGTTTGTGGTAGCTTATTTCAGTTTTCTCCTTCACCCTTCCTGTCTGTCTTTCCTAAGGTGAAGGGTTTGTTACTGGTAATACTGCACAAGTTACGAGAGTTTGCTTTTTCCACCCCTAATTGTAAGTGTGGCCAGAATCAACTGATTTTGTTGTGGTTAGGAAGTAGCTGTGCTGCTTCACATAGGGGTTTAACTTTTCAGGGCTGCCTGGTCAGCAGGATTTTTCCTCTTTAGACTTGCATGTTGATCTTCTCTTTGCACGTTCAAGAAAATTGTCAGCATGCAGAGCAGCAATGTATAGAATACCTAAAAGTAAAAATTAACAGAAACCTGTGCAAGACAGGCAGAGCCCTTTAGCACCCTGAAAAACAGATGAAAGAAGCAAGGGTTGTTCTGATGGAAGCCATAGGGAAAAAGCTGAAGTTAGAGGGTGTATGGAGGACATTGCCCTATAGAATATTTGAAGGTGAGAGCGAGAAGAATGAATGTGATTCTGAAGGCAATAGAGCTTCCTTTGAAGTTGGGAAAATTTACCAGACTTTGTACAAGGTCTGTTTAAATAAAGACTGTCTGCAAGACTGGATGTAATATTTGGTTATTAAGTAAAAGGGCATCTGCTCTCATAAAAGCCACCCTGCTTTGCTCATGTATGTTATTGGCTATTTTCCTACTTTGTACAGGCTTTCTATAGAATAAGCTCATGGCAGTCTGACTAATGGAGCATTTATTGTGGCTAAAAGTACTGTAAACAAAACCAAAATAGCAAGTTTTATTGGCTTTTATAATACATTTCAATTTTTTAAATTGGCAATACTATAGTGGAATTTAGTGTTTTAGGACCCAAATGTTGTTATCTGAAAACAGTGGACTTTGTTTTCCGAGTCTTTTTTCTCTCCTCTATAAGCTGTTTTTTTCTGTTTGCTGCTCACGCCCATGTGTTGTCGAAACAGATTCTAATAAGAAACATTTACAGACTTAGTTGCTCATTCACGTGCAGCACCACATAAATGCATTGCCTGCATTTGTTCTCATCTGTTTAAAAAAGTAATTAGTTGCCTTTGAATTTTGAAGAAAATCATGATTTGAGTCTGCTTCTCATATTGTCTTGTTATGAGCTGAAGCATATGGAACCTTCATTATAACTAAAACAAGATAAACTCTCCAAGGTAACAAAGAAACCTCCTTGAAATGCCTGTGAAAATTAAATATCTGTCTTTCATACAAAGATTTGACCCAGCAATCATTATTCAAATAGAAATTCCACTGAAGACCAGAGGAATTTTGCTGGGGTAGAAGAGTTTATGATTAAATTCTGTCAGAATCAGTAGCAGTGTTGTACCTGATTCCAGCAGGACAACACTTCCGTTGTCTTCCTAGGGAGAGTTTCTTTGTTTTCCCAGCTGAACTTATTTTTAACGTCAAGTTCTTCAAGGTCTAGTTTGAAAAGAAATGTAGAAACTGTGAAGGCAAGGTACTAGTTATATGCTTCTTTTTAAGAAGAGGTAAATGTCAAAATGGTACATGGCATCTGCCCTTAGCAGGTAGGTGCTGGTAATGACACGGCGTTGTTCATTGGTTATAAGAATGCCAATAATCGAGTTAAATGAATTTTTAAAATAAAAGACATTCTTCCACATAGCAATAGCTTAAGATTTTATGTCTTCTTGTTGTTCTTAAACAAGTTAACAAGTGTCATTCATCAGTTTAAAGTTTTGGTTATTCCTGAGCAGAAGCAGAAGAATTCACCACTCTTATCGGAGGTAGAGTATTAATGTTTGAACCCTGAGAGGAGAGGGAAAAAGGAAGTGTTTTGTTACAGTGTGGGCTGAGCCATTACATTTGAATGTCAAAAAGTGAAGTCCTTTCTGGTGCCTGCATCTCTTAAAACACTCAGGAGCCTTATTTGTACTGGTGTGTGTGTTTAGTGGGTGACTGAGGAACCATGGGACGAGTTTCTCAGATTCAGGATGGTTTTTGTTGGGGTTTTTTATCTGCACAGACAAGATCTGTCTGAGCAAGGGCTTGCTCATTATGGCTGTGTATTGTTTGTATTTTTTAAGGGAATATGTAAACATATTTTCTTTTAAAGAGTTTTAAAGAAAGTAGGCTATCTTGTCTTCCAGTTTTTTCCATGTTATGTAGCACAAAGGCAATTGACTCTTGGTTCTGTTGTGTGTTTTCTCTAAGGACTCTATAGATGACTTTAAAGTGTTTCTGGAATCAGTTACCAAAGAAGTGAAACATTATTAACTAAAAGGAAAAACGATCCATCTTCTTCAGATACATATTCCAGGTTTTGCATTTCATTTAAAGTATATAAATGAAGTTACCTCACAACAGAAGAAAAGCTTTTTTCCTAAAGATTTCATTATCCTTCTGCTGGTTTGAGCTTCTTGGTCTACTGGTCTGGATTCATGTTGTTCAGGGCTAGAACAGAGGAGGTCTGATATTTTTTAATTGTTTTACTTTAGTATGAAATATAAAATCTTGTGAACATCACAAAGCAACAACAACAACAACAACAAAGGCATGTATGTATAACTGTATCATCAGTTTTGTATCTGTGTTAATAGAGAGTTTAATTTCTTAGTCTCTCCAAAAGTTACTCGTCGTAAGGCACTGTTGTGTGAGTCTGTGTGCATGGATTTCTCCTGCTAGTGGGGTTAGAGCACTTCTTTGGAGCTGGTGGATCTGAAATATGCCCTTGTGACCCTTTTTGAAAAAGGGAAAGGCTCTTGGTGATGGTTGGTGGAGGAGGGATTGTGTGTTGGTCATTCATTTAGGGTAAGCTGTGGAGGGAAGATTGAGCCATAATTCTGCAGAGCCTTCCAAGGGACAATGCAGCACAATAGGGAATGAATAAGACACTTGGATAATGATAAAGCTTTTGCTGGACCTGGCAAAGAAGCACACTTGGCTTTTTGAAACAGATGATCACACCTTTGATCTCTTTTCAAGGAGTGGGGATTTACGTCATGGTTCCAAAGGAAATATTTCTGAAGTTAATCCTGCAGGTGACCTGCAAAAGAGAGGATGCTGTTGGATACCTCTACATGCTCACAGTTGTGCTCGTGGAGTTACTGTCAGCATCCAGAGGAGAGGCAGTTGCAGAATTGAAATGGTAGCTGACTGTTCAGGACTCTCTGATATTTCTTAGCCAGTGTTGCTGCAGTTGACATAAATCTTAACCAGTGCTTAGAAGGAAGGAAAGAGGGGAAAATGTTTGCCAATGTATGAACCTGAGCAAAATCAAAGGAGAAGAGGCTACTAGATCAAGTAGTTACCACATAGAATACATTAATACACATCACTGCTAAATAAAAGACCCTTGAAAACTATAAAAAAAAGAAAGTAAAATGTATCTGTATTTATAATTAAGTACAAATTCTCCTTTGTAAGCAGATGGAAGCACATTAGCTTGGATGAAGTTGAGGCAGCTTCCAGAGTTGATTTTGATTTTTAAACAAGTGAACACTGTAAAGAGCTTCGTCTTACTTATAAAATTTTCTCTTTGAAAACAAATAAAAACAAAGAAGTTTTGTAGTACAAGAACAGTTGAATCTTTGAAATAGGATTTGAGTTTTCATACTTTAAATTGTTCTAACCAGATGCATTAACCAACTAACCAGAGTGTAATGAGTAGTCTCCAGAAAACACAACTCAATTTGCTCTCTTTCTCCTTTAAGGTGGTTTCCCCTGGAATCCAGACAAGGGAAGAGAACTAAAGACAGAGGAGAAATAAACGTCAGTATTCAGTTTATGAGGAATAACATGACAGCAAGTATGTTTGATTTGTCAATGAAGGACAAAACCAAATCCCCATTTGCTAAACTAAAAGACAAAATGAAGGGTCGGAAAAACGATGGGACATTTTCAGATACATCCTCTGCAATCATCCCAAGCACTCACGTACCTGATGCAAATCTAGAGGTGTGTAGTAGTGAAGTGCAAATGAAATCAAAACCAAAAAAACCTTTCCTCTTGGGACCTCAGCGGCTGTCCTCAGCTCACTCCATGTCAGATCTAACAGGACCACATGTCTCCTCAGAGAAAATGAAATCCAGCACTGTGGGCTACTCCTATCTTTTCAGGCGTCAGTTGGAGTCCTTTGGTTCAGTTGATGAAGGTGGTAAGTAAAACTCATGACCATTGGAGCCACAGCTCACTGCTGTTAGAGCATTCAGAATCTGTTGCTTCAGTTCATGAAGCACTTACAAGGCCAGAATGATAAGAGATATTACTGGCCTGTATTTTACTTTAGATGCTGGTGGCTCATAATTGCTGTTTCTGAGCTTAAGAAATAACTCACATGGCTCATAATGTATGATAATTTAGCCTTTTCTCTTATTATGTCCTCATCTGAGAGTATATTGCATTCCAGAGGCAAAATTGCATCTTGTGAAAAGTAAGTCTAATTAAAAAGTCAAAAATTATCACCAAATGTTAAACCTGATTTATACAAAGAACTGAAAGTATTTTGCATTGTTCAAAGTTATTATGCAGCAACATACTATTGTCTCTTTCTGGAGTGGCCCACCAGTCGTAGCTGTCTTCTCTACAGAGCTTTGTTTTCATGCAGGAAACAAAAATTCCCTGTGGTGCCTCTCCATAAACATTTCTGAAACATGAAATTGAGGCCACAGCTGTTAATTTTTTTTTTTTAATAGCTTAGTTACTCGCCAGTGCTCTGAACTGAGACTCAATTGCAAAGCTTCTAGATCTAAGCTAGAATGGGTTTTCTGTGTGTCATAAACTGTGATATAGTGTCTCATTGATAATATACTAATGACAGATTGTTTGCAGGGAGTCTAAAATCTCCACACAGAAGGACATTAAGTGTTGATACTTCTAAAATGAATCAACTTGACAGCACAGTTGATGAAACTGCACTTGAAGCACAAAATGACCCATTTAATGTGAGTGCTTCGTTACCCCAAAAATTTGCTACACTGCCAAGACAGAAGAATCCATTTGAAGAAAGCCCAGCAACGTGGGATCAAAACATAAATCTGTTTTCCAAACCTGTCGAGATCAGAAAAGAAATTAAAAAAGAGAAAAAAGAGAAAGTTAGTCTTTTTGAAAGAGTGACTGGAAAAAAAGATAGCAAGAGGTCAGATAAACTTAGCAATGGGGGATCAGAGAGTTCTACTGACTTGAAATCACCCAGTGCGTTTGGGGAAGCTCATCAGGAGAGTTTTGATTATGAGTCGACTAATCCGTTTATGGCAAACTTCAAGCCTACAAGCATGTTGCCATCTTCAAGGTAGGTTTTTGCTGTATTTCAATCTGATATCTTGAACATGTTATATAAATGAAAATGGGAAGTGTTGAGGAGCACAATCTTTGTGCTGTATACACGATTATATCACTATCTGTTTCTAAGTAAAAGTTATGAACTTTTTATATAATTTGATTGTTTCATACTTATTTTTGAAGTGACATTTTATTACTAATATGTGCTGTGAATGTTCTTGGGTGCTTGTGTTTGTGGAAGACCTGTTTGTGCTTCAGAATGGGCTCTCCCTGAAATCTTCTGCTTAAACTGAACATTCATTGATAATAGTTACATTACCCTAAATCAGGTTTTGAGAGGGAAAGGTTTCAAGTGTAAGGGAAAGAAGAAATCGAATAACTAAAAGAGTGGTGAAAATGGGAGTAGTGAAGAGAAATCCCGTGGATGTCACTATTTGAGGAAAAAAAAAGGATGTTTAGGTTCTATATGTTGGAGTACAAGAATCAAAGAACATTCTGTTTCTAAATGGGAGCACCCACATGACCACTTATCTCACTTGAATTCATTTGGCTCTCTGCAGCTTTGCTGAGTTCTGTGTATTGGAATCATTGCATGAGGCAGCAGTTCATGTGTTGAGCAGGATGAATTAAGTTACAAGGGCTGATAAGAAACTTTGATTTTAAATAATCCATTTTAATCTCTATTTGTCTATCAATGCTTTACCTGTTTTCCTTAAGAAAAAGAAAGTGTAACCCACAGTTAGTTTCCTTTCTGGGTTTTATTTGCTAGTGAGAAAGATATGCTGTCTATCTCTCTTTATATATGTAAATATATATATATATATATTTATGTACACTCCCACCCACATATACTGTTCACAATAGATAAATGCTTAAGAAGTTAATTAACTTTCATTCATTTGCATTTTTTGTGTATATAAATACCAGAAATTAGCAGACCTTGCTTTTTCAAGGTAATGTTTCATTTCTATGTAATGACTGAAATTTGGTAGAAAATGCATTTAAAATTAAAATGCTTCCAATTGGAATGTAAAGGCTGTAAGATCAATCACTGTTTTAAATGGAAAACATGGTTCTAAAAAATTCACCTTTCCCTCTGTATTAATTCCTTAATTAATGACACAGGAGTAGTTTCTTTTAGAAGAAAAATGTTTCTTGTTATCTTGTTCTTTTAGAACAGAGGGATCTGATTGTGTCCCAGCTCAGTTTTTTTCATGGGTTAGAATGCATGCACTCCTGATTTAAACTTAGAATAATCTTCTTGACAAAAAAAAGTCATGGCTGTGAATTTGGTAAATGAACTGAAATGGAACTGCTGTAGAAAAGAATTTGTTCCTAGAAGCTCATCCAGACCTCAACAAATTATCTTTTTAGTGCCTTCTGTGAGACAAGTCCATTCCTAGTGTCTCAAGTAACATGTTTATAGACAATATTAGAATATTTTTTATTTAATGAAGTGTTTCTGTGGGTTAGTGTAAGGTTAGGTTGTAGCTTGGTTTGTCAGAAGTTAAACTTCAATTTAAATAAGCTCCTTTAAAGAGAAATAATTTAAATAACAATTAAAATTACATAGTATTTAATTTTTTTAAAATGAAACACTGCATTCAGGCAGTTGCTAGACATAAGTAGTGAAATCTTTTGAAGTTCTTGAATGCAGCAGATCTTGATAAATATAAAACTTAATGGTAATCACGATGGACTTTTTTTCTTTGTTTTTTAATTAAAAAGCTCATCACAGTGCCCACTCAGAAGGACTCTAGTCATTTGTTTCCTTCTTTGTATGAGAGTCCCTTTTACTAGTTCTTGACTTTTATGTAAACATAAACTTCTGATAAGACAAATAGATATTATTTTATTTTCAAAAAGCCAAAAATAGTAAACATTCCGACCTTTTTTGTGAGACAAATATTATGGCATAATATCTAGCATGTTGTAAGTTAAGTTAGGAGCTCTTGATTTTTATATGTTCCGTTATGATGTTCTGTGTGAACCTTTTAGATTCAGTTTACTTTCTTTCAAATGTATCTTGTACAATTATTTTCTTTTGAAGTAAAAACTAATACAAAATGTGCATATATAATAAGTTTACAGTTTGTTTACCTTTTATCTGTGGAGTATTTCTCGAATGGAATCAGTTTTTAATTTTTTGAACTGGTAATGCTGAAGAAAGAATTGTATGAATATGTGGGCACAAAGTAAATGAGTCTGGGTAACAAATTCAGTATGCAGAAAGCGTAGACAGGGAATTTAGACTTTGGGTTGTTTCTTATTTACTCAATGCATGAATCCCATTTCTGCAAGTAAACCAGACAGAGGTTTTTTATTAAGGTGTGTCCAAAATCAGTGTTCTGCTGTGGATCGGGTGTTTGCTTTGCAGGAGTATCTCCCAGTTAACCCTACTTAGCCTTGGTTTGGATGGTGGAACATCCTGGACTGGATTCCTGTCTGATGGAATTCAGCTGGAGGTTATATTCCAGGGGCACACTGTAGCCATAAAACAACATCCAGTCTGTGGGACCAGGCTGGACATAGAGCAAAGTGGAAGGAAAAAAATCCAACCCATTGCAACCCTCTTTCCCAACCCTCAAAAAAAATCGCCCAAACCCAACTCCTTCATGTTTATAGTGTGAATGTCAAGTTCTCAGCATTGATGAAGCCACATCTGTAACCTTAGTGGGAGGCTTTTCAGTGACTTTGGTGAACTTTGGGGCAGGCTTAAGTCCATCCTAATTGACTGTGGTTGGTAGTGTTGACTGAGCAATGACAATATGGAGAACAGCAGCTCATAACATCAGCTGCTGGCTGGGTGAGCTGCTGCATAGCCCTTCACCAGCCCATCCTTCAGTGCTTAGCTGCCTGCATGCTCTGTCACTGATTACTCTTACTAATTAAACGAATGAAGATAAGTACATCTTCCACATGTTGCTCAGCTGCTGATCCAAAAATTATAGAAGTGGTTCAGCAGCACTTGCAGGATTTTTTTTTTTTAATAAAAGCAAGCATGCCAGGATTATTTGAAAATTGCTATTTATTTTTATTTCTACTATGTAATACTGTTTTTTCACAAAGGTTTTAGAAGTATTTTGGAAAAGAAAAAAAAAAACCTATTTAGTTTGTATATAATCCTTATTGACAGGAAATCACAAAATATGGACCCATAATTTCTATTAATCTCTGATCTGGCAGAGGCTTGTTCCGTGGCTTTGGCTAAATGGGGATGGTACTTTGTTACCTCTTGCAAATACTGAGTGGATAAATGAGTATTTTCAAAATGTTTTTATTGATGTGATATTGCAGTGTTACATAAGTGTTAAGACTGGGGGTTCCATTGTCTGTTGTAGGCATAGTAGAGATATTTATGAGCTGATTCCTTGACAATTTAAAAATGCAGGAGGCTCGTAGTGAAACAAAAGATACTGGTTTTGCAAATAGTACAAAACCTGTTAGTTCCAGAGATTTTATATCATACAACCAATGAGGAATTTTTAAGCAAACAACATCTAGCACTCTTAGCCAGCATTTACCAATAATAATTTTGGTTTTATATTTCTTAATGCACTGTTTTGAAACTTATACCTAATATTGCCTCAAATTGCACTCATTCTTACAATTACTGCTATTGTCATGGCTCTCAGGAGGTTAATTTGCAGTCAGAAGCCACGTGGCTTTTGTGTTGAACACAGTTAGAGAAACTGAGGGTGCTCCTGGAAAACAAAGATTGCTTTGTGCCATTACCAAAGCTTGTGCATCGTTTTTCTGAAATTGTTTTTGTTTAGGAAAATACATGACACTACACTACAGGCTAATAAACTGATGTGAAAATTTCTCAATTTACACCACTTGACAAGTGCTAAAAGAAAAGCATCTTTAATTTTAATGTGTTATTAGGACCTTTTTAGAGAGATTGTACAAGTTATTAACAAGGTCCTCTGAGACAGGAGACGGGTAATTAACAAGACCTACAGAAAGGGAGTTTAGGTAATTAACAAGATCTTAGGCACTGGACACAGGGAGACAAATAGTCCAATATTTAAAGCTGACAGGTTGTTACTAGTCAGATTGAATTCCAGATCTGGGAAACTGGATTGATAGGTGTTTGGCAGCTTTCTGCTAAGCATTTATATATATATATAAAATATACACACATAAAAAACGTGTGTGTCTGTGTATACACATATATGTACATGTGAATCTAGAGAGGCATTAACCCATCTAAAGTAGTATTTTCTTGACCTGACTGTTGTTATACTTTAGAGAAAAGAAGGTAGAGCTTGTGTCTACATTCTGATTGCACTTTATCTCATGCTGTAGCAATAAGTATGTTACATTCTAAGCAATGTGGAAGATGGAATACTGGTGGAGAAAGAAACTTATATCTTATTAGGTTTCACTATAACAATTACAGATAATGCTTGTACTTATAATATTAGTCACTGGTGAATTGGAGCATAAATTATGAAAATATTACCTAATTTTTTTTTCTGTGTTCTCTTACTGCTTCAGCTGGTTTTCAGATTTGCAACTCAAAAAGAAAAAAACACCAACCCAAACTTTAAACTCTTTTGCATCTTTCTGCTTTGTCATTTTTGAATGTGGTTATTTTCTTCAGCCTCTCTCCCCCCTCCATCACTCGTGGCTGTTAGAGCTGCCTGACTCTCCAATGTCACATGTGCCAAATAAATCAGGGACTGCAGTTTTATTTTTCCCAATGGAGGCAATGTTTGAAATAAGCAATGTCTCTGCACTTTGATATGGTCATTATTAGATTTGTTAAAAAAACGAGTGAGGTGCCATGAAAAAACAGGAGGTTCTTGATCACAGACGTGTTTGGATCATATAAGTTGTTAGGTCTAAAGAATAGCTGATGTGTGATACATTTCAACAAACATTAACATTTTGAATGTGTGATGGTCAGGTAGTTAAAGAAGCTTTTGCAACATCCTGGTGTTGCTCTGGGTTACTGCTTGTCACTTGAGCTGGGACAGTAGAGCAGGTGCTTGTCTGGAGTCAGCTGAAGTTCTAAAGTAAAGCCTGTCATCCCAAACTGCACTGAGGGCCAGTTATTGGTGCAATAACTTCAACATAATCAAAGTCACTGTTAAATGGTTTCAGTCTTGCAGAGTTACTGGCAACAGCTCCATTGGAAGAACCCCAAAAGTTGCCTGATGAGAGCAAAGGGTTGTAGTGGCTGTGTATTTCTCTGCCACATAGGACAGCCAGTGTGCAATACAATTCACTACTGCTAATTTTCACATGCCTTTTTCAGAAGTGTTCCTCTCTATATATTACTGTGCTTGCTAAAGCACTAAAATCTGTTATGACATTTTAGCATATTTATTCTCTGTTAGTCAAAAAATGACATCAGGTGAACTGTGGTATTTTCAGAATTTTGTTTCCTCTGTCAGTGTTAGCATGTCTTAAGAACAATGTACTTCTGCATTCATTTTCTTGAAATGAATAATTTTTTTTCAGTTCTCTTCTGAAATTTGACTAGACTTTAGTCAACTGTGATCTACAGTCTAGGTAGAGTATTGATGGACTATGACAGTGCTATAATGATTGTCTAGACTATTAATATTTGTTAATTCAGTGTGGTGAGGCTGTCAGTGGAACATTATTTCAACAAAAGAAATACATTGCTGGTACATGAGAGGTAAAGAGAAATTACAAAACAAGCAGAAGTCATGCAGAGATTCTTAGTCTGTCCTGCCAGGGCTGTTATCTGATTTAAAAGATCACTGCACATGATAAGAGAATGAAATCTTTTGTAAAGCTCCTACAAAGCAGTGGTCACAGCATTTAGGACATGACTAAGGTGGGCTGGACCAATCAATTCTTAGAGGGATATTGTAGAAATACTCAGTATTAATCTGGACTTTTGCAGACTCCTCACCAGCAATCAGTCACTCCTAATTAGTTGACTGTTTTAGGGATACTGTTAGGAAAGTTCATTCTGCTGGCTGCATGACAAGATTTTTTCAAGCTTTCGCTCTCTCGGTGCACATTAGAGCATGTGAAATCTTTTTTGAGAGGATGCATGAGGCATATTATCTTTCCCAAGGGAAAATGTGCTGCCTGTTCTATTTAATTTTAAAATAGAATAATTTGTTCTATTGTTTCTTTATTAATAAATGCAGAAACTATGTAAAAGCAATGCTTTTTTTTTTTGTATTTTGTTATAAGAACGAAGAATTAGTTCTACTCTTTTAATCAAAAGTGGATCTGAAAGTTTCAGTGTAAAGTGTAATTTTAGGGTTGTTTGACTTGTTTGTTTGTTTGTTGTTGGCTTAGAGATTTCTAATAATAGGGTCTTTTAGTGGAGATCCTGGCACAACTTTTAGTCTAACAGTTTTTTAGTGGTCTCTTGAGAAAAAGACTTTTTTTTGCTATAGCACAACTCCTAGTAAAAGGAGAAATATTTATATACATAAAATTCTAACTAATTAAGAAAAGGCAGCAATAGCCACAAAACCTGATCCTCTTTTTGTGCCTTCCTGGGGTTACCCAAGCCCCAAAAAGCCATGGAACATGGCTTGACAGCAGAGCAATTTATACAGTGAAGTGTCTTAAGTGATGTTCCCCAGAATCTTAATTGCAAAATAAATGCTAATATGCTTGTTCTGTACTTGTTTAGCTGGCAGACAAGACAGTCATTCCTTCTCAGAGTATAAAATGAGCTCTGCATTGCCAGGCACAGCAGGCTGACAATATTCTGTGGAAGGCTAAGTTTCTGAATTTCATTAACTGTATCTGATTTTATTAATTTTTTTGGAGGTTTTTTTTTTCCCTAGTGCATTGGTAATAACCTAAATGGCATCCTAATATCTCAAGGTTTTGATATATGTTGTGAGAATCCAAAGAAAGATACATAAACACTGTAGTAAGAATCAGTCCAAAGACCCAGAAGTAGGATAGGAATAGGAATTTCAACTCTAATGGGAAATGAATATGGCAGTTTTGCTAATTACCTGTATGCAGACATTCCATATTAAAGGAAAGAAACTGAAAGCTCACACTTAGCTCATTGGTATAATGGATATTTTACAGAATGTTAGCATAAATTTTAATACTTTGAATAGTAATGATTAATGTAAATATCCTAATTTTAATTTCTAATAGTATACACTACTATCATGTAACTATTATGAATAGCAAAAGTAAAAAGCTTTTACTCCTTAAGAAAATACTCTTTGCATGGAGCATAATTTAGGAGTCTGATTCCCATTCATTATGTTGTCAGAGTAAATGGCACTAAAACATTTAAATCAGTTATAGGAAAGATTTGATAAAGATTGTTTTAATCTCCAGGCATTCGGAAGCTAAATATTTAAGCAGCCACTAGACCTAATGTTTGAATTTTTAACTACCATTAAATTTCAATAGACAAAATTAAAAAATGCAGTCATAAACCTGAACTTGTGAGACATCCTGAACTCAACTCCACTGTATTCTTCCCATAGAAACTGTAAATTATCAACATATAATAGAAGTATTTAACTACATAAAAGATAGGTGTTATCAGAAAAAAAGGTTTTACATCGTTCTAATGAAATGTTTTTAAACAGAGAAGATAACAATAAAGTACAAAATAATGTGCTTGCTCTGATTATGAAATAGTAACCCAAACCCCTCTCCAGGAGCAGCATTGCAGTGTATCTGTCTCCATTCTTAGTTTATACTATTTTTCTTTCTCATCACTTTCTCCCCTCAGGAACAGGATGATCAGAAAGGGTTCTTGTCTCAGATGAGCTAAAATTGAAATCCAAGCTAATAAAACCCCAGAAGTTAAAACAAACTTTACTATTCAAGAAAAACATAAAAAGAAAGTTATATCCAAAGCAGGAAAATAACATGGAATAATAAAATAATGGATATGATATAATCTGGTAAAAATGTAAGTTTATATAAAGTAGCTGTCAAGGACACTAATTGAATTCCCAGATGAGTGAAATGGGGCACAGGACTAATTGCTGTGTTGGATTGGAGAGGTCTATTCTGCAGAGAAGGGTAGGGGTGATGTACAAGTTGAGTGGCTCAGTGTCACTTCCATGTTCCTACTGAAGCTGATTTTTAGTCTGTGCTGGTGTGATTTACCTCCCTTTTAGTAGCTCATGTCTTGAAGGTGATCTGAGAGAAGGAAAGTTTATTACTTGTAGGAGACAAACTGTTAAAAATCAGTATGGGACCTGAGACATCACCGTGAGGCACATGAGGAGTGCATTTGTTAGAAAAGAAAAATCTTTTTACTTGTAAACTGAGAAAATTTAGTTTGGGTAAAACTGACAAACAATAATTATAGAAACAGTCACTGGTCACAGTAAGCTGCACTCAAAAAACCCCCGCAAAAATCCCAAAAAATACTTTTTTTTCCCCAAGCTGTATACATGTGGAATTCTTCTGTAGCAGAAGTTCCCTGCCAGTTTATCAAACCTTTGGAAAAGAACCCAGAAATTGGATTATAACTCATACTATCACTATGAACTGTGACTGTAACACAGGAAAAAACAGTATTATTTTTTACAATTGCTTAGATCAATGATTTCAGGATGCTTTTAGAAAGTCAAGAGAATGGCTGCTGGAATGATGTTTGTCAGTGTGGGCTGCAGTCCTAGAGCCTGTTTTCTATAATTATTGCCAGTAATCAAGTGAGATGGTAACTGTCGAGGTGTATTATTGTTATGAAATTTAAATTAAAAAATAAATGCTCTCGTGAGTTTCAATGCACCAAGGAGACAACTGCACCAACTGTATGCATTCATAACTTCCCAGGATTTGCTTTTGAGGCATTACCTGCTCCTCAGACAGTAAAACCGAGGTGCAGTGGTGCGAGTCTGCATCTGCTCACACTCACCTCGGGCTGGGAGCACTGGCAGGAAACCCTGCCGAGCTCAGCAAGGCTGACAAGCTACCACCTTACTTAGCAGACACTTTGATTTAGAAAAATGTTATTATATGCAATCTCAGCACCTGTTCCTTCCTCGAGAAGCAGTATATTTTCTACATATCTCCTTAAAATATGAGTCTTCATGGGGTTTGGATTTTTATTGGGGAATATTTTAATAGCTTTTCATTTTTTTTTGCAAGCGTATTCAAATTTCTTCTTGCAAAATACGCAGATGTTCTCTTTTGTAATTGCAGTTATGATGTCCACAATTTCACAGAAATGATTGCAAGTTTTTTACAGCTTAAAAAAACCCCAAACAACTAGTCCATATTGCCAGTGATTTATACTTCTAATTTTGAAATGCAGCTTCTCGTAGTCAGAACTGCTGCTTTCATTTTAAGCTGCTGCTATGAAAAAGAGTCGCAGAACTCATTTCACAGAAACCATAAAGTCACTCAGGGCAGTGAAAGATCCTGATTTTTAACCTTTCAGAAAGTCTCCCAGTTGAGCAGTCAGGCCGTATTATTCTATATCTTGTCTAACATGAGGAAACAGTCCCAAAAGAAAGATATCCCAAATTAACGCCACACTTCGTTAAATAGAGACATTCTTGGTTTTCACCGAGCTAATTCGATGCAGTTCAGTTAACTCGGGTTTTTTGTGCTCGGCTCACGGAAGGCAGCCATGAATGGAGCGAGTTCATCATGTGTTTGACACATCAGTGTGAGGCTGAAAGGAGGCTGGGAGGGAGGAGCCCTGCCCTTGCCTTGGAGGACAATACCCCATGAAAGAGGCCCCTCATTCAAAAGGGGTCTCCAGCAAACAAGGCAGAGTGCTGGGGATCACTGTTACAAACAGGTAGAGTGGGAATTAGCCAAACTTGATTCCTCAGACACCTCTGGATTTCTAGTTGTGACTGTTCATGTAATCCAGTCTCTGTCTAATACCCTCAGCCCACAGATGGTTTGTGGGACTTCTGTGTGAGCACAGGTTTGCCTGCTTTGGAGATTAAACATCATGTACAGAATAAAAAAATAAAAAAAAGGAAAAAAATTAATATAAAAAAAATTCTTTACAAACAAATATCATCATTTATATTTTATATATTGTACATATTTTAAGTTCATAATTTTTTTCCCTTCCACTTTTACACCACGAAATACACGACTTCAAAATTCAGATAACAAAGAGTGGTGAACAGTCACAAAATACATGTTCCTTGCTTTAAAAAATCATTAAAAATAAAAAGTAGATATATTTTTGTAGCTCTCAGTCAAACATCACCCTCAAAGCCAGTACATGCAGTCTAACAAAACAGTAGGCTCTGTGATGTGGAACAATGTGTCTGCTGTGGTGCTACCAAGTAAACAATACTTGTGAGCCATATCTGAACTCTGAACACATTTTCAGAGAATATTTTCTCTCCAAACTTGCTGTAGCAAGTACCTAAGAGCACAGCAACACGGATTTTTGAAGATACCTGCTAATAATTATCCAACCTGAGAGACCAGTGGGCCGTTTCTCAAGCCTGACATTTAGACAGTGGCTGTTTTTGTCAGTATCAACAACATCAGGAAAGAGCTTTGCTTTTTGGATATGCACAATAATCATTAGGTTTATTAAATAATAGATTATTTACTCAATTTTAAGTACAAAATAAATGTAGCTGACAGAAGGTAGCTTTTTAGACCTGACTTAAGCTGGTGATCAAACAGGAATTTCTATGGGAACTTTGTCCTCTAGGAGCTGCCATGGAAGCTGGCAATACCAGTTGGTCTGTAGGGTTTGGCTGTTGGTTTTTATCAGTCTCATCCCAGAGACCTGTTTGTAGGCTATTGCATTTAAAGTAGCACTTCATGCTTAGAAGCTCAGGCTAAGTCTAGAGATAAGAGGAGAAATAAGGAAGCCAAATCCATAATAGCTTTTCTTGCATTTCTTAATTAGTTATTCAAATTTTATGACAAAAAGAATATGAAAAATAAAAAGAATTGTGAACAAAAAATATATTCAAATTTCCTTTAATTTCTAATATTTTCTTTTCCTAAGTTTAGCAAATCAAGAGAATAAACTATCTTAAATACTTTGTAGCTGTATGCCTAATCCAGTACTGTCTTCTAGTAGATGTTTTGGTCAAATAAGTGTGCAGTGCTAATATTTGTTTGGTCTGGTTTTATTCCCCTACAGTTTTAATGTGAATCCTTCTGGCATTGAGGATCTCAGGAAAAAAACGGTGAGTTATGAAATATTATGGAAAGCCACCAGTAAATGCCAACTAATTGGTATTTGTGTAAGCTTATAAGCTTTTGTTCTTTTTTAACCTCTCATATGAAAATGTTAGGGTTATTTTTTTGACAAATCCAGAAAACCTAAATAGAAGAGCACAGGCTTAATGTATATTTGGAAATAAAGAAGAGTTTTGCACTCAGTATGGAGTTTACCTGTGATACGATGATGAAGAAGGAAATAATTTTAGTTCTTTGCACAAAAAGTAAGAAAATCCAAAAACCTGGGATTTTGGAGGTGGTTTAGCTGACTCTAGAGAAGTAATGGTCAGGTGAGGAACTCTGCATTAGGCAGTGATGTATTAATTGACCAATCAGGAG
The DNA here is from genome assembly GCA_020086605.1 of Lanius collurio. Taxonomy (NCBI): domain Eukaryota; kingdom Metazoa; phylum Chordata; class Aves; order Passeriformes; family Laniidae; genus Lanius; species Lanius collurio. The sequence continues at coordinate 27,459,169 of JACBWW010000010.1, read as the reverse complement.
TCATTGCTATAATCAGAGACTTGAGGACAGTCTTTAGAAAGCAGATCAAAATTGAAATTATGATCTCATATATGATAGGATTAATAATACACATAATAAATGAACAGCTGAAAACACTAAAAAATAGAAATACTAGAAGGTAATATTCCAAAGGCTCTTGTTTCTAAAAGTACTGAGAATAAATTGTATACTAAGAAAAGACAAAAATTAATATACAGATTGCCTAGGTAGTGTCTTTGTTTGAAGGAAAAATGTGGTCTTACTAGAGAGGTTTTCTCTGAATAGATGACATCTTTAAAAGGGGGTTTGTTTTCAATCTCTAAAATATATAGAAAACAAGTTTCACAAGCAAATATGACTTTGTACTGTTTGTTTTCTGCTGGTTTATGTAAATGATTTGTAGTAACATTTGATGTTATTGTAAATGCCCAAGTTTTTATAATGTAAGTAGCTGGTGGGAGATGTCAGAGTATTTGAAGGCTGCCTTTGATCAGATAGTAAACTGAATTCTACCAGGCAGTTACTTAATCTCTGACAAAAAGAAACATCAAAAAATTGATTTAACTTAGCAGCCATTGTTTGTAAAGTAACCATAATTACAGTTTCTATGTGCTTGCAAATGTACTACTGCAAATCATGTAATTTATTGCTGGTAAAAGCATTGGTTTAATTATTTTAAGAAATAAGATGTAAATTGTTTTATTTAAAGGATTTAAAGGTGATAAAAGAAATCCTTGATGATTTTTCTTTTGGAATACCAGCTATCCTAAATGTCAGTTGTAAGATTATGAGGTGGTGCTCATTTAATGCAAAATACAAATTAAGTGGGGAAGAAACTATATCTCAATCATAGTTTTGAATGAAACCATTTGAATTTTTTTTTTAAATATTCAGGATTGCTTTCTAAGGTGTTTGAAGTAATTTATTATTAGATTCTGTAATAATAGCGCTCACCAAGTTATTATATTTCTTCCTTGTGCATATTATTTAGTAATTATGTTTGTATTTCTTCTCCTCTGATGCCAACACCTGTCTCTGAAAGCAGTGTTTAAATGGGAGCAGTAGCCAGTTGAAAGGGCAGCCTGAGCTCTTTAAAGCCTAATTAAGAACTGAAAGGAAGATGAAGTTAGTTGGACAAAAGATGTGAAAGTAGCTTAGATGATATTCCCAGAGCAGAATTCCTCATTAGAACAATGAAGAGATGATCAGGGATTGCCAGGCCTTCATTTTATCTGCCATTGTTTCCTCTGGCTGGCAATGTGTACCCCAAGAGGGTTTTGTAGCTGAGACAATCATTCTTTGCATGGCTCGTTGCTTAGAATCTTTTTTTTTTCCTTAATAATTCATTATAAGTTTATTGTTATGCATTTAAATTGTGGTATCTGAAGACATAGGTGTTCTTTATACATTCATATATCACCTATTGGGCCAAACTGAACATATAAAATCTTCATAATTTTAGCACTACTAATTTCTTAATACTAGTGTACTTCAGCCATAATTTTCTTGTGATAAGTTATTCCTCCCTGCCCCCGAGACATGTATGGAGCATGTGTATGATAAAAGATCTTTAAAGCATATATATTACAGACAATTTTCCAGTAAACTTGATTTAATTCCTGTTCCTTTACCAAATCAGAAAATTAGGCAAACCCTATATTTCAGGCACGTAAGTGTTAATGATATCTTTTCCAGTGTGTACAAAAATTTACTACCATAGAGAGAAAGTTTTACTTCCTTCTTGTAGAAGAAAATGTGCTAAAATTATGACCACAAGGTGAAGTTATTTTCTCTTCTATACTTGTTGAAAATCGATTACTAACCAATTTATAGATTTCATCAGGTTAGCCATTTTAATAAAGTGAGAGTTATTGATTATTTACAGTCCCTTGACTTGGTAAGTTTAAAATACTGAATATACATCCATAAATGTGACATTGAATGTCACAAATGTAGAGAGAAACCCTTAAAAGCACATATTTTTGAGAGCTACTGTTAGAATATAATTGATGGAGAGAGGCTGATCTGTCACACTTCAGCCTATTTGCAGGGCACCATCACTTTTAATGAGGTTCATTTGAAAACTTTGGCCAGCTGCATATTTTAATGGGTCGACATGTGCCAGTGTGCAAATATGGAGCTGTATGGGAAGAAAAGGAATAGGGCATGGAAGAGGAATGAGTATGACTGTTATGTGGTGTGTTTCTTAGCTGTGCAGGCTTTATAGTTTTTAATGACATGCTTCTACTGTAAACAAAAGCTGTCTCATGTGTCCTCTTAGACATGCAGGATTTTTTAGGTTCCATATTTTCTAAATGTTTTCATTTCTGAATGAGATAAAGCATCCTGCTTAACGTATCTAACAGTGCTGATACTTCTATAAACTAACACAAAAGAAGACATTCAAGTTTATAGTGTTTTGGATCACATGTTGCCATTTTTAAGAGGACTAATTTGTCCATCTCTGCTAATACATGCACTTACTGAGTCATCGGAAATCATTACAGAAACAATTTTGTTTTCCCTCCTGCTTAATTCTGGGCCTCTCCTACTATAAAGCAAGCAAGGTCTTTTGTAAGTACATGTTCATTTCTACCTAAAGTGCTCTGGTGCACGTAAGATGCAACCTATTACCTTCACCTGAGATTTAAAATTGAATGTTTTATTATGTGATTCAGAAGCCAAGGCCTGGAGAACCACTGGTGACTAAAAATATGAATATGAAAGACAGATGAGGGCTGATGTCATTTAGAGCTGAGTAAATGCTTTGCTGTGATGCTCTCCAGAGGCAAAGACTCAGAGAAGTAACAGTGGGAGTTGAATTCTTAGGGCTCTTCTCTTGTTATTCTGTAATTAAGGTGGTTGGTTTCCCAAAATGGATCTGCCAGCTGTTGTTGTGGTTGCTGCTTGTATGGTCCCTGACTGTGACACACTGACTGTGTGTCCATCCCACTGAGAAGGTTTTTTTCTGAGATGACAGTGTGGGAAATGTTCATCCAGCTGGGCATCCCATTTCCAGTTGTCTGTTCCAGTGGGGATGTTGGAGGGAAAAGTGCTGCAGCAAACAGAGGTGTTGCTGAAAAAATAGTTTTTCATGTCAAGAGATGCACATGAGAAACATGAAGAACAACAACCAATCGATTTTGTGGGAACACTGAACTGCTTAATAAAATGTGATGTTTTTCTACACTTAACCTGCAGGAAGGAAATCCTTTCGACGCCACTGCAGGATACCGAAACCTCACTTATGAGGAGGTTCTGCAGGAGCTGGTGAAACACAAAGAGCAACTCAAGAAGAAGGACAGCCACATCCGTGAGCTCGAGGATTACATTGACAATCTTCTGGTACGAGTGATGGAGGAAACCCCCAGTATTCTCAGAGTGCCATATGAGCCTTCTCGGAAAGCTGGCAAATTTTCCAAAAGCTGAGATAGTGGTACTTGAGGGTACTTTGTGCTGAATGCATTAGTGGAAGGAGATCACATTTTAATATTTTGACTTCTCTTCATTCCTTTTCTCCTAAGAAATTCCAAGAAAATGGGGAGGAAAGACAATGGCGTGGGTTTTTTTCCTTTTTGATTTTTTAATCAAAACACTAGCAGGGCTGCAAAATGTAGTATTCTGTTAGATTACATAAGTAACTTTTTTTTTTCTTTTTGAAAACACCTTTAGGTACAGAATACTTAAAATAGAGTTAATAATACATATTAAATATGTCCATGCAGTTTATATAATAGCTTAATGTTCACCATGTGGCAGTTTCATCTGGGAAGCCTGTGCTGTTATGAATGTTTTCTTGAATGATTATTGGTATTAGGCAAATATATCAATTCTTTTTTTACAGCATGCCATCAAGACCACTGTTTTCAATCCAGTGTAGTACTCTACTAAACCTAGGTGTGGTTCATTGCAATGGAATGTAGTTCTGCACATGTTAGAGGAAAACAGTGATGCACAATCCTTGCAGAGTAAATGCTGTATTCTATACAATGTGCTTTTTATATAACAATGTTAAAAAACCCCGTGCCATTTCTGTCATGGCACATGCTGGAACCAGTTATTTTACACTTAAATGCTGAATTTTGTGTATAATGAGTGAACTTTGTTAGTGAGCTGATAACATAAGGTTGTTTTGAGGATCTTTTTGTATGAATTACTGCATGCCTTTTTATGTGTTAAAAGTACTTTGAACAGTGTTCACAGAGTCAGAGGTACAACTGGAAAAATCAAGTATGGAATAAAGATATGAATACTTTTGTTCAGTCAAAATCTACTGCAATGGAAATGCAGAAGAAATGGAGAGGCTGACTTAAATAGACACGATAAATCAATTTAAGGCTGAGTTTTACATGATATATGTGTCTTAACTTTTTAAATCTTATGACAACAAAGTATATGCCTTTAGAAATAGGCCATGTTGCTTAAGCACATATAGAATACCTAGGCTTTTCATTAAAAATGTCCATATTCCATGTAAATAGTTTTAAAAGTCAGTTTTCATTGAGGCAAATGAACGAGGAATGTAGTAAATATCTTCCTGATTGTTTAATGATTGTTTGTAAAATGATGGATGAAAAAGGTATCTGTTATTCAATGAATTGGAAAAATGCAGTGATGAAGGTATAATGGAAAAATACTGTAGGAGAATCCTCAAAATTTTAACATGAATATATTTTAATTTAATTTCCTTAATAAGAATTTTATTTGGATTTTCTGTAGCTGTGAAACAGTAAAAATGTTATTTAAAAAATGTACAGAGAATATTTTAGATTTGGATTTAAGATAACTGTCTTTTCCTCTCTTTCTGCACCTGATCTGTTGGGTTTTTTTACAGCACCATGAAATGGCTGCTGCAGAGGTGACCAAAAAACTTTACATTCTAATTTTTTCTTGTTGTTGCAAAAGAATTAAATATATTTTCATTTTAAAAACTGCAGAAATTGGTAATATCTTGAATATGTGGAAGGGTTGAAAAAGTTTTATCAGACTGCTTTTGGTGTCATTAGTATTGTAGGAGCACAAAATAATTCTTGTTACAAAAAAACTTCTTTGTACAAATATTCTCTTTTTACTTTAAATTTACAAATTTACTTTTTTTGGCTTTTCCTCCTTTATTTTCTTCTTTTATTTAGCAGCTACCTCCTGTCCCCATTTAGCACTGTCCCTAAAATGCAGCCAGGGTTCCCAACCCCACTAGTGGGATCCCCAAGTATAGATCCCTGTGCCTGGATGGATCCTGAGAGATCCCAGCCCTGCCCAGCTGTAGAGCTCTGCATTTGTATTTTGTGGTGCAGAAATCCATCCCACACCAGGCAGTCTTTCTTTTGTCAAATGTATCAAGTTGTGTCAAGTTTGGTACCTCAGAAACCACATGAATGTTCTTTTGACCCACTTGAAATCTCGATGACTGTAAATTTGTTGTAATATATTCAAAGTGCCAAAGGTTGTGTGCTAGGTTATGGTACGTTTGCTGTTGGAAGTTGGCTTTTGCACTCAATTAGATTTTAATTTTCTAATTCCACCAAGATGTATTTCAGTAACTCAGTATTTCCATAGAAGTTCTTAAACATTTTCAAATGTTTGGCCAAAGCCAGCAGTTTTCTCATGTTGTTGATGGGGAAACGTTCTGCTATTGTTTTGAATTCCACACTCATTTTCAGCTAACTGGTGTGAGACCACCTCTGGTATCCACAGTGCTTAAATCATATACACCAGTGAGGATTAACCACTGAACTAACCAGAGAATGTGCTCCAGTGACTTCTCACGTGCAAGCCAACTTTTAATTATTAAAATGAAACTCTACTATATTTAGCACCTCTGAAATCACTTCTTTTAGAATGTAAATGTAGAATATCAAACTGCATAATTGACTAAAAGCAGATCATTTGACATATTTGCATACCGAGAACGATAAGCAGATTAAAGGTAGCGAAAAGATCAATTTTTGTGCATTAGTGAAGAAATTTAGTGAAGCTTTGAATGTGCTGTCTAGTCTTTATCTGATCTTTAAGTGAATAAAAGCACCTTTTGTTTCTAGTTTGTCAAGAAAGGGGAAAGAACAACAAATGCATTTTAGGAAAAGGTAAAGTTACTCAGCGAGGCAGAATGGGACATTAACAACTATGAAGATATTTTTATAGGGTTTATAGGTAAAGATACAGGCTGCTTTTGGAGCAATTCTTGAAAGATTACATGTGCATCATTTTCTGCTCAGAAAGAAAATTTTAGCATTTTCCTGTATTCTGAGGTTATTTTTAAAAAGCATCTTTACCACACATTTATTTTTTGAACCATGCAGCTTTCAGATGAAAACTTTTCATGCAGAGTAATTTGTATGTTGAAAACAAAGGAAGTTCTGTTTTTCCCATAGGATAAAATTCTATACTTTCTTGCAGATCATTTTAAACCCATAAAAACTTGCCACTTGTGGTCAGTCTTTCTTGCCCTTTAAAATATACAGATTAAAATTTTGAGCATCTCCATATTATTTTGATATTTTCTCTCATAAATTAGCATAAGAGTTCATCCATGCATGCACTATACTGTGAATTCATCCTTTGAAACAGCTCTGGTCATAGCCATGTATTCTGCTTAAAGGACAAATATGAAGGCCATACTTTAATGTAAGTTGTAAGTCAGAAATATAAACTTTCTGCCATTCAAGAAGGATGGTTAATATTTATATATGTTACCTCTTGCTGCTGTATTTTACATTTAGCTTGGTTTTCCACCTCCTAATGAATGTAGCATTTTCCCTAGATTATACATAACTACATTTATTGCTGTTGGCTCTGTGTCAAGGACTATTTGTAATTTTCCAGCTGTGGAAATGTTGCCTTGTATTTAGAAAGGTTTCACTATTTGGGGACCTGATGAAAATCCTGCTCATTAGATACTAGCCTGCATTTCTTTCTGTACAGGATGCCCTTTCTTAGATGCATCTTAAAGCAAACTGCTGTCTTAATGTGTTTACTGCTGCACTGGGGGTTTATTTACACTTCCAGCTTTAAAGAAAGATTGTTGTCCTACATCAAGTATGTAAAGTGAGCTCATGCTTTTCTGCTCCTTCTGTACCATTGCTGTTGTAGATAGGATGGGGGCATTAGCTGGGCTTTCACAATGCTGAATTTAGAGCATGTAGACTAACTCTTCCCTTCCTTGGAGTGCTTGCTGAAGGATTGTAGCACTGCTCTGTTCAGGATGCTACATTTAAGGGTCTGTCAGCACTTCCATATGAAGCCCTATTTTCAGGGATTCCTAACTTAAAAATTTCGATACAGTCACTGGAAGTATTTAATATGCAATAGGTAGCACTTTAATCTGTTTATGAAGGGGTTTGAGATTTGATTCTGTTGAAAAGGTCACAGTTTCCTAAAGCATGGTGGGCATTTGCTTTATCTTTTATAATTTCTACATTGAAGAAGCCACTGTATGTTACAAGTGGCCAAGCCATTCCTGTTCATCTTAGAAGCTTCCAGATGTCTTGTATTACAATGTATTATAAAAAGCTGAAGATCCAGGTTATATAGGAAGTCTGTAAAAGATACGAACATTACTTATAACTTAAGGGTTTTATTTTGTCTCGTGCAATCAATGGTAGTTTGTCTACATTTACTAATGGTACAGAATCATAACTATATGCACTTGTGAGAATATAAACTTAGAATGCATGAAAAATTTATTTTTGTTCCATTATTGCAACTTCAGATCCTTTAATTTGATGAAAATGTTATCCTAATATTTTCATTTCTGTTCATTAAATAAATATTGCATGTCTAACACTAATAAAGCACCACAATGCACTACTGCAGTATTTCTTGATTTGTGGCATTAATCTGTGTTATCCAAAGCATGTGAGTCCTAAACTCCACGGTGTTGAGGCTCTCAGAACACAGACAGGGGCATTTCCTTAGGGACGGCTCTAAATGAAATCCCAGATGTTTGCAGGGTAGCCATTAGGGGAAATCTCTTCAATAGTGTCCAAAGCTTAGAATTAGTGAAAAAAAAAAGGCATATTCTTAAATGTGCTAATCTGTATGTATTTTTCAGTATGGTATCTGCAATCCCTTTAAATGCACTATTCCTCTGGTGCCATGGCTGTCTAAATATTACCAGGAGATCTTTGGCACTGCAGGCCGGAGCAGCATTTAGCATGAGAACAAACACTGTGCAAATTTTGATATGGAAAACATGTCACATATTTTTCTTAATACTTGACAAAACAAAAGCCCAGCCAGAGTGACAGAAAACTGGAGCATCCTCGCTCATCTCCCAGAATTTTTTTTCAATGCTCCCACGAGTTTTTCTCCTCTTCCATGAAGCAGCAAAACAGCAAAGTCTGTCCTCTGACAACAGCAGGTTTTCTGGATGGTAAAGGAAGCATGCAAAACTGTCCAGGCTTGGGAGAAGAACTCTGTGAATATTTCACCCAGTTTTTGGAGCCTTGAGTTCCACAAGGATGTGGAAGGATTCCTTCCCTTGCAGTTAACCTTCTCTGTGAACAGGTCCTTTGTCACTACATCTGTGGGCTTAGCTCAGAAAGGGTGCTTCTCGTAGAGGTGTCCATGCAATGTGATGGTTATGGCAAACCACAGCCAGTTATGAGCTGTCCATGGACTTGCACATGTGTTTTTATGCAGATTCCATCAGCTGTGTCACCCCATGGCTGACGGATTTTGCAGCTATCCCGGCGTGTGAGAGGTGAGGAATGAGGACAGGAGGAAGGCAGGGTTCAGAAAGCACCACACTGCCTATTAAATACCATCTGTAATTCACATCTGGTAACTAATCTCAGTTCCTGTGCCCCTTTGAAAAGGGAACCACACCATTTCCCTCCCTCAGAGGAATAATGTTTGTTAGCTGATACCAGCTGCAATCCTATTGACTATATGAGAGCCCAGCTTGATTAAACAGCTTCCAGTTTCACCAGCATGAAGTTGTCTTTGGAGTTGTCATTAGAACCATCTCAACCCCCTGGTAAAGGTTTTCAAGGATATTTTAAATATAATTTAGCAGTTAAGGAACTATTGGTATTTGATGTAAACTAGAAGCATCATTAAGGACAATTCTCTCTCCAGTTGCACTTAAAGTTACTGTTTAATGGAACCATAGAGAGTAAAGATCAGGATTTCATTTCCCTATTTTAATTTGTTTTTATGGGAGTGTTGGGCAAGTTCTGGCTGCGACTCACTTGGGATATGTTACCCTTTTGTGTAACACTGGGCATGCTGGTAAAGTTAAATGATGATAAATACCAAATCTCATCTCTTTTTCTGGATTAATGAATTAAAATTTGGATTATTTTGTTGGATTGTTTTGTTGTGGTCCATTTTAGGAGAGATGGGAATAAGAACATCTGCTAAAGGTAGCTGTTTTCTCTGTACTGCTTGTTGAGTAATTATGAGAGAAGGCTGCCATGCTGTGTGCAGCCCAACCTGGAAACTGGGTGGCATTGATTGTGTAATTTTTAAATAAATCTTTAAAAAATGCCAGTATATTCAGTGCTGGAAGCCAGTGGCTGTTAAATGGGGATTATTACAATGTATTTATAATGTGTTTTTACAGCATTTGGTAATGTAGATCAGTCTCTGATAAATGGATGATGATTAAGGACAGAAAAGTACCCTCCATGGCTAAGCACTGACATGTTTAAAAGTAAGCAGCTTAAAAAGGTTTTAGGGCCATGCAACGTTTAAATTAAACTGAATACTAAAAAGGGGAGAAACTTTGTGGGATGTTTTGTGTTTGTTTCAGCCTAAACAGTTTCTGCTGTGTGACATGCAGGGAATGAGTAGAAGCAACACTGGGGAGATTCCATTGATAGGATCAAAAAACTCCAACAACAATAAAAAGTTGGTAAGGCTAGGAGTCTGACTTTAAGGCATCTATTTGCCCAGTGTTTGCCAGGTTCTGTTTGTAATGGGGAGAGGTAACTCAGCATCCCTTACTAACAAGATGAGTGATGGGGTGAGTTTAACAGAGGGATGATTTCCCAAAGTTTTAGCTGTGGGCAGGTGTTGGGCAGAAGCAGAGCTGTCACTTCAGTTTTTTCAGCCCTGCTGACATTGGTATTAATTCAGGGATTTTCAGGATTCAGGACAAACCATGTTCCTAGGAAAGTTAGGAAGTGTCTGAGGAAATTTGGGGTGTGCAGCACATGGCTGGCCAGGTTGCCTTTGCTGTTACTTGAAGTGGATGTCTGGCTCAGGATCTTGTGGAGTGGCCAAAATGTGTCATATCACCTCCTCTAAATCATTCATCTGGGGCTTGCTGAGGTGCTGAATGTCTCCTTCTCCGATAACTTGCTGCTCACATTATGAATTCCTTGAAAATTGACTCCCTGGGACATCTTTACAGAGACATCAAGGGTCTCCATTTAAATTTAATGAATATTGTGTAATTTGCCAAGGACTTCTACAATGCATTAGGAAAATCTGCCTCTTTGAGACCAGAGCTTTGCCAAAATAATGGCAGCTTAATTGCATCCTTTAAAAGCAACTGCTGACTCTCCAGCTATGAGTATTTTCCATTTCCTAATAAAATGTTTTCCCATTAAAGCAGCTTATTTCATTAACTTATAATTCATAGCTTAAATATGCTTATATTTTGTTAATTGTAGATTACTTAGTGCTTATTTTTAAGAAACACTGAAGCACAAAATACAAAATGTCAGGGTTTTTTTTAAAAGAAAAGTCTTGCCTTGTGCATAGCAATTGCATTTGGATAAGCATTTTAAATACACTATTTTTAAGGAGTTTCTATATGCTATTTTAAACTAAATAATTAAACTTCTATAACAAGAAGCAATTTGAAGTGTTCATGCAATTTATAGTTTTAATTCCTTTATAGATATATGCTCCAATATTTTATAGTTATGATTAAAATGCTACCCCAGTTACATATTTTAAATTGTAAGGATATATTGTGAGACTTCAAATTATTCTTTTTCAAAGTACACAAAGCCAAAGTATCTGATAGACTCTTTTGTGTTTTGTAAAAGTTAAAAGTGAGCTCCAGGAGAAGGAGGGTTTTCCTAAAAATTTGTATAAGCCTTTGTGTTGAGCTGCAGTGCAGCTCGATTTGGGTATGTAGCTTCAGGCACTCCTTTATCCAACAGGGTAACATCAAATTTCCTTTATTTCTTTATAATTCAATGACAACAGGGTAGGAATCAGTTTGCAGCAAGTGCTGGGTACTACTTGTGAAGACCAGGTTCCAAAATGTGGATGCTTTGTGAGATGTGGTCTCGATGTTTTGGTGTTTGTGAAGTAGGGGGCGTGTGAATACCAGGCTTGTTTGTGTTTGCAGGATCAGATAGAAAACTTCCTATTTTCTGATATTTTCACATTTAAAAACTTTTTTTTTTTTTTTTTTTTTTTTTTGTTTTGTTAGTGACCAGATTTTATTTGGCTACAATGCATGTAACATTTCCCTTGATTAATGTGACTGCTGTTTGAGACCCTCTTGTAATTGGCCTCATAATCCACACACAGAGTACTGTGAAATAGTGTGAATTTGAAGTTGAGAGACTGATGAAAGGAACATCCATCAATAGTGGGGAGAAATAAAATAATCCTAATTAAAAGCAAAAGAATTGTGTGATCTGAATTAAGATTCAGTTGGTGGATACTGAAGAGGATTTTTTCTGGTAAATATTTTTATTATAACTGTCCGGTATAATTGCTTTGGAAAAAAATCATCCGTTGTGTTTAATGGTATAAACTTTATTAGCTCTTTATAAACCAAATACTCAGTAAGGGTCTTGGGCTTAACCTTTGCTTCATTGGATATGATCTCAGAGGGTTTAAGCAGAATTTTATTGCTGGAGTTGATCACCACAGTTATATTTGCTAACAGGCTCATGATTATTCTTTTATCTGTTTCAGGATTTTCTGCTTAGTTTTAAGTGCTGAACATTTCACCACAGTCTATTTAGAGCATTATTTAAAACTTGTTCCAGTTCCCTTCATTCTTACTCACGCCCATGTGTTAAACTACTCCAGAAACTGGCTTAGCTCTGACCATATTTGGAGGCTGTTCCTCTTCTTTGCTCTTGGGCTGGTTTGGACGGGGCCTGACGTCTAAAGTAACAAATGAAATATGTGACGAGAGCTGACTGCCAAAACCGGGATCAAAGCAAGTTTCTGAGAATCTCATTGGAAAGCTATCCTGAACTTTGGGAGGATGACTCAAAGCCACATTCTAAATAGTGCAAAGCACAGTGAAATAAATGGCAAGGTGAGAACAGATTTCTTGAATAAGGTGTGTGTTCCCCTAAGACCAGAAAGTCGCTTTAGTACTGGGGGAAGGGAAGCAAATTAGCAGATGAATTTCAAATATCAGTCAGGATGGGTTGCTTGGGATGTTTTTTGTCTGAAGCCCACAAACCTTTGCAGTTCCTGTCTGGGTTTACTACACAGAAGTGTGTCAGCCAAAGAGCATTGAAAATGAAAGGTAACATTTGCTGATTGTGTCATGTGGGACATCACTGACTTGTTTGAAATGTTGCCAAGTCTGAGGACATGTTAGGTTAAATACACTCAGTGTCTTCCTCATCTGACTTAGGACTATGAGAACATTCAGCTCTGATTCATTAGTTTTAGGCAGTTCATCTGAATAAAGAGGAGACCTGAATAAGGAGGATTTCCCTGAATCCTTCCAAGAGGCATGTAGACTTGCAAAAAGCAGCTGCTGTAACTGAGTGGAAAGCTGTGCTTTGTGGTTGTGTGTGTCTTTAAAAAAGCTGGCATTGGAAAAAAGAGAGAGTTCTGTGAGAAACCATAGCCTCTCTCACAATCATGGCATCTCTCAAAGTCACAAGACTTTAAGATGTTTAGAAATAGCCAGAGAAAAGCATTCCACAATGATGGTCTGTAGCAATTGGGAGCTGGAAAGAGAAATGTTAATTTTAGAGGGAGAGGAGGGGCTTGGGTAGTGGCTGTGTTGAAGTCTGATCAAATGTTAAAACATGAGGTAGCTGTAGAAGGGAACAGCAGCTCTCTCAGAATAGAAAAGGTGGAGAATGAGCTTGTGGAGTTTTCCAGGCGCAGGGGATGAGAAGCAATAACTGCTTCCTTCCAGGAGGCAATAACTGGCTGGCTACAGTAAGCATTGCTCTTCAGGAGAGTGAGGGATGCTGTGAACACAAACCAGTAACAGGTTTCTCAGATTTTCCTAGTGCCTGGGAAAAAAATCACACAAATTGTTCTCCAAAGTAAATTGCTTCAAGTACAAGCCTTTGATTTTATTTATTTATTTGTTACCCAAAGGACAATAGCAGATACTAAAAATATTAAATCTTTTACTTCTTTTTTTTTGATTCTACCTTTGTCTTGTCTTGGGAACAGAAATTGTCTGACTAAAGGCTAATGGAGCTGTTCAAAGACTGACCTATAAGCAAGGAGTGATGCAGTTATAAAGGGAAGATGTCAGGTTAGCAGAGTTGTTATTACAATTAAAATCTTTCAGTGCAATGGTGGGCTTCTGCCAGGAGCACTATTTGTGATGTCCTGGCACTGCCCTTCCCTCACTAAATCCCCATACAAGGCAGCTGACATTCCAGCTTGGGAGGAGTTACTGGCATGGTGCTGGCCAGCTGGAATAACCTCTCACTGCAGTCCCAGGTACAAAGTGATGCTTTCTCTGAAGTATTTTAGAAGGCAGTGCTTTCTCATTAGAGGCCTTTGACAATTACTGAGGGATAAGATCATCACATTCTAAAATATGCAGGATGTTTTATTTTTCTCATTGTTAACCTAGGACTGGGACTTGGACAGCACAGTCGGTGTCTGAAAACCTTTAAGCAATTTGTAGCCCTTGCAGCCAGCACAGGAGATCTCAGCACAACACTTGGATTATTGTTATCTGTACATTGTATCAGCTTTTATTATAGAAATAATTGGGGTTGGAAGGGACCTCAGAGATTATCTACTTCCAGCCTTCCAAAAGACCAACCTGGCCTTGAACACCTCCAGGGGTGGGGCAGCTGCAGCATCTCTGGGAAACCTGTCCAGGGCCTCTCCACCCTCACAGGGAGGAATTTCTTCCTAATACCTAACCTGTCAGCTCCCTCAACTACTGTACATTAATTATTTAGACTATTGGAACACTAAACCTCCCTGCTTCCCACAGGTATAAAATGTGTTTGTTTTGATGTGGCCCTGGAGTTTATGCTGCCTTTTGCTCCCTGTGAGAAAAGCTGGCAGCATATCTGCTAAAAACCATGGATCTCTTTTTATCAGACTGCTACTCATGAGCAGCAAAACTCAGGAGGCTCAGCTCTTTGCAAAAGTTGTTTTTTTCTTTTTTTTTTGTCTCCAGACCTTTACAAAGTATAAACTTGTGAAATTTTTAATTATTTTTTTCAAACTTTGGCATTAATGCACAAATTTGGCATTATACCAGGTCAAGAAGACCTTAAAAGGCTACTATATCTCAATATTGACATTTATTCCCACTTTGCCCCTGTTTTAGTGACTATATTAGATCCAGGGGAGTGGACCCTTATCCCACCTGTTTTCAAAGTAGCAATTAGCTTTGCTGACAAAGAGGAAAATTTAGGGCTAAATATAAATCCTGGTCCTTGGGAATGAAATATGTTGGTTTGTCTGATATTAAAATTGCACAAAATACAATGTGTTTGTAGCCCAGGATTTTTGTGAGTTGGCAGCAGCATCATTCTGTTGCTTTCTGAGTCTTTTTCCTCTACTGACACAGAGCTAAGCAGGCAAAGATGTTGATTTGCCACAGCTTCAGTTGTGAATATAAGCTTTTCCTTCAGCTATTTAATAACACTTTTACATGTTTGTGCACCTGTACCTGTGTTTGGCTTCAAATAAATACAGAGCATGAACTTCAGCAAGTTGTAAAAATTAGGTGAAAAATAAATAAAATGGCACTCAGCCCAAGCATGTTGTATTTTCATTACTCATATAATAGCTCATTGGAATTATTTTCCAGATACAGTTCTGTATATTTAAGTATGTATCAGAATAACTGCACTTTTAAATCAAGAGTCAAGTAGCTACTTTGTATGCTGTGCTTATCTTAAACAGAGTTTGATTTAAAACATTTATCTTCCCTGGTATCATCTCCCATGTCAAAGCACATTTAAATCCTTCTCTGTTCCTAATATCACTGGTGTCTAAAATGGTGTCTGAGTGCAAAAAAGTTTGATGATTGCTCTGTTGTTTGCCCACTTTGTAGTTATTAGCTGCTCTGTCGTTGTTTTGAGTATCACTGAAGCTGAGAAGGAGAAGCCTCAGCAAAGTAAACTTTTAAAAATTAAAGCCAAGGTCAGACTCCAGCATTAGCAATGCTAGGAGACAGCAATTTAAGATGGGTCCAATTATGCAAAATCATGCTTTGAGTTACAGCCTCGAGTCTCCACTGGGACCTGGGAGGTTGCCTGGGTAAAAATATCAGAGGAATTTCAGGAGTGGTTCTCTTTTGTTTCTCCCTTTATCTCCAGACAGAACAATGCAATCTGGAATAACAGCTTTCCTTTGGGGGTCTGTAACTCCAAAGGAAATCCATTATCCCAGGAATGTTTGGTAAGTGCATTTCAGGGAGGGCAGCAAACCCAGCACGAGGCTTGGGAGACATTTGGCACCTTGTTTCATTTTATTGGTTTGCACAGGCAGAACATTGAGACAACAGCTCTGAACCCAGAAATAAATCAGTGGGTCACATCAAGTGACTCATTAAAGCAGAGCAGGTTCTTCTCTTTGTGTTCTTAATATTTAAACCAAGCACCATCACAGCTAGGTGATTCTTCAGAAGATCTTAGAAGAAGATCTTAACTTTTTCTCATTTTTAATTTATCTTTTCCTTCCAATAATTGGAAAGCACAAGCATAGAGTGGTGCCAAGTGGTGATTCCCAGAAAGGCTGGGAATGAAGAGATCAGACTCAGTTTACTTGGATGATTTGTATGGAAGTTAGGGTAGTTATTATTTTGCCAAAAAATGTCTACTTTACTACTTTTTTTCTGGGTGGAAGAACATCATGTGTTATGCTTTCAAAGCACCTATCCCCAAGCCAAAACACTGTAGAGAGATACTGTAATTTTCCTACTTAAGAAAACATCAAAACTTACCACCATTACATTTTCTCCAGTTCTCTGTGAATCTGAGGTGTAAGGTTTCATAATTTTGATCATTTGTATGAAAGCATCCTTAATAAGAGAAACAGAGACATTATGTTCAATAAAAGCAGAAACACAGTTCTGAATATGTTTAAACAAGTTTTTGCATTGATAAACAAAACTACTGGGTATGTTTTTCAATCACTCAGACACAAGTACTTACTGAAGAATTTATACAGTGCTCAGGGCAAGTTACAGCTGGATCCTCTTAAAAACCTCAATCTTTTCTAACAAATGACTCATAAAACTAGTGTAGCTCCAAAGTTTTTCAGAAAATGTATGTAATTAAAAGGGATTTTTGCCATTTGAATAAATAATAAGTTATTGTAAATATCTTAAGGATGAGTTAAAAACCCGATATGTTTCTTTTGCAGAGCGTTTCTCTTTCAAACATCCCAGAGTTTCAAAATGGACAAATTTGCTACAGGAATTGTTCAAGTGTTTTTGACAGTGATTCTTCCTTCCAAGCAGGGCTGAGGCACCTGGAAGGAACGTCCTGTGCATCTGTGTAATGAGCTGAGTGCAGGAGAATTTGCTGTTCAATTCATTCTGCAAGAGTTCTACTGCACCAAACACCTTTCCTTATGCAAGGACAGTGTATTTGTAAATATTGCTGAAATTCCTTTGAGTCATTGACAAAGAAAATAAATTCAAACCCTGCCTCCTTCTGTGACCCTCTGGGATCTTCTCTCATCTTTGGATGTTGTTTAGCCCCTGAGACATTTCTGTCTTCCTCATCTTGCAGGTGGACTGGTTGAAGCTGTTCCTGCATGAGCAGCTTCTCCTTCCCCTTCAGGATCTGCCTCACCAAAAGCACTTTCCTCTACTCCCTGTGCCTCCTGGTGAGGAATGAGGAAAAGCTGCTACTGGGAGCATAATGACACAGCCCTAGAGAGGAGAAAAAGTTGAATTCAAGCATCTCTCTTCTTCATGTCCATTGTAGAAGAGACAGTCTGTGCAACAAGGCCATTAGCAAGTCTAACCCAGAGAGCTGAATTATTTCTTCATGACCAAAGCACTCAGGGGTAAAGAAATTCCCAGTCAGATTTAAAAACATCTGGTGACTCACTGGGATGGGAGGTCTGTTTGTAGAATAATTCAGGCTGGAAGGGACCTCAGGTTGGATCATCTGGTCCAGCCTCCCATATCCTCAGGCAACATCACCTTTCCAGGAAATCTGTGCTAATTAAATTGTTCACAGGAATGTAACATCTCCAGGTTTTGTGTCTCAGAATGCAGAATTGCACTAACATCTTTTAAGATGTAAAAACAAACAAACAAACAAACAAACAAACCCTTGCAATCCATTATACTTTCACAATGACTGATTTATGTTAACAGGACACTGTTTGTCAGGAATGGGAATGGAATTTGGTCATCTTCCAATTAGCTGATAATAATGAACTCAGTAATGAACTCAACTCAAGCTTTGCAGAACTTCCCAGAGATGTGTAAAAGTAGGTCTTGTCTCTATGCTGAGGTTAGAAGTGACAACTACTTCCAGAAATCTAAGAGCAAACTTTAATAAAAGCTAATATGGGTTCTAAAAACAGGTAATACTGAGTTTTATGTTTTTATTCTGATAAAAAGCAGTCAATCACTGTTAGAAGAAAAATTATTGCTGTAGCAATAAAGACAACAACAAGTTTGTAAAAAATAATACAATCATATATGATTCTGTGTTCTCCAAGGTTCATGTTAGAAAAGTGAAACTCATAAAAAGGATAAAACTTTATCTGAATTTACAGTCAAATAAAGTTCTCATTGACAGTAAGGGAGAAAAAAATTTAAAGTCATCTAGGACCTATAAATAGATTTAATTGTAGAATAAAACATGGAATATTCAATTTATTGATTTACTTACTTATATTAGAGAGATAGAAATTATAATAATCTGGAATTTGGGAAATAATTTCAAATGTTGTGAAGTTAGCATTAAACTGGTGTTTACCCAAGAGTCAGAGGATATAGAGGGAGCTGGGCTGACAGAACTAAAGTCTGAACCCAAGTGAATGAGTGAATTCAGGAGGCAAATTGGACAATCCTGTTCTGGTACCCCATAAAGGTCTGGGTGTTGTGTAAGTTAAGCAATGCACTCCTTGGACTGGCAAAAAATCATGGCCCCATAAAATTTATATGAAAATATTGTTATTGAACTCTTATGAACCAACCCCCAAATTTGATGTACAAATGCTTGTTAACAAAGTGTGAAAGGTACAGTTAAAGTATGATAGACAATGAGGTTAAGGAGGGAGAAATGGAAAATTCTGCAATAGGAACAGAAGGAAAATGGTGAGTTTAGCACACTGGGAGCACTGAGGCTCCTCCAGCCCAACCTTCTGATAGGGATGGAGATGTGCTGTTACAGGCTTGCAATGCAGCCTAGAAAGACAGAGCCATGTTGAGTTGATTTAAACCAAAAGAATAAAAAACTAATTAAAATAATACCAATAAACAATCAGAACACTTTTAAGGCTGCAATAACTTGCTTATATATAGGGCACACTATCTTGTATTTATTATTTAGGCTCTTGTATAGATTTGTTTCTATTTGCATTTATTATGGGCTGGATTATGTTTATATCCTCATTTATGTATAAATTATAATTCCAGTGGATATAAAATCTAGGAATTAATCTTAATGCTACTGAAATAAATTATCCTGGGTAGGCTAGATATATAAGAAAACAATATAAATTCATCTAAATTCAATTATTAAACAAAGGGTATATTGTATTTAATTAGAAAATTGAATCAATTTACTTACATTCATCCTTATCTGTCATAATTTTAGAGATGATAAATCTCTCCCTCTTACACTGTATTGTTATACAGACAGAAAGAAGAAAATAATATCTCTTCCATTTTGCAATTCTTGTTTGATTTTTTTCTCAGCTGTGGATGAGCTAATTCCTAATCAGAACTATTGGAGTAAACTGAGGTAAAAGGAAGGCATTTTTATACAATAGAAAAGGATAGTGTTGTCAAAATGTGGATTAGACTTTGGCTAACTGATACAGATATTTAGCTAGGACTTCAAATATTTCAGTAGTTTAACTTCCTTCAAAGTTTAGAGAAAACTTGTGTGAATATTTCTTAATTTTAAATTTAAATAATATTGTGAATTTAGTAAATGTAGCTATTTTTGAAAGCTTTTTTTAAAAAATCTAACATTTTAAAATTACTTCTGTTACTCATCCCATTTAAAGTGGGAAATAAAACAAAGAATATGAAATTTAAGATACCTAATCCAGGTAAGCGGCCTTCCTTAATCATTGGAGTCCGGTGCAAAGTCAGCTCCTTCTGAAATGGACTTTATCTAATTTGGGTTTGATGGACTGTTTTTTTTTTTTTTTTCTAAGGAAGACTTAGGGCACATAGAGTGCAGTAATTAAAAAATTGAGGATTTCTTTTGATGCTGCAAGATATTATAAAGGCTTATTCAAACCAGAGTTCAACTTGCAGGCAGTCTCATTCCTTGGAGCTTTTTAAGTCAGGAAGAACTCCTAAGTTTTCCACTCTGGGTTTTTGTGAAGCTCATTATCCCAAATGGGTCAACCTGAAAGTCACCATAGTAAAAGCTTGTTATATTTGGCTGGGATCTGCAATTGTCAGGAGTCAGTCCAAAATTCGGGGAAGTCATGGATTTTCATCAAGTCAGTATAAATTAATATGGACTAGGTCTGTCACACTTCAGCCAACAAGGACCTTTCTTTACATGTATGAGCATTCCCTTTCTGAATTCGATTACCAAGATATCTATTTCTTAAGCCCTACAAAGTACTTTTCTTGGAAAAATACCTTGCCTGTCAATTTTTCAACCAGTGATTATAAGTAGTCATGGTAAATCCTGCAAACCACACTGAGACTAATCCTGGGAGAGAAAGACCTGTGCCAGTGTTAAGAGCATGGGTACCCAGTTTTTTCCACAGAAATGCAATTATAGTTAAATATTTAAATAATACATGAATATTGAAAAAAATGCAATAAGTTAAGGGAGTCTCTTTGCATTACATTTCCTGAGAAACTATCGGGATAATTTCCACCCGAATTTATCATCACATATAAAATTACCACAGTTAGGAAAATTGCTGTTTGATGTATAAAGGAGTGAATTGTTCTTCTGAAAGCAAGATATTATAGGGCTTGGCAGTTGTTATATTAGGGTTTATGAACTGTGAATGTTGTACAATGTTCTCCTGTACCTCGTGGGCCTGAACTGTTGATACATCTCCGAATGAATCTTGTAAATGGTGTTCCCGTGGGTGCTCTCCAATTTTGGAGCCTTTGTTACAGCAAATGGAATAAAGGGTTTGATAATCAAGTAACATAAAATGCACCCTGTAGCATGAAAATTACACTGCTTCTGTTTCTCTAGATTCACTTTAAAAATCTTTGATTGGCGCCACACACTTTGTTTGTGGTTGTTGAGTTTTCTTACATTCCCTGGCATACATGGAAAAAAGGCTTTTGTAATACACTGCAGATTGTTCATTGATGCAAATGAATCTAAGGACAGTGTGAGATGTTGAAGTTGGTATCTTGATTGATTTGGCCCAAGTAATGTGAGGCGTGTATTACTATAATGTGTATAATTACACAAACACACAAAATAATAATGCAGCTAGACTATCTTCTCTAATTAAGATGATTCTGCAGTTCTATTTAAAAATAGAAGTTATACTGGCCTTTTTAAAATTTAATTTTACTGAAGGGAAAGGGGAGTGTGAGGAGGATAAAAACCATGTTAGTGATTAGAAGCCTTGGCCAAGCTGTAAGAAATTCGGGTTCTTTATCTTGTTCTGCATGACTGTGTTCGGATCCAAACCATCTGCTTCCCAGGAAGAGGCTTTTGCCACTGGCTGTTGTAGTCCTGAGCACAAGGACACTCCACTTTGTAACTAAAGCTTTTCCAGCACTGCAGAAAGCACACAAAGTACCGGGCTGGTACAGGCAGGAGGCAGGGTCTCAGTTCTCTGGTGCAGTGATGACCATATTTGATGCCTTCAAGCTGCAAGAGCTGCTGCTGAATGTTCAGTGTTAAAGGCAAGGCCACTCATGTTCTGGCATAATATTAGAGTTGGACACTGAACCCTCAGAGGGTGATGGTGGTGCTGGGCTAAAAACATCGAGGGTTTCTTACTGTTGAGAACATGGGTGCATACGTCACCTGAGGAGTCACACTCCTCTTCCCCAGTGCCTACATTTTGTTCTTCTCCTGCTTTTTGCACTTGCATCCTTTGGCAGGTGATGGCTGTGGGGATTTGCCACAAATCATGCAGAAAACTGTAATGAAGTAGGAAAACTGAGCTAAAGCCACCCTCTTTCAGGCTGGGGACATAATTAGCAAATCATCCATTGGCCCTGCTGTTCTGTTCTGGGTGGTCCCAGTGAAGAGGATCAGGTTTGTTTGTAAGTTATCCTCTCCATGGCAGATCTCAGATCTCTGCAATGGAGAAATTTAAAATTTAAAATTTTAGTAAGGACCCACTGGTGTGCCAGGCAGCTGTTTACAAAGAGGTGTGGTCAGAATCTGCAAGTCCAGCAGGGAACAGAAGCCTGTAGGGACACTGACAGCTGTCTTGGGGTGGTTACAGCCATGGGGACTGGAAAAATAAAATTCGAATGTGCTCTGCCTGTGAGTCACCTGCCTCAAAAGTGGTACTCTCCCAGGTGTGATAGTCTTCAAATATGTGTCACACATTTTTCCTTTCCCAGCCAAATCTCTTCTTTGTTCATCCATCACTCCAAACCAACTGTGGGGTTTGTTTCCTCATCCACTGCTGCACCAACTCAACTCGTGTGGATGTTGTAACATAGTTAAGAAATATGAAACACTGAGACAGCTGAGAGCCCGTAAATGTCTCTAAGAAATGAGTCTTTAAAGCTCATCTCCTCCTGCCAGCTGAGAAAGGTGGGCTGAGAGAAAGAGGTGTAATTTCAGCTCTTAATTTCATAGTACAACCTGTGGAAAAAAACAAATGTGAATAATAAGGCAACATTGATCCTTCTGTTTCTCAGCTTTGGAATATTTGACTTTATAAACTTATATACTTAACATTTCTTAATCAAAAGTTTGATATAATTTTGCCTTAATGCTGTTCTCTATTGGCACTGGGAGAAGTCATGGACTCACTCTAATGCAGGTGGGTAGGCTCACACCTTTGCAGAGTCACCAGAGAGTAAGCGACCTTATTGAGGAATTTAAGAGTAATGATGCTTTTCATTGGTGTTCCAACAGGCATTGAGGTGTCAGCAGCATTGGGAATCTCATGATATATGTCTGGAACAGCCTGTTCTTACAGTTTTAAGAGGCATGAGCTGGCAAGCATCTATTTGCCTCTGGTGCTTTGTGCTGGAGCAGTTGGGCTCTCCTCAAACCTTTGGGTGCTGCTCCTGGGAAACTCTTCCCCACATGGAGCAAAGGTGCAGCACCCAATCATGCTCTGCTGCATTCCAGGAGTGCTGCTCCAGCCCTAAATAGAAAGCCCTGACAGCCAAGGGTGAGAACATTGTTTTGTAAATCAAAGAAAAGTGTTACAAAGCTGGGGGAGGCCACAGAAAAAGACTTATTTAGCAGTAGGTCTGTCCTGGAGCATAAAGAAATTATACACACATAGAGTGCAGGTTATAAACGTGCAGGTTTGAGATCAGCTTCTGTTCTTTGCATCAAGGAGCTCAGTGCAAGCCCAAGCAATGCTGACAAAAGCAGTGCTGCTCTGAAGTGCCTCTGACTGAAGGGGTCATAATTTGCCCGAAGTTACCTTTAGATAAGCATGGATCTAAATTAAATTCTTGCAGCTGACCCTCCTTGTGTTTGCAAAAAGTTCAGCTGAGTTCTGGCTTTCATTGTGTGCCACAGCTCCCATCTCACCCTCTGCCTGCAGTGGCTGCACCTTTTGGGTTTACCTGTGTGTTTGCAATTGGAGAACTTCGGAAGACAAAAAGTTAATATGATACAAATTTAGGGTCACATGCTTGCACTGTGAAGGCAGGTAATCAGCCTCTTAACATCCTGTATTTCCCCTGGCAAGTAATGACATTATGCTTCAATCACATCAACCTTTTTTAAACACTGCCCTAAAGAAAGATTTGGGAAAGATAAACATTTCCTGTAACATTTTTTTCCCCCCTCAACTTGCGTCAGCCATGTATGATTTATATTTTAATGTGTTAAAGCCAGCTCAGTACTCCCTGCCCAAGATAATCTCTCATTGACTCCACTGGGAGATTTTCTCAGGGCAAGAACATTAAACAGAACACTGTTTTTATTTTATTTTTAATGTTCTTCTGACAAATTTTTTAATTTTGCCTCTCTTTTTTTCATTTTCATTTCTACCTCAGTGATGCAGTAGAGATAATTTATTGGTATATATTTTCAACACTATTGTTTCAGCCATGCTTTAACACCTGCCATGGATGATAAATATGCCATGCACTGGTATGACTTGAAATGTGATTCTTTCTCCTGTGATTTGCTTCTAATTTTATTTTTAGATGGAGGTCTTTGTGCATAGAGAATGAGTTGTGCAATTTTTGGTTGGCAGCATTGCTGTTATCAATGATTTCTTCATGCACATTGGCACTTAAAATATTTTCTTCAAATCCATCCTTTTTTGCTACAAAGTTAATTTGATAGGGACTTGGTTTAAGATATTGAAAGCCTACATAAAGCTTGCCTTAATAACGTGGACTATGGAAGGTAAAAAGTTATTACACTCTTCTGTTTGTACTGTGGAGACAGCCCTAAATTTTATCATGTACTTGTTAACTTTAAATTCCAATCTTGAAAAACCTTGTATTTATGATTACCTTTAATAACAAAAAAGGAATACATTAATTTGGCAGTACTATTACACTATTAAAAAAGTTTATAAAATGAGGTCCTGTATTAAGATACTGCAGAGAAATTAGATTCTAATTGGCAATATTCTTCTATTTTACTCATCATAGTAGCTGTCATAATTAGAGGCCATGTTGGAAACTATTTTTTGTTTACATTTTGTGAATAAGTTTTGATTTTCTTTTTGTGTGACATGATCCATTTAAAGCAGTTCCCCTAATGATTTTATGAGGCTTTTGAACTATTTTTCCTCCTTATGTGTAGCTACTGACAGGTAACCAATTTCAGGATCAAGAGACTGCTGGGGGCGTGGGTTCTGGAGCACAGTGACCTTGTCCTCTTCAAGTTTTCACCAGCATAGTTAAAATTTACATCTCCCAACTTATAACAGCTCAGCTGTGAGCTTTGCCATCCAGTGATATTTGATATGAGGAATGGTGTCATTGGTTTTGTTTTGCTCTAGGTTAAATCAGAGAAGTAAATACTGAAGGTGGCAATGTGTTGAAGAAATGAAGTAATTGATGCTTTCCTCAGTTTCCTCTGCCATCCCTGATGGAAAGAGTTGGGGCAGCAGGATAACACATGCAGAGGTCAGGACATTTCTGTTTGCCCTGGGGGGTCAGTCATGCTGCTTAGACTCATTTTTCAGCTTTCAGTGTCAGCCAGCTGTAATGCTGAGGTGAGGTGATGTCTCATTTGTCCCTGCCTGGTTTTGGTGTCAAAGACCCATTATGGAGCTGCACACATATCTGGAAGATGTCCCAGCACTGTTCTGAAGTCACTGTGTTTCAACAAATCACAGAATCAAATAGGTTGGAGCTTTCTTGATGTTTGGCACACGGCATGGAGGCAGTGGAGTCACTTGACAGGCCTGTTGCTTAATTAGTTTCAAACCACAGAGTAGGCTTCAGGGTAGACATTCTCTCCTACTTTCATAAATAAAGATGTCTCAGACAAATAAACCCTGAATTCTGGCACCACAGCTGAGTCTAGATCTCCATCCAGGCTGGCCAGGTTGCAAAGCCCTGCTGGGAAGCCAACCATGCAGCCCTGCATGGCTCCAACATCCAGACTTTCACTTGGGTCCATCTGCTTCATTTGTGTTTTATTTGTATTTTGATTATCCCCACATCCCCTTTACTTACTAGCACAAATGATTGTCCTGCCCTGGAAATTTTGGGGCCAGATGCAGCTTCTGAAGAACAGCCAGGAATAGGAAAGTGGGCCAATCCTTGGGATCCTTTCCCATCTTGCAGGTAGCATTGTCTCCCTCAGTATGAGGCCTTGGTAATAGAAATAAGGGAAAGTAGCAGAAATAGATTAATATCTACTGGCTTCAAGCTCAAAACAATAATTTTGTCCCTGAGCTGATGACTTTCCAGGCCTTCTCAGGCAAGAGTGTGTTTTTCCACAGTTTGGTACCTTCTTGTGTGAGGCTTATCTACAAAATAGTCACATTTCTGACTTGCTTAGTAGCAATTATTCTTCCTTCTTCGTGTCAGCTCTAAGTATACCCAATACATATGAACACAGCCAATGCAAAGTAGCAAAAGTTATTAAAATCATGCTTAAAATTGCTGCCACCATGTTTACTTCATTCACAGTTGTTCCTGTGAAGGAGGTGGTTTCTAGAAACGTTTCTTTTCCGTGCTTGCACTCATTGCAATGCAGACTGAATTCTTCTGCATAAACAATTAATCTGACTTCTTTGCATCAGGCACCCTTTTTATAAATACTGCTGTTGCAACTTGTTTGCACAAGGTGAAGACCTATCTCTTAAAAACATTTGCTTGATATATTTACATAAAATTCTGCATTCTCTCAAGACCTGTTGGCAGCATTAAGTTATTCTACAATGTCAGCTGTTACAAGGTTGTGAGTTTCTAGGCTCCTCAGTGTTGCATAGAAACAAAGTACTTGCAGACACTTTGCCATTTGGCTGTAATGTTGCTTTCCATTTAACAAAAAAAGCAATTATTGGATGCCATGTGAGCATCAGTATCAGATTTCTGAGTGATTAGACCTGTGGTACAGGTAGACATAAAACTGTTGCTGCTGCTGATATGTATTAAACCTTTAGTAAGGTCTTTGATGTTCTACCTGAGTGCTTGCAAACTGTTGCCACTTCAGTCTTGCAGCATTTTTGATGTTCCAAAATGTGAAAACGATAACCACATGTCATTAGCAACCTGTTGCTGCTCAAAGATGAAAGGCAGTGGTGGCAGCAGCAATGTTAACAGCCCCACTGCTGTCCTAGAGACACATTACCTGAGCTGAGCTGGGCAAAAGGATTTGTCCTGCTACCCATTAAAATAATTAATCAGCAAAATGCCATGTTAATGAGGAATTCAGAGATACTTAGATGGGTCCATGAAAGTGATCCTTTGTACCTGAGGCCAGATTCTGTTCTCCAAAGAAATTCTGTTGGCTTCAGTTGTGTTATTCTTAACAACAGTACGTGAATACAATCAGGAGCAGATCTGTAAAACTGAAGGAAAGTACAATATGAATGAATGATTTTTAGAACGACTGTTAGATTAATCTGAGGGAGGGGAAAAATGTGAAAATTGCAGTTAGTAAGAAGTAACTCATATAGGGAGGTGTTTGCAACTAAATCATCTGTCACTGAAATGTAAGCGGGCCTGGCCTGGATGATAGCTGGGGAAAGCAAAACCCTCAAAATGTTGATAGGAAAGTACTTGGAAGCAAAGTGCTTAGTAACAATCAGAAGAGATGACAGATTGTATTATTGCACAACAATAAGTCTTCAAGGTATTAGAGGTATCAATTTACAGCCCTTTCTATACCATCATTACCTGCCACAGTCTGACTCTAATCACAGCAATAGAAACCAGGGGAGCTGCATGGGTGTTTGTGACTTTCTCTGAATATTTATGAAGGTTATAAATGAAATCAGAATCTTGCTCTCTGTTCTTAGCCCATCTGTATAACCATGAAGGCCAAATGAAGCTTTTAGTCATTATACTTAATTGGATGAATGGCCTTCAAAGCTGTCAATAAGTGGTGTGTTCACAGTAAGGTAATTAATAACGCTATTTCCTTTTGGAAGACATATCATTAGCCATTATTTCTCGAGATACAACACTGATGTCTTTATTCAAGGAGGTAATTGGAGGTTACCCACCAATTCCCCACCAGTGACATCATCTTTGCAAACTGAATCTCACAATCTGTCACTTCTGAATTCATAATTAGGATATTTTTCTAATGGCAAGTGAATGTTATTGAAAGAAATACCTACTTTGTCGTTACAGGAATAAGCACAGCCGTCCTGAAGAGTGAGGGGCTTGTAACACAAATAAGGCCTGTGGGTTGTTAGACTGAACATCTGGGGCCTTCAGAATGACTGTGTTGAAGAAACCAGCAAAAGTCAGAAAGCCAAGCCATCAGCTTTATCACAACCAGTGTGTCACCAACAATTTTGATAGTATACTTGAATAGACATGCTGCAAATATTCTCTGCTGCAGAATTTATTTGCTAATTCAGAGTATTTTATGATAACAGATAAAGAGGTTCTGTGAGATTGCCCCTGCTCAGAAAAGATGCCTTATGATTCACCACACAGAATGAACGTCCCTTTCCACCTCTTAATTAGCTAATATCCTATGCAGTGTAGCTGATTCCTGACCCTAACCTGAGAGGTCAGAAACACGGATAGCAGTGCACTTTGGTGCCATTTATTTGTTCATCCCATTTTAAAATGCACATGTACAAATAGCAAGAATCCTTCACCAAGACGTGAACAGTCCTTGCTGTTGTAAGGCTATACAGGTAAATGGCATCTATTTATGTCAGTGTGAAATCCTTAAGCACAGGCATAGTTTTCAGATGTTTCAGAGAATTATTTTTCTTTTGGCACCAGCCATGTGGGTTCTTCAGTACCCTGGGAATTTTGTGAAGGTATCAGCAACAGCGTGGTTTAGGCACTGGCTTTGATCTGCAGACTTCAAACAAATGTACTCTGCCAGTGTTCGTCACAGGCCCAAAATTCTAGCAGGAGCTGGATCCCATTCTGCATCCAAACCCTGGGAGATTGATTCTGGTTTTACATCCACATCTTACCAAGAGCAGGAACACACTTAACGTGATTTCTGCTTCCTGATCCTCCCTGTTTGTTTAATCTCGAGTCACCTGTCACTGTGTCCCTGCACCTTGGCTCTATGCTTTGGGATGGGCTGGCCTTCAGCTGCCCCTGGGTCACCTCCTGTGCTCCAAAGAATTCATGATGCAGATGAAGGGTTGCAAAGGACTTCACAAAGAGGGCTAGCAGTGATATGGCTGATCACCAAGCAGCTTTGGAACACATCACATCATCTGGAGCAGGTTCTGAGCAAGAATAGTGTTCCTGGCCTTGGTGTTCTTGACCCAGGATGGGAAGATTACTCCTTATTTTACCTGTATTGCTTTGAGACACTGACAAGAGCTGTCAGGAGACCGTGGCATAATGGAAACTCTCTGGAATTTCTTTCTTGGTGGTTTAAAGATATGGTGCTAAGCAGTTTCTTCTGGTAAAATATTTTAAGTGGTGACATAATTTCCTTCAAATAACTATCATTTTCAAACCTAATAAAAGAGAGAGCTTTATGGCCTGTGTTAACTCAAACAGCCCTTTGGAGAATGTCTGACATTTTATGAATACTTATTGTCTTGCTTTTTTCCTGCTCTTAAATAATGAAAACCTAACACCTGAAAACATGGAACTATGTTGAGAAGGAAGATCTAACATTTAGCACTGCCTGGAATATCAGGCATGGAAATTTTGCATTTGTAAACATTATTATTCTTACAGGGCTTGCAAGTATCAGGAAATCTTTATCTCAAAGCTGCTTCAGGAAATGTTCAGGATTCAGTGGGTGGGTGCACTCTGACTGATGAAATACTGGAAAAATTTACCTCCCTATGCTGGAAATGTAGGTCTTGAAAAGCCATGGGCAATATGGTTCAAATGGCTCTTGCAGAACCAAGTGTGAAAGATTGCATAAAATTCTCTCATGGGAATGAAGTGAAGTGGTATTTCAAATATAATACAATAAAAATTGAGTTCAGTGTCTGATCTCTTTTTACTTAGCTGACCATATTTGCCATCTGATTTGCTATGTGGAGAAGATGTCACTTTTCTTTCCTCTCATCTCTCTTTAATCTTTTTCTTTTCCTTGCAAACAGCCCAGTGTAATATTTACCTATTTAAAAATCCAAGGAGAATGCTAGAGCATTTAAAAAGCAGCACTTAAAACAAAACTTCTCTATTTATTAAGCAGAAGGAAGGTGTATTTTTAATGCTAATTTTTTGAATGTATGACAAATTGTAATGCAAACCTGCAGAAAAATTAAGTCATAATTATTGAGAAGTGAAAGTCTGGCAATAAAACTTCTTTGAACTTTTCATTTTTAATACACAATGTTGAATCCTGGAAATCTTTCTTTGGTAGAAATCCTTGTATGATAAAAGACAGTTCAATAAATGTCCCTTTATCCAAACGCATTTCCCAGATGATAGGGAAGATAAAATGATCAAGCCCAGAAGTGTTTTATTTGCACAAATAAAGTGACTATTGAATGAGGGTGTGTTTGCAGAGCTGTACAGAGACTGCAGTCAGAGTTCACTGGGGGAGGTGGAACTTGGGGCTGAAGCATGCAGAACTCCTCTGGGTTCAGGTGTGAGTGGAAAATGTTCCTTTTGGTGGTGCCCCTGGAGGCAGAGCCCATCACTGTGGGACTTGTTCTCCCACTGTGACTCAAGGACCAGGGTACATCACAGACAGAACTAAGCACCAAGGCCCTCATGACCCCTTACCTCCTGTTTTTGCCCAGCTGAATTAGCAGGATCACAGTGGAAGCTCTTCATGATTCCTGAAGCAGAGCTTGTCAGAGGGCAGTAAATCCCTGCCATGATGCACTGCTGGCTTTTTTCTTCCGTGATGGAATTAATTCTTGGTAAAGAACCTCAAAAACTGTCTTAAAATCAAGGTACAGTAAAGCAGAACAAAGCCTTTTACTTGTCAAAGAGTACTAACAAGACTAAACATTGGGGACCACACCCTTCCCTCCAAACCACAAACATCTTTGTGGCCAGGGATGCCAAGGTGTATTTCAGCCCTACTTCATTAAATCAGTCAGAAAATCTTACTCGGCCTCTCAGGAGAGGATCTGGGCATTATTGCTCAATAGCACAACTGAAAACACTGGCCCCAGGCACCGAAGTGAAGCAACTGGATGTTGTTTTGCACAATCTCAGTCTGTGCTTGCAGATGGCTTTGTGCAACCGTAGCAGTCCCAGGACGATAGGCATGATTTGTGAGTTATGTGCCTATAAACCTATCAGTTGAAGGAGTTATTAATGGCCATAACCCGTCATTATCAGCAATCTGCTGGATGCTCAGTCCATTGACTACACTCAAGAACCTCTTGGAAAGGTGTAAAGCAGGAGCACAGTCACTGTTGCATAATGAAACGATTATGTAATGAATGTGTAATTATGTAATGCATAAATAACGTTAAGTGTTACCAAATGTTAACTGGATGAATCACTAGAGGGCAGATTATAATCCCTGCTGGGTCCTTCCCTCTCACTGCCTGTGGCACCGGGAGGCAACAGAGGGGAACAGGTGAGGAACAGAGGGACCAAAGCTCAGCCCTTCCCAACACAACCACAAGGGACAGGGACACAGACACACGGCACAAGGTCAGCAAGTCAGGTGGAGGCTGCATCCTTCTCTTGAAACAAAGGAGACCCCTCTGACTTTTGGCAGAAATCTAGTTTATTGCTGCTTCTGGAAGTACAAGAATGTGGCTTTTTACCTTGTTTCCAGTGTATGGCAGAATCAAAGCTCCTATTATTATCTAATAACAGGGGCATTTGTGGTAGTAGAGCTAACTGTATGCCAAAGGGTTTGCAGGATCAAGGCATTTATGATTATTTTATAACCTCACTGGCATTTAAATATGCACCATATCTCCTCCTTTTTGCTTTGTATTTTTCTTTGTCCTTTCAGAGTCTATGCAAGCATGTATATTAGCATGAATTTTCCTCAGTAGCAATTTATAAGAATTTATGTTTTAAGCTCACTTGAGCCCCATACCCCCCTTTTAGGCTTAGTTTTGGTGCTGTCATAAAGCCATCCTACCTATCCACAGCCAGAACAACCATGGGGGATCTGCTGCATGTTGTTTAACAAAAAAGAGTTGAATGAAGTTTGAGATCAAGACAGTCTTTTTCTCCAAATGGTGGCATAATGATAAAATCAGTAACATTTCAATTCTTTGGATTTTTAAAGTAGAGAGAGACTAAATATAGACATGGAGGCCTCTCGCTCAACCTGCTGACCCTGAACCAAGTGACTGCAGGTTACACTGACAAGAGCCCCATTGTCCTTTTCATTAATCAAACCCACTGAGCCAGGTAAATCTTTAAACAAGATGAATGGGCAGCATTTTTAAAAAGTAAAATAATTCACTAGGCTTTGGATATGTTTCTCTTTAATTAGTTTGATGAGCACAAAGTCTGAAGCCTTGTCAAACACCCAGTATTAACTTCTGGTGCTGACCTAGAAAAGGAGCGTTGCAGAGGTAAGAAAATGGGCAGGTGAAACTAAGTGAATAAGAGATCTTTTTTGTGAAGGCCTTTTGCCAGATGAAAAGAATCATTACCACAATGATACTTCTAATTATACTGTCATTAGGGTACTAGTGCAGGTTCCTATGGTGCATGAAGCTTTCCCTCTTTCAACAACTTGATCCAAAAAAGGGAAAAATACAGGTATTAACCCATTCATGGGGAATACATCTGGATATTTGGGCAAGCTAAAAGAATGTATTTTATTTAATAGTCAAGTCATAATATCATCAACATTTCTGGAAAATTCACAAGGGTTATTTTTTTTCTTGAATTCAAGTAGTAGACAATACTGAAGAGTTAATTACCTGGCCACTGTGCATTCTTGCCAGAGGCCAAAGATGAAGAAATGATGACGTGTGTTTCTCAAGGTAGCCAAAAGGGAATGAAAATGTGCTTTATGGTTGATCTAATTGTTGCCTGACTGGAAAATGTGAGGTGAAGTTTCTGGCACTGAGCTGTCCAAACCTTTGAAAGCAGCCAAGAGCAGATAACACACTGGCCTGTGGAAAACAGAGCTGTTCAAGGTCACTTTCAACTCATGAAGCAGCTGTTTAATCTATGAGGTGAAAAATACTTGCACTTTTTTATAGCTTGCAAGGCGCAGGTGATACTATAACATAACCTCAAGGCTTCCTCTTTGCTTTGGAGGACTGGATATTCAACTCCTATATCCAAAATCACAAGCAGCTACAGCCCAAGGTGTTAAAAATTAGGTTTCCTTAGTTGTTTTCCTAAGCAACCTCCTACCTAATGCTTAAATGGTCTTAGACTTTGGATACCAGGTCCAAGTTGACTCAGCACCCTTGTCTCAAATTTGCTCTGTCTAGGGCAAACAGTGGATTTCTCACTGTTCTTGAAGGATTTTAGCTCATGTTTTGTTCTTCAGGAGCTGATGGTGGGACCATAGCCTGTTCTGGCAGTATGGAACAAAATCATGTCACCTTCAAGGTAACCCAAGTAGGGGACTTGAACCCTTTGGGTTCCCCATATACAGAGTTACTCAGTGTTGGGTAGGTTGGAGCTCTGCCATCAGGTGTGCCCAGTCAGGGCTGCTCCAGGAGACCCAAAATTAGAAGCTCATCAGCAAAGCAAAGAGAGAGATGCCCAGAGGAAGGAATCTTGGAGCTCTGAACTATCCCTGAGGCAGATGTCCTAAATGCTGGGATGAAATGAGAGTTTTCAGTGGAAGGAATTGAGCAAGACCAGCAAATCAAAAACCACAGCAGCAAAACACATAAAGGCAGAAGGAGAACGGGCAGCTAGGAAGGGAGAGAAATTTCCACAAAATGGGGGGAAAATAACACTATTCATGTGTCCCTGGCTTTTTGTGATACTCAGCCAGCGACGCTGGTTCCGTGTACAGCTCATGGCAGCTGAAAGTGAGGATGTGGCTGTGGAGGTTTTGTGAATCCCAGAAGCTTCTCTTTGATGAATAAGTAGTTATTAGCTCTTTTGAGACTGGGTACCATTTGGATAACTGGTGAGTGGACTGTGACCTGAAGTGCTGATAAACTGGAGAGAAATAATTCAGCATTCTTTTCAGTTTTACTCCATACTGCTTTTGTTTCATGTTCATAGAACTCAATCTAAAACATGAATCATTATTTTCATAAAAGAAATCATAATAAGCATAATTTGAAGGAAAAAAAGTAGTAATACTTGTTAATATGAGCAGAATTCAATTAATAAAACACCAAACCCCATACTGTGGCTGATTTGTTTCTAAAATATCCTCTTTTCTATTTTAATAGGCAAATACATTGTCTGTTGTGGTCAGTCTTTTAAAAAGACAGCAGGATTTATCCCTTTTGCCCCATTTTTTAATCTTTGGGATTTTCCACAGCTTAAAAACAAAGGGCCTGGTCCTTTATGCCTGAAACTGGTGGGAGTTCTGTCTAAAATCACGTGTGACTTCATTTATGGTCATAAAGCAGTAGTGGTTTAAGTGATGTTGCAACACTGCCTGGCATGTACAGAAAAGAGACCTTTTCACAGCACATTAAAAGAAAAAAAAAATCTGGGAAACTTACTCCAGTTCTAGCCTTTTGTAAACAGATTTCCAACTGGAGGAATTGCAATACTGCATTCAGATGAGCAGCAAAATTACCTCAGTTATGTCCTCTCCCGTCATTTGTTCCTGTTTAGTTAATAAGTGCAAAATGTTTTCATATTTCTTAGACAGTGCGTGTCTTTGTCAATATTTATAGGGCCTCTACTGTACATAATCTCTCCACAAAAATAGAGATAAATAAAGAACACTCTGATTTTTAAAATTTTTTTACAACATCTCTTCTGCTGATGTTAACAGATTTTAGGTGATTTTACTCTAATTTTTTAAGTGAAAAGGCAATATGAAACTTATTTTTGACACAATTAGAAACCTAAAATGTAGAAAAACTATATCTTGGAGTTCTTTTGCAATACAAATTAATTAACTGGATTTAGATATTTGCAAGATGATATATTTAATGGGATTACTTCTCATATAATGTTCTCAGTGACTGATTTGGAATCCAAGCTCGGGGAACAGAATACTGAATTTCCAGCTCTTTGGGAGCTAATGTTGTGTTAAGAGAAAGTACAATTTGAACCTTATTGTTGATGAATGGTGAGGTTATTCTGGTGAAATGGAGCCGGAGCCGACAAGGGCTGCACGAGGCAGATGCAGGAGCAGGAGCGCGACATTCCTGCTGGGGCTGGGGGCACTGGGACATCCACACCTGAACCCTGGCAAGTTCAAGGCACTGGCAGATCTCATCCAAGCATAATGGCCCTTTATTCATCCCCTGTCTCCCAGGTAGGATCAATTAGATGCTCCGGTCTGCGGGCTTAAAAATAAACGCTCGTGTTTTCGTTTGTGTTCCGAATGAGAATGAAGATGCTTTTCTTTGCTGCCTGCTCCTGCCGTGGTATGGAACTGCTGTTATTTCATTCTTTCAAAATATTGTCTTTTCAATTAAAAAAAAAAAAAAAGGTGGGGGGAGTTAAAAGAAGATAACTTGCTCTGGGAAAAAAAAGAAATACAGTAGCCCTGACAAAGAATATTTCCATGTGCCAATATATCCCACATTAGTGTCTATCTTCTTTTTAAGGCAAATATATTTCTGTGTGTCAATTTGGTTCACTACAATGTTAGAGTTTTGCTCCCAGCACAGGATTTCTCTAATGAATATGATAATTTAAATCTCATGATCAGAGTACTACTTTTTAAAGAAATTTGAACATTTTTTGTTTAAATGCTATTAAGTGTTTCAATATTAGCTCAGTCAAATAACTATTAGATTGGGGAATCTCATTTTAGTGGATGTCTGTGTAACTCTACAGTTCTTCTATACTGTAATATTTTTTAAAAGTAATTCATAAGTAAAATAATAATTCATGTTTAACCAGCATCGATTTTAAAATTTAACCACTGCTCAAAAGCACCAGTGAATTCAAATATCTCAACATTTTTATTTGTGAGACTAATTTTAATTGTAAGCTTTGCTAAAATGAAGTCTAAAAGAATTAACTGGATATGATCATTCAGTTCACAGTGGCTCACCAGTGCCCATGCTGGAATGCAGACAAAAATCCCACAAAGAGAGGATGTACATACCTGCCTTTTCCCTGAGTCAGAGCTAAAATACCTTTGGAAATGATGTGGGTTTGTTTTGTTTTGTTTTCTTTTCATCAGTTTTAGCTGAATTTATATTACCTATTTTGCCTTTAACATAAGAGCCTTGGTTTAGATGTGGTTATGTGCTCTGGTCAGAGGGTTTCAGTGACACAGACGAGGAGCAGAGTGAACTTACCTCACTTTGCAAAGTCAAATGGGAGTGGTTCACCAGAGTGCTGCCAAGGCAACATTGAAGTCTAGAGTTTTACATGATTGTTAGTTTTAAGTGTTTCATTCTAAGTATTTTAGTACTTGAATAACCAGCTCTTATTAAGCTAAATTTAGATCTGTTCTATTTTTGAACACATGAAAATAAGCCTGTTTATTTTTCATGATTTGTCTGTAGTCAAGACAACTGTGAAATGTGCCCTGTACTACAGGGCAATCACCAAATGGAACACAATAAATTAATAGCTTGCAGAAACCTCTTAAAATATTCTAAGCTCATATATTTGTGGAGAGTTTGGGATCTTAAAGTGTGATATTCTGTGATTTACCAGCAGAGGAATTTGAATTGTGCCATTGGATTCCCATCCTGCAGCATGATGTTCTTACTGCTAGCCAGGGCTTTCACAGATGCAAGCCCAGATACTGCATTTCCCTGACTGAACACCAATGCTGCTGTATGAGGGGAATTCCTGAACTGAAAAGGAGGTTTTTTCTCTGTTCTTCCTATTATCTTCAATTTACCCCATGCATATCATCACTGTAGGCATCACAGGGGAAAAAAAAGATCACTCAACAGCTTTTTTTTCCAAGCATCAAAGTGATTTGGGGAGTTTAAAAAGTCAGGATTTTCAAAACCCAGTTGGCTGTGGAAACAGCACAGCAATCCTGCACGTCCAGGACTGGCACTTGCAGTGACAATGGGGAGCACAAGGAGCATTTTGGGTGGGCAGGGATCAGTGAATCAGCTGCCATTTGCTGAGGGCTCTGAAAAAGCACTTGTGGGACTTTACCTTGGCTCTCAGTATGTGGAATTAGTGTTCTCCAGGATGGAGTTACAGCCACAGGCACAGATAGCAGGGAGATAATGAACTAATGCTCAGAAAAAGAGGGTGGTTTGACCAAGGTATGTGAATGAACAAGACCAGGGACTGCGGGTCTGGTTTGACAGTGTTGGTACCGGATGTGCTTGGGGAGTTTCTGTCAGCTGACACTAATACAGTTACTTGTGCAGAGCTATTATAGCAAGGAAAAACATACTGCAATTAAGTCCCATTAATTTGATTATTCTATTGTTAAAGAAAAATGTAAAATGACATCAGACTGGAGAAGCTTTTAAGAGACAATGTACCAGATATGCTCTCAGAACACATCATTTATTGGAACTGATATAATTTTCAAAGTCAGGTGCTGCCAGAGAGTCTGAAAATGTTATGACAGTAAGAAAACATATCTTTTGGAATGAACTGATGGTGCTGTTTTGGCTTTTC
Organism: Lanius collurio; assembly: GCA_020086605.1. Classification (NCBI taxonomy): domain Eukaryota; kingdom Metazoa; phylum Chordata; class Aves; order Passeriformes; family Laniidae; genus Lanius; species Lanius collurio. The sequence goes on along the minus strand of JACBWW010000010.1, from coordinate 27,422,451 downwards.
AATTCCGCTCTTATTTTTTTTCAGTATCCTCTTCCATTGCAAGTTGAACTGAAACTAAGTTTAGCAAAGCATCTGAGTCTGAATTAGTGTAATAATTTACAGAAAAAACAGTAATTTCAAGTACATCCTGACAGATGTAATTTATAACTTTCTTTTATCTTGCATTTCCTATCCACAGGTAAGTGAGAAAAATACAGAATACTATTGTAAAGGCAACATCTAAAAGTACAAAAAATAACTCCTGCTTTATTAATCAAAGAACAGTGTGATTCTGTGTACTAATAGCAGTTTGGAAGACACAAAATGAAGTTAGAGCATTTGTGAAATTATCATCCACTACACATATTAATTGACAGTGCCCTCCAGGAATTAACTGATCTGGGTGTGGGATCTGGCAGTTATGGCAGAAAGGAACACTCTTCTCTGAGCAGAGGGAAGGTGCAGTGCTGGTGCAAGCTGACAGGATTCTCGGGCTCCTCAGTGAGTGGTAGGAATGATTTTTCATACTCATCATTTACCCTCACAAGGAGCCACTGGAGATCCTTGCATCAGGCCTGGGAGCAGTTTGGTATTCACTGTCTCAATTTCAGCCCAAACAGAACATGCAAGTGGAGGAGCATTGGGAATGCATTTGGCAGCCCAGGGCAACCTGCTCTTCTCAAAATGAGAGCCTGTGGAAAGCAGTTTTCATCTTCCAAAGCCACTGGCCTTATGGACTTCAGTGCAAATAAGTTTCCAAATAATGAACCTGCAGTTCAGTTTCTGGCCAAGGCGAACGAGTACACGTTAAGTCATTCAGAAAGGAGATGAAAAGCTCACATTCAGGATGCATTAATCTGAAAACAAGTGTACTTTTGTGTCTGGGGAGTATTATTTTCATTGCCATCAATTTAGAACATAGATAGACTGTGATTCTAGCTTCACTATCAGGTTGCCCTGCAGGCTGGGACCCCTCCCCAGGCCACTCTATTTAATTTAGACTAATCTAAAGCTAAGTGAAACTTTTTACCCTCTCTGATTTCTTCTTATGATGGGGAACACTCTGATTTCCCCTTCCCCAGTG
>JACBWW010000010.1:27364930-27421007 GCA_020086605.1 Lanius collurio | reverse complement strand
TATTATTACTATTATTATTACTAATATTAATACTAATATTATAATTAGCTTTAAAAGAAATTGTTTGTTTGTTTGTTTTTCTTTTCCTTTTTTTCCCTTTTGTTTTTTAATCCCCAAAATGACTTTTTACGGATAAGTCAAGAAACAAATTCTACCCAGTAATGATCCCAAAATGAGGATCACTCAGCAAGCAACACATAAAGAATCAGATTTTCATTTGATTTGGCCTCTCATTTTCTTGTTCAAAGAAGTAAGGAGAGGCAACTGTGATTCTTAATGTTTTACAAAGCAAAATTTTGGGAATCTGTTCAAAGGCCTGAAAAAAAAGATCTGCAGCAGTACTTATTTTAAATGTGTCAATTAGTAAATTGGGATTACTCTATCAATAACCAATAAATAAAATATAGCGAACAAGAAATTAAGGTTAGTCTGAGTAGCACTTGAAAAACATGTTTAAATTGAAATGTTTAATTCTTAAAATGGAACAGTGTAGAAATATCAAGTAGGTCTAAAAAAGTACTGCTATTGTAAATTTTCCTGGAGTCTTTGGCTACAGCGTTTCCATAAAAACTGTAAGATGTGATGGAGTTATTAAACTGATTAGTTCTAATTGACCTTAGATCTTAGAGGGGAAGATATGTTAAGGAAAGAGAGGTCCTAAATTTACTTCCTGGGTGCTGCTGGGCCTGATTATGTTTCTCATACACAATTGTGTTTTTTTGATTTAGCCTTGCAGAACAAAAAAAAAAAAAAAGAAAAAAAGAAAAAAAATCAAGCAAAAAAAAAATCTTATTTTTGTCTGGTGGCTCACAAAACTTGCACGAACAAGACTTTTATGTGTGTGAAACTGCCAAACTGGAGCCAGGGCTGGAACTCTCAAGGGGCTGAATATTGAGCAAAAGAGAGAAATGAAACAGCTGAGTTACTACACTGAGAAACATATGTGGTACATTTACACATTTACCAACATTCAAAAGATTTTCTGATATGTAGCTGCTCTCTTGAAAATTATGTATGTGGTTGTCTGGAGTTGCACCAGAACTGCAGGGCCTATTTTGGCTTCGCAGGCAAATTAAACAGGGTTGCAAAGAAGTTTATAAATGAGTATTTATCCCTTAGAGAGAAACCTTTTTGGAGCAACTCTGACAGCCTGTTGGAGGAATAACAAGTCCTTTGAAAACTGTTTGCATGTATGTGACCAGGACTGCAAAGCAGTCTCTCTGAATTAGAGTGTTTTTATTATGCTTCGTGTTAAAAAACCCCAAGAAATTATCTTGAAACAACCATAATGTTGTTGCACCTATTAAAGTCAAGAAATTCGAGGTTGTGGCTGACACTGATCCTAACTGATGGAGCTGACATCTCTTACTCTAATAAACCACTTCACCACTACCACCTCAATCACCTGAAATCTTTTATTTCAGAGAATAATGTGCGCTTTAATTAATCAGGCATGCTACCCTCACAAATCCTGCTGCACATCCTCTCCACTCCTGGAGAAGTAAACAGACACCAAACAGTCCTTCCTGAGGAAAGATTGTCTTTTCCATGGCAGAAAACAGAAATATTTCCTCTGAATGAGATGGGTTTAATAGTGGTGTTTTTGCAGAGATTTTGACCCTTTATCCTGGCGAGCGCTGCACAGTGGTAGGAAGAAACCAGGACTGCATAACCCTTCTCCCATTTCATTTTCCCAGGTGTATTTATTTGATCAGTGTTTCATATTTAAATATGCAGCACGTGTTTTATGTTGAGAGAAAACTGCATTATAAAATGATGGCAGAAGAGAACTAGAGTCAGAAACAAAGGAAACAAATATACTTGAATTATGCTGCAGACAGCATGAAAGAAAAGGTCTATAAATACACACAGAAACAAGTCTGTCTAAAAAATGCATTGAGGCTTGATGAAAACATCACTGACACCACGGGAAATTGTTCACATTGGCTGTGGGTGAACACTGAAATTCAGGTGCCATCAGCCCCAGCTCCACTTGGTGATTTCCCTCCCCACCCTCCTGCTGTGTATGACTGCAGCAGGATTCTCCAGTCTGGTGTGGAAACCCTGAAATCTCCTTTGAGGAGGCTCTGGAGCCACTTCTGCAGAGTCCAGTGCTCTGACTCCTGGAAAGGCCTCCCCTGGTCTGTACTGGGGGCATTTGGCCACAACCAGGGTTCACCCTCCTGCTAAGTGCTCCCAAATGAGGCTTCCACCAATCTGTGCCCCCATCCTATCTCCTGTCCCCTCCTCCTCCACTCACTTTTCTCTGAGGGTCAAGATGACCCATGAACCTTCTTTAACTGTGGCCTATCTCATTCCAAATGGACAGTTGGGTGTTGTTTCTGTATTCTTCCTATCTATCCTTTCTTCTTTTCTTTCAGGTTGGTCTATTTGTTGCTATCAGGTGGTTTTTTTTCCCATAAATATTCTCTTTCAGCTCTTGATACCTCTTTTTGTTACCAGAGTCAGATGTTCTCACAGCAATCTCATGACCTTCAGGTAATATACAGTACTAAAATAGGTGAAGTCCCCTCTCTTTCCTCAGCCAGCACCCAGTTTCCAGCCCTGCTAATGTTATGTGCCCAAGGTCAAGTCCAGATGAGTTCCACAGAAAATACATTCCTTTCTCTTTGGTAATTTAAGATGGAGATTGAGAGCCAAGGGTGCAATACTTCAAGAATAGCTCTTCATGTAACAAATCCAGTTTGAATGTGAGAAGCACAGAGTAACCTTCTAGTATTTTGTCAGAGATTCAAAAGTATCCTGAAAGGGTGGAAATTATGCTTCTACAATCAAAGTCTTAAAATACAAGAAGCTGACTTTTTTCTTTTTTTTTTTTCTTTACTTTGTCCATGTGGCATGCAAAGGTGCAAATAAATAAAAATTGAGCTTGATGACTAAGTATTATGACCCTAATTCTTGCTTTCAATACTTACTCCAGTTCTAGCCTAGAAATAGATTGAGAGATTAATAGATTAATAGATTAATAGATTAAGAGAGAAAGCTCTGAGGCTCACCATCTCATGGCTACAAACATCAAAGTTCCACTGAGGGTGGAATTTTCACCACGGGAGAAATCCTGGAGTTTCAAAACTTGAACATATCATTGAAATACTGGTATCTGGTGAATGGCACCTCTGTTCAGGTCCCTCTGCTAAAAATGCCAGTCCTGTCACTGCTGACTTCCACACAGATGTGTGGTCATAACTGCTTTTGGCCAGACTGTGTCCAAAGTAATTTTCTTTCACCAGGAAACAAAAATTTTCTGTTATGCCACTAGAGGATCAGGTCCCCATATATTTGCATCAGCTTTATCATTTTACATAATCCAGAAGTTTAGATCTAGCCAAGGGAAATCTTCATATAAAAGTCTGACAACAGCTTTAAATTATTTTGTTTTTTACTTGACTAAAAGTGTATGGATTTTTAAAGTCCAAAAAATATGTTTTAACATTTTAGATAAAATTCCAGCTGTTGTAATGAAACAGTTCAGTGAAGAATCCTTTTCTTAGCTGTCTTGCCCATCAAACTGTTACACAATGATGGAAATGCTATAATGACAGCTCCAAGTGGATATATCCATGTGTCACAACTGGTGATGTGATAGTAAATACCATATTCATGTTATTTTTAATTTCCTAAGAAGGTCCAAGAGGAAATGATGGAGATGATGTTGAGCCCTGAACTTAACTTCACATTGTGGAAGAACAAAACTTAAAGCTCACCTAAACATAGAGGAAATGTAGCCAATCACAGCTGAAGGATTAGTAAAAAGTGTTAAAAATATTATATGAAAGTTTTAATTACACAGAAAAATTATAAAATGCCCATTAATTACAGTATATTGATTCCATTTTTTTTTCTTGAAATGCTGAAACTATTTCAACACACACAGAATCAATAAACATAATTAAAATATGAGCTCATCAAAACAGTAATTAAATGTACTTAACAGCTTTTGTGGCTTTTCTCCATATGGTTACTGTGGGAGTGTGAATCTGGCTTGCTAGATAAATGTAACAAAATAAAGTGAAAGCCTGGGAAAAGATTACTGTGGTATCATAAGCAAATACAATAAAGTCTAGCTATATAATAAGTTCCAATAAATCAAAAAGTTGACAAAGGAAGCAGTGTTTACAATTATTAGAGAGAAATTCTGGAGTTTTTGTATTTTTATAGGATTAACACTATCATGGACTTAATATAGAAGCCAAATCTAATCTTTTTTTTCCCCCATCATTAAAGCTATCCCACCAGAAGACTTTCTGTTCAATGAAAGGTGTTTGGAAACTCTCTGGGCTCTCTGGTGTTGGTGACAAATCCCTTGACAGTTGTCATTCAGGGGGCAATTCAGCTCCAGGACCTAACACAGCTGCTGGGAGCTGCCCTCTGGAGCAGCAAATCTCTCTCCAGTGATTAGATAAAGCAGCATGACTGCCTAGCAGAAAGGGAATTAGGGCCTTAAAGCAGAGTCCATGGATGCTTCTCCATCCTCCTCCCTTCCTCTTCCCTGGGCACACGTGCAGCATCATAAATAATACAGAAAAATCAGCGGGCAGTGTTTTGGAAAGCACTGAAAATGTTTCTGAGCTCTGGAATGAATTCCTTCAGAAAACACTGTGGGCTCTTAAGGGCTGTGCATCACCTCCTCCTGCCTTTCCCCACGTCCTCACCTCTGTCCCTGCCATGTCCTGGGGGACCCTTGGGAAGTTTGGCACTTCAGTGCCAGTTTGCATCACTGCACATGCAGATCACACCCAGTGTGTGCCTCTTCTGTGCTGTGTGGGTCATAAAAAGGTTTGCAGAGATGTTAAGGGAAGCCTTACCACCAGGGCAGATATTGTGCAGCCAAAAAAGAGTGTTACAAGTGTGATGATGTGGTGACACACCATGACTGCAGATATAAAAAGTGGCATAGGTGTGTGTTTCTAGAGCCCAATGCACAGGCAGTATTGGTGACATTGGCTGTATAAATAAACTTATTGCTGCCTCCTGTTTTCCCTAACCACCTCTCAACCTGAAAAACATTTCCCACTGTGATGCATTGCAGAGATAGTCACAATTTCCTTGGCAGCTTGTGGCCACCAGCAGAGCTCACACCTTGGTGCTTTAAAAATGGGAGCATTCATTTTAAAAGCTTTGTTTAAATCCAATCCCAAATCCCTAAAGCCAAATAAACTCAGAGGAAAGAGTAAGACATGCATTACAATTCCTTGCACACCTTTCCAGAAGCAATCACTGGTGCATTTCTCAGGCCTTGCTGTACAATGTGTGTCCTTCTCTGACACCCCACAGGCTGAGAAAAAAAAATTTAAGGTGGTGAAGCAGAGCAAAAAGGTTAATAATTCTTTTAAGTCAGGGACTCCTTTACGAAATGGGAAGATTTAGTAGTTAAATAGGTGTTGTCAAGGAAGGAATCCTATTACAGTTGTACACAGTCTGTCTGTACCCTCCTCCCGGAGCAGGGCACAGGGAGCAGGGACATGTGACACAGCAGATCTCACTCCCCACCCCGTTTTTGAGTGTCAGCACACTTCAGGAGGACAGGAAGATATGACTGCTTGGATATTTGCTGCCATCAGTCCTCTCACTGACATTTATTTCTACATTTGTCACTCTTTATAGATGTTTAAAATAAAAATCTTTTTTTTTTTTTTAACGATTCACTTCTTTTTTCCCTTTGCTCTTGAGAGCAAATAATCTGTCTATAAATAAGACATGGGCCTTAAGTCCTGAAATTCCAGTGTCACTTTTTAAAACTTTGTGTAGGACTAGAATTGTGGGAATAGAATTAGTGATATTCTCTCATTAGAGATTTACATTTTATTTAATTCCAAATTTTTCATCACATAAGCTAATGAAAAGATCACCTTTTTTCCCAACTAAATCTAATTGCTCTAAAGATGAAGATAGAAACATACAGCTCTCACCACACAAGTATTCACAAAAAAACCATCAATCCTTCAAAATCCTATTTTCAAAATAAAGCACCAAAGTTTTTGACTACTGTTTAAAATTACTCAACATATTTCTGCCTTTAGTCAACCTCAGAAAATTTGAGTTTCTGCTTTTACAATTGAAAATTGAGGCTCCATAGTGTGCTACTGGGCCTTCATATAAATTGTTTCCTGATTTTAACTGAATGTAGCATCCTATTGCCTCTTCAGGATGGTGCTACGAATTTATTACACTCTGCATCCAGTTTCCTCATCTTGTATTATGTTGCCAAGTAGGAGACAAAATGTCTAGTAATTAAGGCTGCTTTTAAAGTTTAAGATGGCCTTTTAAAAGGCCAAGATTGAAATGGATGATTGAAGACAAAAATATCTTTTAAGAAAATCATTTAAAGAAAAAAAAAATAAAAGGTTTATTTTAGACTTGGCCTGAATATTGAATTACAATGGATTTAAAATATTCAGTAGGCAATAATAGCTAGGAAACAAATATCTGGCAAATTAGGCACTGCAGTCCCTAGAAGGGTGCTTCATCACCCTTAGAAATAAGTTTTGCAGGCACAGTGATTTTATTTGGTCTGAGCCAGCTGGATGTAAGACCATTTCAGAAACACACATTGTCATAGGAGAATCTGTTTAGTGGCCTGGGCTCAGTGTCTATGCAAGAGTAGGGAGCTTCAATGTAGAAACTAAAAATTTAATTTAAAAAGCCCAAAACCCCAAAAACTGCACTGAGAGAGGGGTGCAGTAAGGCAGAGTCAATCAACTGTCTTCAGCCATTCATAATTCTGATTAATTTTGCATAGCCCATGATGGGCTGTGGGTGGTGCTTTATTTGCAGAAGATACAGATGCTGTGCCTACAGGGTGTTAGACTGAATAAACCAGGCTCTGGAAATTTTAATTTAGGTCTCCCATTATGCCATTTTTCTTTGTAAGGCAATTTCTTTGGTGTGGCTGCACCTCTTATGCTACTGTGTGGTTTTGCCCCTGCAGCATCCTCTTGGTAGTTGAGAATGACACATAAGGGGCTGACAAACCCCTGTTTTTATAGAGGACAGGGGCACATCTCTTATCAGCAATTTTTAGCAACAAACTGAAGGTAAATATTTAGATTCTGTAATACTGCAATGATCTGTTTGGTTAAAATTGCTAAAATTAACTTTTTGATGCTCCTTAATTAGGAGGTTATACATCTTTTCATTAAATGATTAAAAATAATTACAAGTTGTTATTCATTATTTGAGAAAAAAAATAAAGGTCAACTTTGGTGTCTTTAGTAGGACCTGACTTCTGTCTGTCTTTCAGTGGTACTGGTGACCAGCATAAATCTTGAAGCAAATGGTTTAAATACAGTTTAATCTTGTGCACATATGTTATTTAAGATGGAAATGGTGGAGAACAGTAACTAACACTGGGACAGGAAAGATGCAGAGGTTAAAAAACACCAGGGACTTTTCTGGAGGTGGATGAAAGTTTTTGTGATACACTACTGGCTTTTTATTTTCTGACAGTCTGGAGAGAACCTGTTTAGGCATTGCCAAGCACAATGCCTCATAGTTAAATATGTGTTCTGTGGTTTTTGAAACAATGAATTGTTTTATTTTCTCAGAAAAACTGAAACCTGACTCTTCTTCTTTCTGGTAAAAGAACCTGTATTTTAGAGGGGAAAAACAGTAACACACCAGTAGAGCTCGAACATTTGGAAAAAGTACAGTGAACATGCATAGAACACTAATGCCTTATGAACCTGAGCACATGTGGAGCTCTAAATAGGCCCAAGTTTTGAACCTGAACTCCTGCAGCAGAATTGTTCTCCCCAAAGTCTACACAAACATGTGCTCCTCCATGCATGGCTGGTCCCATTGGCGTCAAAGACACTACTCATGGGAGTAAAGTTACTCATGCATTTAAGTGCTTACTGGACTCCAGCCAAAATCTTAATCTTTTCCATTTAATACCCTTTTCCTAAACTGATAACAGTCTTCAAGTTTTCAGTATCATGTGCAGCAGTTTAAATAATGTAGAACCGAAGTAAAAAGTGAAATAACAGTATTGTAACTTAAGGAGTATCATGAGATAAACAGCATAACACAGGCACAGCTTTAATAGGAGGGAGCAGTTATCTCCAAGGCAGCCCTATGTCCCTGATCTGAAGGCAATTCATGTCTCTCAAGGTCTGAAAAAGCCAGGCTGGGAGGAGGGGCAGCTCTGAAAAGGCAGGTACAAAATATCAGTGCGAAACCAAGTGTAGAAGAACATATTTTATCTGAACGACAGAGCTTGAACTAAACTTGTACTGCTCTTGAAGCTCAGTATAACAGGCAAAAATTTTTCACAGGAAATGTACAGAACTTTGGCAACAAAACCATAAATATGATTTTTGACTGCTGAGGATTTTTAATTACTTCGATGTTGGGTGTTTCCAGCCTATTCTAGTTCTTGCACTTTTCCCATATGATCTTACCTTTCTTTCCATTGTAGACAAGCTGTGAATGACACTGCTAACCTCCATTAGAGGCATTTCATTGTTTCTCCCATTAGGTCCTAGAAAGAATATTACTTGTGCAAGAGGTTATTCCATTTCCTAGAAGGTGTTTGGTTGGGTATAAATATTTATGTAAACACTGTTCACAGGTATGTAAGAGTTGGCAAAGAGTAGGGAAAGTTTATATTTTTTTTATTTCTGTTGTCTTGACTCCATGAGAAAAGATGTGGAAGAGCTGCTCTCTGTGGAATGGGTAAGATTTGGCTGCCAGGTGAAAAACTCCTGTAAGAGTGGAGTGTTTTTAACCTCTTCCTGCAGCTTCCAAAGTTCTTCGAATCACACAAAGTTTCTTCTGCCTCCATCCCTACAAACAAAGACCTTGAGTTTTGCTAGAGATTTTCTTTGAGGGGAGTCTAGAGGAGGGATTTGATGGGCTCAGAGAAATCTATCTGCTGTAACAGTCAGAGATGGAGTTTCATAAGGACTGATGGCTTTTTGCCCAGAAATGTTTCACTGATGTAGCCCAGACTGGGACTTTTCCCAAAGGAAAAAGAGCAGGAGCAAACAGAGAGTAGGAAACAGAGAAGAAAACGGAGGGGGGTGAAAATCAAGTCCTCTTGGAATTTTTTCTTGAGAATCAAATTGGTTTTCCCTGGGTTTTACTCAAGGAGGAAAAGGGAAAAGTAAGAAATGAAAGTAAGGTGCTGGCTGAATAGAAGTTTTGCAATTTTATCATCATTAATTGTCTGCATTAACAATAATGATATATCTTTGTGTGGAAAGAACTTGAGTATATATTTTGCATGTGGGAGCTTATGAAAATATTCAGGTTTATAAAGTACAAAATTGATACATCATCTTTTAAAAACATACTTGTGTTATTGTGCTACAAAATCTTCAAGTAGTTTATTCTTTTGTAGTCACATCCTAAAGTATAATTTTCAAGAATATGTGTCTGAGGAACTTCTCTCTGAACAAATCTGAAATTATTGAGGTCTGAGGATAGGTAGTGCAAGTATCTCTGTGAGGAAAAATATGATTGAAAGAAACCACGGAAATGAAAATTTTCATCATCATGGTGAGAGGAATGGATGGAAATCCCAGCAGAATAGGTGTGGTGAAAATAGCTCTGGGGGGAAATTCTGCCATATACATGGGCCCTGTTACTGCACAAGCCAAAGTGAATTTTAGTCAACAATATCTGTGCTAGATTTGGTATCAGATCTGCCTGTGTAAGGGAGAAGAGTGCTGAGATGCTATGATATCCCAAAGATGTTAAAAAGGGGGAAAAATTGGTATAAATACAGGAATTCAACACCAGAAATAAGATACTGACCTAATCAGTGAAATGAGCATCAAAATCAGTCTTCATTCTAAAGCCATAAGAGTCTGGCATATCAAACAGAGCATGAATATCTTCAGGAATATGCCAGGAGCTAATTGATTTAAGAAATCTGGCTGTATGTAGAGACCATTACTCATAGATATCACGTTTTTCTGCTGCACAAATTATCTTCAGCGCTCATGGTGTCTGCTCAAGGAAAAGTTTATTTTCATTCAGTCTTTTCTTTCCCCCTGACCTCAAAGGACTAATTAACCAAGTATTAGCATGTTTCTAAAATATGACTGAATTCATCTTCTTAAGAAAGTGTGCTGAAGAATGTACCCTATTATTAGAAATGACAGGATGTATATAGGGCCATATGTTTTCAAAGGGTTTTCTGTCAGTGTTAATCAAAACGTTGGAGAACTCTAGAACATACTGAGCAGCACGTCAACCATATGGATAATATCTCCCCTTTAATGGTGAGAATTTGAATTAATAATAAACACTGGGGGATAACCTAAAATGAGACAGAAACAATAATATTAAGACCAGTGAAGGTGTAATATCACATCAGCCTGAAGACTCCTGGGTATTTTTTTAAAAATCTATTGTGTGTTAAATCCTGGTCATGGAACTACATTCATTATTTTTTTTTTTTTTTAGTTTAGCTTGGAAAGATAACTCCAAAGATGCAGTTTGTTTTTACTGGGGTTTGCAGAGGACAGAGTTTGGCTCTCAGAGCATGCTGTAACATGCATCAGCATCACTTGCTTGTCTGACTGTAGATGTAGATTCTTTATTGCAGACTATTTGTTGCTGAAAAGGCACCAGAACATTTGTTTGGTGACACACACGTGCACAAATCATTTCATGGGCTACACAAACAGCTGCAGGGAAAAGAGTCTGTTTCTAAGTTTGCTAACCTTGGAAAATGGAGTGATACTATATTATTTTGAATAAACTTCCAAGGGTTCAACTTGACAAAATTACCTGGTTTTGAACACGATGAACTCTCTGAATTAAATGTTGAGAAACCTGCTTGAGAGAAAATTAATATTTTGAGTGCCATTATCTGCTTCTACATCACTGACAGGAGCATACAGGAGATCAGCCCATCAAAAATGAGAAAAAGTACACAGTTATTAGTTAGACTAAGAAGTCCTACCTTGGAGTTACCTGTAAGGCCACAATCACACGCATTAAACCTGACTTTGAAAAGCAAGGCTTTTGACTGAAGGCAGATCTGCAGCTTGAGCTGAGTCAGGACCAGGACAGGGCTCTGCTCCCTGCTCTGATTGTTGCAAATGCTCCCTCTACTCTCTGGGAATTGTACCTACTCCTTGGCATTACTCAGAGCTGCTGGGAGCCACAGAGCACTGATGCAGCAAGCACAGGAACTCAGTACTTCACCAGGAGACACCAGGAGGGTCTGAGCCTGTTACCCCATCACCTCTGGACCCCCAGCCTTGGACCCTGGCCCCCAGCCTGCCTCCAGGGGCTGCACCTCTTTCTCAGCTGGTGACAGGGTCTCAGTCCCTCTCAGCTGGAAAGGTTTTTTTTTTTTCACAGATACCAGTCCTGGTTTATTTTCCCCTTATGAAAAACTACATTTAGAACATTCACTACTCACCCTGTGACATAAAGCCTTGACCTGATGATAAGCACAATCCAGCCTCACCAGGGTGAGAACCTGAATCTTCTAACAGAGACAGGGAGCAGAGGAAATGCAACTTCAAGTTTTAGAAGCTGTAAATTGAGATATTCCTATTATATAGTGATGGGTTTTATTTGTAATGACCCATCTACTCCACTCGTGTGTGGTCCCTCCCGGGGTGCTGTGTCCTGCTCTGGGGCTGCAGCATCTGAAGGATGTGGACCTGTTGGAGCCAGTCCAGAGGAGATCACACAGCTGATGTCCCTGCCCATGACTGGAGGATTTTGACTAGATGATGTTTAAGGTCCTTCTAACCCAGACTATTCTGTGATTCTATGATCTGCATCAGTTTCCATCTTAGGAGCCTTTTCCTCAGATATTTCTGTTCTGTTTTCCCCTTGAGTCCATTTCTGCTTTGCACATTCCTTTTCTGAAGCTGGTTGAAAAGCTCATTATTACAGATAGCACTTTCTGACTGGTGGATAGTCTTGCACCTGCCCTTAGATTTTTTTTTTTTGGAGTAACCACAGAGGAGCCTGTGACAAGGAGCAGAGTTCAGCCTTCCTTTTCTCTCTATTCTATCAGCTCCTGTAATTTTGTGCCAGTATTTTGCTACTCAATAGCCTGTGACTCTCCTGCAGACCTCAGAGGAGCTTCTCCTGCACCTGGGTGGGATTATCCACCTGCAATTTATAGTTAGAAAATATAGATCAGCTTTATTTTTTTTCCCTGTTTCAGATGAAGTTTAAGTACCAGGACCCCTGCACACAAAGTGCCCCAAGCCTGTGTTTCACTATAAAACCTCCACTGCCAACCAGTTAGGCATGGAGGAACCGCAGCCTCTGCCGGATCTGCTGAGGACCCCATACCTGCAAGGCACAGCTGCTGTAGGGACTTTGATTTTAAAGCTGCTTCACAGGACAATCTCTCACCACACTGTAATCCACCACCTGCCCACCTCTTGGGACCCTCCTGCTGCAACACTTTTCTTGTGGCCAAAGATTTCCTCTTCCCAGGCCATTTTTTTTTTCTGAGCATCTCCTTTTTTCTTACACACTGATCTTCCACAAAACACCACGAACTACAACCTCTTTTTCTAGAGGAACATTTTCTTCCTTCATGTGTTTCATTTTTTTCAGACAATCATAAAATCATGGAATAATTAAGGTTAGAAGGGTCCTTTAAAGGCCATCCAATCCAACCACCATGGGCAGGGACATCTTCCACTAGACCATGCTGCTGAGAGCTCCATCCAACCTGACCTTCAACACTTCCAGGGATGGGGCATCCACCACCTCTCAAGACAAATTGTGCCAGTGTTTTAATACCTTTATTGCCTCTGCACTGAAGTTTTAATTGCCAGACACAAAATTCAAAGGCCTGTCTTACATTTTAGAAGACACTTGTCTGGTTCTTTTGCTCATGTTGGGCAGGAGGCACAGTCAGCAGCACCATCTGAAGGCTCCTGAGGCCAGGCCAACCTCCCTGTTTGGTACAAACCTTCAGCTGCTCTCACCAGGCTGCACCAGTTTTGGTGGAGATCCTGCACAGCTTATGAATCTTCACAGATCCCTGTTGTCTGGTGTGTCCCATGAGCCCTTAAATACTTGAAATATTTTACTTCTGCCACACAAACTACAAGGAAGAGTCCCAAAACTGGTATGTAGCTCCCAACAGCCTTCTGTCAAGCAGATGTTCAGCTGTAGGAGTGTTGTATGAGGCATTGTGCTGATACTGAAACTGATTCCTCTTGCCTGCAAATCACAAGAGGAGGTGTTAAAACCTAAATAAATAAATAAAATATAAGCACTGCCTGAAAGGGAGAAGGGGTGGGGGAAGGAAAGATGCTTGCTAAAACTTCCAGGCACCCTGGCAATTAGTCTCACAAAGGCATAATCCTGATGAGCTTTCACATCTGCTATTACATTTGGTACATAGTGTTTGTTAGCATTTTACTCCATCTGCCTCTATACAACCTCCATCAGCTGAAGGAGGATATGGTTACTCCAGTCATTAAATGTTGATGATCTCTGTTGTTTGTGGTAGGTATCTGTTACATTAACTGTTATTTTTCCTCCTCACACTTGGAAATAATGCCTTGTCCCTCACCAGCATCCAGGCATTTGCCAATGATAATAAAATTGCAGCTCTTTATGAAGATGTTGACACCAGCATGACTTGCAAGTTCTGTGAAATATGTTGGTTAGTCAGAATGGAATAAACAAATTCTTTCCTAGTATGACATTCAAATCTCTAAATGAATTAAATTCTAGGATTTCTTGATCAACTATCAGGAATAGCTGATAGAAGGAATAGCTCTTCTTTCCAAACCAAATCTATTCTTCTTCCTCTAAAAGGAAGGAATATGCTTTCATTTTCCTTAGAGCAATTTAGTTATAGATTTAAGTGGATAAATATATTTTACATTCTTTGCCTTTCCATTTCCCTCTTGCCAGCAATGCCAAACAGACTATGAAAAAGAGAATTAATTCATTATCCCAAGATATTCATGAAGTTTTTGAAGCTTCTAATTCTTGGACCACAGGTCATTAGCAATCATTCATTTTTAAAGCTACTGATGATGTCCTCTGAAGCAGAGATCACAGAAAATAAACAGATCTATTCCTGTGGTACTGAGATGAAGTTTGGACAGAGGTAAGTGTGTGTTAGGGCAGAATTTCAGCTGTGCAGGGATCTCTGGCCCAGAGAGAGGCAGTGCTTCCCTTCAGGCAGCTGCCTTGCTGCATGGCAGAGCACAGGGTGTGAGAGGCACCTCTGCTGCTCTGAAGCAGACAATGTGTTCTTCTGCATCCTTCTACTTCTGCAGCCAAGCAGCCACCAGAGGATTGTTACTTTTCCCTCAGCTTTTGCCCAGTCACATCATGGCCAGAGAGAGCCTAAATCTGTCTGCAAGAGGTCCTGCCTGGAATACTTTTTGCCACATTCAAGTGTAGAACATTTTGTGGTTTTCCTTTTTCCTTCCTAACAAATACAAACATGCCTCCACATTTAAGAGTTAAACAAGACTGCACTGCCCCAATAGTGACTTTCCTTTTGATGTTTCCACATAAGGATTAGCCCATATTAAAATGTGTTCCTAACCTGAGGAAAGATAGGAAAGCTCAGGATTGTTTGAATGCTGACTAGGATATCTGTGTTAGCAGTCAAATCATATGTCCTCCTAAAAGCATGAGGTTGATTGTGACCTCAGAAGAAATCAAGCCTGCTTATGGCAAATATATGGAATTGATTAAATGAATAAATAACCCTATTATTTAGTTTTGCATAAAAATATGTGGGACCCAGGTCAAAGATAATCCCTAATTTTTCTATGCATAATAGATTCCAAAGTGTAAATATTTCCAGTAGTATGAACCAGACTGGATGCTTTAAGTCAACAGTCAAAGGTGCGAGTGTAAACTCAGAAATATTGATAATGTTTGTGAATAACTTCAGACTAAATTATACTGGAGTTCCCCAGCTGATGAGTGCCTCTGTTGTTTTAATACTCCAGTGCCTGTTATCTGTAAGAGTTCAAAGACTGACCACAGTTTCTCTAATATTTGGCACCTCTGTTTAATTTTGGAGCCTTTTTCTGTGTCAGAATATCCTAATTTGTTGAGGAACTGCAGCAATATTTCCTTCACCCCCCCCCCCCCAGGTATTCTGTATTTTGTGAGCCTGATTCTCCCTGTCCTTGATTTTCTTTAGCTTTTAGCTTTGGTGCAGAGATTCTGGACCACAATCATTGGAATCTGCAGACCTGACCTTTCCTGTTCTCTACAGCTTCGTGCTGGGCAGTGTGTGCTGAGGAAGGTCCTGCTCCCAAGTGCTCAGAGAGGCACAGGGGCACAGGATGTTAAAGCATCTTCCAGAAAATAGCAGTACAAATGACTGTCTTGTCTGAAAACAAAGGCCAGGCACAGTGACACGCTGCCTGGTGTGGGTTGCATTGCTTTTGCTCATATTTTGCTCCACATGCCAAAGGCTGAACTATGCATAAACCATGAAACTTTGATTTTTCTATGAAGCCACTAAGAGATCCTTAGTCCAATTCTCCACTCCTTGTATTAATTGTGAACATAATAGGTGCAAGACTAGCAGAACACCTACAAATTACTCTGCTTGAAGAATTTTTTTAGTCTTCCTTGCCAGACCCCATTGTGCTCTGCTGCATCTGAGACACAAACTCAAGCACCCCATCTGCTTCCTATATGTGCACAGATCTCCAGCCCGACCCTTGCACTGCAATGCTGTGTTTGATAAAGTTCAGGTTTGAATCTGAGTGAACAAAGGAGCTCTTCACAGTTGGATCTTTAATCTGCTGCATGCACAGCAGTGGAGGGCTGTGCATCTGGAGCTGCACAGAGAGCAGATCTGATCCTGGAGCTCACAGGATGTGCAGGGAGCAACCCAGCCTGGCTGTGGGGTGGGAGGGATCCAAAGCCTTCCACTGGCTTTCCCTGTTCTTTAAATCAGCTCCATGATCTAACAGGGCTATCTCTGGTCATCCAGGCAGAATACACGAGCTGACAGAGGTCAAGAGCATCACTCACGTACTCACAATGGAAGTAACTCCAAATAATGAACACAAAGTGATGCAAGTGATGCCTGAGTGAGAACTGTTTAGGAGCAGTTTCACCCCCATTAATTTTAGATTTAGGAAAGTGCAAGAGATTACTGCATCCTAAACATTCGTCAGAGCAAGTGATAGAATTGATGTTCAAGAATTTAGATTGACTAATGGATGGCTATTATTATGGCTATTGTTAGCTATTGTTATGGTTATTTAACAGTTTCTTTAAATTCAGTGTTTAAATGTGATTTCATTTCTTTTTCCACCCAGCACAATTTCAGGCAAATTTTTTTAAACTCTAATTTAATACATGCAAATATAATAATTATTTTCAGCAGACATTTGGATCATTTTAATTTGTGCAATTCTCCAATTAGCAAAGTTGTCCTGCATTTTGTATAGGTGTGCGTGGTTTAGGCTTTTCCAGCATCTTCTGGCAAATTATGGTGTGGTGTTTGGTCTGAAAAATTATGTGATGGGAATTATGTATTTACAGTTCCCCAAAATATGCACTGTGTGCTTCACCAAAAAAAAAAAAAAAAAAAAAAAAAAAGAAAAAAAGAAAACACTCAAAAAGAATCAAAGAATCCAGGGTAAAGCTGAGAAACTCTTTTTGCTATCAGCAAAAATAAGCACTATTTTGATAAATTAACTCAGCCACTCCTCCACCAAAGATAGGACCTATACTTATGAGATACCTACATAAATACAATTTGTGTGTGTGAAACACAACTCAGTGTATTTGTGAGGTGGATCAGATCCAAAACCCACAGAAGGTAACGAGAGAACACACCACACTGTATTTCATGCCCACAGCAATGTAAATAAGTGCTGTGCAGATGTGCAGGTGTGGATTGTTTGTGGAAGCACCTGTCCTGCCTGTGCCCACATACACAGCTACACCATATTTTACATTTTTGTATGCACTCAGTTTGTACACAGGGCTGGCACGATGTCATTGTAGGAGATTTAATCTTTGTTTGAATTTAACCTGCTGCCTAACGCATTTAGAACCTGTTTTCCATGATGCCTGGTGCAGAGAAGGAAATGTGGGAGTTACAGGTTTGGTGTTAGGGGATTTGTGCTCTGGTGGGGAGAGGGGATAGGTGATTCCAAGTGGGACCACTGAAAGTCCCCCAGGGAGGGGGACAGGGCACAAAGTCACTGCCTGTTTGTTTTCTTCTTTTAGAAGTCAGCAGGTCTGAGGGAATCACATCACTTTGAAACCATTGCCCGGTCATGAAAAGCATCTGAAAACAACTCCGGCTCCTCTGAGAACACCTGGCTGTGGAACAAACTTTAGTCTTTCCAACACCCTGAGAAGACTTCAGAAAGCCCAGTAAGTGACCTCTTCAGAAAAGATTTGCACTGGTTTCTCCTTTCCCCCATATCACTTACTCTCTATACATACTGTTGTTCCCTCACCTGTGCCACTGTACCCACCTTCCTACCTCTTACTTTGGCTCTGAAAAGGCTGTCCTGGGGAAGGCAGCACACAGAGGTGGAGGGAGCTTACAGCAGCTCAGCTGCTTTGTGATAATTCCCCCATGGACACTTTCTGTGCATGTAAAGGACATCCTGCAGGCAGCAGGTGTGAAGCTGAATATGATGCCTTGCCTGCCACTGAGCACTCCTTCCTGGGCAGAAGAGAAGCTCTCAGTAACATCATCTCCATTAGTTATACAGAATTTTTGACCCTATATTTCTTGAGTCTTGGGGATTTTTAAGCAGAAAGACCAGAAACAGGGATACAGATCAGTGGACTGTTTCTTTTTTCATCAGCACGTCATTGCTTGAAGTGAATTTTGCCTGCCTGGTTCCATGCCATACCTGTGAGCTGGACACACATAACTCACCTATTACTCTCTGCTTCAATAAAAATATTTAAAATGCAACTGAGTAAATGGGTCAGAAGGACTCCTTAAATCACCTGAGTCTGGAAACTTTTGTTGCTTTCAGTTATTTAATTTTTTGGTAGCAATCATTAACTTGAGAACTAAATTACTCTCAGACAGAATGGGTTATGGTACAAAGAGACAGTTCCTCAAAATGAATTTTCTGGGATAGTGAAAAGTCAGTGATATTAATAGGTTTTTCTAGGTGGGATGATGTAATATCCACTATGAAATCTGAAAACAGCATTGATTGCATTCTTTGTTGTGTTATCCTGCATATAAATCACCAATGCTCCAAACACAACACTTTAGAAGTTAAGAATAGTTCTGATCAATAATTTACCATTTTATTAATAGTTTTTATAATGCAATCTTAATCCTTTGAAGTAATGTATTTAAGCCATTAGAACAGCACATAAAAAATGCTGTCTAATAATCAGCCTGCACAGGCAATA
Organism: Lanius collurio; assembly: GCA_020086605.1. Taxonomy (NCBI): domain Eukaryota; kingdom Metazoa; phylum Chordata; class Aves; order Passeriformes; family Laniidae; genus Lanius; species Lanius collurio. The sequence goes on along the minus strand of JACBWW010000010.1, from coordinate 27,402,659 downwards.
AAAACTCACTGCTGTAATATTCAGGTCCTTTGCTCAGCTGTGAGATGCTTAGAGAGCCTTGGAATTTCTGGAGATCATGAATGTGAGCAAAAAGGCCCCCAGGACACCTGCTGAGCTCCTTGAGCCCCACTGAATATCACATTTTTGTGGCATTTTACTCCTTGCCACATAGAAAGATGAACATCCAAGCTACACTTTTGGGTAGCAAAGGTGTCTGTTTGTTGTGAGGTGAATGAGATCTCAGCACAATATTTGGGCTTCTCTCTGTGCAGGTGGCTGGAGGAGGGAGTAGGCTTGGCACGGGTAAGAGGGAAGGTGGGGTTTATTTCACTGAGCTCCTCTTGTAGCAGGGGGTAGGAGATGGAGGCACGAGACATTGCTGCCTCAGAGCTGCACTCTCTTCAATATGCAATTATACCATCCCTAAAGGTAAATAGAAGGTTGTCTGTGAGAAATATTTCTGTAAAATATTTTACAGCTGAAAAGATAACACTATTCCCTGCCTCTTACTTGGTTGTACAATTTTAATTATGTCAGGGAATCTCTCCTATTTTATATTCCATATATATTTATGGAATAAGCTGTTGGCAAATAGAACATTATTTCAAATAATCTAATGTATTTATTAAAAGAGATTACAAATCTATCCAGGCTATAGTCATTGCACTTAGGGCAACCATTATGGCTAAATTATTGTTCCATTTATTTCAAAACATCTTTGGCAAGGACTGCTCCTCCATGAACTGTGTAAGAAAGAGACTTTCTGCCTGATGATCTGCCCTCCTGTGTGGCAGAGGACTGTGCAGTCCCCTTTTCCTCCCTAGATTCAGAGTAGGGTCACAGCAGAAGAGGAAGAGCCTGATGCACCCTGGCTTAGTGATTTTATTTATGGAGCTGTGTGTTGGCCCACAGCAGAACAGGGATACAGAAACAGCTCCAGACATTGTCACTGAGAACCTGCAGAGCTGCTGAAGGACATGGGGGTCCTGTGCATCCCTTGAGGTCTGATGGAGGAACCCAAGGATACCAAAAAGGTAGAACAGTGTTCAGTGAACTGAAAATGATCCCTGTGCCTTCAAAACCCAAAAGACAAATGTGAGCAGTGCCTGATATGTCTCCAGAGTACCTCCCAAGGCATCCCATGCAATTGCTGCCAATGAATGAGGTCTCATTTGCTGTTTAATCAGTATCTAGAGCTTGCTAGTGTTTTTTCCTTGGCTTTCACATGGAATGGTCAAGTAAGTGACCATCTGTACTGTACTTATTTACATGCAGTAGATTCTAGGTAATAGGCACCTCGATGGATGCATGTCTGAAGAAAAGCATGGGCTAAGGAAGCTCCAATGAGTGAGACCACCAACACATCCCACTGCTGTACACACCTGTGTGCCATACCCCAGAGCCACTCCAGAGCCACCACAGCCTTTCCACCACCCTTGTTCTCTCACAGGAGACAACCCCAGCCCTGTGGGCCCTTACAGTCCCATTCACATGCACCAGACCTCTGCACCTCCAGTGGTTTCAATGAACTCATCAAGGTCATAAAATCAATCCTCTTTATAGCTCTTAGCAGCCTTATAACTGTAATAACACTTTGGGTTCTTCCTACCTTCCAGAATTGCTGCTGCTGCTGCTTGTTTGACATCACGTAACCCGTAACACATTTTATAGGTTTCCAACCTTTGAGCACGATGGATTAGAAAGGAGGTTAATTATGCATAAGACAGAAAGATTTATGTAAATATAAAACCAATATAATGTATTATTTACATACAGCCTGTACTTACCCTAAGTAACTTCTAGAGAAATCTTGGCTATTGTGAATAGCTTGCACCTCATTTCTGAGTCTTGGTCCAGAAAAGGTTGGAGAGTTCTGGCTTGCTTAAATTGCTGCTAATCATTTCTAGACTAGAATGTGATTGTATGAGAACATAAGGCAGATGGACAACAAACAGGATAAATCTCTATCATTTAGTACATTTTCCAAGTGATCAAAGGTGGCTAACTAGACATTTTCCTCATTGGTTGTTTGCATTAGATATGCATATCTTCTTTTTTGCAGAGCCATTTCCGAATATATTTGCAAGGCTATTGATGTCCATTACTTCACTTAAATATAGATCAGAAATACTGACAAATATTTTCATTCAAAGAGTTTGATCATTTTCAGATTACTCTCCATGCTAGTAATTAACCTCAGTCAACACCCTTCCATAGCACTTTCAAACACAGTTCCTAGCAAACATAAAGTTTCATAAATATGTACTAAATAACCTTAAAGCCCTTTATGAATAATTATGAGTTTTTAAGTTTTTGCAAATCTGCATATTAATTCCATTCCATAAATAATACATGAAGCAAAAATCCAGCTTGTTTGGTGTCTGGGGACAGAGGAAGAAAAGGAGGGGATAATTATCAGTTTAATGTGGGAAAATACTTAACCTGAAAGATTATCTTCAAAACTGGTGACTCCATAGGTTTGTATATATGTGTGTATAAACACACATGTATAAAAATATATGTATAAAGATGTGTAGAGCTGCAGACACAGCTGAGATGTGCCTCCTCTCTGAAAGAACACTCTTGTTTGAAGCATGCTATGCTTCTGTCTCTGCTGTGCCATGCTGAGCTCTTTAAGTGAAAAGCAATGTGCTGATCTTAGCCTCCACACAGCCCCTCTTTTTATAAATGTGCCTTCCCCCAAAGGTAGAAAATTAATGAGAGGCTGCTGACTAAAATTACTATTTTGCCTTCTGTGGGACATTATGGATTGAAAAGATAAGAGAGAGTGCAGCAAGTCCAAAAACAATTTCATTTCATTAATCCCTTAAGTGCCTCGGGATGAGCAGCCCATGTCCAGCAAAGGTGGTGTCACACCAGCTTTTGCTTTGCCTCCTGCAGGTCACCCGAGCACGCCTCGTGTGCTCTGCTCCTCGTCTGGGGTGGAAGGCATCCAATAAAAGGATGGAGAGGGGATGATAGCTGGCTGAATGCTCTCAGACTGATGCTTCCTGCATGCACAGTGACAATAATGGGAAATGTACAGGGTTTGCAGAGCCAGCCCACTGCTCAGGCAGGGCTTGAAGCTCAGGGGTATTTTTTTTTCAGTTTGTGTTTATGGTAATGAAAATGTATTTTCTAGTCCAATAGTGTTTGTTTCTTTTCTCCATTAGAAAAGAAAGGGAATTATTATTTTAAAGAACAGAACTCAAGAAGATATTAAATGTTTGCCTTTCTCACAGGTCTGTAACTGTACCTTTGGTAGAATGTATTGATTATCTTTTATAGCAGTGATTATGTAAGAATATAAACCCAGAAAGGTTTTTCAGAGAATGTACAGTAGATGTGGCTGGAAAATCAATACAGAATTTGTATGTGTGAAACAGAGTTTGTGTGTGTGAAACAGAATTTTTTGTGTAAAACACTGTCTGTACCCCACTGCCATTCAGAGTTTGTAGAATCTTTTGGGAGAAAATGATCACATTTAAATTTTATGTATTTAAATGAAGAACTCCATTTGGTTGTTTCCATATTAATCCACCTACAAAATGAAAATAGAGTTCATTTTTCACTTCAAGTCCTTCAGATCATTTCATTTCATGGTCCTGTTCAGTGGCTGGTTTGCAGCAGGAAAGGCAGTATTTAAACATATTAATTAAAATGAGCCACTTAATGAAAAACCTGTTCCCTTGGGTGTGACACAGTGAAAAAGGAAAAAAGAAGGAAAACCAAAGTGATACAAGAATTTTGAGAGCTGTAAGTGCACCACCTCATTGTGCAGGGTGGGTGGCACAGAGGCTGCCTGGGAAGTGTGTTAGACACTAAATGATGGGAGCTGGTAGCACAGGAGGTTGGCCAACAACCTCAAGAGACTGCTACAAGCCCATCCCAGTGCATGGAGGAGCCCTCCTGTAAATCTCTGCACCTCTTTCCCCAAGCAGGAGCATCCTCCAGGCAGCAGCAGAAGCACCCTTGGCAGCTGGGTGACCCTCCCACTGGAAAAGAGCAGTGCCAGTGCTCTCTACCCCTCTCAAAGTGGTAGCAAAGCTCTGCTGTGTAACCTGCTAAAACCTATTTAATCAGCTTGGCTCATGCAGTCAGTAATAAAAGTGATTAGGTGAGTAGCTGTACCACCATATCAGAAAGGCTGATAACCTCTGGCTGGAGAATGGTGAGAAACAGGAGAATTCAGGCCACCCTGTAACCAGAATATGTACACACAGAGAAAATCACCACACTGCACTCCTACACCAGCCCTTGCTTTTGTACATGGAAGAAGCAAAGGAAAAAGAACCCCAGAGAAGTGGCTGAATCAAAAGCTCAATCTGAAGCTGCTCCAAAACTTTCTGTGAGTGAGGGAGGGACTTGTAGAAGTTTTAATGGTGCTGTCTCTCTTCCCTGAAAGCCTGTTAATTAATCATAAAGACTCAGCTGGAAATAGTTTCTGTAAAAAAAATATGGAGCAACCCAAATTTGTTTTCGATTAGACATGGGACACAGGTTTGAATGAAGTCTTTTAAAGGCCACTATTACAGTTGTTTGGGAATCTGTCTCCCTTGTAAACTGAGAGGTCATTAGGAATTTATAAATTAACTATTTTTATTGCCCAGGGAGGAAAAAAAAGCCCATGAAATATTTAATTGTTGTTGCTGTGTCTCATACAAGACTTCTTGTCTGTGAAGAGCTCTGAGTGGATACAAACCTGTTGATGAGTAGTTTAAGTTAATTCTTCTGTGTTCTGGACCCATAAATTCATAGACTTCAGTATGAACTCAGCAGAAGCCTATGTTATTGGTTAAACTATTTTCATCTCAAACCCACCCTAAATCCCCAACAAAAATAGTAGGCCAGATGCCCAGACTGCAGCTAGAGACCCTCATTAGGCATCATTTGCATCCTATTAACCACTGAGCTGTGGGTCATTCGCTGCCTGTCAACCATTCAAGTCATTTCTTTTGTGTTAATTAGTAGAGAAATAAGGAGTTAATGAAGATCTTATGATCTGTGATGATTCATCTTTGTTGTTTCAAACGAATCCCTGCTCTCTGAGCACTCCAATGAGCTCCTACACACCAAGTAATACAAAACTAGTCAGAGGGAGCTTACAGCGGCCTTTGGAGTGTTGTTCTCCAGGGACCTTTTGCATGGTGGGCTTTGTTAGCTAAAGATTAGAAGGAGTTAATTGCTTCAAGATTGCTGGCAGATTAGGTTACAGGGTGTGTTTTATCTATGTAAGCATATGTCAGGTCTAGTTAAAAGATAGAAGATGCTTATTTTAATAAAAGTATGAAAGCAAGAATTAATTTGTCATTATAGCAGAAATCTTACTTCTACTCTCAGTTTGAGTGCTTGCAGATAAATGCAGTGCTGGCTGTGCTCTTGCCTTCTCAAAAGGGGAGAGCACAGCTCTCTGCTGGACTGCGTGGCTTCCCAGGCTGGAACCAGGCTTTTGTCAGGCTTTTGCCAGGCTTTTTCTACCCCTCTTTGAAGAGGGTAGTGCAAGGCTGCATTGCACAGCCCACATCTCCCATGGCTCCTCGTTGTCTCTCTCTGAGGGGAGGAGGACTCATGAGCCAACTGAGTGCTTTGTTAAACCTCCCCCCTGGAAAACTTTTTCTTGGAATGTAGGAATATCCCACGACCCACATTCCCAATCACCTGGGAGCTGAAGCCTCACATCCCTCGCACTGGGATGATGAAATCACTTCCACAGGGTCTGCTTTGCTCCTGCTCCAACAACGAGAAGAAACTCCCACAACCTGAGGTGAGGGTGTTCAGGTTTGCCCTTCCTTTGGTGGCCATTAGTCCCTGTCACTCCAGGGAGCTGCTGGTGAAAGAGCTTTCCCAGGAGGATTCTGTTGGTCCTGGAGATGGCTGGAAACTCCTTTTTTTCCACTCTTAATTTCAAAAATAACAAACCAGCAAACAAAAACCATCCCCAAAGCAATTTCCACAAAGCTTAAAGAAGAAACCCTTCTACATGCACACCAGCCCTGATACTCAGGGATATTTATTTTTTCTATGGACAAATAAGCTTGAAAAATTTATTTCTTTGTCTCCTATTTGCTTCCTGTGGAGCAGAGACAATGGATCAAGAACCAGGGTGGAATGGCTGGAAATGTAAATCCACCTTCTCTCTCCAGGGCTTTGCTGCAGGCTGCTACTTCCAATAGCAGGAACATTGGACTATGCACGGACCTTCATCATTTCTGTCCTGGATGTACACTAAAGTAAACCCAAAATACAATATTCTGGGCTGTAAAACAAAACAGGTCAATACAGATCATCATCTTGATGTGGAGGACTGGTGCTGCTTGTCTTGCCCTTCTGGCAATAACTTCTGGAGAGAGGCTGAGGTGTTCCATACACTGATCTTGTGCAGAGCCTCTGCTGAAGTTCTCAGCAACATTCTGAAGGCATCAGGACAAGAGATAACCTCTCCTCATCTTCCCTTGCTCAGTCTGTGGCTGGTACTTCAGCTCTTCCAGGAAACTTTATTTAAATATAAAAAAATAAAAAAAAAACCCACCTGAAATTAATTATTAAGATTCACCAAATATTTTGAAAGTTTTTATTTAGATCTTTTTTTTTCCCACTGTAGGTCTATCAGGTGGAAAATAAAATTAATTATTTGTTCAGCACTATATTAAAGTGCCTGTGAATGATGAGGTGTGTTTTAGCAATGAAGAATATCCTAAAAGAGCTCAGGATGTGTCTGAAAAAAAACCCACTCACTCTTCTCTGGATTAGCTCTCATGGTGCATCAGTTAGAAATGACCATTTTCTTGCCTGTGAAGAAATGCAGTACAAAATTGCAAAGATATATCTGGTGAGCACTTTTTTACAAACTATTTTGAAAATTTTATGAAATTCATGTCTTCCTGGCTGAAAGAAAAAGAAAAAAAAAAGAGTCAGATATTTGGCTTATCTAAGTCTATTCCTCATTTCATGGGTAAAGGACTGGGGAGGGGATGCAGGAGAGCAGCAGAGCTCAGTCCCATCCCCCAGCAGCTGGAGGTGGACACAGGACCAGGCGTGCCTGTGCACTGCAACTTTCATTGCTCTGAAGGAAGAGACATTTTTCACCCTTTAGTTGTTAAAAAGAAAAAAAATCCTACCTTGCCCCCACACACAAGAGGTAAGAAGGACAGCCAGTGTGATAAGGGAAAGGTGGCTGTGCCTCTTGTGCAGCTTCAGAGAGCTGGAGAAGACGGGGATGTAATTGCAGGCGGATTGATGGGAGCAATCAGGGACAGAGAGCAGGGGATGGGGTGGGGATGGGGATGCAGCTCTAACACACAGTCCAGCTCCTCCTCGAATAACCACAGCTAAAGCCAAGCAAGGGCAGGGCCACTCTGTGAGCAGCCCTTAAGTCTAGCCCGGGTTTCACTGCCTGCAGCAGCAGAGTGACAGCTACAGTGATTTTTTTCTTCTCCCGAGACATCAGTCGGAAAGAGCCGGCTTTTGTGTGGGGGCAGGAGTGGGGGAAGAGGCACAGAGAGAGAAGAGGGGAAAAAAAAAATAAGCAGAAGTAATTTATTCGGGATCTTTGAGAGGATAATAGCCAATTATTTGTTTATAACACTGGTTAAATTTTCATTAGGCAGATTAATGGAATATCATGTACTGTCAACATTGGACTGAGGGGTGGTCTGTAAGAGATAAACGGGCAAACAGTCGATGTGTCTCCCTGAGTAAATTAGTTTTTGCTTTCCTGTTTTTCATATGAAAATGGAAAGGTGGACAAGGTGGTGCATTTTAAAACAGGTCTCAAGATGGGCCAAATCAGTTAAATATGAAAGCAATTCTGGTAATAAATACATTATAATAACTTAGCATCGTGCCTATCATTTTGATTTCATGAAAGTCTGGGATAATGTAGATTTTTAACCTGCACTCTTAATACACATTTCCTCTTCCTGAACTTCAGCGTTTCTTGCTGTGAGGTGAAAGCATATTACTTTTTTTTGCCTGATTTTTCTGTGTAATCTGTTCAGTATTACAGCTGGTAAGTGCTAGAGGCTCACAGCTCTTTCTTGTGAATTCTGGTATTATCATACTGGATAGCATGAGCAGTCCCCTCTAAGTACTGTATTATCAGCATCAGAGCCACTGAGTGGTTATGGTTGCATATCCTCCTCTTTTGAAGTCAGAATATTTCTTAACATATTAGCCTGGGATTTTCAGACAAGCCACGGAGAGGCAGGCACCCAAATTTCAGTCAGAGTCCATTTAGCCTCTTGGAAAATCCCAAGACACTTTCTAGAAAAGCATCATCACCTTAATTTGACTTCAGAGCTCTGCTCTGCTTCTCTTGGTGCTGCACGAGCAGGTGGAGAAGAGAGGTCCTCTCCAGTGAGCACAGCCCTGGAATGCACAGCAGCTTTGAAAGACTCCCAAGACATTTCATTCAGACTTGGCTACTAATAATTACAGAGCACAAAAACAGCCTCTTGCTATAAGGAATGGCAAAATATTTATTTCTGATGATGTTTTATAATGGCACTGCCAGGAAGGTTTCCATTCACAGACAGCACTTGGTGACATTTGCTCTTTTAGGTCACAAGTCTGCACCATTTTAAAGTTGTGTAAATTTTCCAAGAAAAATATTCATTCTTATGCTTCTTAAAGTTGCAAATTTTAATATACATTTCTAGAAAAAAATAATCTGATAGTTTGCCTACAATATCCCCAAGTACTTACACAACACATAAATAAAAATTCTTGGACATAGTGAGGTGACAATTCGTACATCTCACTGCTACCCTGACCTTATTGAAACATCTGCCAGGAAGCAGAGATGAGAATTAAGTAACAATGTGTGGCACAGGTTTGAAACCATGTTCCTTGGGTTTGTTGTTGCAGCCTTTGGAAGTCAATTTGCTTTATTTTCATTGAGCAGGAGCCTCATTACATTTTTCTTCTGCCACTCAGCCTGGAACCTTCCCTTGTGTCAACAGAAGGAGTAGCAGCAGCCTCACCCAGGCCATGACACTGTCCTCATACTGACCTTGAGGGATAAGAAAGTTCACTCCAGCTCCTTAAATGCATTGTATTATGTTGTGGACTATATTTTTTCCCCAAGAAAAATGTGTTCATTGATATGTATAAGGTGTTCCTTCACATGTATAATGTGTTTCTGATCTACACATGGTTTCTACATGTTTGATAGCTTTAACTGTGGTTTATCCCCTTCCTTTCAAAAACTGAAAGGAAGCTGTGGTTTCAAACCAAGATTTTAGCTGAGATCCTTATGTTGGATTTTCTTGTGTATACTCTGATTCCATGGCTGCAGGGTTTTCACTTGGGATAAAGGTAATTGAGACATACTTAGGAATTTAACTTTTCAATTTTTCTTTTTTTTTTTACACAATGAAATGACAATTTTAAAACATTCCATTATGATTGTGTCAGAAAGTTGCAATAAAAGCAGACATTTTCTAATATATACATTTAACTTTAGGATGAATTGAATCAGAACAAAACCAGAGTGGCTAGTGAAATATTCCTTTTGAGCACAAACCTCTTTTTATTAATATCAAGACATCCCTGAAAAAAAAAACCCAACAACATCTTACAAGAAAAATCAATTGAAAAAAAATCAGCAAATATGACAGTGTTGAGAAACATACACTATTAAGAAGATAGATTTTTTTTCTGATATGACCAGATCCAGTGTGATAATCCACTAGTTTCAAGTGACTTTATTTCCCTTTGGCCAGTTTAAATCTTGCCTACTTCCAGAAGGAAGTCTTTAATTACACCCCTGAGTAGTGTAAGTGAGATTAGAAGAGATCCCTGACAGCAATGCCCTAAGAACTGTGCCAAGTGCTGCCAGGAAGTACATTTTCTAGTTTCTGTTCTCCTTTTGACTGAAAGTTGTGGCTGTGATGTGGCTGTGATCTATGCTGGAATCTTTAGGGAGTTAAAATGTTTGCAAGCAAAGTTATGGACATCTATAATGAATGGGATTATCTGTACTACTCATCAGTGCAGAAAGAATAGCACTAATAATGCAAGTAAATTCTCATCTCGCAGATGTTTCTCTGTTTCATCTTGGAAGTGAATCTGTGCACTCATGAATCTTGCTTTGGTTTAAAACCAAAGAACGAATTAGCATTCTAGCAAGTCCTCTCCACAGAGTGACATTTATCATTTTCAATGTAAACGAAATGTTGCAAGAACTGATAGGCTTAATTTTTCTTGTGTGAGTTTAAAAGATGTGTGAGTTTTGGAGGAGAAAGAAAAAAAGAGAATTCGTATGTACTTCTTTTAAAATGCTGTAAAGCATGAAGTCCATTCAGCAAAGAATTCCTCAGAGGCATGTTGGCAAGAAGCAAAGGTGATACTCCAAAACTGCCAGCAGTTTTGTTATAGTTCCACTGAAAAACAATATTTGCTAAGAAAGGAATAATTCTCTCCCTGTATCCAGAGATTCTCCATTTATGTGAGTGGAAGGTATGCACATGTTTATATGGAGGTTTATATGGTCTTTTCCTAACAAATAGTCCAGATGATAAGCTCATAAGGGTTTTGTGGAATATTTATCTTTCTCTTGCTTGTTTTGAGTCAGACTTCTCTCACAAGGGATATAATTAACAAAAGCATCAAAGCAGACATATTGTCAGCAAGGGTCCTTCAATTCCACAATATTTTTCCCAAACCTTCCACTTTTGGGGAGGGGGAAGAAATTAAAAATCCTACCCATAAGGGTGAGTCTGAGTGATTCAATTCATCCACACAGATATCTACCATTTCAGAGGATGCCAAATTTCCACCTCCTTGAATGAGCAGGTCTGCTTTCACTGAAGGACTAATGAAGTCTGACCCTCTATTAACTATAAAGGAACCTCAGTTTAGTTGGGTTTTTTAATCATGTTAATGCAATTTATCTGACACATAGGAAGACTAATCTCCACATTTCAATACATCAGTTAAAATGAGGTCTCTATACCATTCTGGGATTAGCAAATGTACTAGGACCTGCCTTTTTCCTTGGATGCAATCTTGTCCTTTTAGGCCAACATCATTGGTGCTCCTTACCTGCAGTACTCAAAATAACCATCAACAAACTGTATGGTAACTGAGTTTTTTAAAGGAGACTAAATCAGTTAGGCTCCCAAATCCCATCAAAACACAGTTGTGCTTGGTCCCTCATCGATCTTAAATCCCTTTGGAAATCCCACCATTAATTAATTCAAAAGTATCAAATATGTGTTGTGAAACTACCTTCTCAGTAGCTCTTCTGGTAGAAGAACAGAAAGAATAAAGCTACTTTCCAGTGAGTCCCAGACTACTTTCCTTTGGAATTGCCCTTGTGAGATCTCCTGGTGTGCTATCATACATTAGTTCCATTTAAAACAACTGATAATATCCTGAGACTCAGAGATAAAATCTCTCCTTCCAGTCATATTCAAGCCTCTAAAGGCCAAATTTGGCCAACTCAGTTTTAAATACAACACCTAGAATGTTAACAAAATATGTTTCACTAGGCTGGTAAAGTGGCTGCTTTTTATTTCAAAGCCATTGACTTCAAAGGCTGCTTGGATTGTCTGTGTGTGTGTTTTCTTTTAAAAATCTTCATACTGTTTCTGTCTTTTTTTCTCACTATCAAATAGATCATTACATTTTCAACACTTAAGCACAAAAATTCTTCTCTCAGATCTGCGTGGCAGATCTTGACAGTAATATTCAGCTCTTCCCCACATGCAGGGAACTCCTGTTGACATCAAGGAGGAAAACGGAGACATGTGCAGGTAGGTCTGAGGAGAAGGCACTGAGGCCCTCTGGCCAAGGTCTGCTGGAGAAATCTGACCCTCATTTTCCAAAATATCCTTGAACCTTGGGATTTTGGTGGCCAGTTTCAGGAGCTGCTCTTGGGGAGCCATTGAACACCCGTTTGCTGATGCCATCTGCACTCAGAATTTCAGCTGCAGCGCTCAGGGCCGCTTTGACACTCCCTGACATTCACCTGCATGTTACCTCCATGTCACCAGGGCTGTTTCTGATGAGCAGCAGATCTGATTGCTCACATCACCCCCTTAGTTGGCCGTGCATTTAGGAAAAACCTCAGGTGTTTTTAACTTGTTTTTCTTAGCACTGGATCCTGCACTGCATGTTTGCCATGAACCTTGGCATTGGGAAGCTCATGTTCAGGGTTGTGTTTTTTTCTATCCCACAAACTCATTAATTACATGAACTCCCTATCAAGTGTCAATTGACAGCCAAGGGAGGGAATATTTACTTGTTGATTGGTAGTGTTTGGACTTTTGGGGAGGGCTTCACTTCATCTTTATTAAGGCTACCAAAGTATTTGTAAAAGAGGAGAAACTTGGGCAGACAGCTACTTATTGCACTTCAGAATGCCAGGAGGTAGATGCTGCTCTCCACTAACATGCAAGGCTTTGTTTCATTTCTCTTTCAAATTTTACCATGAATGCATTTCCAGAACTTTTCTAAGCATCTTTTTTTTTTCTATCTCTTCAAACAGCGGAAACAAATCCAATGCCAAAAAAGGTCAAGTATGAAAAGGAGTAGCTCAGCCACGTTGAAATGTCTTCCCCCAAGCCCCAGCTACCATGGAAAAGGATTAGCCATTTAAATGGGCAGATTTTTTTTAAAAAAAGCTGTAAGGATAGATTTTTTCTTTCACTTCTCATTTCAATCTTCCATTATATATGTTTGATGAATAGCACAATTAGGGTGAATATGTTAAGTCAAATAAGGCCATGGTTAATGTTACTAGTGGTTTGATTAATTCTTTGCTCTAGCTGTTTTAGTCATATGGGAATGTTTGTATGTTTGTTATGAAACACATATTCATAATCAGTGGTTCAGCTATTTAAAGTTGTAAGGTTTTTATTTATATAAATGTACATCTGTTGTCAAACAGAGCAGCTTAAAAAGAATCTTGCTGAGAAAAAAATTCATACCAAGATCCAAGATGATGAAGATTTAGTCCTTAAATAACCAGAGGTTTTAAAGTGCTGGTGCAAACATTTCTCAGATATACCCTAATGACTTCTGTATAGAACTTCTGTGAACAACTGCACAGAATTTTGGTATCATCATCTCTCTGTTGCAGCCATCCCCTCATGATGAGTTTTTTCTCTGGGTATTAAAGGGAGAACAGAGAAGAGCCTTGGGGAATTTCACCCTTGGGAAATTTCATCCAAAGCTGCCCTCCAGTGAACACAAACCCTCTCTGAAACTTTGCAGGAACCACTCCTGAGCAATAGCTCTGCACTGGAGCTGCTGTCCCCTCAGCAGAGCTGTAAATCACAGAGTATGAGCTGCCATCTCCCAGAGGACAAGTAAAAGCAAACATATCCCTGTATTTCCTGTACATGTGTATGCAGGCCCCCAAGCCCACAGCCAGAGAGCAGTGAAGGGGGTTGGAGACACGGCCAGTGCTGACTTACCCTCCCTACACTCGAGCTCACAGTTTGAGTTCCTGTGTGAGATGTTTGGCTGCACTGATTTGTCCCTGCAGCCAGCTACAAGCACATATGGAAGATGACTCTGATCTTCAGCTCACCACACAGTGATTCAGCTGTCTATGCCTCCACCAACTGTGAAAGATCCTGGGATGATTTTATTGCCCATTTTCTAAAGGGAGAAAAATCCAAGCCATGCTGAAGATGCGCAGCCCTTGTTAATCAAGAGGAAATACAGGAGGGTGTGAAGGTTTAGGGTGAACAGAAATCCTTTAGGAGTTTCCTCTTCCCTGCTGCTGCTCAGTGGGATTCATATACAGGAGCTTGTTTCAAAAATTCAAAATTTGAAGAACACTTTTGGTGGGGCAAAGGGTCTTGTTCTGCTCCCTGCTGGCACGAGCAATGTTTTTACCACCAAACCAGGTTTCATTGGTGGTATCAGGGGTTCCAGTGCACAAAACTCACTGTTCCACGATAAAATGAAAATTGTATAGAGTGTATACAAATATTTTGAGAGCAAATGTACCTGTAGTTTCAAATTATGACTCTGTTGGCTGTTTATTTCACTTGCTCTCAGTGCTTGGACTGTGCTTTCACTCTGCCTTGCAGTCTCTGCTTTTCCAAATCCCTGCTTAGGTACCTTCACACAGTTTAAATACAGAAGCTGAATGAACATTAGCTATAATGATTTCACATGGGGATTTTTAATCTTTGCCACAGCAGACAGCAAAGTGATAGGAATATCAGGATATTCAGTCTGTTAAATTGCTTTTGGCCTTGCTCAGGAAGAGAAATTTACCACATTCTGTCAAATCCTTGTACTAATATTTGTGTAAACAGAGGATGAAACTCAGGATTGTAATTCAGCTACGTAAGAAGATCTTTTTCTGTCTTTTTGCAGGATAATGGGAAGATTCACAATAATCTGTGACCATCCAAAAGTCTGAAGAGCATATCTGGCCCATTTCCACAGACTTGCCAAATTATACATACAAAAGAAATGTATTCCTGCACTGCAAACCAATGTATGGCCAGCCCCCATTGTCACACTCCAAGGTGTCCTTTCCCAAGGTGGGCTCTGTATGGAAGAAGAAGCTGTGGATGGCCCTTCCCAGGGAGAGCACACAGGACTCAGTCTCTGAGGGTACTCTTTTCATTTTAATTTTGGAACTTGAGTGCACTTTTTATTGTTACCATTGCATATCAGAACATTTGAGAAACGCACACACCCCCCAGAGCTTTAGCATCAAATGGAAAACTGAATAAATCAAAGTATTATTGAGGATGGATTAAGACCATTTTCGGCAGAGTAATCTCCTCTCACAGTGCATCTGTTGAGGAAGGCTCTGTTATCCTTTTGGGCATCTTTTAGGTGTATTAATTTAACTGGTACCAGCTTCTCCTCTCTGCTGAGGGGAGAACCCTGGCATTTGCCCAGGGTTGGGGTGAACTTGGTCTCCCTGGCAGTTGTTAGGGATGCAGGAGGAGGACACGTGAGGAGTGATCCCTGTGTTCCTGCAGAATGGGTGTGTGAGGTGGGACGTGGCCATAACCCCTCTCCTGACACACATGCTATCATTGTACCATATTAAAGCAGACATCACCTCTTAACATGACTAATGGCATTTTTTTGTTTTAGCTCAATATAGTCTTATAATTTAAGACTATTATGAATTGTACTGATAATCAGCCAGAGTTCTGGAATAGTTCTTGAACTATTGCAGAAGTAAAACATTACAGGGCTATCTCAACCTGGTCAGATACTATCTTCCTTCATACAGCTGGTACTGCCTTTTCATTCTGCAGCAAAGTGTCTGAGGTCAGGGACTGCCTTCCTCTTTGTGTGGTCTCTATTAACTCTTTCTGGAAAATGCTGTCCCTCTAACAGATATTTTCCCTCCAGCCTGCCTTTTTGGGACTGATCCTTTGAATTTCACAGAAACAAGCCCCTACAGCTTTTGAATGAACTTGCTGCTATTTGCTCTCACTCTCTCCCTCTTCCAGCTGGTAAGTGTTAACTCACATTGCCTTTCCTTGCAGGTTTTCATTTCTTATTCCTAGGAAGTACATTTTCACACGGGGGGGGAACAAAAAGATCCCATAAGTCCTAGCAAATCCATTTAAACACAGATGTAGCCATTTTACGGTTGTTGCTATGACAGTTTGGCAAAGGTTATGCATGCTGTGAAACCCATCTTCTGAGGAGAGAGAGAGACCCACGGATGAGCAAGGGCAGGAGAAGGTGGCACCCAGTCTCATCCACACTGTTTGGGGGGGAAAGGAGAATGGGGAAGGAAACTCTGCCCATGGTGTTATCCCTTCCACTACACCCACCAGCATATAAATAGTGCTCAGGGTCACTGAAATCACAGAAGAGGATTGGCTGTTGGAATGGGAAGATGAGAAGGAGATGATTTTTGAGGTTTTCTTGGTTTTTCAGCAGAATTTAGCACAGTCTAGTAGAGAAGCAGTTTACCAGAGAAAGTCTCCTGTGTGACAGTAATGTTTTAATCCATGCAGAGCTGCACATGGATCAGCCCTTCCTGTAGACATGGACATGGCACGTCTGAAAAATAATTTTTGTATCTCACAGCACTGCTAAGAACCCTTGTTCAATAAGAGTAAAGGCATATTTTGTGAACTGTGAAGTAACCCTTGCTTGTTAATTCCTTTTTCTAATATGATGTATTTCTCATAAATAAAGCCTGAGGAGTCAAAGGTCCCTTTCAGAATTCGTAGGGAAGCACCATTCTTATCTTAAGAAATCATCACTGAAAATCAGAAGTAATATGTACTAATTGAAAAATAAAACCAAACTCAAAAGATGTATTAAAGGGTCCTAAAGGTAGGGTGGATGTGCTTCAGGCTCATTGCAATAAATGCAATTTGTCATGGTTACTTTGCTTTCTGTTGAACAGTTGTGTGAACTTTTTTACTCTTATATTGGATTTATGTGAAATCTCATCTTGACATAATTTCTAAATTTTAGTTAAAACCTGAAAAATGTCAAATATTAAATGTAAGCCAAATACTAAAATATGTGTCGGGACCAAATGAAATCTTTGGTTATTTTTTTAAGATATTTTAGGAAATAGTCTCAAAATATAAACTTATCATAGTACTATTTACAGTACAGAAAATATTTAAATACACAGAACAAATGTATTCTCCCTGTTAAAATTAAGATATTGCGGGGGTAAATTTGTCTCAGCAGGGTTTAAGTTATTCCTAACACAATCAGAATATCAGAAGTCTTTTTTTAGCAGCATTCATCTCATAAATGGATAACTCTGTTACTATAGGATTTATAATACCTTTGTACATTTCACATATATAGCACAAAAGATCCCAATGCAGCATTTCCTTTGATAGCCTATTATGCCTGACATAAATTCCCTATCACATCTTGTTAGGGAAATTTATCTTATGCGGTAGATTTTCAAATTACATTTACAAAATATACAAACACCAAATGTGTCTGTAGCTTAAAAATGAATATAAACTAAGAAACATACATTAAAAGACAATTGCAATCATTTTGAACAGTACTTGACAGTACCTCAGGATATTTAGCCTGGGTTTAGTCCTTTCCCTGAGAGGGCAGCATTGCTTTGCCCTGTGCAGGTGAGGAGCACAGCACAGCCCCAGGGCAATGCAATGGATGCAGTGATTGTGTTTGAAGGTGTGTTTAAAGTGACATGGAAAATTGTGGGGAGAGAGGGGGACATCACCTTGACAGCTGCCATCCTCTGGTCACCAAATTCTCGTGGTCCTTCTGGTCCCTGCACCCACCTGTGTCCCCCTGCATCCTCCAACGTGGCAGAGCCTGGCTGGACAGCCCGGGGGAGGCAGGACATCTTCTCCTGCCTGGAAGGAACACTTTCAGCATCTCAAACTCCCCACCACCCCTTGACATCCTTTCCCACCCAGATGTGGTGAGAAATAGGAAGGAATAGAAAAATCACCAGAGTGCTGATAGGTAAAGGGAGGAACACACACAACATTTGTGTCAAAACCAAATTATGTCACTTGTGTGAAAGTTCTTTAGGGACTGCCAGGTCTAGAGAGGACAAGGATTAGTTTAACCCTAGTACCCTGTGGTATGAATGTCACCCTGGTGAGAGCAGGGACCACAGAGGGAAGCAGAGGTGGTACCTGCCACATGGGTGTGGCCCTGCATCCCTGCCTGTCCCCCTCCAGGAGCACCAGGATGCCAGTATCGCTCCTTCCAAAGGCAGCATAGCTCCAGGCAAATCTGCTCTGCAGATTGTTTCCATCCTGTGCTCCCCATGGTTCTGCCTCTGTCTGTGCCTTGTAGATATAGCAACTTGGCAGCTTGTAAAGATTTGATTGCTCTCCCACCCCCTCCCCCTACCCCCTCCTTAAATCAATGATTGTGTGTTACAGGTATCGGGGACTGCAGTAGCACAGCAAAGGTGTCTGTGCCAGATCCTCCTGCAGGACTGAGGATCAGACCCCATCCTCCTCATGATGAGCTCTTACAAGGGACCAGGCTGTGCAAAGTCAAAGGCAAGCCCAGACATCCAAAGGCCAGTTCCTGGTGTTCAGTCACAGAGGGGGCCCTGCTGAGATAAAGAGCGAGATGCAAAAACAGCCAGTACCTGGCTGGCACCTCCACACATTACCATTGCAGAAATGTTTACTAACAATAAATAGTAATAATGAGATTTTATTACTTCCTGACTCCTAGTCTTACCTTCAGTCCCCCAAGAAAAAAGCCATGCGTTTTGGAAGAGCTCCAGTGGGAAAGGCGGCGCAGCTGCTGCGCAGAGGGTCCCTCAGAGCCCATTACCTGCTGTACCAACCTCCGCTGTGGCCTGAGCTAAGCACAGGCTCTACTTTAATGCAACCATTTTCCAACTTCTCACGCTCCAGCTGTCTGAAAAGGAGCTGAAAAAAATCCCTTCTCTCTCTCCCTCCCACCACACACTTGCACAGCAGCTGGAGTTCCTTGTGGTCCCCAGGCTCGGAGAGAACACTGTGGCAGAACTGGACCTACTGGTCTGAAACTTGCATGAGAAGCCAGGCTGCTCCCCCACTCTTTGAAAAACTAATTTATTTTTTCAGTTTTTCCTGCTTGACTTCTCCCACGTTTTTTCCCCTCAAACACACAGTCCTGCAAAATGTGCATTTTTGTGCTACCAGCAATTTCTTACCTGGCCTGTGAAGGAATGGACACCAAAAGGTGGTTTGGGGGTTATTTTTTAGAAAACCTCCTCATACATCCATCTCTTGGTACTCAGAGCCATGTGCAGTCCCCTTAGTTACTCCTCACCAAGACTTCTGCTGACAGACCCATGGAACTGAGCTTTGGTCCACCATATCTTGGATTGTCAGGTCCTCCACACATACTTGAGTTCCAGAAGGAATTTCAGCAAACACCTACAAGCAAGGAAACAAATCCTTTCTTCCTGCAGCAGACAGGGAATGTAAAAGCTCAAGGACTGCAGCTCTCCAGCTGATACCTTGTTATGCCAAGTTGGAGCACAGAGCAAATTTCTTACAGCCAAGTTATAAACCCCCTGAAAATAGGTTTTATTATGGAAATGCAGACACAACCATGGCTATAGCAACATGAAAGGCTCTACTATAATAATGCTTAGATCCAACTCTTTGTGCACAATTGGCATAGAAAAGTATTTGATTTTTGTCGGTTTTTTGCTGGTACATGTCAGTGTCACTTCACAGTTGGTCTCAGTTTATAACAAAATGCATAAAAATTGTTAGTAATCCTCATTTATAGCTAGGGTCTGAGAAGCACCATCTCAGACATTACTTTACCTATCAAACATGACTAAAATAGCTATTGACATTTGGAACCACTATTCCTGGAAGGAAAGATGTGATGTTCACAGTTAACTAAGCAGAATGTCTACTGAGTTTAGTCTCTTACACTGTAAAGAATTAGGCTGACTGAGCAAGCCTTGATAATCAGTTTGTTTCAGACAAGAAGGGAAAAAAGAGAGGAGAAGGGGAAAAAATAATGAAGGGAATCAGTCTGAGACACAGTGCTTAGCTGTAAGTTCAAATGCTCTGCATATTTTCAGAATCCTGAGATTTCCCTAAAAAATACCCTCATGCTTCTATTTCTGTTTTTCAGTTAAAAACAGGAAGGAAAAGAAATAAAGGGATTTGATTGTGCTCTTACAGTTTCCACCACTTAAAGAAAGTTCAGTTCTTATGGAAAGCCGTGGCTTATTCTGATCTTCTGGGGGGCGGGGGGGGGAAACAATCCAAATTGTAATAAGGAAATATCCTGCATATCAGAAGAGAAAAACAGCTCTCCTCAAATTTTTAACACATTTTGTAGAGTCTCACTGCCCTAAAATCTCCAAATGTAGCAATTTCTTTTCTATGGATGGGAAGTGCTTTCAAAGGGCCATCTTTTGCTTAAATTATTTTAATGACTGAGTTCTGCTCAGTTCATTGCATTGAGCCCCACTGTGGGAGCAAGATTATCACTATTCAGCCACTTCTTCACCTTGAAAGCAATCCCTCACCTGTGCCTATCTGTTTTCTTAAAGCAGTTTTAATGATCAGAAGCATGAATCCCTGTTTCACAGGGTCAGCCACTCAGACATCTGTGGCACTCAGACATCCTTCCCCTCATTGCTCTGTGGTAACTTTAGCAAATTTGTTTTGATTTCTACCATCCTGGCACCTCAATTCACTAAACATCAGCATTCCAAATATAATTAAGATAATAGAATAATTGTTTGTTTGTCCTTAATCTGAATATCCTTTCCACTCAATGGGTTGATTAATGATTACATATAAAATAAATAAGTTTATAGGGCCATTTTATACATGAGGTAGTTTGGGATGTTACAGGAAAAAATGGAACACATTCTGAGAAACCTAAAAAGTGTAAAAACATACTCTTTTGATATTTTACATATATTTCTCTTCCTCCCCACCCCATACACCTCAGGATGTGTCTCCAGCTGGAGAAAGCCAAGCAAGTGCCATGTGTTTGTAATACACACATCACTGTACTGGCTCTTCTGCTGCTGTCATGGAGCTCTTGGAGATACTCTGCACAAAATATAAACCTCTATAGAGGAACATAAAGTTTAAATGTAAACTTTGTGGTGAGATCATGTTGCCCAGGACAATTTGGATTGCCTTCTCATTTTGATGCTCTGCTTCCACAAGAGCTAAGAACAACTACTAAATTTTATCCAGTTTTTAAAACTTCACATCATATTTACATTATTATTACCTTGCATATACTCTGGCTGGACCAAGAGGTAACATTGTCTTTATTTCCTGAATGGAGAGAGAAAAAACTAAGGTCTCACATTTTCAGAAGGGAAAAGCCTTTATGAGATGCACAGCTATTATGAAGCTAAAAATTGAGATTTGCCTCTGGTGGGCATCTGGTCCTCAACCAGCCTCACTCAAAGCTATTTACAGAGGCTTAGAGGAATTTCCAGCAGTCTTTTCACACATAGATAGTTTGTAATAGTTTGTTGTTTGGGATCCTGGATTGTGTGTTCATCAGTTTTCCTTGATTTGTTGTGACAGTACTTAAAGGACTCATGAGTGATACTCTGCAGGCAACGAAATGAATAGCATATTGCCATGAGCAAAGGTATTTTTACTGTTCTTCTGCTGACTTTTATGTTTACTTACAGCTGTGTTATTTAATATGCAGATTCTTTCTTATTATTTTTTTTTAATTGGAATAACTGGTTCTGTCAATTTTTGAACCCTCCCAAAGGGAGGTGGTAATGTGGAGCCTAAGTGGGAATGATGTTTTATTTGGTGTTGGAAGTTTTGTCTGCCCATGATCTGCAGGGATTCGTCTCTTACAGGCTTGTTTGGATTTTTTAGCTTTCTATTATTTGACTCATTTTAGTGGTGAAGCAATTAATATTTGTCTGAACAGTTTCCATCAAAATTGTCTTTTTATTTAATTCCTAGGATTTTCTAGACATTCAGCCAGTCTCTTTCCTGATTTTTATAGTCTAGTTTATTGCTACTTGCTGAAGAATCTGTCATTTTTTCCTGATGCTTATTGATCGCTGATCATTTTTAATTTATTACCACTTCTTTGTTTTTCCATCATATTTGTTGATGTAGTTATGGCTGGGCTTACATGCACACAACCAGTAACGCAATTAGGGAAAACTTTGTCTTTTGGCTAACCAAAAAACGTCCCTACAAATGATTAATAGATGAAATATAGAAAGTGTAGCATTTCAAAGTTGCCAAAATGTGGAATATTTTACAATTCAGCGGAGTCATCTGTTTAACAGCCCCTGTTTTGTTTTGTGTATTACTCTCAGATACATATGCTTTTGGTTTTGAATCTTTATTGGTTTTGTCCTTTATTTCCACTCTTTCTTTAGTACAGACACATAGGAAATCATAACTGAAATAATATTCATAGTTTGGTGTATGGTGTGAATAGAAGCAAATATTCTCTGCTTCCATCTGAGAAGCAGACCAGGAGAAAAAAAAAAATTAATAATTTGTATCAGATCTGGTGCAGTGATGTTTAAAATGGGGGCAGGCCCAAGTTTTTATCATTTTTAATAAAAGATATAGGTTAGGCCTGAGAAGAAAAAACAAATACAACTAGCTGAAATATTCTTGTAGTGAATTATTATCAAATCCTTGGAGCAGTTTAGCCTTTACATTGTCAGATAAACCTCCCCATGGGATTTGAAGGTGTATTTATTGATTTTGTTATTAAAAAATAAATCTGAAATTTAGAAAAGTAAGGATCAAAATCTGGTTTATGCAGAGTATTAAATTTATACTATTGAAGTTGGAACTAAAATCTGGGCCATGAGCTGTAAACCCTAAAATGTTTTTGGCACTTTTGGCGAAAGCGCAGAATTGTTTGTTTAAAATCTATTTCCTTTTAACCTCATCTCTGTATGTCATCAGTTACAGAATATCCACTAACACTATTAATGGCTAAGGGAAATAGGTATTTTAAGGCTTTATTTCAGTGAGGTGGGGGAATGTGTGTGTAAAAATTCACAAAACCAGGGATTTCAGAGCTGATAAAAACTGTAATTGTTGTGGTTGGGTTTTTTCAATCCTATTTGAAAGGAATAACTATATCCATGTAAAAAATATATGAATATGCATAAGAACTGATGTCATCAGCTGTACAGCAAGAAATCATCTGTCAATGCACTGCAATGGGCAATGTCCTGAACTGAACTTTGAAACAATTTAATTAGCTCCAAAACTTGCAGATAAAATTTGCACACCACAAGGTAACAAATGCTCATTGTGTCAATGAATGTAAAGGAGAATGGAGGAGAAAAGAGAATGGAGTTTGTGAAAACCCTTGCTTGGTTCTTGATAACTGATCACACTTGTGTTTTCTGAATCCACAGCCCATGGAGTCATGTGATTATGGGAGACTTCACAGTTTGATTGAAATTTAACTTTCTCTACAGACAGCAAAGCTAGAATTTTGAACATTAAAAGCCTCAAGCACATACAAAATAAAGGATTCCTGAAATTCTTGCAAAAAAAAAAAAAATTAAAAATGAAGGGCCTGACTCATAATGTTCATAGTCCAGGGGAGAGGGCTCTTTAAGCACATGATATGTTCATACTCACCTGACCCAGAAAGCACCAAGAAACCCAAAGCCAAACCACGGTAAAAAAAACCAGAGGATCTTATGTCAACCAATCTCACACAGAACTCTGGATATGGGATGGAGCAGGACAGACCCTGAGCTCTTCAGAATTTGAAAGCAGGTGTGCATACTTCTGGCTGGCATTTTGTATTTGTTTCTCTCTAGGAAAAAAAAAAACCAAAAAAAAACCCCAAAAAATCTATTAAATCCTTTTAAACATTTCAAAGCAGCTGAGCAGATTTGACCATCTTTCTCCAATTCCCTGCCTTTATTTAAAAAAATAAAGTCAAAAAAAACCCAGCCTAAACACTTCCAACCTCCCCAAGGAAATTAACTACAAAAAACTATGCTAATGGAACATTAAAGTTGTAATGTAAAACCATAAAAGTCAGGAAATTCAAAGTTAGGTCTCCCATGGTACCTCTAAGTCTGTCACCTTATGCACATGCACCACGAGAGGACCCTCAGAAAGGAACATTTGGGGTAAATACGAGTACCTTGCTAACTGCTCAGGTATTTTATTTATTCCTAAGGTGGTTTTGTTGCTGCTCCCTCTCTGGGCACTGCTCTAATGCAAGCTTTGCTCAGCACAGGCTCACAGATCAGCATCACTGTGCAGGCAGAGGCAGCCAGGGCTTGTCTAAACCCCAAACCAGCAGAGATGCACAAATTTGTATTTCTTTTATGTGCAACTTTAGCATAAGGTTAGTTAATCTTAAGTAGCAGCCATACAAAAGCTGCAGTCTTGTTTGGGCAGGAGATCAAGTTCTTCATAGAAATATTTTAGAAGGAATAGAAAAAAGAAAAAGAGAGGAGGAGGAACTGGGGCAGCTGTGCACGAGCGATGGCAGATACCTTATTCTGTGATTCTGTAAAAATAATATTCTAGCGATAGCATTTATGAGAGGGATTTATAGGACAATTTTGCAGCCCACATGTGTATAAGAGTCACCAAAGCAATTCATATCAAGGAAAGAGGGCAACACATTTCAGCAAAGCAATTTTAACAAATATCCATCCCGATATGCAATATATATATTTATATAATCGAAGGTCTGCACACAATAAACCCAGCAGATTGGTATCTTTTCCCCAGTTGTACCTTTTGACATCCTCCTCAGCCGTAAGCATAAACAATGAGCTGCCACTCAATAAGCACAACTGACCGGAAGAATCAAAACAATTCTTGGGGAAAAAAATTAGGTTATCATTCATTAGCTCTCTATCATTTGGCCACCAGTAGGCTGCAGGATATGAGGGCCATTTAATTAGGCCCTGCACTACTCTCTGGTGTGAAAAAGGCTCTCAAAAGCTTTGATTCCCCACAGCTTCACAGCAGGAAGTTGTTGGCGATAATTGACACAGGATTTCCTTGTTAACCAGCAGCAGACATGCTGGATTAAAGCGACAGAGATCTAGAGAAGAAAGTGAAAAGAGATAAGAAGCTCGGAAAGACTTCTGCTTATTTTGCACTTGAGGATGATGAGCAAATAGCAATAACAAACTGGAGTGCTGCTCCCTGTGAGTAAGGCCTCCACTTATCAGACCCATTTCAGCTTGACTGATCAAAGATTGACTTCCCTTAAAATAACATAGGCCTGGGGTTTGTTAGTTTATTAAGCTGCAGGTTTTATGAATTATCGCAGTTTTAAAGATGGATTGCAGTTTATGTGAAGGAGTAGAGGATTATCAGGTTTTCATCTAAACAATTATAAAATATCACAGCTGAAAGCTTACTTGCAAATGACATCATTTTCTTCTGCAAACTAAACAGGTCATTGTATGCCTTCATGTAAGCATTTCCAGCAAGTGCACGCATACAGTAAAATTAACTCTGCAGCTGAGATGATAGCCCAGTAAAATCTGTATTTAACTTCCAAAGTGCATGCAAGCCCCACGCTCCCTTATGCTGGTCCAAAGGTAATTGTATTTAATTTTTGACTGGGACCTTTTAGGTCTAGTTACGTTAAAGAAAGGAAAGAGAGAAATGGCCTATTGAAATCATTCCTTAAATGTGGTCGTGATAAATGGTACTGAAACAGATCCACATGAGTATAGTTAAATGAAATGTCCACTTTAGAGCAGAAACAATTATTGGATATCACTTAATAACTTAACCTTACAACAGCACATGTGGCATTAATAAAGAGCTGAGAGTAATAAAAGCTACTACCACTCCTATGCTCAGTGCATGCAGGCAGGAGTGTGTGTATGGGCAGGAGCCAGGGGAAAACCAGGACACTCGGGGGGCAGGAGGAGGGGAAGGACAGAGGACCAAGGCAGGAGGTAATGGGACAGCAGTGGTGCTGGATGAGGTGAAAAAGCAGAGGCAGGAGCATCAGGGATGGGATATAGGCAGGCAATATATTTATATATTGCATATCAGGAAGGATATTTGCTATCCTGAGCCATAACTATGACTCTTTGCTAGCTCCTGACCACCTGTGAACTCCCTCACCACAGCTGGGCCCCATCCTTTGAGGCAGCCCTGAGGGGGACTGCACAGCCCTGGATCACCAATGGGGTTACCACAAATCCCAAATAAATTCCTGGGGTATCTTCCCTCTGCTGGGAAGGGGTGTGTGTGCTGCTCCATCCAGGATCCTGCAGCTAAACTGTGCAGTGCCCCGAAATCTCTGCAGGATGGAGAGATCCTGGATAAGCTGTCCATGGGGGGGTACATGTTCTCCTCTGTACTACCAATATCCTTTCAGCAAGGACACCCAGCTGGTAAATTCCCATGTGTTTTAACCAAGATGACATAGCTCTAATTCCAGGGGCTCTGCAAACAGAGAAGTTTGCATATGGATGGTCTGCTGAATGAGGCCCAGAGTGTGGGATCCATTCAGAGACAGAATTTCTTTTCTGTGGCACATGAAAATCTCATGCAGCTCCTCTGCATTTGTACTGTGATACCTAACACACACACTTGTCAATTTGCTACTGCAGAGTCAAAATAAATAATGGTTTTTTTCTCATTTATCATCATTTCTAGCTTACATTGTCAAGCTTCTTTAGAGCCTGATACAAATCTCACTGTAAGCACTGACAAGCCTCATGTTGACCCAAGTGGGCAGTGTGCCCTATTTCTCTGTCCCATCACCAAAAAAATGGTTAACAGGAAAAAAATGAGGCTCCGGTCCAGTACTTCAGGGTGCTTGAGCAACCTGTTCTTACTGTGCACAGAGCAGGAGGAGTTGTTAACAAACACCCCCATTGCAGCACTGGACCCATGTAAAGGAGTAGTACCATTGCATGTCATATTGTAGGTGTAAATTTTTGTTTTGAAGTATAGAATGTCATCACATTTTGAAAAAAAAAATGGGTTTGCACATTTTGAAGGGAGAAATATGGATTTTGTGAATTTCTTGCTAATTTAAATATTAATTGTTATTGATAGTGCATGTAGTTTTTAATGGTGAAGAGCAGAATTAAATTACAATTAAACTCCTTTGAGTTCCTTTAGTTATGTATTTTTTTCAAAGCTAGCATTACTGCCATGAACTTATAAACAGAATGATTTTTTTTTTTTTAATATTTTAAACAAATAGTTTATTCTATTTTACTTTTGACACAGCAAATTGAGATTTGTGGTTAACTAGTAACCAGCCTCATGGACTAATCCACCTTAAGGCTAGCAAAAGAGTTTGTTAATTTTCCTGGGAAATAAGGTTTCTTTAATTCACATATCTACATATGGTAGATATGATTCTTTCATTTGCTATGGCATTTGATAAAATCCTACTTCTATAAATGATGCATCTGCTTTTAATGTCTTAAATCCTGTGATTGAGTAGACAAATCTTCCCCCTTGTCTTGTTTTTTCTTTAATATTTAAAAGGCCTTACTGCCTTAAAACATACATCAAGAAACATTGTAATAGAGAAATACACTTTTAAGACAAAGTGACAGATTTACATATCTGTGTGATGTGACTCTCTTGACAACCAATAAATGTATTATATTGATGAAGTGAATATGTTCTCTATCTGGTCATTTTCAACTGGAAACTAATAACCAGCATCACCGTATCAGGCATGCAATAACCTGGGTTAAAACTAGGTTCATCAAATAAATCACTCAGGAATTTTTCTATTTCTTTCCCAAGACACGTTGCACATCTGCTTAGTGAAAGGAGGAAAGAAGCAATATTTCTTTGATCAAAGTCTTTTTTAATATCCTTGTATCTGTCCTTTGGGAATGCTATCTCTGGACTTCGGCCGGGCAGGGACGCTCAGCATCTCCTGAAAGGTGCTAAGCACCCTTTTACTGCCATCCATTGCAGAATATTCTGTTCCTTGCAAGATAGGGCTCCACCAGAACATTTTCTGATGCTACATTGCTTCTTAATGATCCAGGGAATGACATAATTCAGCATCTCTAAAAAAAACCACAAGGTGTTTTTAATGAGTCCCAGTTTATATCAACAGCTTTCAGGGGGAATAAAAAATAATAAAAAATTCTTAGGCTGAAAAGAATACTGTATTAAATTTACCCCAAGCCTCTATCTCATAGACATGAAACACCTATACATATGTAGAGATCTCTAAGAAACACTTTGAAAAGCAACGTTGTGCTTTTAACTTTTTATAAAGTCTTATTAATATCATTTAGGGTAGCCATGTGGCTGCCTTCCTGCCTGGCCTCTTTTACTGTAGGCTTGGCAGTTGTTACCCCAAGCACCACACGTGTGGCTGGAGCTGAGCGTGGGCAGCGGCCACTCCATGGAGGCGGCTGGGTTTTGTCATATTTCAAATTGGCAACCCTAATGCCTCTTCTTATGGGACACAAATCTGGTATGAAGTTCCCAGAGTCGAGCCAAGGCCTGGCCTAGCACAGGCAAACCAGGTTTTTTTTTCAGGTGAGGATGATTGCAGGAGCCTATAGAGCATGGGGGATTTTTAATGTGCTTTCATTTCTTCTGGAGCCACTGTGAGTTGGGTCAGGACTTGAGGATTTGCAGGATCAAAGTGTTAAAGTGCAGCCCCCTCCCACACTTCTGGATGTGGATAGAGGGCTTTTCCTTGATTGGGTGGTAGCTGATACCCACCAGAGCCCAGACTTGCCTTGTTTCAGGTCAGGTAAGTGGTTGAAGACAGGCAGTGAGGCTGGTGAAGGGTCTGGTAAACATGTCCTGTGGGGAGCAGCTGAGGGAGCTGGGGGTGTTTAGGCTGGAGAACAGGGGGGACCTCATTGCTCTCCACAACTCCCTGACAGGAGGGTGTAGTGAGGTGGGGGTTGGTCTATTCTGCAGTGTTTCAAGTGAAAGGATGAGAGAAAATGGCCTGAAGTTGCCATCAGGGAAGGTTCAGTTTCAATATTAGGAAAAAATGTTCATTGAAAGAATGTTTAGACATTCAGTTGCCCAGGGTGGTGGTAGAGTCACTGTCTCTGGAAGTATTCAAGAGGCATCAGGATGTGGCACTTGGGGACATGGTCCAGGGGTGATGATGGTGGTGCTGGGTTTTGACAAGTGGACTGAATAATCTTGAAAGGTTCTTCCAACCTTGATGGTCCTGTGATAACAGAGAGAGGGAAAATGACAGCTATTTGTTTTTCTTTATCCTAGAGCTTGCTAGCTGGTAAATGTGGCAGAGAAGGAGCTGGAAGTGCCTCGAAGAACAGCCTGTTGGCATCCTGATGTATTCCAGACCCAGTCCCCCAAAAGCCTGGACCCTCTCTACCTCTCCATGCTGCTGTGGAAGAGGCAAAGTCCTGCAGGAAGCACAGGCCAAGTCTGTTGAAGACTCCTGGGTTTCTACAATCTATTTTCCTTTTTATGGGAGGGCAGAACAATACAGACACAAGCCAAAAATAATTTGGATAGGAGTTGGTTTCACAGACTTAAGGTCAAATGCTCAAAAAAGTTTTAAATTAGACAATGTGGGCTTGTGTCACTTTTCTCTCTGCTCCCTGGGCGCTGCCTGAGAGTCAGGTCTCATACAAATTGTAGTGAGATGTGTTACAGGGCCAGCACTGCCTTTCTGGGTAGGGCCTGTGGCCATAAAGTCACCCTACACTTTTCACTCTAAAGCACCACATCCATCAGCTGCATGGGCAGACGTTTTGTCTCTTTCGTGTGTCTTACTTGGGCTTGGATTTTTGGGTAAGATTATGGTAGAAAACATTCAACAGGGACTTCTTTCTATAGGAAAGGATGTCTCTCCTGCAATTTTGTGCAAACCTCTATGGTTTTGCTTACCTGAGTCTGGTTAGTATTGCAGAATTCTCCCCAGCCAGCAGCTCACATGCAGCTGGACCCTCTCATGAAATAGGGAGAATATTATAAGGAGAAGAGAGGTTAAGGGATAGAAGCAGACAGACCTTTAACCATTTTTCTGCTAGATCCTGCCTTTTTCTAGAAATGTAGAAATATATAAATAAATAAAAGTGCAAATCTACTCTGTTGGCAACAAATAGGTGGGAAACCCACCTGCTAAGCTGAGTTCTCAGCCCGCTCTTAAGGCTGAGCCACAGATGGGATAACAATCTCCCAGTTCTATTTATTGTACCAGTTATGATATTGACAAAACATATAATCTAAAATCAAAGTAAAATCCACTCAGTTTGTACACCTAATGGTATATATGGGATATAAATAACACGAGAAACAATCCAATTTAATTAATAATCCATTTAAATTAATTTAATTTATATTTTCACTTAATCAACTCTTAAATGATAGTATTTTAAAGACAGTGCAATTTTTCAACTAAATGATTAGATAACATCCAAACAAAAGCAGACATGAACCGGAAATATTTTTTTCTTGCATTTGCATGTGTGTTTCATGCCAGTTTACCTGAAAAAGTACCCCTTAAAGCAGCAGCACCCAAGTGTAAGGAGTTTGGGTGAGTACATTGGAATAATTTGTGGTACCATGTTTACTACCACAAACTGAAATTCAGCATGGTGCTCACAAGATTTCCACCCCATCTGAGATCCAAAGTTAATTCCCAGTGCTACTGATTCCACGGGGCTTCTGGCTTTGTTCAGGAGATAAAGGGGATTGAAAAGCTCCCAGCAACTTGACTAAGGCCCAGCAGATTTGGATTAATTTCACTTAATGATTTTCCTTAACTGGATGTCACACAACTTTTAAAAAGTCACTTGCTAAGGAAAAAGGATGTACAACCTCACAGAATTAGCATGACATTTAGGAGAAAAGGAGAAAGACCCACTTATTTTGACCTGGAAGTAAAAGGAGGTTGGTTTGACATCATGGTGAAAACATCTGTGTGCATCTGCATAAACAGGAGAATGCAGTTACCTGAGGAGTGGAAAAGTGGGAATATTTGCCTATTTGTTGATAGCAAAAACTCACGACAGAGGCAACTTTTGTCAGAGCTCCAAGCTTAAGTTGTATTTATTAAAAACTAGCAGTTGTACTAGTAGCTTGCTTTGTTTTTTAACTCCTAAACATAAAAAGCAAATGTGAATCAACCTCTTTAAATTAAATATGAGAAACAATTACATTTTGACAGTTTAATTGCATTCTTCCTGCAACATGGCATTCTAAACAAGATACCACATGTATTTAGCATGCTGATTATATTTTTAGATTGTTTTGCAATTAAGAAAGTATCCCTAAAAGAGATAAAATAATTGGCTAAATCACTGTTTCTTGAGGGAACAATATTAAGAAATGAATATTGAATGGCTATATCCATAATAATTAGCTTTTAAATCACTGCTTAAAGGTTTTAGGTTTTAGCCTTCAAAATTGTATCTGTCATTCAATTTGCTGCATATTATTCAACTTTGCTTATGTAAAAAAAGGAAAAGATCCAACTGCTGCCAACAAAAAGCCTTCAGTGTAACTGACAATCTCATGACTTTCAATGGCAAAAAAACTCAGGCACCCAAAATGTCTTTCATTGGCCGTGTCCTGATGTCTGGGTCTCTGATGGTCATTGTGCTATTGATTTTGAAAATAGAAAAAAGGTTACTCACTTATTTCAATAACTGACTATTCAAGCATGTTCCAGCTTCTCTGGAGTGAAGGGTGACCTTCACATTGCTTTTATTATTTTGTATAAGTTACTTTCTTACTTTTTTTGGTCAAAAAATGAAGATTAAATACCAAGATGTTTCATGGGTTTCTGTCATTTTTCATCAACAGTTGATTGAAATATGATGGTGAGATCTGAATTTGAAAATGTACACCCCCATTACTCAGGTTAAAACAGTTGACAATCTTCCCAAATTTCATCTAAAAATTAAATTAATCTCTTTAAAAGATGCACATTGGAATCAAATTTCTGATTCTGTTGGAACAAAATTGTGTTTATAATTATCGTTTCAATCTCCCAAACATCCTCTTTTATTTTTACAAAATATTTTTGTCTTTTCATACCGACAACAAGCTAAAAAAAAAACTCACTTTCTTCCAGTGAAGTCAATGCAAGTTTTTATTCTGAGCATTTTCTATGTAAATTTGTGCAAAGCCAAGTCAGAATTCAGAGAAGACACACTGTAGGCTCATGACTCACAACAAGACCATATGGAATTTCCTGGAATTCAATTTTGAGATGTCAAATAAAATTGTATTTAGAAGGAGGAAAGTGAGAGGCTGAACTGCAGCTGAGGCTGAAGCAAGAGTGCGAAGACTTTTCACGAGGAATATAAAGTTTAACCTGTTTGCAGTACTCTTTAAGGTGCATTGATTTCATACATTTCCTACTGAGGTGCACACAAAAATATGTGGGTAGAGATGCCAGTAGTTCATGGATGAGTGATTTGTGAGGGGAAAGAGAGGTGAGCCCAAACATATGGGGAAAAGTGAAGAAGACATGCTGGTGAGAAGCAGAGTGCAACTATGCTGAAGGGTCTAATCAGCTGAAAATGTTCCCAGTGCTAGTGCAGAGAGGGTCTGTTCCAGCAGGTTTGAGAACAGGAACTGGAAAGGTGGGGAGAGAGAATTGGGCTTGCCATAGACACAGCTGGAATGAGCCTACAGGCATTTCAACACACAAGCTCACAGCATCACACTTTCTTATTCCTCTGTAAAAGGCCTGAGAACGCATGATCCACACTGGCTGTTGATATAAATGCCTTTCAGTGCTGTAGTGCAGTGTAATTCTATAAAACAACTGGCAAATACAGGGTAACAGGAGATTTTTATTTAGGGCACAGTCCCAAGTGCAAGGTCCCAGAGAAAGAGCAGGGTAACAAAGTCTACCTCGTCACATGCAGGAAATTATTTCAGAACTGTTTCCAAACGGGCATTTGGAAAGAAAGAAGAGGTGGCAAGATACAGCCCTGAGCTCTTTCCACCCAGCATTGCTGAGCTGTGAAAACCCTGAAGAAAGTCATGATAGGAACCTGAAAGAAGGCAGCACACCTTGTACCTGCTTCTGGCTTTTCATCACCAGCTCTGCCAGTTCAGGATATTGCTTCCCCACAGACCTCACCAAGCTTGAGATGATGGTTCTGTGTTTTACAGGCTCAGACATGACCCATCTCCTCTTTAATTCCAAGGCTGTTTCCTGATTGCAGATTGTCAAAAGTAGCTCCAACACTGCAGTGGCTGGAGTTGGAATAGTTACACCCAAATGAGCTTTCAGGTAACGGGTTTTGATGGCAACTTATCAATAGCTGAGCAAAGATGGCTTCTTCCATGCCAGCTGCTACGTGGCAGCACCAGCATCTAACTCCCATGGAGTTACATCCAGCAAACCCCAAAATCATCCTGCACCTTGTGCTCCCCCATCCTGGCTGGTATTCCAGCCAGGGTACCAAGCCACAGGAGATCAGCAATGAGATCACCAAAAAACTTAGGGCAGGGATGTGGAAACTCAGCAGGCTGGGAATGCAGCACAAATTGGTGAGCTAAAGGTTGAAAAAGGGGGAAAATTATTGAGATTCAGGCCAGGTATTTGGGGGAAAACAGACTAAAAGCAAAATCTATTCTAAGGAAAAATACTGATAAACTCTGAAATTACAGGCCAACTCTTTCTTTTTTTTTCCCTAACAGTCTGGAGTATGCCATGCAGCTCATCATATTTTTGGCTTCTGGCACATATTTTATTAACTTCCATTATATACAGAAACAAAACAGACCTCTATTTAAAAAAAATGCTGTGAGTTAAAAAAGAAATATAATGGCATATTCAAAGAGTAATTAAAGAGTCTCTTAAGAAAGTTAAAAGCTGAGAAGAGTTTGAGGGACTTTTGCACACAAATATTACAGAAAAGTATGAAGCCATTTGCATCCACATTTGTCAGCCATGCAAATTCCCCCAAGATTTAGTTTGGCTTCTCCATTTAAAGCATTACAGATACTGAAAACTGAGGACAAAAAATTTAGCTTGCTATCATACTCAAGTTTGAGTTTAGCTGATGCAGGAGAAATCAACAGAATCGGACTTCCCTTAACTCGTTCCAGTCTGCTCAATTACTGTCACCAGTAGAAATTGCTTCATATGTCAAAACCCTTAAAGCCCAACACCTGATAAAGATGCCTGCAAAGCTAAGAAACAGTAAAACTATCAGCATCAGATGAACACTGTTAGGGACAAGACATATCCAGGAACACAGGTTTGGGGTTTTTGTGCTCCTGCTGTTCCAGAGATCTGGTCTAATCTGAGAAATTTGTATGTGACGCACAGATTACAAAAAGCATGGGCACGCAATGTTATCAACTGCCTTGTGATTACAGAGTGAGACTACCAGCATGGCAAGCCCTGGTACTGCTGGCATCAGTGTTGCTGCTCCTGTTATTCTTTCATTTTGCCTCACACACCAAGCCCTGTCTGCTCCTCAGGTGTAACATAGCCTGAAGATGCTCTGGAGAATATTCAAGACAATCCCCAGTAACTTCAACAAAGTCCTGTGGAAGAAACGTGTCCAAGGCAAAAGGCCTATTTTTAGAAGTCATGCAAGATGAAGGAGGACAGGGCCCAGACCTGAAGCTGTATTAGATAAATAAAGACACAATCAGAATCACAGAATGTTTTGAGTTGGAAGGGACCTTAAAGGCCATCTAATTCCAATCCCCTGCCATGGGCAGAAACATCTTTCACAATACCAGGTTGCTCCAAACTCCATCCAACCTGTCCTTGAACACTTCCAGCAACAGGACATCCACAACTCTGGACAACCTGTTCCAGTGCCTTACCACCTTCACAGGGCAGAATTTCCTCCTAATAGCCAATTTAAATTTACCCTCTTCCCGCTTAAAATCATTCTCCCTTGTCCTATCAGTGCATGCCCTTGCAAAAAGTCCCCGTAGAAATAAATTATCTTTTCATATAAAAATCTTCTAAAGCCCTTTTTCAGAAGAGTAATAGAGCTGCCAGTCCAACACCTGCAGGGTTGGAAATAATTTACTCAGCCTCGCCGACTTTGAGTCAGGTTCTTCATTTGATGAATGGCCCAATTAAACATCTGTTAATCACTACATTATCTTGAGGTGGAATACCTCCATCTCCTATCCCTTCTCCCTGCCAGATAACATCGGGGAGCCCCCAGGACAGCAGTGGGCAGCCCAGCAGGGCTCGGAGGAGGTGGCCGGGGCACAGAGCCCGCGGCCGGCCGCCCCAGGCCGCAGCTGTGGGGCTGTGCCTCCCTCCCCCTCCACACAACCTCCCCGTAACCTCGGGCTCCTGAACCCCCGTGTACATTTTAGGCCTTGATAATAAAGCAACATCTGCAAACTTACAAGTGCTTTACTTGAGTTAATTGAGTAAATTGAAGCAAGCTGCGGTGCAGGGGTGATCTATGATCCCAGGTTGTGGGCCGAGAAGGGAGACAACAGATTTACTGCAAAGACAGTGGGCGGCCTTTTGTTCGGGCCCTGGTTCACGGGAAGTTTGAGGTCACGAGGGATTAAAATATCTTCAGAAACAAATGGAATAATTTGGCTGAAATATAAGGCACGCAGTGCCAGCTCATGCCAGGAAACCAGGGGTGATTTATGTGGCTTCAATCCAACACATTCTTCTGATATCTGCCCCATTAAGTTGAATTTATAGATTTTTGGGAGAATGTGTATCCTCGTCTTTCCTATTCTGACATGTTTGTGCTCTGGGGAGCAGTTCCAAGGATTGCAAAATAAATAAAAAGGTGCATTACCTTGCATTCATGATGCTCTGTTTCCATCTCAGGGGAGGAAAAAGAAAAAAAAAAAGAAAAGGAGAAAAAAAAGAAAGAAACCAAACCAAACTTCCAACCTCCCATTTACTATACTTGTTTGGGAATTACTTATTAAAAAAGACATTAAACAGGTAATGCTCTTTCTCCTATAATCTGTACAAGTCATTAAGTTTAAGCACAATTCGCCACCTTGAAGCAATTGGATATATTGTAATTTGTTTTATGGTCTCACAGATGCAAGGTATTTGCCGAGCTATAAATACATAAAAGTGGCTTATACGAGCAGCCCGACCCTGCACGAGTTAGGCTGGGAGAGCCTCTCCAGGTTACCCTATTACCAGACACACACACACACACACACACACGCAGGCTCGTGCGCTCTATCTGCTTATTTTTTTTTTTTACTTCTTATTTTTTTGTTGTTTTTAAAGCCTGACTCACTTTTAGTGGGATATATTGTCCCTTTTGTAGTTTCTCTGCTGCTTTATTAAATCCCAGATTCCTTACAAAACTGTACAATTTTAATAACACAAATCCACGCAGGCCATAAAGCTGTCGAAATGTACACAGCACCAGCCGTGATCAGCTGCAGTGATATCATCAACCCTGATTAGCCAGGGCCAGTCACGCGACAAGGTTTTATTACAAGTGTCATTTACATTTTTGACAGTTTTACAAGGCTTAATGGCTTTGTATTAAATACATTGTGTTTCAAGGAAACTGACAGTTCAGGGTATCTTGTAAATACAATGCTGAGGCATTTCCTCCGAAGCAATGCTGAGGAAAAATGAAACATCCAGTGTTTCTCTTGTAAACATGGACATTTAGACAAAAACAAAAGTTGACTCGAGCCAAAGCTTAAGTCCAAGTACCAAAAACAAGCTAAGAAAAAATATTTGGGTTTGTCTTTTCTTTAAATATATCAAGGTACAGATGTCTTGTAACGTACTAAAACTTTTTGTAGCAAAAGAATTTAGCAATCACTGTAATACCTGAGGCATGTTCCCCACAGAAATTAATGAGAAAATGCTCTTTGCAAAAGTTTCCTACAAAAACTTGATTTATTGTTTGGTTCTCTTACAAACAAAAAGCACTGCCTGAGGGCATTAAAGTGTTTCTGAACTTATTTACCAAGGTGGTATACATTTCTAATCTCATGAGGAAACCTTTCCGAAGATGATTGGTTCTCATGTGTTTTAATCAGAAATGAGGATAAAATTCACACCATTACCTCTGTTTCTGCTTGGACTTTGGGGTTCACTTGGGCCTAAGATAGAGGTGATTAGAAGAAAATATCTTTGAATGGCAGTAAGTCAAAATCCAAATTAAAATCTCTACTTTTTGGTATAGAACAGTCACTTCAGAAATTAAAAGGAATCCCTAATCTGAAAACCACCTTGAAGCAGATAGGCATTTTCACAGCAAAATCAAGAGCAGACTGACCATTTTAGACCTGTGCATCAAGTGTAAGTTCCGCCCCCCACAGAGTATCTACTTACACATATAATAATTCTCCAGCTGATTAAATTTGTGCAACCTGTTATTTACTGTATGAATTAGGTTATTAATCCCAGATGTATTTCATTCACCGCTGTTCCTGTGCTACTTTCTCAGCAAACAGCACAAATATCCCTTATCATTTACACACACAGGTTTTATTACCTTGATTATATCAGCATAATAAAACTGGTACGGTCTGTTTATATTACAGCCTCTTCTTTACGTGGTGACCAGTAGGAATTTACTCACACCACTAGAAATTCTGCCATTACCAGTGGAAGTAATGCTTTTGCTGCTGCACCAGAAGACACACTAGATATTAACTGTTTAGGTTAGGTAAATGAACAGAGGCAAAGCAGTACTCTCAAATGAAATTTGAAAACCACCATAACAAAATTAGTTTACTCTGGGCCTTAACTGTTAAAAGAATGATGTTGTTTATTTCTCCAGCTTGATGTGGCTAAAACATCAGAGCTGTTCTAGTACTTTTTGAGTGTAAAGTTCCTTAAAGTCTAAATTAATGAAGAAAAAAATAATTAATTGTAGGATCACTTACCATCTTTGATAATATCAGGGAGCAGTATCGAGCTGCAATCTTATTTTGCCACAAACACACACATAATTAGTTTCGGCTTCAAATAATTTCTAGAGATGATTCTGGCATTTACTTGTATTTATTACCATGGACTTTTCAACCACCACTATTGATGACTTAAAATAGTTTCAGCCATTTGACTCACCCTAATTCTGCACACATCATCTCAGGATGTCTGTGGCCCATATCCAGATGATCTACTGAACAGAGAGTTCTCAGTGCAAAAGTGCTACAGTGTCCATAGAAATTGCCCCCAAATGCTGTAAAAATCCAAGAAGAAGACAGGTATTTGGGATAAATCATGGTAGAATACTTTCAGTAAAGTAAATCTGTCATAGCTAGCCCAGTGGAGCTCAAAGGCTGTTGTGTCTGCCCTTCCTTCCTTCCTTCCTTCCTTCCTTCCTTCCTTCCTTCCTTCCTTCCTTCCTTCCTTCCTTCCTTCCTTCCTTCCTTCCTTCCTCCCTCCCTCCCTC
>JACBWW010000010.1:27292589-27364531 GCA_020086605.1 Lanius collurio | reverse complement strand
TTCCTCCCTTCCTCCCTTCCTCCCTTCCTCCCTTCCTCCCTCCCTTCCGCCCTTCCTCCCTTTCTCCCTTCCTCCCTTCCTCCCTTACTTCCTCCCTTACTTCCTCCCTTACTTCCTGTGATTTCTCCTAGAAGCAACCACATGAATGTCATTTATGTTATTATTTAAGGCTCTCTCCTTGTGTCACACACTCCATGGAACCCACTAAAACTCATCTTCTTCCCAAGGTGTCTGCTCCCTATCCCTGTCCTGCCACAGGACAGCTAAAGGGCTTCCACCCTTCCAACCTGACACTTAATCCTTTCAAGGTGCTCTCCAAGAATCACTTTGACCTAATGCTGGTGATTTCCTCCATGGAGACCTGCCCACTGTAGAGTAGGAAGTTACTGGCAGAGGTTCTCCAACCCAGTGCCTGTGGCAGCTCCATCACTTTTAGGCTGGTGATGGGGAAGGGAGCAGCCAGACTCCAAATCCTCTTGGGAAGTGTAGGAACCATTCTCAGGAGGGTGTTGCTCTCCCATTCCCACCTTCTCTGCCAGCACCCTGCTGCTGTGGCTGAGGGACCCCTCTGGGGGTGACACCCAAGCAGAGAGCGTCCTTCTTCCTCCTCATGGCTGCAGAACCCAGAGCCAGCATCCTCGGCCCCCACTGCCTGAGCAGCAGGTTGTGAATGGGCTGTTCTGTATTAACGTTGGGAAATGAAAGTGAAAGCACATGTGAGACCTGCTGAACAGAACAGCAGAACTGGAGACTTAGCTGTATGCCAGAAGCCACAACCAGATAGAAATCACAGGTTAGTCAGGAAATTACTTGCATTTAATTTGGGGCCATGTCTCCTGGGAGGAGGCTGGCCTTTTCCTGTTGTGCAGCAATGTTGCCCCTGGGTATAATTTGCCTTTTTCATAAGCAAGGGTGCTATCTCCTCCTTCCTCAAAGAGACCTTTCAAAGCCAGCTGAGGAGAATCAAATGTGGCACATTAGCAACAGGACAATGGCAAAGTCATTATAAATTGACTTCCTTACTGTGAGCTGCAGTAATCTGGGTGTATTACTAGCATGATTGTGCAATAAAACCAAAGCAACCAGTTCCTCCATTGGAATGCAAAACACCCTCTCCCTGCTGACTTCAGAGAGGTAAGGAGTGCTCCCATCCTCTTGGGATGAGGTGAGGAGCCTGGCACATAAGTATTCTGCTCCTCATGTGTGTGCCCAAGGGAAGGAGGCTTTCCAAGCCAGTGTGGACATGGCCACGGCACACAGACTGCTCTGTGAGTCTCAAAAGAAGAAGCAGCAGACTCCTTTGTACTTCCTCCCTCTCCACATCTCTGGTGGGTTGGCTGTAAGAGATGGCAGCACAATTGCCACGATGCTGCTTTACTTCCCAAAAAGGGGCTGCCTCAGCAATTGAGGAGGTCGTCTCTGACTGCCATAGTTAAGAGCTGGAGCAAAAGCTGGTGCTCTGCTCTGGTTCACCAATTTCCCAAGTGCTGCATCAGCGAGGCTGTGTCTGCCAATGGCTCCTGAGCAGAGCCAGGGCTGGAGAAGACTTTAAAGCAGATCCTATAAGGTAAAGCATCTGCCAGTTTTCCCCCTTGTACTTTTTTCTTCACACCTTCCACACAAACAATGGCAGCTTTTACAAGCATGTGTCTGCCATAAAATGAGGACTCACTCTAAAAGTTACGTTTCATTCAAAGCAAACAGGTTTTTAAACGTGTGTTTTCCGCAGGGCAAGAGGTTTTTTAGCAGTTCTTTGCTCATGCTTTTAGAGAATTCACTAATATGTTACTCTGGATCAAATGAACAAATTCTTAAAATAGTTACAAGTTTTTCCTGCTTAACTTAAAGAATTAATTGCTGTGATCAGGCATAATTACTACCTCTATTGAAGATATTTTGGTACCACGTGTGTATTCTCTGACCACTTCTTGTGACCAATTATTCAACATCAGCAACTTCATATTTTGCAGCTTTTTGGCAATGATTGACTCTCAGCATCCCTTGTAGAGACCATCACTCCTTTACATCAGTGGGGTGTGAGGTACATGCAGAGTTCATTTGCTGGAAAAGCCAAATCTCAAATTTTGATACTAATACATTCCTCTCCATAAACCATGATAAGATTCCATACGATCATCCCATTCCCAAAATACGAGCAGGATTAGTCCCATGAGGCTCCAAAATTAGTGACTTGCATGGCATCTGCAATGATTGTTTTTTCTAAAGCACTGACCATGAGCACCAGCTCTTTCCATTCTGCACAACCTCAGCCATCCAGCAGCTTAACCTCATGGACACAGCATGTCCACCCCAAAGCACCAGTTCCCAGAAATGTTCAGAGCACCAGTAAATAACAAAAAAAAATAAATAAATTAAATAGAAGTGAACAAAGCAAACTCACCAGTGCAGGAACTGCCTTGAAGGGGTTAATGAATTCCAATTTTGTGTAAGTTAGGATAACTATGACTTTCTCATGGCAAGCCCATATTAAACTCAGGTCTTGGTTCCCCAGGCCTCACACAACCTCTTTTTCTGGTGAAAGTACAGGATGCTGGCGGGAGTTTTGCTGCAGAGATGGGGTAAGGAGGTCGATGTGATTCTGTCCCAGGGA
This sequence comes from Lanius collurio, assembly GCA_020086605.1. NCBI lineage: Eukaryota > Metazoa > Chordata > Aves > Passeriformes > Laniidae > Lanius > Lanius collurio. Next base: position 27,361,920 of record JACBWW010000010.1, on the reverse strand, counting down.
CAGAGAGATTCTCTGCCAGCACCAGCTACAGGACCAGTCCTGCCTTGGACTTCCAGGTCTGGGCTCAGGTAACTGGAGCCAGACAGGTTGAGAAGGAAAATACACTCCTTATATTTCACAAGTTCTGCTTTTCACATGTGCTTAAGAAAATCTATTTACAGTATTAAAACAGTGTAGGCCATAAAAGTAGTTTAGTGGGCTACCAAAAGATTGAGTTAAGCCCTCATGTAATTAAAAATATCCCACTAGCTCTGAATCTATGGTGGCAATATAAAACAATTTTTCAAAGTGGTTTCTCCTGAGGTTAAAATGTGGAGTTTTTATTTTCTTTTTTTTCCTTTACCATTTATGTTCTTTTCTGGCTTCATTTTGTTTGAAGGGTGAATTAACATCTGACTGCAGGCTTTAGCTTGGCTTGCTTTTAGTACCATATACTGTCACTTCTATTAAAAAGATTCTAACTTTTTTTAAATTTTTCTCCCTTTGTCTACAATGTGTGTAAAGAAAAGTGACCGAAAGGAGAGGTTAAGAATAGTTCCTTTTTTCAAATCTATGTTGATTGAATTAAAATGCTTGAATTTTATTGAACAGGGAAAAAGAGATTTTAAAAAGTCTATCTATAGCCCCCCATAAAAGCATTTTTTTTAATAAAACTTCTGTTTAAAAAGTCTGTTATTAGCAGCATATCCTGTGCTGCATATTAATAAAACAATGGAATTTTGTATTTCTTTTTCTCATAAATTACATAATTCAAACCTTAAAACACCTTTAATGAACACTGACTCGGCATGTGGCACTTAATAAAACTGGGCTAAACTCGTTTTCTGCCTGACAGGCTACCAGTGGAGAATGTGCCCTACAAGTAAATGATTAAGAGGCAGAAATCTTTTCTGGACTACTATTAAACACTTCAAAGATTTTCAAAGTCAGATAAAATGAAAAGCAAATGTGTTTCACTGCCTCTCAAATACCTCAAATGTTTTAGCAGGTGCAAGCAATGAAACCTTCTGTAGTGACAGCACTTTAGGGTCTGCAAAGTGCACCCTACTGAATTATGGGAATGCAGGGCTTACTTCATAAAAATTCATGATTTTAGATGGGGAGAGATGCATGTCCTTAATACCCATCTACATATGTAGCACAGAAGGAGAGTCCCGTTGTGTCTCCCTTGTCACTTGTCTTAACCCTTGCTGGCTCTGCAGGACTGTTTAATGTTGAGTTTCCTAGCCTTTAACCCCTGCCAGCTTTGCCTTTATTTGAACCCCTGTGGGGAAGAGCAGGCAGATACCCCGTCCTCTGTGCTCTTTGTGCTCCAGCAGATATTGCAGTGGGAGAGAGGAAAGTCCAGGAGCTGCCCCTGGGAGCCTGCCTGACCTGGGTGCATGTCCTGGCAGCAAGGCACAGCCAAACCTTGTGTATGTCCAACCACATTATTCAGCCTCCCCAAGACTCAGTTTCCCCACTGGGAACTGGGAGCAATGCTATTTTTTGCCTCACAGTGTGTTATTTGTGATTAATGCCACAGAGCCCACGGGTATGAAGGAAACAGGGCCGATGGGCTGGATTTTTAAATGGCACTTGCAGTCTAAGACAACTGAGGAAATTTCTTTACTATTAATTTCCCTGGCATATAGAGGAAAGTCTACACATATTAAATAGTGGTTGCTGCTTTGAACTTTCTCTTCTAGAAAACTGTAAATGAAAGTGAGGCTTATAAAAGCAAAGATAGGTACCATCTGGGCAGGTGCTGGTAACTGCTCTCAGGCTCTGCCAATTTGCCAGACCATATAGCTCAATCTCAGTCTGTAACTACTTGGATTTGGATTCAGGAGAACTTTATCAGATGGTTGAATGGGTTTTGAGAGCAGAAGCAATAGTCTCCTTCTTGGGCAAGTTTGTTACATTTCCTCTGATCGTGCTTTGCTTTAACATTTAACTGAGAAATATTTCATTGAGGATTAATAAATGACCAACACAAACCAAACATACTACAGACCAGAATGTTATGGGCTACCCTGAATTAGACAAAAGGCAAGACAAAGTGTCTGGACAGTTTTTAAGCAAACTGTAGTTGAATTCTGCCATGATTCTGTATTTATAGTAAGTGGTGTCAGGAACCAATTTTTATACGTTCTTTTTAAAAGCAATGTAAATACATTTTATTTATCTGCTCCCTAAATGGCATTGTGATGCATCACGTTTTCCTGGGCTGCTGAGAGGATATTTCCCTGCCTGGATCTCCATCCAAGCCTGACTGCCTGGTGTCTGTCCTGCCCCAACAGGCTCAGTGGAGGTGGCTGCACACCTTGCTGCACACCCCAGAAGCTTAGCAAGGAAAGGCCTGAGTGCATTCACTGACCCCATAACAAATCCAAACCTGAGGTATTGCAAATAAAGTGCTGCAGAGAAAAAGGGACCTGCAGTAAGTGGCAAAACAAGAGGGGAAGGTCACAGGTTTGATAAAATCTCTTTATCCCACTACTCAGCATCCTTGGAATCTATTTACCTCTGAGTCAAAGTGCTAGGTGAAGTGCCCAGCACTACCTCCCTGATGAATAATTACATGCATGATTAACTTTAAAGTCCCACTAACATAACTACATGCAGAGAATTACACTTACCAGTGTTATGGTGGAAATTTTTGCATGGCCAACAGCTTGAAATTCTCTGCTTTGTTTCCCACAGCAGCTGCAGCTCCACTCTTCCACACCTGTATCTGACTTCCTATGGATAGATGGAGTGGTGGTAATTCTTCTGCTAAGATGTCTATGTGTGAGTGCATAAATGGGAAGCTGTGCAGTAAAATTGTGTTGTGGGCACAAATGTATTTAGTTGTGCAATAATAGAACCACACGAAGGGTCCCATATTAAAATAAATTCACAGAGCCTGACATTATGGAAGCTGGGAACAAATGTTTTGCCGTGTAATCCATAAAGAAAATTCTTATGATATATAAAATAATTTAGATCAACTGAAAATATTTATGGGCCAGCCACGCAGCTGGTGTAAATCAGCATAGCTCCACTGAAGCCAGTGGAGCGACACCAGTTTTAGGCATATGAAGGTTTGGCACCCAAGTAATTTGGATTTTCAGCAAGAAAACCCAGAGCTACTTATCCTGTGGATTTGATGATTGAACTTCTGTTTAAAAGGTTATGTTTTGAAATTCTGAATCAAGAAAATCATATATTACATTTTAGGTTTTGAACAGCCTTTGCTGGCTGTGGAAACTTTAATTCATCACAGTTGGCACTGAGCATTATCTGAGATAGTGTAATGGAAACTTTTAAGGACTGATGAGGTTTTTAACATTTTACACGTGTATTTACCCTTTCAATTTTTTAATATATGAGCAGGATTGTAGGGCACTGGACTCTGACCCATATTCTGTTACATTCAGGAACAGCCTTTTCATTGGTGTCCAAGAGCTCTGGGTCATTCTGTTGGTCAGCCAACCATACATGTCTATCTCATGTATTGTCTATATTTATTTTGTGACATGGGAAAAATTAACATGCCTACCATTTACTGAGATGTTTGCACATGCACATTACATCACACATTTAAATAAATACAGATGCATTTATTTCAGCATGTGGATATCCAGACGTCTGTGCTTGCCTGGCATACATCTGGATAACTGAAGCATACGATCTCCACTTGTTTATAACTCCTTTCTTTCTGAACCAATTTTTTTTTCCAACTTATCCAAGCCCACATTTCTCACTGGAGATTACATGCCAAGTTTGAACTGTTTTCAGTTACCCTAGCACAAGTTTAACATCTGAAACAATTCTTTAAGCATTCTCTAAACCAACCATATGGATTTTTACCAAACTTTCCAAAAGCTACAAAAGTATCAGCCTAAAGGAGTAATTTTTCTGGAAACCCATAAAGGAGCTTAGAAAGGAAGTACCTCTTTAACTATCAAGGAACACTCAACTACTAAAGACTTATTTTCAAGAAGGTTTAAAAGTCTGTTTCTGGGCAAACACTTGTCCTGTGCTGTCTTCTTATATCGGTTTGGGCGAATTCTGGGTTCAGTCCTAGCACATGCAAGATCCCTGAGAGTGTTATTTAAAGCTTATGTTTAAACTGGAAGTTAAAATTAGTTCTCAACTTCTACCACACTCTCAAAAAGTTCTTTCTGCCTGGGAGACCCTACCAGCCAGTTCTGTGGTGTGTCCTGAAGGATCAAGGTTAGCACACAGGGAGTTGCAGTCTGGTTGAAATCTTTAATGAGAGATCAGATCTGCCATAGCAGAAAACTTGGACTCTGGCTCTGAATTCCCTCCTTAGGTTTAAGGGTTGGTACACTAGTATTTTGCAGCATGGTAGGTAAAAAGCAGTTTGTGTTGAGACTCATCTAACAGGGGAAGTGAGAGCAGAGGAGCCTGAGCAGGCAAGCCTGTTAACCTAAGCCCCATCTGGTACATCCTGACAGAAGCAATGTAGATAATTTCCATATGGTGTGTTCTTATTCTAACAAGCTTCAGGTGTTGCATTTTTAGGAGCTCTCTTTTCTTTTGAGATATGACAGTTTTTTTATCAAGTAGTAGAAATTAGGTTATCTCTGCACGATGGCAACAGATAGTGCTAAGTCCTCTGGAAGCAGCAGTAAAGAACACTTTATAACCAGTCAGGGCTGCACAACTCCTGTCCAAACAGGTCCACATGCCAAAAATCCCTGGGGTTTGGGCTGCTGAGCAGGAGGAAGGGTGACAACCAGTCCCCTCCTTGCTGAAGAGTTCTCTAAACTGGTGATGCTCAAGCCAGGTAACAGCAACTGAGGGCTCTGCTCTTTGCAGAGCTTTTGCAGGCTTGGCTTTTGTGAGCTTTAAGTTGTCAGCATTCCCATGAGAAACTCCACAGACAGCAAATGTAATGGCAAACGTAAGCAGTATTTTAAGGACATAGGTGACAGTGAAACACTATCCTGGTTTTCCTCCCCATTTAGTCATGCTTTTCATTCCACCCTTGCTTGCAGGTGACATGAATTTGATTATCCCAGCTACTCAACCACCCAGTGAAAAACAGCAGCTCCCATCCAGAAGCAAATCAGCATGAAATCAGAGAGCTGACAGTGGTTTCTCAGAAACTCCCTTTAATGTAGTTACACTGTGGACTGGGTTACCTATTCAAACCAAGAGGGACTGACACATCTGACCCAACCGAGCATCCCCGTGTTTGTGTTCAACCCACCCAGCCCTTTAATGTCTTCAGATTACAATTGTGGTGGGAGGGAAACCTGAGGTGTTTAACAAATGCTATTATTTTATAAGCTTCTGTTAAATAGTTAGGCAAATATTCTGTAATCCTTCAGGCTCATCTTGGGTCAACCACATAGTTAATGAACAATGATAACAAATTAGCAAGTTGAAATTGAAGCTTTGGGGAAAATGCCCCATCTCTTCATCACACGCCTGCGTGCACATTTGCAGAGCCTGTTATACATTTACATTTTAGCTCAAACTTACTTGCCACACTCAAGAAAAATAAATTTACTGATTTTAATAAGAGGATTGAAACCAAAGGGCATTTAATCTTTTATGATCAACAATAATATTTAAATGCTAGAATATGTTAAATCTACTTATAGCAATCCCTCATTACACAAGCTGTGTTTTCTTCCCTAATGAACTGCACGTTTCAAAATACAGTGCTACAAAAATGTTTGTAAAAATCTGCTTTACTTTTCAAATGTTTCACAATATAAACTGCAGGCATTTCATATTTTTTATAATTCAAGCTTTAATATTATGCAAATATGTCTTAGCTGAAACACAAAATTCCTGCATTTGGAATTATAACACAATAGCAGAGCAGTGAGTGCTTTTCTATAACCATTGTCTTTCTCACCAAAGGCTAAAATTTATGGCAAAGTACGTAAGCACAGTACTATGGAGACACCAAATAGTCTATGTCTTACTGCACTGATTAAACAGAATACCTAGAAAAGGCAAATAACTGGATTTCCATGCTAGTATTGTAATGATTAGTTCTTGTTTTATACTGTACTGAAAAGAATGACAGGCACCACACAGAAGAAGAAATACAAGTCTCTGTCACGAATATCTTACAAAAGCCCCAGTCCTATACATGCAGGAAATTGTGCAGCTTTATTCAGGTGAGTCCCTTCAAGTGTTGCCTTCCCAAAAGAACCCTACATGGTAGCAGAAGCAAGAGAGAAACCTGTGGGGTCATCACATAAGAAGGGTTTTTTCTCCTTCCTTTTAAATATTTCCTTCTTCATTTCTGCATGTTGAGTTGGTATCCTTTTACACAGATGGAATCATTTTCTTTTCCTAGAACTGTGGAGGATTTTAGGCACCAAAACTGTTGTCATCTTCCTGTCATCTTTTCATTGTCCAGAAACAAAGCCCTATGAAGCCCTGGAGAAATCTAAGTGGAGTATTTCTCAGTGAGGTCCTGATGCAGTAAGGTGCTTAGCATCAGATAGGACTGGGACCTCAGACAGAACCCATTCTGTTTTTAAGTGGTCTGCAAGGGATGCACTTTGCCTGAAACTCATTGCAGCCCCAGATTGTGAACATAGCGGACAATAGATGGATTGGTGTAAAACTATCCCAGATAACTGCTCATACATCTCCCCTCTGTCAGTGAAATTTGCCATGATGTGTTCAAAGCCAAGAGGCATTATTTGTGCTGTCCTGGATCTGTTAAGGAATGGCAGGGGGAGGACAGAGATACTTAGGGATTTAAAAGCAGAGAGAACTCTATGAAAGAGATAAAAGGAGTCAAATGCACAAACCCTATTTGAAGTCCTTAAAGCATAAGAAAAGAAAGTATTAGACTTACCACATAGGGAGAGCTGGAATTTGTGTAGCTCTGGCCCCTGTGAACTGTAGCTGCTATTTTAGGGGTGGTCTGAATGTTTGAATAGCTAGCCTGAATTCACAAAACTTTTCCCTAGTACTTATAATGCTCTTTTTTTTTTCTATAAAAGTTGACTCTTTTTATGGTTGTTGTTTTTATGAACTGCATCCTAGCTGATGTATCTGTTGTCATGTTAGAGAGAGGAGAGAACTCTTTAGAAGATGAGAAATTTGGTAGCTTTCTGCATCTAGAAGTGTTTTCTCCATCAAGCCAACACACCAGATCTTGGACAAATGTGTTTGACTAATAATTTTTTTCTGCTAGTAATCTCTGCATCTTTACTACCTCATACCTCATAATATGATTCCATGGTCAAGGTTTCTTTCAACTATTTTTTTTTTCCCAGTTTCTCTCTAAGCAAAACTAAGCCAAATATCAATGAAGTCAGTTTTGAAAACTAGTGGCTCCTGGTGAATTTGTACTTTAGTATCATGTATTTCTCCTTTATTCAGTGTATCTAACATTTAAAAGATCTATTTTGATTAATATCTGCACTAAGGTCTACACAACACTATTGTTCATTTCAGGATGCCAACAGAAGACATCAGGGAAGAACCCAAAATATATTGTTTGCTGATCTGCCTTTTAGAGCCTTAACCCCACTATTAGATAATAATAAAAATCCAAATTAGTCTGTTCTCTGGATTTTGCCACATTTTGCTGATATCTGATTATGAGGTTCTGACCAAGCAGATGATGAGTGTTTTTCTGTCAGCTACAAATGTGTTGAGGAAAGAGATTTTATTTACGGTTTGTGTACTGTGCTGTGTGTACCAGACCACAGAGTTGGGAAATTTGTAGAGAAGAAAATGAGATAAGAGAGGGTTACTCAGACCTTTCAGACATCCCATGTGTTTGCAGCTGTCTCACCCAGTTTCCCAGTTCCTCACCAGAAGTTTATTAAGAGGATCATACAAATGAGGGGGTCTGTAAGTGTCAGAAGGGTGGCATTTTGACCATCTTTTGAGATAAAAAGCAGGATCTATGGCTGATATGCCTTTTACTATTTCATTGAAAAAGGGCCAAATTCACAGGAGCCAAAAAGCCAATTCACACTGGGAGGCTGCTGACAATCATCTCTCACTTTCCTGTTACTTACATTACTGTAGACTTTTGTATAAAGTTGAGAATATTGATATTTCTTTGCCCCCATATTGGCTTCTTAAGGTTGGGTATTTGTCTCACAGCTGTTGGCTCAATGCTGCACACAAGTTCTTCCTCAGGACTCTGAGTTTACTTCATTCTTTGCCTCAACAGAATCTCTTCTCTTAAAGTAACAGGTGATTTGTTTTTACTGATGGATATGGTGATTCTCTTGGAAAATATCTTCTTAATATTATCCAAAGAATGAAGTTATTCCTTGTACTCACAGTTACTCTTTCCACTGTGCCACTGATGCTGTAAAGCCATGTTGTTCAGATATTAGAGATTCATATAGATTAATTCTTAACAGTGACAAAATTAGAAGTAAAATTTTTATAGTATTTCTGGACTTGAAATGAGCACTGGGAGTACAATGTCATTCCTCAATCTTATAAACACCCTAAACAAAAAGTCTATGTATGTTATAAAACTAAACAAAAGTCTATGCCCTACTATAAAGGAAGCAGAGTGACATAATTAACTGGAATTTTCATGATCTACCATGCTGGCCCTTTCCTAGTCTCAGACAATATATTTTCATAAATAAATATATATATACATATATATATATTCATAATTCCACAGCAGTATTTAAAAGCAAATGTGCATCAAAACAAAAGAAAAAGCAGGCCCATCAGGAGGTATGATAAGTCTATTGTTGGAAAGATTTTCTATCGGGTTTAAGGCAGTTTGCCATATTTGGGAGATTTTGCAAAATATTTTTTCAATATTTTTCCCCCCCACCAGTATGTTCACTGCACAAGCTATCTAAGCAATAGTCTGAAAAACAATTGTAAAAGTTATTTTGATAGCAATCAAGTTGGCTGGGTATTTCTCTAATGCACAGGTCTCTCAATACTTCAAGTACAGGAAATTCAAGCAGAGCCAAGGGAAAACTTTAGCTGCTTTCAGCCCATAACTGAATGGATAGGAAGATGCTCTTCTGTACATACTCAGTAATATCTTAGTTTCTTCACTGATATCTAGTCATATTTCACCTAGGATTCCAATAAACTGGTTTTTTTAGGGATTAATCTAATATCAAGTGTTTTTGACAGAGGAAATTCTATTTATTTTCCAGGAATGCGAGGTTCATAAGAAAGTCTTGATTCTGAAACTCACAATTTAATTGAGTGGCCACTCGATGGCCACTCAATTCATTCTATTGAATGGAGTGAACCCCAAACCTCCTCACCCAGGTGGTGTTTGTCAAAACCATAGCTGTAGTCACAGATGTAATCAAACAGGGATCCAGTTCCAGCTCTGTTTCCTGCATTTCCCAGAGACTGTATTGTCTGGGAGTCCATGTGCAGGCACAACCAGCGCATAAACACTATATCCAAGGAAATCTGCCACATAAGCCTTTTGAAATCCAATCTCATAGTGTTTTTCTGATGTGAGTGAGTGCTACTCAACAGGTATCACAAGTCAAGCTTGAGTCTTTGCCCTTTTAGTTTCCATGAGCAGGATCAATAAGAGCCTCTGCAAAACACTGGATTATAGGCTGAGCAGGCTGGATGCAGAAGCCAAATTAACAACCTGCCATGGTGTAGAAAGCTGCAGATTTGCTCTGATGAATGGAGCTCATAGTAATTATTTTTTTTTTCGGAGTGCGAATTGAAACATTATTGTACAACTATTAGTTTCCAGGAAAAAAATGTAATTGCTTCTAGATGCTGCTCGCTGTTTTCAAGAGCTCTTTAACCTTTAACTTTTTCAGTACAAAGGAAGCCTTGCTGTGCAGTGAATCTAACAAGACCATCATTTATAGTTGGCAGAGTTCATTAGTCAGTCGTAACAGTTTAATTATTAGCATTTTAATGCATGAGTGTTTAACTAGACAGAACAACAGTCTTTTAGGCATGGCTTGAGACTTCTTAAAAGAAAACGAACTAATTGGTGCTGTTGTTTATACTGTGGCTCAAATTAGACAACCAAAATTCAAGAAATTTAGAGTCAGATCTTGTCACTCATTAAATTACCATTCTATTTGATGGCCCTTTCAGTACGTTTCAGCTTTAATGAAAATATGTCTCTTTATAGGAATAAAAACTCTTTCATCTTTTGTGTCTTAAAAAAATAGTTTTGGTGAACTGGGCAAGGCGTATTTCTTCAGTTCAGCCCCTGCCTCTGAATCTGGTTTTGCTCTAAGTTGATTTCTCTTCAAGTTATCTCTGCTTCCTGTAATAAAGGTACAATGTCAGCCATGGGACAGGTTAGAGGTTATCTGAGGTAAATGAATAGTTTACAAATCAAAAATTTGCTTATATTTGAAAAGCCCAATGTTGTACAAGGAATAATTTTTTTAAAAAAATATGATTTAAATGTTTTCATCAATCCATTTCTCATTTTTTGAAAAAGGTTCGATGAAAATTTTCTTCTCTACAATTTAAAATAATTCTTCGGTTTGTTTTTATTTTCTAGATTTTGCTCTTGATTTAACCCCTGTAGGAGCCCATTTTTTTTTCCCCTTTTTTTAATGGATTGCTGGAAATAACAGTTGTGTGGGAGCTCGAGGTCTGAAGGGGAATCTTTGGGAACAGGTTAGATTGCTTGGGAGATCAAAGGACAAGAACTAAAAAAATGCGGATGCTTATCAGAACAGCTCTTCCGGACCCTCAAAGAATCTCATTTCTGACTGTGGACCAAAGGAAAATATGTGATCGTGGGTTATCTTTGTTATCGTGGCATGGCAGGTTAATGGTGCTGGCAGAACATGAACTAAGAAATCCTACAGTGTTGCATTGTCCCACGGGAGTGACGCCACTAAACAGTGCCCCTGACACCTCTGTTCATGGTTTTTGCAGTGTGCAGATGCTGAGGGATAACTTCTGTTCGTCCTTTTCAACCTCTGTTACACTGTGACCAGCAAATAAGGCATGACACCATTCCCTCCTTTCATCCACCTTTGTTCTGCTCTCCCTCTGATCCTTCCTTCCTGCCTCACCATCCCTTCCTCTCTGCTCTGGAGCACGATATCCTTGGATTAAAGCAGGGCATGGACTAATAAGATACAGGAGCATTGGTTTATAGTGTTTTGTTAGGTAAAAGGGAAGTGTGCAGATAGATTGGCTGATTATTTTTGTAAACCCTGCAGTTCCCAACTGGTGTAAGTTTGTAGTCCTACACTGGCACATACCACGATGAATCTGCATGGGATCCCCCACGATCTGAGAGCACCTCTTACCCCAAGGGCAGTGAGGGTCTTCTGCAAATCACAGGGTGCCCTGAGTACTGGTAAATTATGGGATTTCAGGGGCTGACCCCTCTGTTGCTTCTCCATAATCTGGCAGGTGAATGTGCATGGCTAAAAAACTTTTGCAGAGTCTCAGTGGGTCTGTGGGGCGATGCTACCGGCAAGATTTTTTTTTAACTTTTCCTGATAAACAGACTGTCTGTCTGCAGCATTCCTGTGTTTTCTGGATGATGAAACGTGTTGCAACAGGACTTAAGTATCATTTAAAAACTGTCCCTGCTTACAATTTATTGTGGATAGGAGTGTTACATCATATTTACAAGGTTAAATTAGAAGCTCCAGGTTTTACGGAAGGAAGAAATATCTATCCAGGTCGAGCATGTAATGACACCTGTCCAGTTTCACAAACAGTTTATTAGGACTCATCAATTTTAGCAGGATAATTAGAAATAAACATTTGCTGTGGAAACACCTTTTCCCTCAACATTTCCAGACACAATGTGTCTTTAGTCAGACAAAGGGCTTTTATTTTCGAGAAGTGGTATTTCAGAGCTGGAAATGCCAGCTCCCTGGTGCTGAGATGTAGTTTCTGGAAGTCTCTTCCAGATGTGAAGCTTTAAGGAATTAAGTTATATTGGGAGAATGGATTATCCCTTGTGGTGAGCATTTTATCTCCTTGTTAGGTTTAGGAAGTCCAGGTGATAAAGAAGAGTGAGAGAAAGAGATGCTTATACAAAATACTTCGAATCACAAAATAACAGGGAAAGGTTGTCAGATAATACACACTTACTCATATAAAGTGCTGGACTATGATTAATATGTCATCATTTAATCAAATGATTGGATAAAGAAGAACAAAAAGGCAGAGCAAGTCTTGATTGTCCCTATTCATCACGTTGAGAGAGCAACTAAGCAAAGGACAATGTTCTGATGGCACTGACTGCATACAACCAGCCAGCTTCCTGACAAAGGAATGCCACCTGATCTCTTGATCATGCATTTTTACACTATTTCTGCAGTTGTTTTTCTTGATTTCTGCTGCCACTGTCCATCTGATTTGTCTGCCTGTGAGAGAGTGAGAGAGAAAGGGAGAGAGAGAGAGAGAGGAGAGTGTGTGTTTGGTACATATCATCAGATTTGAGCCTGCCCTCTGAGGATATCAGTGCCCTAATTAGCACATCAGTATTATGCAAAAGGTAGAAGCATTTCTAGTTCCCTTTAGTCACAGAGGGCTTGCTTATCCTACACACTCTTGTCTCAGAACAAGGGAAGTTTGTTCCTGGTGTAGCTGATTGGTGTTCCCTCCCTGTGAACGGGACACTCGTTCCCCTTGGGAATTCCTCTTGAGCTTTACATAAAGTGGCAGCCTGGTTTTCTATAACCCTATTTACATCTGTGTCACCGTTTGTTTGCTGCTGGAGTCAAGGCCACAGGTGACACAGAAAAACAGACTCCAGTGCACAAAGACTTGTAAAATACCCTGTGTTGGTTGTAGTTTTTACCTGTGTGAAAGGGAGAGCTGAGGGTGTTTGTCTGTGCTGGAGCTCCAGATGTTAAAACATGGATAAAAGCTTGTATGATTGTAAAGGAAAACACCCAGAAATCACAAAATGTCAAAGCTAAGGCTCACTTATAAATCCATCCTTCTTTAAGGTATGAATACCAGTGTAGGCAGCTTTTAATTACACAGCCACGCTCTGTTTTTCCTAGATGTACATGTGAGGTAGAGTGGCTCTGCGTGCACATATATAGAGCTGTGCAGTCTGGGAGAGCATATATTAAACCTCTTTTTCTTACCCATAAATAGAGATGATTCCAAACCAAAACCCTAGCTTCAAGCTAGCTACGGACCTTAGGGAATTCAAAATCAGAATCTGGATTTGGATCTGAATTTAGCAGCTTAGGCCCATCTGCAATAAATACATACAGGATGAAATGTAGATAACTGAGATATAAGGCTATATAGACTTCAAAGTGGCTCTGATAAAATCATGATAACCACAAGAAAGAAGTGGTGTGTGATCTCAGATGAGATATCCCCAAGATGTCTATACAGCTTAATTTTCCCACATTGTGTCCTTTTATCTTCAATGGATAAAAGGTGAATTATTATTATTATAGGCAGCGGAGTGGTAACGCCTGTTATTCAGGTTGTCTAACACTTTCCATTGTTCCCCCTCTAGTCACTTATAACTTTGCAGACTTTAACCTTTCGAGCTGAAGTTTCCCATGCTTGGCATTTGCCTCAGGTTGAATTTGATGGAGAATAGGCACTCTGCTTTCAAGACTGCAGCAATAGTGGTGGCAATAAATCATGTCAACATTTGCTTCTGCATTTGTAAACTGTCATTTTGAGATAGCTGGGGAGAGGACAAGGGAGCAAGCAAACAGACAACTTTAAAAGTCTGCACCATCACACTCACCTTATCAAAGAGTGATCATGTTAAACCTCAAGTGACAGAAAGTCAGACAGCAGGTGGGTGGGAGATAAAGAAGGGAATGGCATTTCTCACATGGTGGAACCTGTGCTTTGCCTCTCATAACCACAGCCCCTGCCTCGGTAGAGAAATCCACCTGCTTTAATATCTCTAGGATTCAGTTTTCACATAGCAATGCAAAAAAATAAAAGAGGTCTAATTCTGAGAAATCTGCACAGCCTGAGAGCTGTCCCACATTCCCCACCCAATCAGTAGATAGGAGCTGTGCTCAGCCAGCCTGCCATGCTAGCTGATAATTATTGTTGTATTAATTGGTGCTGTCCAGACTAGACAGAATGTAAAAGATCCCACTGTGTCCAATAATTAATGTTTTTCCCTCTCTGCAATGTCATTAATAAGGGGTTCCTCCAAGAAACAAGTAATTGGATGGTTCAGCTTCATTAGGGTATTTTTAGATAAGGTTTGGTCTAGAGACATATAGGAAAGCTTATTATGTTTATTTAGACTGTATTATCTATTGCTAATGTGTTATACCGATTTTGTATCTTCCACATTCTCAGGGATTGTAATGATAAAAGGAATGCACAAATTATGAATTAAATGAACAGAAATACTGCCTTTAATTTAGCTATTTTGAAACGATGAACAAAATTCCATCTCAAAATAAATATCACCAGTATCCTATAAATCTCCAGTTTTCTCAGAGGCTCGCAAAGCTATTGTCACAGGAAGACAAAAGTCAGATTTTACTAATTAGAGATGAGCATAGTGGAGGGCTCTTGTTTTGGCAATTATCTGAGCAGCTTTGGAAACTGGAATGTGTAAATCTGGGCTTGGAAATGACTTTGAAAAGAAGACTGAGGGGCTTTTTCAGGGGTATCATTTACACTGTCATGTATGAGTTTATTATTCTGCAAAGATGCCTTGGGAATCTGACTCACATGAAAACTTGATATGCAAGTGAGCTACAGACCAGGATGTGGCGGATTTACACAGGAAACATATATGGCCAGTCAAAACAGCTCTGTTTTACCACAAAGGAGCTTTGCACATGCTTTGCAAGGATTTTATGTGGGAGCTTATTCCTGAACATAGCACACAGCCAGTTTTTCACAAACCAGAGTTACTCCAGTTAAATTTTTTTGGTGCAACTTAGCCAAACTGGTCCCGTTCACAGCTGCATCCTCCTTAATCTCATCACAAGACACAGATCTCCCACTAGGAAATAATAATCCACAGTTTAGTGTCTGTATTATACTTAGTGCAAACACAAGAGACCACATTCATCCCAAAGTAATTCTCTAAATATGAGAGATCTTGTTACAACAGGGATGCACTTGGCCCAGAGGGTGTCAGATAGTGAAATGGGCTCATCACACCGTGCTAAATAAAAGCAAAGAAAAACATCATCAGGGAAAGTACTCAGAGACTTAGATGAGTTCAGTTGATCCTTATGAAGTTATTGTGTTGGTCAGCATTTTCAGTGAGTCGTGCAAAGGATATTGAGCCAGGATCTCATCTCAAGTATTTACAGATCTAGAGGTATTACATTAACTTCTCACTGT
Organism: Lanius collurio; assembly: GCA_020086605.1. Lineage (NCBI taxonomy): Eukaryota > Metazoa > Chordata > Aves > Passeriformes > Laniidae > Lanius > Lanius collurio. The sequence continues at coordinate 27,346,680 of JACBWW010000010.1, read as the reverse complement.
GGCAAATGAAAAAAGAATTTGCCTCCTCCCTCCCTGCCAGATACATCTTTGCCAAGAATGCTGCATATTGATATCTCTGAGCAAACTGTTGCCATCAGTGCTATTTTAAAAACAAGAATTCTTATAAACAATATGCAGGACTTGTCCAGACAGATATCTAAACCTGTCACAGTAAGTTCACCTCACAAAGAAGTGAATGCAGCTCCAGGAAAGTCACCATGTCATAATTTTCTATCGTAATGGGATGTGATTTTAGCTATCATATTTCGTTACTATAAATTATCTTTTAAAGGCACAGAATTTAGTTTCCTGCTCATGGCCTGCCCCAATGTCTCTGGACCCCTGTCTGCTGCAGGCTAGTGGAGAGGAAATCACATGTAATTCTGCTGAACTCGGGGTGTTACACCAGCCCAAATCACAGCACAATAATGTCCTTGGTGTCCTGGGCTCCTCAATAAGATTCACAAAAGTAAATTCCATTAGCATGTGTAGAAATATGTCTTTCTCATAATGATATGACTATAAACTTTTGTACTTGAGAATGGTAGCAGAGAGACCCCTTGAAAGCCAGATATTGATAGCTTACTTTATGTTTAAAGATGTCAACAGAATACAATGGTTCTCAGCATCCCTATTAGTTATCTTTAGTAAGAGAGAAGAAGATTTAAAGTAAGGGAGTGAGGTTTGCAGTGTAACAAGATAAAGTCATCTCCTGCAGTCTAGAGGATTTCTTTAATCTTATTTTTAGAGAAGAGCTGAGGAGCTTTTGCAAAACCAGCTTGTTTGGATTCGGTTCCTATTTTATCTCATCCACAAAAGTTTAGAGTTGAAGAGGGAAACAGATAAAAGTTTGAGCAAACTGAGGTGGTTTTACATTGCACTCATCAACCTTCTTAATCTGGGTTTGCTTTTGTAAAACCAGTTTTAATCCAGATCTCTCCTTATCCATTCTACCAGAACATGAGGGATGCTACAGAAGTTTGGAATTAAGAGATTTTTTTTTTTTTTTAAAGTTATATTGTCTTCTAGTTTGTATCTAGAAAGTTATTGAGGTTTTTTGGTTTTGGGTTTTTTTCACTGACAGTAGGATGGGTCATAAGGGGTCATTACTTATAGTCATAAGTACAAATATTTCATTTAGATTCTTTCATGAAGAAATTTCTCACAAAATTAATTTTGCCCAAGGAAAATTTCAGCATTAGAAAATTACTTCTTTTACTTTAGAGGATTTTTCTAATATTTCAACCAATAAGAATACTTTAGATCCAAACAAGGAAAACCATTTTCCATATTCAGAAGCTAGTCTGCATTTCACTTTTCAGGGCCCTGATCCTAGTTAACAGAGAAGCGTCTCTCTATCCAGAGAGAGTTTATCTATCACTAGGAATAGACAGGAGGAGTGGGGATGAGAAGAAAATATCTTCATTTTAGTCATATAAAACACAATCATGACTCTGTTTTTCTTTTTTCCAACATGATATTAGAGATTTATCACTGAATACCTCTGCTAGGATCATCTTGCATGATGGAACCAGTTATCTGCTCTAAAATAGGCAATAGTCCAAACAACAGAGGGGAAAAATCTCTTCAGATAAAGTTTTTATAAGCTAACTATTTCTGGTTAGCATGGCAATGGCTCCTCATGAACCTGATTCCAAGCTCTCAGAGCTGTCAAAGAGCCACCAAACTTCTGCATTTCTCTTTAGCCCCTGCAGTAGCTAAATGAAGCATGAGAGTTGGTACATTTTACTGCAGTCATTCACCATGGCCTTTGATCAAGGAAAACATTTCCCATGCGTGTCCCCTCCTTCTCTTCAGGGAGAAACAGGTAAATCAACACTCATCTTTTCAGATTGCCTTGCATTATCTGATTCATTCAATACTGCCAAATATTTTTGTCTTGTCTCCAAAAAGCTTCTGGGGAAAAACGTTGAAGTCCTGAAGGACCTCGGGCCTTTTCCGAAAACTTGAGCATTCTTAGCATTTGTTCCTACATCTCTAAAGTTCCTGCAGGCAAAGATTTACAAGCTCTGTCCTTCTCCTGATATTGTTCAACAAGGAGGCTGCTGGAAGAACAAGAAAGACAGAGTGGTTTAAAATGCCAGGAGTTAGAAGTTTATACCTACTTGTACATCTCCCTGCTATCAGGTACAGCATCTTACAGACCTGTCAGTGCTCTGCTGCAGCGAGCATGTGGATTCACAACTGGAATGCACTGGCTGAGTCAGGAGAAGGTGTGCTTGTGTCCCTTATGGTCAGGGGGCTTGGAGCTGCAGAGCCAGTCCTGACACACTTTCAGAGTGTTTGCATGCACACAGGCTTGGCTTGCAGAGCCAAACACAGCAGTGATGACCAAAATCAGCTGAGTCTGCACCAGCCCCAAAGGGTGTGAGCCACTTGGATCAGGCCATGGGGATTCAGAAGCTCCAGCCAACATTGATATAATTTGTAAAGAGGAATAAAACCACAAACACCAGTAAGAACCACGACTCAGCAGTCTGTTTACTTAACAGGAAAGGTCAGCTCTCCACAGAAGAGGTACACAGTAGCCTAATTTAAGGTTCTGCCTTTCCTGTTCAAAATTACATGCCCTTAATTCTTCAGGAAGCCATTAGCTTACATGCCAATGGACTCATCCACATGTACCAATCAAGTGAAAATGAAAAAAAGCCAAAATTAATGAAACGATTTCTCACACAGTTTTTTTATTATTATTCCTCTCCTTACATCCTTGGGATGCTCTCTAGCACTACCCACAGGGTCTGGGTACCTGCACCAGCACAATCCTACAGCATCACTCATGAAGTGCTCTAAACCCCAAAAGCCTGTGTGAACAGGTTGCTCTTTTCCCCCTGCTGTGTTGAGCTCCTGTGTTACCACAAGGAAAATGCATTTTGATTACCAAATGAATACATGATTGTCCAGTGTTTCCTATTGTTTGTTGCAGCTTAAACTGAAAACCCTTCTACAGTTATCATCCAACCAGACTGACTGCTTTGAAAATTTGTTTAAAAACAAATAATCCTCCATGCCTTGGGCAATCTGGACACCGACAATCATGGTTTAGAGAATGCAAAGAAACTTAGGAGGGAACATCCCCTTTTGCTCACTGCCAGCCCTTGAATTATTGGGAAGGCATTCCTACAAAAAGGGCCTCCAGTGAAGTCAGTGAATGGAACAGCTGCCTCCAGAAAAATCAATTCTGTGTGGTAAGAACCCAGTGCCTCTGTTCTGGAGGCCTTCCTTCTTTGAAACCCAACAATCAAATGAAGCTTCAAAACTTCATCTCATCTCTAAATTGTCATAAATCTTATTTGTTCTATGAAAGGAAACAGAGTAGGATAAATGGGTGATCAATTGGCTGATGTGCTCTGGAAGGCTTGCAGCTTCCCAGTACAAGGAATATCCCTTCACAGGTTTACAGAAAGTATTTTATTTTTTGCATTGCTTGGGGTGCTCCCAGTTTTCACAAAGAAGGAATATCACTGACACTTGTGGAATCATTTTTATTTACACATTAGTTGATTGGAAAATGAGCCAGCTTTATTTCACGGGCATAGGCAACACCAGGAGGAAAAAGAAAGCAGGGATGAAACCCACACTGATTGCACATACAATAAATGATACACAGGCACACACACAAAAAGGAAATTGAAGAATGGAATCTGACCCTCCTTGAAACGTAAACTGTATACAGATTTACTTCTAAAAATGAACAGATGTTTCTGAGATTAGGGGAAACTACTGTATAAAACCTCTGCTGGGTGCCTAATATTTTAGATTCCACAGCCCATGGTTCCTAAAATCCAAGATTCAGAACTCTGTATTCTCTAGTAAACTATGAAAGAGGCCAAAGGAAGCATAATTTCTTGCGTCTCTCCAGTTCCTGATTTTTATATTTAATTCCCAGCATTATCAGGGATCATTTACTGGCATGAAACCCAGTAATCTGTCATCTCGTCCTGTAACATTGCATAACATTATCCTTGGCAGCCCTGGAAAGAAGACAAGCTTATTTGATAAATAACACACATGTTTCCTCCAGCAAAATATGCACAGTCAAATTCTTCAGGAGACATCAAACATCATTGCAGTGAATGCATATTGCCAGATTGATGAATATATATATTTTTTTTTATTTTTTTTTATTAAGGTTATTTCCAGTAGACAAACAACCTACAGAAGGAAACATGCAAGATTTTACCTTTTCTCCAAACTTTTGAACAGAAGCAGGCTGGAAGCCAGTCTTAAACCCCTTACTGTCTCAATGGTAAAGAGGGTTTATAATACATTTTACCCATTTCACACATGTCCAGTGCCTGAGAGAGGCACTTCAGTGTAAATGCTACATCTGCTGCTCAATTCTCAAGTACCCACTCAAGGCCATGAAAGTACTTGATGAATTTTGATTTTTTTTTTAAGAGATATTTCCAAATAGAGCATTATTATAGTACCTTTCAACTACAATGTGTGTGTGAAAAGGTTTCAATTAGTAAAATATATGTTAGATTGATGTGTCAAGGGACTTGAGAGATAGCTGATGGGAAGACTGGATCTGTTTCATCAATATCTGGTGATACAGCAATAAGTAACAGTTCTCTATTCCTGTTTCTAGCAATCAGAAATGCCTCATGGGTTTATGCAGGCTTGCAAGTATTACAAAATTATTTTATTTTTGCATAATTGGAGATGTAAGAAAGGTGCACTCAGTCCCATGCTGTGATGTGAAAATCCTGCTTTCCAAAGTACCAGAAGTGACAGAATGTACTGGTCCCATTTTCCAAAGAGAACTCCAAAATTCAGTCAGCCATTCCCAGTTTCCATACATAGCATCTTTCAGAGCAGAATGGAACACATATTTAGCCAGCTGTACATATTTATATGCATGTATGTACATATTTATACATACATGCACACTAAAGAGGAGTCATACTGTTTTGGTGAACAGGCTTAGTCCCAAAGTCTTGAGGGCTTTTTTTTAATTAGATGAAACAAGTCAATTTGGGAGCTATCAAATGCAATTTAGTGTTTTGCAGGCACCTCAGATGTGTAGTACTGACTCCAAAGAATATCAGCTATGCCTGGGAAATGTGCTTGTAATATTGATGCAACACTGCCCACTGTTGTAGTGGCTAATGAAGAGATAAGCCCTGAAACACAACGTTCCATGGGCTCCTGCAAAAACTGAGCTGTGAGTCTGTGATATGCCCAGGGTAGAAAAAAAGGGATACTTCTCTACTTTAAATATTTGCTTTTTACAAATAGTAGCTGATTCCTGAAAATTAACTCAATGTTGCATCATTTATAACTCTGTCAAATGTAACTGTTATTTTTATCTAAGATCTTTTTGACAAGGTGATGTTTTTATTAGGGCAGTTTCATGGAAACAGAAGTATTTCCTGATTTGTATAGCTAAATAATTTCACTTCCTTATATATTTGTCTCTGAATAAGATCTTCAGCTAGAATTATTCCACTGAAGCTGAGACACCAACTGTAAACTGGGTGGTCCTTAATATTCAGAATTAATAGAGCTACATATGTGAGCCAAAGACCACAAAAGTGTCTTCAAAACTCTTAAATTACTTCAAGGAGGTTTGAATCAGACCAGGAATTCATGGATAGAACTTCATCTCAAATTATTTAAAAGATTCACCTTCTTTTTTTTTTCTCCAATGACTATTTGAAATCAGTATGTAGCTAAAAACAGAGCCAGAAAATGAAAATTATGAACAAAAAAGTGTTTGGGGTATTCAGAAGTCAAAACATTGGTTTTAAATACATGTATAAGTACAAAGAACACCTGGGCACATCCATACTACAAGGCAGGTGTCTAATGGAAATTACAGTGTTGCAAATTTACTCTGAGGCTTCTTGTCTATTTATAGCCTTCAAAGTACCTCCATTGCAAAGACTGGAGGCCCCACGGTGGGATTGCCTTTTTATGAGAATTCCATATGCAGTGCAAAATGATGTAAGTGTTTGATTGTTCTTATTAGACTTTTACAATGTATATGGACATGTATGGCATGGTACATAAATCTAACAGGCAAAACAACCAGCATTAAAGCCTTTATTTTAATTCACAAATGAATCCAATGCAGGGGTGGTGCCAACACCAGCTGTTGTCTCACCATGTGACTTCCATTCTCCTGCTGTACCTGGGGTTGTACAAGTAAAGGCAAAATGAGTGATGTTTTCAAATGCCCAAAAGGCTGAAACAGACCCTCCTGCTCCCAGCATGCTCCCTGCCCCAGAAACCAGCAATTAACTTTGTAGGGCTCCTGAAGTGTGGAAGATCCTGGAGATGTGGCATGTGTTGATCTAAACAACCTCCTACTACTGAGGAGCGGGACGTGTTTGTTATTTGAATTATTTAGGAGCTTGCTGTGTGAATTATAAAGCAGCACTTTGCAGTATTAAGTCTAATATTATATGATTTTCAATTGATTAGGCAGGCTTTCAGGATTATCCACAAAGGTTAGGATAAAACTATGCAGAATCTGGCAATTTGTGTGCAGAGCTGGACTTTCAAGCCATATGCAACAAAAGGTGTGGAAAAGCAGCTTTCTTTGTTTAGTTTTTCTCCCAAAAACACTAGGCTGCTTTCCTTTTTATACACAATTTAGTAAAGAGGTTTGTCTTGAGATGACAAAGTGACATTCATCATGGCATTTGATCAAGGAAAACATTTCCTTGAGAAAATGAATGACAGAGGAAGTGACTCTGAACTTAAGCAGCACCAATATTATTATGAATTTTAGCAAGTATTTGTGCAATGAGAAGTTAACTTGAGGAAAAGAATGACAAAGTCTTGGATGTGGCAAGGACTAAGGAAGAGAAAATAAACCAAAGCATGTTGGATTTGCACAGGAGGAAACCATCAGGCCTGAAGGTAGTGGACAATAAATGAGATGGTCTGGGAAAATGCATAAAAGCAAGAAGGAAAAGAAGCACAGAGGAAGAAGAGTAAAGGAGTAAATCTAAGATGCAAAAGAAGGCTGAAAAAACAAATAAGATAAAGTCAAAAACATAGCAAGATTTTCAAAGGAATGGAGAGTAACCCATAAGGTCTCACAAAGCTTATGCAGTTCCTGCTTATTTCTTCTTTCTCACTGCTTCTCTTTTTCTGTGCTACCAGAAATCATTTCTAACAAAAAATGTAGGATTATTGGCCCACTGTAAACATAATTTGCAGGTGCAATGCTTCTGCCACTGCAGGGAAAAACAAGAAAGCTCTGATCTTTTCTGACTGGTCATTTAGTGAAGCACAGGAATTAAATCAGTCTTTTGGAAGGTGGATGGGAGGTTGGAGATGAGCCCACAATGGGCTGCTTCCAAAGCACTGTGGGCAGCAGGTCCAGGGAGACCTCACCTGGAATGCTGTGTCCAGCTTTGGTGGTCCTCAGCACAGGAAGGAATGAGTCCAGAGGAGGCCACCAAGATGATCAGAGGGAAGGAGCACATCCCCTATGAGGAAAGGCTGAGAGAATCTGAATTGTTCAGCTTGTAAAAGAGAAAGCTTCAGGGTAAACTAATGGCCCTCCAGATCCTGAAGGGAGCCTACAAAACAGGGATTTTTTGCAAGAGCATTTAGTGACAGGACAAGGGAGAAAGGGTTTTCACTGAAGAACAACAGGTTTAAGGAAGAAATTCTTTCCTGTGAGGATGGTGAGGTGCTGGCACAGGAGGCCCAGAGAAGCTGTGGATGCCCCACAGCTGGAAGTGTGCAAGGCCAGGCTGGACAGGGCTTGGAGCAACTTGGTCTAGTGGAAGGTGTCCCTGCCCACGGCAGGGAGTGGAAATAGTTAATTTTTAACATCTCTGTGTCCCTTTAGGATTGTGGCTTCCATGTAATGAACTGCTGGGTCCCAGCAAAGTCTAGTGAACAGAAAGTGTGTAATAAAAATGTACTACCTGGAAAAACCAGATGCTTTTCTTTGTGATTGATAATTTTCTGTCAAGAAAAACAGTAAAGAAATATGGCAAAGGACCAAAATTCTTCAGTGTTGCTGAGGGGAGTTGGTACAGTGGCCACTGCTTTCTTTTTCCTCCTGGTGTTGCCTATGCCCGTGAAATAAAGCTGGCTCATTTTCCAATCAACTAATGTGTAAATAAAAATGATTCCACAAGTGTCAGTGATATTCCCTCTTTGTAAAAACTGGGAGAACCCCAAGTTTTGCAAAAAATAAAATACCTTCTGGAAGCCTGTGAAGGGATATTCCTTGTACTGGGAAGCTGCAAGCCTTCCAGAGCACATCAGCCAATTGGTCACCCACTTGGAAGTTGGTACACTGGCCACAGCATAAGCCCACACATTCACAGAATCACAGAATCACAAAATTGCAGATTATGCTGAGTTGAGAAGGACCCACAAGGATCATCAAGTTCAGCTCCTGGCTCTGTACAGGACCAGTGAATTGTAGACAGCTTTCTGTCAGACCAGGGCAAACTCCATAAATCCTGCAAACAAATTTGGCTTCTTTACCCTGAGCCAGATTCAGCACCTTTTCTGCACCAACAACCCACTAAAGTCAACCTCCAAACAAATTATCCTTTTAAAGCTGGGAGCAGCCTTACATCATTCTCCATGACCCACACAGGCTGAGCAATCCAGCCAGGCAGTTATATGGCTTTCAGTCTCACCCCAAAATACCAGAGGTTTGCATTTCCATGGGGTGTGCCAGCCCAGTTGCTTGGGGCTGGTCCTGTGGGCCCTCAGGGCATGCTGGTGACATCTGCCCCCTGCCATCAAGCAGCATCAGGACTTAACCTTGACACATCAAGACTTTCCTGACATTACTTTATATGGCCAAACCCAGGAGGGTGCTGGGACACCCCCTGCCCATGTTGTTGAGTCGAGGTCATGTTGGAGACCAACCCCCAAATCCAACCTGCACCGGCTGGAAGCCCCCCATGCCTCAGCTCACCAGAAGCAGGGGAGGACCAGGGGCACCTCCTGCTCCTGTTTCCCTCTGCACACCAAAACATATCCATCTTTTAATTTCTGGAGAAGGAAATTGTAAATGTCAGCCCCTTATCTTTGCTCAGCAAACACTTTACTGAGCACAGCCCCGTGTTTGTGGAGAGCTGATCTCGGCAGGGATTGAGGCACCTTCAATCTGGGAGTGGTGGCATCAGGAAAGGGACAATAAAGTAGGGCAGGATAGCACAGAACTACATTAATTTATAACACTCCCTGTGTTGCAACCAGCAGCCTCAGATTAACGTGGTGTAAATTATTGCATGCTACTCCTTCTGTGTACGCGTGGGGTTGTCTTTTTTCAAGCAATTATTTATTTTGCCCTGTTCCCCACTGTTCTGAATGCAATTATTGACAAGTAACAAGGTATGGATTGTTATTGCTTTTCCTTTTTTTTTTGGTCATAAATCCCTGTAGACATTTACTTAGCGTGAATTAAATCACAATCATGTGTCATTTATTTTGCATAAAATGAGACATAAGTAGTCTTAATCATGTAGCTGTAGAAGGAACAACCACACCATTGTTTCCCGTATTTGAACAATAATTCTATATTTAAACTTAAATATTATAATTAGTATCTTTGTTTGCCTTGCTTAGAAGTAAGATAGGTAAGATTGGCACCTCACTTTTGACACCAGACATTAGATTTAATAAGCATAATTTTCATTTATTTGAGTCTAGACTGATTTTTTTATCAATGTATTTATTGTAGAAAGCAAATGTACATAAAGAAAATTGGCATATTTATGAAGAAAGCTGAAATGACTTTTATGTGTTGCTTTGTCCAACTGATAAAATACCTACTGGCATGAAAATACCTATAACAAGAGCTGAAATCACACCAAATTGTAATTGACATGTGATTTTAAAAACTGCTCAAAGTAATAGCATACTATCTCGTAAGTAAAGATTCTTCTGTTCACTCTTTATCCATTTCCAAGAATCTTTTTGTCATGTAAATTTGCATTGATTAGTTTTTAATTTGACTTTCTAAAAATGTGCTCTGAATACTTAATTCCAGCAAAAGTACTTTTTTTTTCTGATATTAATAACAATAATTGCAGCCCACAAATGGAGAGCCTTTGTGGATATTTTTTAATACACATAAACTTCAGCTACTCCAAGGATCTTTCATTTTGCTGTTACCTGTTAAGTCCCAAAACCTTCTCTGCTCATGCAAGCAAACCTGGTGGTTGCTGGACCAAAAATCAGACTGTGACACACAAATAAGTGAGAATTTTGCCAAAAATACCCTCTGTGAGGATTAATTCACTATGAAGCTGGTGAAGGAAAGCCTTTTCTGCCACGGAGATCCTGCTCTGGGAGAGGAAGCACCAGGGTCTGGTGGAGAAGGGCAGCTCCTGAGAGCCAGGGGCAAGAGCTGATGGGGAGCAGCTGCTCCTCCAGAAAAAGAGAACCCGAAATCCAAGGGATTCCCAAAGCCTGGAACTGCCCCATCACTCACAGTAAGGGGATGCCAGGGCAAAAAGGAGTTGTTCAGATACAAATAAAGTCACTGATGGCAGAGTGGGCTTCCAAAATTAACAGTGAATCTGGGGAGAGAAACTCTGCTGTTGGACGAGAGAGGCAAGCAGCAAAAAGTGAAATAAAAAGCAGTAAACTTTAAGTCTCAGCAAGGAGGAAAAAAAAAGAGGTGAAATTAATTAAAACATTATCAAATTATAGGAAATACAGGATTTGTTCAAAGTTTGAGGTTTTCTACAACACCACCTTAAAAAAGCAGATTTTTTTAAAATTTCTGTTTAAGATGTTAGAAGATACTTCACAAAGAATACTAGTTTTTGATGTGTTTTTTAAAATCAAGGTAGACAATTAATTCCCTTTTTCTGGGCATCCAAAACCTCTTTTTTTATATAAAATTATATTCATAGCTGTATATTTTATTGTTCACACATTACTTTTGAAGCAAGCTTTTAATTTCTTTCCTCCTTTAAAGCAAAAGCATATCAAATATTACAGAATAGGCATAAAAACAAATTATGTTTGAAATAATCTGAAGATTAAACTTTATTTTTCTTAGCTGATTGTATTATTTGAACAATAATATTTTCAAAAAAAATTATTCATCTTCCTGATGAAAGAAAGTACCTGATACATATTTTTATTCAAATATTACTCCTGTGGAATACTGGCAACATTTTATGTTTCAGCCTAAGCTACAGATTCCTTCAGAACAAATCAAATGTCTTTAAAGAATATTTCTGTTTGAAAAGGAATTAAGCTTTCCTGAAAGAATTTTAAAGGTTGTGATATTCGCAGTCTGATAAAGCAGCACCTTTAATGAAATTCTAATTAGCAATTTCATGCACTTTGCTATTAGTCATATCAGATTAGTGCACATTTTCACAGCCTTCCTTTAATTAAGTGCACTTATTCCAAGTTTCAAACACTTTCCTTATAAGATGAAAACTGTGCTGAAATGTTATTTAGTAAACAGCAGACGTGTGAAAGTAAAGGTGTGTCTCCATGCTCTGATGGACATTTTTAAACTGCCCACAGATGTACACAGTTCTGGTGACTGCCAGCTGCTTCGGGGGCTTTGTTTTCTTGGGTTTGTTTCTCTGCATTCTGCACGTGCCTTTAAAAAGTGCAAAGGGATAAAGCCCCGTTTTTCAAAGAGCTCCAAAGGTGTTCAGGAGTTTTTAGTGGCTGCCCTGTGTGCACAGTTCAGGTAATAAAAGCAAAATTTGTGTTTGAAAAAATTCAGAGAGTCCAGGCTGCAGCCCCCCTGTTTGCTTCCCCAGATATCACCTCCTGTCACATCCCCCCATGCACTGCTGCAGCAGAGGTTCTTGGTGTAAATCCAGTGTGTTGGACCCATTTACCCACCCAAATCATCAGCAAAATTCCCACACACTTTAGTGGGAATAGGTTAGGCCTTATCTCTTTTAAAAGATATTGCATTGCAAAGGCAAGTACTTCTAAAATACTGTACATAACAGTCATCTCCCTGCAAGCTGATTAACTTGTGGTCAGCATTGTGAAAGGTGAGAGATTACCAACACTGCATTAATTCACAGAACACCTTGTTTTGCATGATAGGAGCAACACAAGGAGTGATTTAACATACATAATGATAAGCAAGTCTATTATGTGCCAGTAGATAAAGAATATAACGTGTTTCTTCCCCTTTCTGCAATGTGTAGCTGTAAAAATACCAATGTGATCATTTTTCATGGTTTTAATATTTTTATATATAGATAGATATGAAGGTTTTCTCATTCCAGAGCAGAGTATTGTGTTTTGTTTTTAAATGCTCCTTCCCAAGCACTGCTCCTCGGCTCTGTCATGTTCCAGGATTTCCATTTTATTGTACTAGGTAATTGCACATGTTTTTAAACACGTTCTCTTGCTGATGTCATTCATTTAGACTGTAACATTTCTGACATTTTTAGGTAGTCCCCCAGGCCTCGTAGCCCTCTTAGCAGGGTCCTTTCAGTGAGGGGTGTTTGCTTTATGATTACTGACTGACATCTCAATAACTTGGAACATATTGAGCAGTGCATGTCTAGTGAGCAGCTTTTTTAAATGCATGGTCCACTTTGTCAAGTCATGTGCGAGCCATAATTTAGGCTAATAATTACCAGACATGAATGCTATGAAACATTGATGTCTACACTTTTTTTCCCTCTAAGTACTGAATTTTAATACATCAGAAAAGGTTTTCCTAAGGCCAAGATAAGCCCCCCAAAAAGCTCATATGGAAGCACTTTAAAAGTGATAAATGATTTGGAATCTGCACTGTCTAGTGATGTACGTCTCAGGAAAGAAAATTAGAGCTAACAGGTGTTAGATAGGCAATGGTGAAGCATTTTAATAGAATTGTCAAAATGTTTGTCCCAGTTGCTGACATTAATGCATGCAACAAGAAATGTAATACTCCACCACCATTAAATGATTACTTATTTAAATTTCAAGTCCATAGCAGGAAATCTTAACTTTGTCCACTACTTCTCTGTACAGGCCATCCCTCCTGTGCTTTCCTCTATGATTTTCATCAAAGTGTAATGGTTACATGGCTCACGTCTGCATGCTTTAAATAACCCATGCCTGTCAAATTTCATTTTTTCCTCTCAGATCAGAACCATCATAACCCCTTCTCCTCCAGCCTTGAAGTCACCACAAATATATTTGTACATTTTGGGGGAAATAATTTAAATACTCTGAGTTAAGGGGTAATTAATCTTTGAATTATTTTCTTACTTCAAATGTATTTACTCAGTAATCTGCATGAATTTGTAATTATCATGTATTTGTGAGGTATTTTCCATGTAATCGTGAAGTATTTACATGGTCATATGAATCCTGTAAATTATAATGATGTTGGGGGAAGGGGCACGAGGAGGGGAGCTCTACTGCCTACACTAAAAAGCTTTTCCAGAAATCTTTGGAATTCTCCTCAGTGAGGTACCCTGAAAAGGCAGGAAAAGCACGTCCTTTAGAGATTACTGTGATTTCTGCCAACAAAAGAGATTCAATATCCATGTACAGTTCAGCTGGGTGAAGGGGGAGAGGGGAGTGCAGATAGTGACTTTTATTTTATCTCTTGTTTTAATGGTAAATTATTAATTTAAAAGTTGCTGCTATTCTTCAGAGGAACAGCGTCAGTTTACAGACTGCTGAAAGCTCAGCATCCATTCATGCTTCAAAGACAAAAGGGAGATTTCTCTGTCTAATCTTTGCAGGAGCCTAAATAGGATGTAGCCTGTAGTCAGACCATCTCTGGCTGTAATCTTGTCAGAGCTCAGCACACATGCACAGGCGTGTTCACACGCACACAGCTTTACAGCCACAGCATTAATAAAGCCATTTCTCCTGCATGCTGAAAGCAAGGGAGCAAGCTGGGTGCTTATTGCCATTTTAAAATACTTGGGAGACAGCAGACAGATATTTGGACAAATGAACTGATTCGGAGCGAGCGCTACAGTGGGTCAGATTAGAAATGTGGGTGGAAGAGCCTTGGATATCCAGTCACAGGGGAAACATCCTGTGCTAGGAGAGCAGGGCTGTTTCATCCATAACTGGCATCTTATCTCTCCTTAGAGCCTGTGGTTAAAAGCCAGTGCCTTTTTGGAAGCTTTTCCTTACAGATGAGATATAAAAGCAACGCCTGCCTAACCACTTATATACATTAATAATCCCGCAGTGATTTCCAAAAGAGGAAATATTAACCCAGGCACCACAACAATATTCTGCTTGCTTATAACCCTCATACAATTTAAATTCAATCTGGTGTAATGTTATTTTTGACTTCCTGACCCAAATCTGTGCGTGTGTGTGTGTGCAGCTCTGAGCTGTTAAGCAGATGATTACTCCAGTCCAACGGTAGATCCATCTCTCTGGTGCCTTGGAAGAGATTTCTTAGCCTGTGTTTCAGCGAGCCTGTCCTGGAAAATGTGCTGTATGTGTGCATTGGCTGAACACGACACATCATCCACAGGGCCATTTTTACAGTACACACACATCCTTAGTTTCCTTTGGCTGCATCATTGCCAGAGCCTGCAGATGGAGAAAGGCTCTCAAATCCCTCTGTTGGTAAAAAGGCGAAAGTGCTCCAGGAATATTTTCCTCTCCTTTTCTGTCAACCCATATCTCCCTTAGACAGTGTCCAGCGTGTGTGCAGTAGCAAAGGGAACCTGGGGGCCAGGAAATGGACTCTCATTTCACAAACAAATGCCTGGGACCTGAAAGGACAGGCACTGTCTGAGTTCCCACCCTGTCCAGATTGTCCCCCAGTCATGGGGACTGTCCCCCACTGTAGCTGCACCATTGCAGGGGGGGATCCCTTCAGACCATGCCTCTGCAAATTATCAGAGCCAAAGTAGACGCTGAACATTCTAGGTGAAAAAAAATCATCACACTGGCAGCTGTAAAACCCTAACCCTATGCCCACAAAATTCTGTTTCTGACTGTCTTAACAAGCAGCCATAGGAGGGTTTTAATGACACGTATTTTAAAATACAGGGCTGAGCTGGTATATTTTATTTCCATACCATTGGTGCAGGTGGCTGCTATCTTTTAGAAACTTTTTTGTGTGGTATTTGAAGCCAATTATTTTTTCTGTGTAATTTTTCCTTCCTCTTCATTACAAAAACATAGCTCTTGATACAGTAACTGTAGAAATGAGCCTAGACAGAGTCAGATTTCAGATCCCTGAAGCCCCCTAATAGGAAGTTCCACAGGCGATCCAGAGTGAGAGAAGTTTGGTGTGTGTATTCCCTCCTGCCTGTATGTTTTGTTCACCTCAGTTGCTAAAATTAATTCAAGTAGGCAGTATTTTCAGTGTCCTACTCACCTCTGTTGTCCCAACCCTGTCACCCACCCAAGGCCTATTCCTGCCTAAATAAAACGTTCTGTGTAATGAATGGTCAAATATCAGAGATGGGGCTGTTTGAGCACCTTTCCTACAAAACAGCAATTTAAGCTGCAATGAGTCAGAGAAGGATTGCTGAGATGATTCTCGTATATGGAGCATATCTTATGAAAGAAGATGAAAGTTTTCTTACTTGCCCAGCTTTGGAAAAAAATGTGCCTGGAGTATTGCAGGATGAGCTAGACTGCGGTGTTTAAAGATGAAGAAATTATAAGTATAAAACCAGTCATGAATAAATAAGTGCAGGCTTAGAATTGGAAGTACCTTGCTCCAAAAGGATGAAGGATCTGTAGCTATCTCCAAATTACTGGTTGCAAGGAAAGGCAATCACTTTCCACAGTGATCTTTAATGCACTGGGAAGCAATGAAGCAATTGATCCCCAGTGCACAGGACATCTTTTCCTGTATTGAGGATTTACAAAGGCTGTATAGAAGTAAACAAAATGAGAATCTGTTTCATGAGTACCCCAATGTCCTGTGTGACCAGGACTAGAGGCAAACACCTCGATTTGCAAGCTCTCCCCTGAGCTGGCTTGGAGCACACACTGATTTATTTCCCCATTCTTGCTGCAATGCAAGATTAGCCTTCCAACCCTTTCTGGAAGAGAAAACACTTGGATGACAGTGAGAAACTGCTATGGCTCTGAAAGGGCCATCTCACTGGGACTGGCAAGGATAACTGTGCTGGAGAACCCCAAGATTATACTGCTAAAGGAGCAGATGAAGCCTTGCTTTCATTTCTGCTCCAGAACCAGTTCAAAACAGTGGAAATTTTCCATAAACATAAAGAGAGAGGGAGGAATGAGTACACAGGGAATAGAGGATTTAAACATTGATCAGTTCATTACACTTGTTAGAGTTTGACTTCTTTTTCCATTTCAGTGTATAGTACACATTGGTTGAATAAAACACCTTTAGGAAATCAAAATCCCTGAGCCCAAATGATTTTCTAGGAATGTTCTAATTTGATATTCCACAGTGGCTGTGTAAATCACCTGTATGAAGCTTTTACATTTGAAGGAAGTTGTCTATTGTGAAAAAAAAATGTTACCTTAGACCTTCTCCCCTCGTGTCCTGCTCTAACAGGAGGGTGCTTCTAGACAGGGTTGTCCTTTCCCCTGGGTGCTGGCATGGATGACTTTAGCTGGAGCCTGATCACACCCTGCACCTCCATGTATCAAAAAGCACAGTTATTTGGTTCCCTCTCAGATGCAACTGGGGGCCATGTCAAATACCCCTGGTAAAGCAAAAAAAAATAAAAATAAAAGCAAGGACATGGAAAGATCACTTGCCCAAAGTCCAAATGCATTGCCCATCCACTGGGCACCATCATCCGAGTGACACCTCCAGGTCTTCCCATAATTAACTCTATGGCTCTGACCTTCAGACTAAAGTTTATAAGGAGAATCATCAGCAGGACTAAGAGCAGGAGGAACAGCAGCAGGATAAGCTCCACTGCCTCCAGTGGGAGCAGGGAACACACAGCCCAGATCTGTTTGGTTATCAACCCACCAGTACTACCCCAATGGCCTGTCACAGGCACCCTGCCCCTCCACTGACAGGTAGCACCGGTGTGAGTTCCAGTTTCATAGGTGCTTTTTCCACTGCAATCAGCCCTGGTAGTGAATTTCTGGTTAACTAGAGCCCATCTGACACAGGAACCCCTGCAGCTGCTGATGGGGTCAACTGGGAGCATTTCTGAAGGTCTGTCCCTCCCTGTGAACTGATGAGATGTGGGGGCTTTATTCACAGGGAAAACTTAGCTCTGTTGGATGAGTGAAAGAAAAGGTGATTAAGTGTGGTGAGACATCCTTCTACAGACAGGCAGCTCATCAGGGGAACTCAGTGACCTCAGAGGCCATGAGAACATATCAGAAGCGACTCCTCTTGGGGAGGAGAAGACGTGGAGCCGGGCCGACCTTCAGCTGATGCAGAAGGCGCTCTGGCAGTTTGTGTTGGCTCAGGAACACTGCCCTGATCCCCCTCAAGTAGCAGCAGTGCTGCTCCCTCCGTGGAGCTGAATAATCTCTCTCCCAGCAGCTCCCAGCCAGCGCTGGAGCCTGCCCTGACCCTGGGCTCGCTGCTGGGCCGGCAGCGCAGCCTCGCCAGGCTCAGCCCAGGAACGTGCCCAGGAGCCTCACATAAAAGAAGCATTTCACCCAGACAATATTTCTTGCTTGAAGCAGCCGTTCTCCCCACAGCATTGCCACTTACCCAGTACGGGAATGCTTTTCATTAAACACAAATAACATATTTTCTATCGGCGCGAGCCCACGGTCTTTGTGCCATTCATCATTATGCAGACCTAATATATTCTGCAAACCCCCAGTTCTCCTGCTTTCAGCCTTTCGAGGCATTTCTGGAATCAAATGAAAATATTACACCCCTGTTTGCTTTTAAACATGTTTTGGTTTTTTTTCCAAAATAAATGCATTCTGTGTTTTAAGTAAGATACCACCATGTATTTATGGGAGTTTAATAAGTTCTTCCATTAATAACATAGACAAACTAATTTACCAGAACGTGTCTGTTTTAAACTTTGGGAACAAAGAGTGGGAGTATGAAAATCAATCTTTCCTTTGTACTTGAGCCACTGACCCATTAAAGCTTTGAAGATCATTTCTTTAAGAAATTGTGAGGAGTTATTTAACTACAAACAGCAGCTACCTTCCCATTCCAGCTGTGTAATCAACCGTAATAAATTAGAGGAGGAAAAATAAAGGTTCACTCCATTTTTTTTTTTATAACTAAAAATTCTTAATAGTACTTTGACAAATCGGCCCAGAGCAGAAAGAAATCCTCATTCTTGCTGAAACTGCTGTTTAACACAAGTTAAAACATTGCTTAAAAGCTATTTTTTTTGTCTTTAATTATAGTTCAAAAATGTTCTTAGTTGCCCAAGCTTAATTATTTAACTTCAATTAATTGTAAAAGTTACCTATCACTAGAAAAAGTTAGCAAACCTGTGAACTACAACATTGATAATGGCTGTGTGTACAAAAACATACAGCATCTTCTTTTTTGGCTTGAATGATGAACTCCTGATGACATTACTTATTGTTAGTTATCATTAATGACTGTTTCACTGTTTAATGCTGATAATATGCTGAGTTATGTAAGAGTGAAAATTTAAAATAATCTTCATCTTAGGCTGCTTAAGAAATCTACATGTTAAACAATCATAATGATGTTCTAGTTATCCCAAACTCCAGTGGAAAAAATCTGTATGGAAAATCACTAAAACCTGTTTGTAAAAGGCAGAAAAATTCCAGGCTTTTAAAAAAAAATCTATCAAATGGATAAAGCAAAATTTTTTAAAAATATCTCTTTTGATTCAATTTTGATGGGCTGTACTTATGATAAATACACAACTGTTTTCAAAGTCTTCAGATAACCTGAAATAGCATTTGTATCTTGCTGGAAAATTATGGTGTTCAGTGACAGAGGATAGGAAGTTGACCCTGCAGCATTTCCTAATTCCAAGGCTGGAAAAACCACATCAAAGCAGTAAAAATTCAGGGTTTTTTTTTATTATTTTCTGCTTTTCTAAAGTGTTTTTGCTAGATCTACCAGGACTTTTGCCCTTTCCAAACAAGGGCATCAGAAGGTCCTTCCCCTGCCCACACAAGATGTGCAGGAAAAAAGAGCTTAATAAATACTTTGCCATTTTATAATATAGAATATACTACAATTCACATTTCCAGAGAGGTTTTGGCACAAAATGTGGTGCAGTTCATACCAGGGAGTTCAGCCACTGTGCCAGACAGTGGCTGCCACACAGTACAGGCCCTGGTAACTCACTGCTTATTCCTCTGCACAAGACTGGGGACAGTTCTAGACAAAGCTGCAGTCATCTGCTGCCTTTTTCTGCCCTCAGAGATCCCAAAGGTTTAGATTCAGTTAACATATTGGGTAATGCTTTGCACTTATATACTTTAGCCAATTTTGTTTCAATTAGAATTGCCACTTGGTTTTTATTTTTATACATACAAAAATATGTGTATATATTCAGGACATTTGTATTTGCTCATCAGACAGACCTGTTTATTAGTCTGAATAGATACTCAGCCCAGCTACATCCATTTGCAAGTCTTTAGAAGGTTATTCTTTGTAGAAGTACCCAAAAAGGCATATTCTGAGTAGGTGCTAACGCTTCATGTGGATCAAGGTCCAAGTTCCAAGGTCCAGTTCCTCAGGGATATTTAGAGAGGTATATTTTATTGATTGAAGGATTAAGTTACTTTGAGGATCTGGTCTGAAATCCTCAGCTCTCCAGACTTCAGAGAAATTATGCCATTTATTACTGCCATGGGTCATGTTCTTGCCTCCAGGGCCAGCTTTGACCACTTCAGTGTTCCCTGTCTAGGTTGCTCTAAAACCACCCAAATTATGCAAACTTTTTCATTAAGGCCAACCACACCTGGAATTCTCATGAGAACAGCTTTTCCCAGAGCATTTCACTGATTTATCTTATTGGGGCTGGTTGAACATATCTGCTGGAATCTTATTAATTATTAATTTTTTTACTGCTTTTGGCTAAGAGAGCCTCTTGAACTTGGTTAAAAGAGTCTGGGTACATAATATTCAGACAACAAGTGGCCTGGGAACTCTTCATTTTCTTCGGTTTGCTACTCATTATTCATAATACACTCATCAGTCACCTTGGTGCACGTGTCCATCCTACAGGTAGAGACCACCAGCTTCACCAGGAGCTCCTGCTTTTTGACCAAAACCCAGATGAAGAGTCAAAAACATGTTTAAGCACACACCTGAGTCCTTCTCACAGCAAACAACACACCTGTGGGCTGACATTCTTTAAATAGATAACAGCAAGGCAAATACATTTTCAATATTCTAATAAGATAAGACTTCCTTATGGATACTAAAAATTGGGGATTCCCAGTGTTGCCAAAATAAATGTCCTGATTACCCAGCCCTTAGACACAGCTCATTCTAGTTCATTCCATCTCAAAACTGTGGAAAAGTCTACATTTTTAAAAAAGTTTTGATCTGGTTTCTCAAAAACTAGAAAGGTTTCTCCCCAAGAGAGAAATTTCAGTGTAGCCAGATGCTGAAAATGAAAAAAGGTTCATTCAGTGAAGTTCAGAACTTCAAAATTACGCCTGGAATATTTCTCTCCTCCATTAATATTGGAGATGAGAAAGTGCCAGAAAAGGCATAAAATACGGTGGACAGGAGCCCCTCAGGCACTGAAGAGTTCATGGCCCCTGGACATGCAAACCAGAGTCCCTAAGATGTTTCTGAATAAAGGCCATGGTAGAAATATCTTTCTACTCTTCATCTCCATTACTGGCAATTTAATCAAATGCTGAAAAATTACCTTTAGGGTTCCTTTCTTTGCAAATCAGTGTAATTTCTCCTAGAGTATCCATCTGATTTAGCTGTAGTGCAGTTCATAACATCATTAGAACAACACATTTTTGTGTCAATTAACAATCTACTATGAGGTCTGACCTTGCAACTATGTCAACATATTCTTCACCACTGGAGATCATGAAATGCAGACAGCAGTAGTGTTAAAAAACAAGCTTTTAGATCCATTTTACTTTGTTGCAACACTGCTTTGCAGATACTGAATTAGAGCCCATTTAAACCATTCAAGCATATAATCAAATTTCAGTAATGAGTTATTAATTAAGCAGGGGCATCCAATTCTGTGCTAACTGCCTCATAAACAATCGACAGGAGATTTGTGAATTTTGACTTCCTGACACTATTAAACAAATCAATATTAGGTTTCAGACACAGCAATTCAGACAGTTTTCCCTGTTATTTGGCAATCGTCTGCCTGGAATACTAATGAAAGAATTAAGAGCTGTAGATTTTGCATGTGTTCCATCAAAAAGATCCTTATCTGTGGGGAATTGGGGCCTGATTTGCATGGCAGAAGACTTTGCTTTTGTAGGTACAATTTTTCTCAATATGTCACTCATTAGTATTTATAAACTACAGAACAGTGAAGCCTTCAGCCCCTATTCATAATGAACAGTCATATCCCTCCTGGAGATACAACTGAACAAAGCTGTTTATATATTTATTTAGTGGTCCTCTCCCTTTTGTAGCCAACTTAACCTGCAGAAAACTTGCATCTAAGGGGAGCACTGAGTACCTTGCCTTTCATTTATTTTTTTGAAATGTACATTTTTGTGTTTATATACATATATATCCATGAATGCATACATGCAATTATTTGAATAACAATTAGCTGTGTAAGCAACACCTTTGTTTACACATAGCATTTCCCTGCCTAAAAAATCACCTTCAAAAAATCTGCAATATTTTTCGTAGATTTATTTGCAGTTTCTCTCTCCCTGCTGTCAAAATGAATTCAGGCCCCAGTTCAGCCAAGCTTTGGAGCTAAGCAGGGTTTTGCTGAATGGGGGATTAGTGCTGTGCAAAGTGCTGGGTTAACAGGGCTGCAGGATGGAGTCCAGAGAGCGAGCACAATGGTGCTGCCTCCTCCTCCGGCCGCCTCTGCCGCTGCCACCGAGCTGAACTTCACCTAGGGATAAGTGAGTGTTTAGTTTTCATAATCACATGGTCTTTGGCCCCTTAATGAAGAAGACAGTGGGGGCTACCAGCACCTGTTGAGGTAATGGCTTTTGTAAGGAGGATTATCTGACTGCCGAGGACGGGGCTGAGGCGGCACGTGGCCAGTTCTCGGGGTGCTCTGGATATGCTTATCCCAGGGTTTTGGATGGTTTTGCTGGAAAATTCTGGCTGCTCTCTCCAGAATCTGTGGAAGCAAAAGTATGACCAAACCCCTGACCAAAAATTTCTGCTCCACTTGTATCTGTGATTGAGTATTCTGCAAAAAAATTCTGGCTTAGACTTTTCTGTTTTCTGTTTCACAGCCTGTATATACATTTTCTCTTAGTTTCAGTATCTCCATCTCAGTCTCTGCTTCAAAAAGAATGCACAAAGGCTTAGATTTAAAATGAAGTTAATATTTGTTACACACACCTCAATTTCTAACACTGAACAGTCTTCTGCCAGCAGAAACCCTGAATCTCGTTTGGTTAGCAAAACTTGTGCTGTATTTACATAAACAAGTATCCAAGAGTTTAAAGGATAAAAGCCTCACTAGCACAGAAATCAGTGTGAAAATAGGTCAGAGACCAAGCCTTTGGAAAACAGCATTGGCGAGTAATGATAAAAGTACTGTGGAGTGATCAGTTCCAAAGTGGGTCAGGATCCTGTCTGCAGGAACAACTCCCCTGTTTTATTTCTCCTGTAGAGTGCTAATGTGCAAGCTGCACCCCAGGAACCCCTTCTGCAGGCAGAGGAGAAAATGTTGCCTCCACCACAAATAGCTCCTAGACAAAATTACAAATAAATTATAATGGATGCACATTAGTCAGAAAATGCTGTCAGAGGACAACACAAGGAAATTAATCTGCCTGCTAAATGGCAGGGCGAATGTAGGACTGAATGCATCTGAGTTTTGTTTTATTTTGCTTTTCTACCAGCCTCTCTCTCCCATTATTTCCTTCTCTCTAGGATCTTAAGACATCTAACTCATTAAAAATCTTCTTTTTAATTATCTGCCAGGAAAAAAAAATAGCATAATTAAGGACATTGAAATTTAGATTAACAATCAACCTAATACATGGTAGTGCTTCTGAGAAGAGAACATTCCTTTTAAATCATTATAGGCTACCCAGAGGTTTCTTTTTGGTTTCTGCCTAGATTTCTGTTCAATATGGCTCTGAGAACATATTTGAGTGCATTGAACTTATCACTTGATCTGTTCAGCAGTGTGCTCTTGGGATTTTTTCATAGAATCACAGAATCATTGAATGGTTTGTATTGGAAGAGACCTCAAAGATCAACTAATTCCAATCCCCTGCCACGGGCAGGGACACCTTCCACTAGACCAGGTTGCTCAAAACCCCACCCAGCCTGGCCTTGAACACTTCCAGGGATGGGGTAGTCCCAGATTCCTGATGATTTCCCCTAAATTTCAAAAGGAGAAGCATCCTGTCTAATGTCTGCAAGAATAGGGTCTCACTGACCTGAGGTGAGGCAGAGGTGTTCATTCACCTGCTGAATCCCAGTGCCACTGGTAGGAGATTGAATTTCAAAGGGTCCCTGTATCATCAGTGCTGGAATGACTGGGTTTCAAGACTAGATAGCCTGAGTACCTAAAAATACAATTGAACATACAAAAATAAATAAAACTGGTATAAATAAGATAGGAAAACATGTTTCTTTAGCTCACTTACAAAAACAAAGATGTGTGTTGCTTGTTCAGCTTACACACCCTAAAAAAAAGGGATTTCTCGAGCTCTGTGTGCTCCCTTCTTGTCTTGTTTTCAGTAACTCCTTGGAAATTTTCAAGTCATTAGTCAGTTCAAGCTCACCTGCCAGCAGAGTAGAAGTGACACAGAAAGTATGTTCTGCTAGCTGAGGGATCCAGAGGGTGCATCCTGTACAGGGCAGGATGGTGACCAATCCCAACACCAGGGCTGTGCCTGGAGGAGGAATGTGCTGGTAGGGCTCCCCTCCTGTAGGAAATACCAGAAGAACTCATGCAACAAGCACTGCCAAGAAATGGCTGGGGGTTCTTGGGCTGCAATTGCATCCAGTAAAATAGATGTGTGCTTTCTGTTTGGGCATGCTTCTGACAGGGACAGTGGGATAAACGTGCTGGAAACCCAGTGAATCCCTTCATCCAGAGCCACACAGACCTATGTGTCTCTGATCTGCACCCATTCAACAAAGCCTGGCACTTCCAGGTGTCCAGCAACCCTCGAGGAATACAATTCCCTAAACAGCAGAGCCAAAACACCCTTAGAGTTGTCTTAGTGAATCCCCACTCTGCTTTCAGAGCCCCATGCCAGGGAAGGCTGCAGCAGGTTCCCCATGGATACTCCATGATCCTCAGGGCTGAGCTCAACCCACAGCCACAAATCTTAGAGGAAACCAGGTTTCATCAGCTTTGCCTCTCACAGAGCTGTTCCACTGTTAAGGTGAGGATATCCCCTCAGTGTGGAAAAAATATGAAGCCTGAATAAATTAAAAACGGGAGCTATGTTACACATTACTGTCATTTAATTAACATCTCGTAATGTGTTGCTTAAGGAATCAAGGCTCTATCAGGATAAAGCCTATAAGCATTTTCCCTGTTTAATCAAAAATGTAGATCACATCACATTTTATTTCCTAAAAAATTACACACTTACTGAAAAAGCTATGATTAAATTCTATATTAAGAGCCATTTCTCTGCATTAATTCTCCTCGTAAAAATTCAGTGTCAAAGAGGAACACGGAAATTAGCGTATGAAATTTGGAAATCTGCAAGGATAGATAGATGGATTCATTTGACTTTATTAAATTTTGTTCATTGTACACTGATAAAGACTTGACAATATTTATCCCTATAACGCTCTATGTGAGTATATTCTGACACTGTAGTTTGGACTAGCCACCTCTTCTTAGACAACCCAGCAATTCCTACTGAAAGAAACTCTTTTTTTAGGTTTCTTATCTTCTTTTCTTTCCTTTTTTTTTAACCACAGTAGATTTGAATTTTTTGGACTGAAATTTTGTATGCTATGTGTCTACTTCTAGCTAATAACCTATTTATTTTAGCCATCACCATTCAGATCAGAGGCAGGACAGGGATGCTCTCATGTGTTTTGGAGCACAGCATGAAATTTAGATTAATTGAGGGGAAAGTAGCACAGCATCCCTTACTGTCCTTGTGAGGAGATCAGACCACAGAGCTCCCCTGAATCCTTCACTATTGAGTGCTTGGCCCTGGTACATTGAAATTCAAGAAATAATATTCAGAGCCACAAAGCAAAGGAGAAATAAGTGTAAGGTGCAGACATGGGGACAGTGATTTTGGAAAAGCTGTCTGAGGATGAAAGCACGGTCATTAAAATAGAGGTGACTGAGGAATTAAAATGGACCCAAATATGAGATCAAGCCCAGCCTTCAAAACTACAGAGAACCCTTAACTTGGAGCTGGGATAAAGAGGTGCTTCAGGCACCAAACATATTGTGCAATTCTGGTGCCTTAGAAGGCTGGGCTGATTGTTTTATAGGGGCTTGATTAGGTTATATTAATCTGAATTTGTATGAAGTTGTGACTGACCTTATCAAACCATAAAATATAATAAAACTGCAATAAACTTTTGGCCTCTACCTGGCCAGAGAGTACAAAACATGAATGATCTCACAATAGTTCTACATATATACTGTTCATTACAGAAGTTTAATATAAAATAGAAGTAATAATAAGAATAAAGAAGAAGACTACTCCAGTCCAAAAAACCCCTATGTTTTAGCTGTTTTATTTTATTAAAATAAATTATCCACCTAGACAGGGCTTGCTTTTCAGAACCATGTAAGCTTTTCTTGAAACCCAGTCCAGACAGAAACAAGAAGCTTGAAATTTAAATTATAGGGAAACAGAAGTTCTTCTGGATGGAAAATAATCAATCTTCTCAATGTTAACACCTCCTTTCACTGGGTTTCCCTCTGAGCTGTGTGATGCATCTGTTTGCACAAGAGAATGCATGGCTGTAGGTAAGAGTTGTGCCTGGAGCTGGAGAAACAGGCACCTTGTTTGTGAGCACTCTCAGGAATGAATTGTGAGGGGCCTGGGGACTCCACTGGTCCTTGCCTAGACCCTGGTGGTGGAAAGTCTCCTCCAACAAACCCCCTGACACTTCCACTTGTGGCTCTTGGCAGGTCCCTCAGGCCTCCCTGTGCCTCCGGCCACTGCCTGTGAGGAAGGAATATTGATGTTTGCCCAGCTGGGGCTAATCCTGCACAGATGTGTTCATGCATGTCCGAAATGGACTTTTTTCAAAGCCATTCTGACTTTGAAAAAAGATATCAAACAGGCATTTCCCTGGCAGGTATTCCTGTCTTAATTGACACATGCAATGGAATTGTTATGATTGTCATTTTGAGAGTACAAGGAAGAAAAATCACCTTTCCAAGTTTCAACACAGTTGTTTTAATCCAGAGGGAGCTCTTCAGTTGCTGCCACCTCAGTGTCCTTGGTAGGACACCTTGGAGTGTCCCAGCTGACCATGAAGGGAACTTCTGGCCAATGCTCTTGTGATTCCAGCCAACACCTGCCTTTGGAGATCGCTGTGCAGTCCTGGTGACATCCCCCAAGCAGCACCAGGTGGTCTCTGTGCAAGTTCAACAGAGTTCTAGAGACACAGCACAATTACTGCTGGTCTGAGGCTAAACACAAAAAATTCTGAGCTCAAAAGTCAGAGGCCAGGGAAATTTAAATAAAATGTACAACATCAACTTTTTGCAAAGATACCAAAGTTCATCATGGGTAAAGAGCTGGTTAAATAGTTTCAGTCAAATGAGGAAAAAATCTGGAGAATGTCCCATGAATTGCCTTAGCCTGCACAATTGTCTATGCTGTTAAGTTTCATATTTGGTTTTAGGTGTCTAGGAAAAAAAGGAAAAAAAAAGGAAAAAAAGAGAGAAAAGAATCTCTTATTCTGTAGGGCCAAGAGAAAAAGTTCATAAACAGTGATGATGGTTATGTGCAAAGCATGCACACTTGGAATCCTTGCAGAGATATCATTTCATAATCACTGATCACATATCAGGGCACAACAGGCACTCTTGTAAGGAAAAGTTTCCAAGTCCCTCTTTAATAATTAGTTGTTTTTGTACTCATGGAAGGGGAATGTACACAAGGTCCCAGGTAATATAGATTTAGTTTAGAAGTTACTGCCTGTATCAGGTGAAGGAAATTAATTGATTTGGTGATCAAATCTGACAGAGAGATAAAAGTCACTTAATACCTTTGCAGTTTATTATCTTTTTGATATCATATCTCATTTTTAGCATGACTGGAAAACTCATTTTAAAGACAGCTGTGTTTAATTTATGGCAGAGAAAGCTCAGATCATCAGGTATCAACATTTTCAGCAATCATTGGTATTGTACAGTTGATGATTGGCAATCATCTGCTTTCTAGACATTGGCAGACCCAGCCTGTAAACACACAGAGAGTGCAGATCTTTGACTGTTTAGCCATTGATTTCTTTCTAAACCAGAAAGGCGGAATTCAAGTGGAGCAGGAGGTAAGCTTCATATTTATGCCTCCATCTGCACATATCCACCCACATCTCAGCAGAAGTCATATGGAGCTGAACCCTCTGGGTTGAAAGAGTAACATTACACAGTTTTTGGTAAGATGCTCCATTTCAGTACTGTACTCTGTTTCACTATAAACAACTAGTTGTTGCTTTTCAGCATATAATACCCAATTTATTAGCAACTTGGGAATACCTTTGGGCACTCAAATCTATTTTGGACAGCTCAGGACCATTATGATTTCTATTTAAATATTCACAACCAATAGAAGGACAACTAAAAAGCAGTTCAAGCTACCACACTCCAAACAAGATCTAAAAGGAATTGTGACAAACCTTCTCCTGAGTGAATCAGAAATCTCTTTGTTCAAGGCCAGGACGGGGCTTTGAGCATCCTGGTCGAGTGGAAGGTTCCCTGCTCATAAAATACCTTTGAAAACCAAGAGATAGGAATTCTAGAAACAGACAGATATCTCAAGAACATAGTATGGAAATTTAAACTGTTCTGTATCTCCCAATAGCTGATTCTTCAGTGCAAGCCTCAGACTTCATTTACAGAGTTATGTTTTTATTACATTATTTACATAACAGTACAAATGTGGGCAAGGCTTTGCAGATGGCTTAAGATAAACTCCTTAGGGAGGAGGTGGTTTAAGTATGAGCAACAATCTATATAAATTCAACCTTTCTATAGCTAATGACAGTTTTTAAATTTATACCTCATTTGCAAAAAGGATGATGGTGAACCACTCCAGCTATTGAATTGTGTTGATAGCATTCTCCTTGGCTACTAAACATACGTCTCACACTGGAGGAGTGTGCACTCGCATTAAAATGTCTGGAATATTCCAGCTTACCTTGCTCTGACACAGCATTCAGCTCGCTAGGAATGTTATGCTTTGCATGAGAAAGGCACATCTTTTGTGGAGCTTCAGATATTGCCTTGTTTTAACAACATCTGCAGAAACAAATCATGATAAGGATCAAGCCTTATTGTGCATGAATAACTGCACTTTTCACGCTTTCATGGGAGTCTGGGAAAAGAAGAGGATGCTCATCAGCTGAATGAGAGAGACATCTACCCATGCATTCTGCAGGAATTCTGAGCATCAGTCACATGATTTTTTGCATCCACAGCAGGAGCCACGTACAACAGGGACAACAAAGTACAAAATTGTGATTAAAAAGATAACTTTTCCAGTGCCTGCCTAATCTTGGTGGTACCTGGAAGTACCTGAACTCAGCCCCCACACATGCTTTGTGTAGCTCTGTGCACCCTCAGAACTGTCCTGTAGCCCTTATAGCCCATGCTGAATTGCAAAATCCTTCTTGTCCCTGGTATTTACAGTGGCTGTGTCTGCTGCCTCTTCACACCAGATTTTTGTACAATAGGCTGGTGGTTAAGGAGGGCAGAGAGGGAGGGACTCCTAGGTCCTGCTCCCAGGATTTTTTATAGGTCATATTTAGTAAGACCTTACTATAAACCACAGGGGCTGAGGGCAGCAAGGTGATGATCCCTCCTAAGAGATGTTCTCAGCACTAGTCCAGCTGATCATCCCCTCTCTGCCTCATCCTGTTGTGCAAAAATGTGCAAAAAGACGTGCAAAAATACCTCTTGTACATCTTTCTGCACAGTTCTGCTCTGGCAGCTTCATCTCAGCCTACAGATGGACAGGGAGAGCACATTTGGGGCTGAGTGGATGTCAGTGCCCACACCTGAGGGGACCTTATTGAACTGCACTTAGCATGGCCTAACCTCTGGTTGCACTGCTCCAAAAAAATAGAGGTTCTTTCACTTCTGGTTAAGTCTACTGGAGAAGTGAGACCTCTCAGGCTATGTTAATATAGCTGAGGTTATCCCTCAAGGTATGAAGGAGGAGGAGATTTCCAGGGGCAGAGGGGACTCAGCCTCCCAGTAGCACTGAACTTTTCGTAGGGCTTCTAACATGCCTTTCAACAGCATCCTCTTTGGTACTGTTTATATGACTCATGCCCCTTTCAGGAAGAAGGAAAACAGTTCAGATCATTTAGAAAAACATAATTCTGGATGGATTTCGAGGTTTTGCTAAGCATCCAAATTTAATAGAAAATCACATTACTTTACAGTATTTCTCAAGACTGTATCAATTCCAGACTCCTTGCCATTGTATCACAATTATGGGAAACCATTCACAAATGTTAAAATAATCTGACAAAAGGGAAGTAAGGATGGAAAAGAGCAGTATTGGGATGGGGGAGGTGCCACAGCCCCCATCCCTCTCTTGCTCTCATATGTACCTCATGATCAGTATTTGGCAGTGTGTTTTGTTAGTTTTTCCAGCACAGTGGTAGAGTGAGCATTAATTGTGCTAATTATTGTGATCTATAATTTAACTCAGTAATCAAACGCATAAACCAGGCATTATCAAGTTTATAAACTCAGCATGCTCAAGTTCACTAAGCAATGATGAAGTTGCTGAGTCAGATTATTCCCCTCCCCTGTTGATAATGTCAGAAACAGATTTGGACTGTCTTGAATTTAGTATTTTCCACTGCTCTATTACATGGAGAAGAAAAACTGGCAATACTTGAGAACAGAACCCCCAATATGATTGTTTTTCTAACATAAAGCAGAAACTTCATTTTTTGCTTGCTTGTTTTAACTCTGCAAGACAGGGTTGTTTTAATTTTCACTCTAATTGCAAAGAAATCCTTCATTACTTTGTGTACCTCAGTCCTTTCCTCATAATCATCTTTAGGTAAGACAAACAAGATTCTGGTATCTACAAAGCTTCATTTCTACAGATTCAGAAAATTTTGGCCTCTATACATAGGTCAAATGTTGTGCCAACAGAAGCAGAGCTGACTTCCTAACATTGTTGTATTAACATACCTCAATTTTAGCCTGAGGGAGAGGGAAATGATGTTGTTTGGAATGAGATGGTAATTTACTTTCCATGCTTTCTCAGTCCTAAGGCATCTTTTCAGGATGAGACAGCCAGCTGTGTAAATTGAAATTGGTGAACAATTGTCCACTGGAGGCTCTAACATCTGAAAAGCAGAGTTATACGCTCTTCTCTGTCCATGTAGAATATGGTGTTTTCATTTTACAGGGATAAGGGATTTACTGTTAAATTAATGGACATTTCAAACTGCAGTGGCAGCACATGTTGCTGCCTGCATTACTGGGAAATAAGTTGCATCTGTTCAAGTTATCACTTGGAAAGAAAAGCTTCCGGTTTCTGTGTGATGGCATGAGAAAATAACACTTTCTCCCCGTGTGCCAGGGGAAATGAGGTCACAGGCTCTCACTGCATGCCTTGCAAGTGGATATCTCATGTACAAGTTCGGACAGGCATTAAATTGGTTATGCTTCAACTTCTGATTTTTGTTTTCATTAACATCTGCACTCTTGCGTGGCCCGAAGCATTTTGTCCTTTTTATAGCCTTCCTTGGTAAAGCCGTGGAAAGCTGATCTCAAATTCACATTAATGGCCTTGGATTTTCAGGTCATTCCTTCCAGCAAAGACTCCATTCTGCTGCTGTTCTCATGGAGTGACACCTATACCCCCGTGGATATCCTCGCCTTCACAGCCTATCGTCACAGCAGTGTTTTTAATTCTCCTTGGCTAAGTCATGACATCAGTCCCCAGAGTAACTCAGACCTAAGTACTTCTTGACCAAAAGGATCACAAAGCTACCACACTGCAAGCCACACAGCTCTAAGGATTAATGGGAATTTGCCCTACACACCACAAAAACCTGAAGTCTACACCCACTCCTCAAGGTTTACGTGTGATCACACACTCTGATCCCTGAGCTTATTCCCTGTCTTCCTGAGCTGAGAACAGGAAAAGTAATATGTCTAATTTTTTTGCAAGACAGTGTGTTTTGCAGAGAGTAATTATAGTGGTTCTATGTATACAGCTGAAGCAAAGATTAAAATAAAGTGAAACAACTTTGATTCAAATTTCTTAGTCTGCATGGAAAGACAACCTGGCAGAAATCACAGCGGTGTTAAAACCAGTGCAGCTGTATAATTACAACTTGTTGGTATGAGGACAGAAGAGTATTGCATGTAGGTGAAAAAATAAGGAAAATTATTGTGAGGTCAGATAACTCAGGCTGTTCAATCATTATTAGAATTAGCACAGGTGTGATAATGAGTCAACTCCTCTTTCCCATCAGAGAAGTAGGATTGCAGAGCCATAAAATCATTTAGGTTGGAAAGGACCTCTATGATCATTGACTCCAACCATTAACCCAGCAGTTCCAAGCCCACCACAAAACCATGTCCACAAGTGACACATCTGCACATCTTTTAAATCCCTCCAGAGATGGTGACTCCATCTCTGCCCTGTTCCAATGTTAGGCCCCTCTTGTAGTGAATAAATTTTTCCTATTATCCAATCTAAACTGCCCTTAGTTCAGTTTTAGGCCATTTCCTCTCATCCTGTCACTTGTTACCTGGGAGTTGGACCTCCCCCTGGCTCCACCCTCCTGTCAGGTAGTTGTGAAGAGTGATCAGTCCTCCCAGGAGCCTCCTTTTCTCCAGGCTAAGCTCCACCATCTCCCTGAAATGCACCTCATCAAACCTGTGCTCCAGACCCTTCCCCAGATTTGTCTATTAGTAGTTTCCTCTTTTCTACATGTAGCAAAGCTGTAGGCCAGACTAGAAGGAACTTTCACTGAGAAGAGATAAATTTTGCTATGAGCCAAGCTTTCCGATATAAGATTTTCTTTTGAAGTACATTGATACCATTTAAGCAATTCTGAACTTCTGCTTCAGCTCAGGCTAAGCAAGCACTACTCTAGAAGCATGTTCCCAGCTTGTTTTAACCTCACAATAAATGTGGTTTTTTTCCTCTCATCTTCCTTTTTTTGCCTTTCTGAGTTTAAGAAAAGACCATGTGGTAACACTGCTACCTTGTCGATCAGATGACAGGCAGCTTTTTTCTATTTAGACATGGGAGGAGGTCATTCTGAGGAGTAAAAGATAGATTCTGTCCCTGAAACCCAGCAAAGCAGTGAAAAATAATACTCACACAATGGTAAATTCTTCTAGGTATCACTAAAAATGATAAATCCTAATTTTCTCAGGCTTAATCCTGCAATATATTTTGTACACATAACCTCCAAGGTCAAAGGAAGATAAAAGACCTGGAAAAATACCCTAAGTCCGTCTCATACCTCATTGTTTATTACTTCTTCCATGAAGGAGTTTCAAGAAGCAAAAACATATAATTAAGACTCAACTGATGCTCTTATAATAACTGCTTTTGATTTGGGAGATAAAATTAAATTAGCAGATAAGCTCTTTTATTTCTGCTCAGCCACTAGCGTATTCAAATAGGGTGTAACTTGTCCCTTTAAAAGGCACAGTAACAAAAACAAACTGGAAGGCAGTCACTTATTAATCTATGTTTTTGTATAGCTATCTGGAAACTCTGCTTTGCTGTCATTATTTAAAACTCATAAACAAGATGAGCTGTCAGGGATTCTTGAGACTGGAATTCATGGGAATTGTCTAAACAAAACATATTCACTCCTCTTATGTGTAACCAAATGCATAAATGTTGTTGTCTTTTTATTCTTTACAGATGGTTTGTATCTCCAGAGATTTATAGAAGAATTCATAAATTGGCATCACTGGTATGTCAGAAATGTGAAGCAGCCTCTGCTCCCATTGTTCCCTGACTGTGAACCTGCCGCTGGCTGAGAGAGTTTGCTTAAAATATCCAACTTGGAGCACAGCTCCAGTGTGATCACTGAGCTGACCCTCCACTGTCTGGGGACTCCTCGGGACTAAATATACAGCTCGATAATTAAGAATTGTCATCTCTTTTGGTCATCTATTTCTACATCCTTTCAGTCTCCTGGCCTGGCACCATGGCCTGACAGGAGATATTGATTAAATAACTCTAAGGGAGTGATTGTAACCAAATGCTCTGATGACTGAACCCTCCAAGAGCTTCACAATCATAAATGAGCTGGTGCACTTGTCATCAGGAGCAGCTCATTCATCCAACAATGACCTGTCAAATGGACTTGTTAGCGTGGCTGATAATACTCCTGCCTCCTCCCTGTTAGAAAAAGCAGGGAACATCCCAGATGCTTTTGACTATCTTACAAAGAGCATCAGGGAAAAAAAAAAATCTATTCTACTTTCACCAAAGATTTGTGGAAAGGCTGGGAATTGAATCCAGATTGCCTGACTCCTTATGCAGGGCCGTATGCACAAGGCCAGCCTCTCTTTTGAAGCTTGATGTTCTGGACTTTCTCTGTTTGACAGT
Organism: Lanius collurio; assembly: GCA_020086605.1. Taxonomy (NCBI): domain Eukaryota; kingdom Metazoa; phylum Chordata; class Aves; order Passeriformes; family Laniidae; genus Lanius; species Lanius collurio. The sequence continues at coordinate 27,312,924 of JACBWW010000010.1, read as the reverse complement.
CCTTTCCCTTGTTCTCATTTGTCTTTCAGATACGCCGAGTGGCTCATGTGAAGATTGCTAAAATCACAGTGCACAGGATTTCATCAGATATGATTTTTTTGGAACCTGTGTTGCATATATGTCATCTCACACAAGAACTGTGTGAATGGAGGAGGAGATTTATATGAGACTGCCCGTAGGAAACTCACCTGTGGGAGAAGAACAGATCACTTAGAATTTATCCAAGTAAAACCAAAACTTACTTCTGGGAAATTCCCAAGACATGTGTTATACAGCACTGTGGTATCATAGTGCTTTCCCTGCAGAATTAATGATTATATCTTTCATACATTTCCTCCTCCTTGAACAAATCCAGCAGCAATGGGGAAAAATGGATGTAAACTTGGTGGGTTTTTTGAGAATTAGAGGGAAGTTCCATACCATGACAATAATTTACCAGAAAATTCCTTATGAAAGAAGAAACTCCTGAAATGTTTTCCGAAAATGTTTAAAATTTAGATTCATCTGATTTTTTTAATGAATTTACCCCATAAATTTGATGTCTTAAAAAGCACTGTCTCTAGATCTTGGGTACTTCATGATTCTTTTTGCCTCTGAATGGATGCACTTGTCAAAATGATTCCTAGATATGTATTCACCTTACACTCTGTGGGATTGTGGGATAATTTGCTAAGACATTAAGAGATTAGGACCACAGCCTAAACCTGGAATCTGTTGGACAGTGACCTTGTACAAGTGAATGGGCACAGGGATCACTGCCTAGAGCAGGATAAATACCCATTCCATGCCCAACCAAAGACCATAATCTGGCCTGGATGAAAAAATCCCTGGATTTCTGTGATCAAGTAGATGAGACATAATTTTCTAATACTCTGATGGTGAAACAGCACTTGTCTTGGCAAGAGAAGATACCAAGCCATCCAAGTGGTAAGAGAAGTCAGGGCAGATCCAAAGACTTCACTGTACTTGGATCTTATACTTGTCCAAGCCAAGGCAGAAAAAACCCTTTATTTTTTTTCTCTTTGCTTGATGCTACTGCATCTTAAAGGTTATTTTTTTTATTGATTCATCTTAGACACTCTAATATTTAAGTTGTGGCAGGACTTGCAACAGGCAAGAATCCACTGCTTGAGCAACTGCAAGAATTAAGAGGAATACGAGCAGCTGTGAGGACCAAAGAAGAGCCAAATCCTGATTTCATCTGTGAGATTCCAGGGAGCAGGGATGTAGCTTGATTTACGGGGAGGCGCAAACTCTGCACAGGAGAATGCAGGAGGAAGAGCCTCGGGGGAACCTTTGATGAGGGAAAACAATCTAGACATAAATAAAGACTTCAATGGATTTGTCCCTTCATTATTTTGGAGCCTGATCCAAAGCCCCGTTAAGTCAATAGAAGGACTCCAGCTGGGGTTTAGGTGAAGGACTGAGGGTGCAATTTGCACACAGCTCGTGTCACTCAGGAATATTTCTGTTGTAGGGAAATGTGCTTGTTAAAGCACTGAGCTGATACCGAGAAGCATTCAGCTATTACTGGATATACTTTCATTGAGTTACTTGTTGCTGTCCAATAAAGTAAAATATAGGAAACCCTTTAGTGTTTCATCAAATTCTTGCCCATTTCAAAGAGGAGCAATATTTCTGTGTCTGGCTCACATATTAAAAACTTTCCCTGCATATTAAGTTTCTTTTTTTTTTTTTTTGTCATAGGCTTAGCTTCAGATCTTTCTATGACTTCTCCTAGGGGCTATTTTTGAAGGATTCAAGTCTGTTTTGCCAGTATAACCTTCAATTTCTAATGAGTGTTATTTCAAAAAAGACTTTTCCACTGGTAGGTAACAGAAAATAAAGTTACCTTGAAATTTAATAAGCATTATTTACTCAGTATCTACTAATAAATCTCATCACACATCCTGCTTTCTAAAATGCTAGAGGTTATGATCTCTTTCTATTTGGCTTCCAGAAGTTAAAGAAACATTAGGTTATTTTTCTTGGGGCAATCAGAGCTTTCTTTTTTTTTTTACATTTTGACTTTTTGATTGCATGGCCAGGTAACGTTGTTACTACCACTAATTTTAAGAAATCTTTTTTTAAAAAATACTGTATTCAGTCTTCCTTTTCAGTCATTCTCCTTCCAGAATTATGGGGAAAATATATATCATGTTTTCATCATAACATACAGATGTTTTATGCAATCTTCCCATTTCTTCAAGGCCCAGTGAAAACCTAATTACAATTTTTGCTGAGGCTTTCCTTGAACATTAGTAGATTTTAGATAAGGGATAAAACATGCCATAAATTCACATACATAACCATTGTGTATGTATGTGCCTATATAAATCCTCTGCAACCAGTGTTAGATCTCTTGGTAAATGTGTTTTTTTAACAATATATCTGTATGTGCCACAATAGCCCATTCACACCAGCAAGTTTTTTATATCAATAGTAGGTATAAATATGTACCTGTAGTACCAGTGACCCAACATGCATTACTGTCATCCATAGTGGGGGGTTTGTTATAACAGACCTTCTAGGCTGTATTCTCAGCTTTCAAATATGTTATATTAATTGCCCTGCAACACCTGGGAGACAATTGAAATGAAACGAGCACATGAAGGTCTGTGGTATGAAATATTTCACCCCTTGATCTACAAGGATCCTTTTTGTGCTGCTTTACTGCTAAAAAATACATAAGCAGCTTCAGCAGTTTAAGTCATTTTCTTTAATTTTTTAATTGTGCAAATTGAGTGTATTTGGAGAGTTTCTGAAAATGTGTTTGAAGAAATAATTAACAGACTTTTATAAATTATAATAACCAATATTTCCCAAATTATTTTCTGTTCATTAATGCAGCTTGAACAATTTTTGTTTTCTTAAAAATAGAAAAAAGTCTGTTTCAGCCCAAAGTTTCTTCTTCCCCCTTACATCACTGGTTAGATATTAAATATAACATGCACATTAAAATGTAAACATCACCGCATTGAGCCTTTCTCTTTTGATCACTTTGAATTTGACTATTAATACTTTAATTTTCCTTACTCTGTGTGTGTGTGCAAGTGTATGAGTGCATACATGTGCCTCTGATCTGGCTTATACACTGTACTAAATTGTTCAGTAAATACTCTGCAGCAGGATAAGGTCTAACTGGAAGAAAATTGTTGTGAGTTACAGGAAATTAAAAAATTCCTGCAATACCAACCCACTACTCAAAGTCAATCTGTGGTATCCCACAATCCACTCGGCTCTGAAGTCAAGCCAGAATGATTTTTGAAGAGTAATTTCAAGCCTTATAAAGGGTCACATCATGTATTAAAGCCATATTTGCTTCTGTGTTTTGTAAATTTTGAACTCATTACTAAACCTTTGTCTCTTATGCTGTATGTCTGGCTCTGAACTCTCCTTCATCAATCTGATCCTTAAAACTCCAACAAAAAACATGCAACACATTTTGCATGTGAAAAAGTGGTAAAACATAAATAGTCACAATCTCGAGGTGTCGGCATTTAAGGTACTCTCTTTTTTTGTATTTTAGGCAGCAAAATCTCAAGCAAGAGACTGCCCAAAACTGCTGTTTTCTGACCACCCTGGGAAGTGCTGAGTGCCCTCAACTCCTGTTGACTTCACAAGAGATTAAGAGAGCTCAGCACCTCCCAGTATCAATCCCGCAGAGATATATCTATATCTACACACATACATGTATATACATATGTATTTACATATAAAATGAGCTGCCAACAAATAGTGGATCACCCACTCCTTTTCAAGGCCAAACCCTTTGTGAAAGGATCAGACCTAAAGTTGGAGGTAAAGCCATATGCAATTTACGATAAGCAAAACGTGTCTATAAACAAAATACAATTGGAAATCTGGGAATCATTTATGTAGAAAGTGCTGGCAAAGTGCAGGCATATGTGTACAAAACACTGCAGCACCTCCACAGATTTCAACAGTTCCATTTCTAAAGTTTCTACACTAAGCCTTTATCATAAGCTAGGGCTGAGAAACACCACATGGTTAAAGACAAGGCAGTTCCCCCCACAACACATTCAGAACTGGGGTGGGACGGCACATCTTAAAACCCAACAAAGCCATGTGCACAACTTGGGCTTTGATTCTTCTAAGCTCTCTTCTCCTGAAGGATGCCATCATTGATCTGCTCTCACTCAAGTCTTCCCACAGCATTTCATTATGTGCCTACATCGCATTTACACTGACTGCTCTAAATTCTTCCCATTTTGCCTGAATACTTTCTTTTTTGTCCTGATAATAGTCCTGGGGTGAATCAGCTAAAAGAATTTGGAGCAATCTAAACAGGGATTCAAGGAAAACATGCAGTGGAGTGGTTGCAAGATTAGAATGAGAAGCAGCTTGGGCAGGGTTGCAGCCTGCAGTGACACACATGAGGAACCACATGGGAAAACTCCCCATCATGTGGCTTTTGGGGTGTCTGTCACATGGACAGTTCAGCCAGGTCTGACATGAGCAGGAAGAAAGAAGAATGTGTTTGGCCTTGCTTTTTGCCCCATAGAAAGGTCAGAGCAGGCCAGGTAGTCACCAGAGGAACACCCACTGCTGGTCTGAAGCCAGGTAGATTTTCCTGACCTGTCAGGGTGTGTTGGCCACCTGCACAGACACCAGCTGGGGCTGGATGGGGCTCAGAGCTCTGCTGACACTCTGACATGTCTGTGTGCCAGATCCACACATGTATTCCCCATGCCTGTCCTGTCCTTTCTCAGCACTTCAGGCTCCAAGAGACCATGGAGATCTGGCCCAGGGACAAAATGCAAACTAGAAGTCCCCCTGCACTGAAGAGGCTTGAGTTTCAGTATTCAGTATGAGGACAAACATTTCATTTCTGCAACCACTATACAGATGCAGCAGTCTTAGACCTTTATCCTGGTTCCAGAACAATGAGTTATTTAAACTACACAGGCTCCAACACTACCAAATTCTGGTTCTCTCTACAGCCAGTGGAAAGTAGCCTTGATGCTTATTTCAGCAGCTTGAATAGGAAGCTTAAACACAACCTTAATTTCCCACCTGTAATAGGGCAAGTCTATTCTGTAGGTGTGGGGGGAAGTATTTTGAGAAAGATTATGGGGATTATCTCATGCTATTATGATGAGGCAAATTTTCATAACTGAAACCAAGGGAACTGAGACTAAAGCAGAACAGGAAAAAATTAAAGGATTATGGAGGCTGCAGAGAAATTCTACTGCAACTAGTGAGATGCAAACTTTATTCTGAGACAAACAAGACATGACTTCTTGTTCTTGATAATACAAGACAGGTGAGTGATGTGGGTGATCTCCACAAGTCGCTGGTCATCTGAGGTGGGAAATGGTGCAATTTTAACCAATATTCTACCTGAAGAAAGGAACAGATACAAGCCAGTAGAAGTGAAAGAATATCTGGCAAAAAAGACTCCCACAAATATAGATGAAATACATTCCAAAGAACATTGGGATTGTGATATAATATTTAGTAAAATATATGGAGGGAAAATCTACAGAAGAGGATAAGAAGAACAAAAGCCTGTTTTATTTTTTTGTTTCAAGGATATGATATTGTGTAGAAGACAGCATTCTGATATTATAGCACAAAAAAGTTCAAGCATATTAATTGCTAATCTACACATCTTAGTATAGACCTAGGCTCAAAGGATGTTGCACAGTATCTGTCTCCACCTGCACTTAACAGAATAGTTCTGCTTCTAGTGCAGCACAGAATCCCCCAAGCCCAATGAGAAGTAGACTAAATGACATAAACCAGCTAATGCAGCTCTGCCTCTGACACAATTATAGACGTGGTTGTTATAAGATTATGTTGATTCATTTCTTTAGAACTGGAAAACTCACATTTGAGAGGTTGGTTTGAGGTAAGGTGCATTAGAACCACAAAACAAAGAAGAGGCAGTCCTAGAAGCTCATTGTGTCTGGCTTATAAATATTTTCAGACAAAAAGCTTCTCCTTGGAAGCTGATAGAGAGAGGTTCTGCGGATCCCCTCTGCAGGAGCATATTCATATTTTAGAACAGACAACACTCCACTATGATCATTATAGCCCCTTGAGCACTCCCTGTTAATTTGGTGACAGACCAGGTGACTACACCCACACATCAGTTTCAGGTCCTTTAGAGTAGCTTTAAAATCTTAGTTTTAACAAATGAAGCATCCCAGTGAAGCTGGTTCTTTCAGGCATCATATGGCTGGGAACATTGTAAAGATGTTTTGAAGAAGCAAAAGTTGTTTGAAATTTGGATTAAAAATCAGGCCTTCACCCTTCTTTACCCAGGAGAATAAGGTTCTCCAAATGCCCCACATGTTGCATATTTATTTCTGTACACATCCCCTTCTCCCTCACCTTTTCTGAAAAGCAGGGAAACCAAAGGTGAAAGAATACAATTATTATACTCTCTTTGTACATTGAACATCTATTCAGGAGACAATAATTGCTAACTCATAGGAGCAGTTTGGGGATATTTTGTAGTGGCACTAAATACTTACATATTGTGGAGATGGAAGCTGAAGGAAACCCAAATTAAATTGATAGAAAGAAACTTAGCTCATTTAAATATTTGCAAAACTGATTCAGATGTGCTTTCCTTCTATGAATATAAGGTGTAGAAAGAAAAGCAAAAATTAACATGGAAAAAATGTCAGTTTGTAATGAGACAGTGGCAGCTCTACCATAACTGTGTTTAGGATTTTTTCCATCATAAACTCATGTTTCCCCTCCCACTGCTACAAATTACAATAAAATATCTTCAGCTTCAGATATGGCATATATGGCATTTGGCCAGGAAATCGTTTGGGTAAATTTTAGGTCACATGTCAGACACCAAATATTTTTCTGAAAGTGAGTCACAGTTTATCTATTTCTATTCTCCCTATTTAGTCACATCATAAATAGCTGTTCTACCATAGAGCTGATCCAGAAAACATAAAAATATATTCCTGCACCTAACATCTTGCCTAAGATGTGAAAATCTTTTCATCATGTTTTAAAATTCCTCTTATGACAAATTCAGAAATACAAGATTTGTTCATGTATAAATCTTTGAGTTTTAAAGCCAATGGGAAATTTGCCATCCTGATGAGATAGATGAAAATCAATTTTATCATAAATGACAGTTTATAGATCAGTGATATCAGCACCACCCATGTCTGTCTTGGGGCTGAATGAGTGGGGACTGTCTTTGGAATATTGTTTGGAAGAGTGTGAGTTTCAGCAAAAAGGCAATTTGGTTTTCTCCTGGGCCATGTTTATAGAAATGTTTGCCCTTCTGAGTCAGATATTTAGTGGCAGCATATTGAATTATATTGGTTGACAGCCTTCATGCACAGGGATAGAGGGACCTTCATCAAATTCCAGTGAATGTTTGGGATAGGGACAACTGTGAGGCCAGCACTGGATACAACTCCAGAAATCATGTCCAGGACTGACAGTCCTGGAGGACATTTAAGGTTTCCAGGTTTCCATTCTACATTAAATGCGTTTCCTCTTTCTTATGAAACTAAACTCTAGAGAGGAGTAGATTTCTATAAATCCTATCTCTGCCACATTTTAAGAAACTATGTGTTATAGCTTTTTTTCTTTAAAAGAATTCCTCCTTTTAGTAGGCCTGTGGGTAAATGTGTAATTCAATGTACTCTAAGCATGACCAGGGAGATATTCATAGCCAAAGTTGAACTTTCCTTCACAATGGAACATATGCATATCATCATGTGGAATCTGGGCATCACTACAGTGACTAACATATTTGTGGTACTGTTCCTCCAGGAATTCCTACCCATATAAGATCAGGTTCATTTGATTTTTATATTGAATCTTGCCATTGGTTTAGCCATAACCAAGTTGCTTTTGATAATCCATTAAACACTTTCTGGAAAGGATTCGATGCTAAAACATCTTTTTATTAAGCTAATGAAAATCACTAGCCTGATATAAAGAGGTGCAATTATGAAGTCCACCTTGGAATAGCTTAACATCTCTCATCTCATCCTGGTAAGATTACAGTGTAGATAAAATTTAAAAAGGAGCCATCCTTTTCAAAGGGTTGTGACTGTTTTAGTTTAGCTGTTAGTTTTGGTAATACCTTAAGGACATCCAAAATGCAAACTGATACTTAATACAAAAGTACCAAGCTTCCAAAGAATCATTAAAAGTACATTCAAAAAAAAAGAGCAAGGAAATTTGTATATAATAAAATTATGACAATTCTATACGAAATGTGAAGACACATAACTGGTCAATCTCCAATTTTCTAAAGACATTAGAAAAATTCTCCCCTTTTTTTATCTTACTGGAGATAATATAGTTCTAGTCTAGCCTGGAGCTCTGTACTGTGAGGCAAGTTTGACAACTCACAGAGATGTATTTTTTTTCATTTGTCTTTTATAAAGAGTCATTTGAAGTAACTTTATACTCAGCTTCATAGAAATCATTAACTACAGGTTTTGATTCCAAATCCTGCAAATTAGTTCAGCTAAAGGTGAGTTTGATCACAATTCCCATTGACTTCAGAGGGGCAGGAATTCAGTCTCAGGTTAAAGTACCACTAATATGAAAGATACTGGGAACTTATGCTGAGATCCAAATTCCAAAATTCTTCATTCTTTCAAATTTTGGGTGCATGGAACTGACATCATCCAGTATTCAAAGCCAAATACACTCACATGTTCAGGCAGCACATCACACCAGCCTCTATATGAATTAAATGGGGTGGTCATCTCCTCTTGCTTCCTGATGGCTATTTCTGGTTCTTTCACCAGCCCTGCCATGTCAACCATGATACCAAGCACCTGGATGGAGCCCAGTGAGTCTTTTTGTACCTGCATACCAATAAAGTCCAAATAAATTAGGTTTTCAGAAGCTTCGCTTCATTGTTCAAGGTAAGGAGGTAAGGAGAGAGATATTGAAAAAATTTTTTTCTTTTCTGCTAAAATCTTCTCAAGAAAATAATTTTTTTTGAAAAAGGGAAACTTAGTGAAACATCTTTCAAAATGATGCTTCAGAAGCTTTTGTGTCTGAAAACACTTTTAATTACACAATTTCCTTCACGATGATTGAAAAATAAGTGTTGAAATTCAGTATGAAAAACTTCATGTGCATCCAGAATAATTGTGTCCCATCTGGCCAAGAGAAGTACTTTTATCCATCAAGAGTTTGCTTTTACAATTTCTCAGAATTTCAGCAAAAAATATAGCCAGAATATCCCTTTATTTACACAGCTTTTAAACAATGATTTGGCTCGTTTGTTTTGGAGTTACCAGCAAGAGAAGAAAAGAGTCTTGTTCTTGGTGATCTCCCCACTGTTAGGAAGCAGCACGAGAGGGAAACTGCTCTTGTACAGTGTGAGAGGTGAGAAATCAGGGAGCAAGACTGAGAAATGAAAGGCAAAGGGTCAGAAGATAGAGAGAGCAGGGAGTGAAGACACAGACAGGGAAAAAGGAGAAAAAAGGAGAAAGAGGTTATTTCTTTCATGGGAACTCCTGACTTGCTGACGTGGTAGGGTGCATCCAAGGAATCTCCTCATGAGAAGGATAACAAAAGGAGCCCAGAGCCAAAGAGTAAACTGTAGTGCAAAGCTCCCAGCCACAATTATAACTGACAGCACATCATTTTTAAACAGAGGTCTGGAGAATAGAGAGATGTTCCATTTCTCAGCAAGGCAAAATTCCATGGAAAGCAGATATTGCTAGGGGCAGAAGGAGTAGAGAAATTAAAGGGATGTCATTCAACTAGATCCAGCATTCTGCCAAAAAAAAGCCTCGCTGCAGAATCTTCAGTCAATCTTGTTTGGGGTAGATTCTTAAACTTGAGACCATGCACATTTGTTAAATCTTTGCATTCCCTTCTCACTTTCTAATGTGAAGCTTTGTTAGACCTGTATTCCTCTAAGTTATATGTGTGCTCTTAGAGCATGTAGGAAGAGATGGTTTTAAGTTAGAGCTGGGGTTTAATATGAAAGGAGGTAGAGTCTGTGAATGGGTTACATCAGTTATAAGAGGCAACAATAAGTATGTTGACAGATTATATACATGCCTATATTTGGATAAGATCAAGGAATAAAATTACTGTTGAATAAATCATAAATAAATATATAAATGCTATTTTCCTCCTTATGTGGTTTTTCAGCCTTTGAACATTGTTTTCATTTGTACAGAAATATCTTCCACCTGTACATTTAAAGAAAATTAAGCATCCAGAAAATACTTCTTGTATTTCTGAATTTTAGATGCAAGTTCACAGTGCAATGAGTTAGCAAGGGCTAGTTTAGTGGGGGCAGAAATCTCTATTTCATAGCTGGTGTGTTCACCTTCCAAGTGACACTGGCTAGTTAATCTCCTGAAAGAACCAAGTGATCTCCCAGTGTGTGCACTCTCCAAGAACTTGTCAGATGGATCATTGCCAGTTTTTCTAAAAGCTGGGAAGCAGACAAGAAGATGACATTTTTTAATTGCAAGCCCCAGAAGGAAGTTTCTTTGTCAAATAGGTTTACAGGCACGAACCCAGCGAATGCTGTGTGCAGTTTTGGTCACTGCAATGTAAGTTATTAAGTTATTAGAAAGTGTCCAAAGGAGGGCAACAAGGACGGTGAAGGGCCTTGAGGGGAGGCTGTAGGAGGAGTGGCTGAGGGCACTTGGTCTCCTCAGCCTGGAGAAGAGTCACTTCCAACTCAGCATACTCTGTAATTCTGTGAATCACCCAGCTAGATCTCTGCACTGACTTTGGATCTCATTGCTGTCTAAGTGTTGGTAGAGGTTGTCAGAGGTGCTCATCAAGAGCTGTTGGTCATAACCAAGCCACTCTGCAAAGCCCCATCCCTCCATGCTAAAAGAATTAGGATTGGGCTTTGACTTCTAGCACCAGTTCAGAGTCCAGTTTTGTAAGGAAAGTACACAGAGCATTAAATATGTTGCTACCTCCCAAACCAATGGCTTTGAGGGGTAGCAGATCCCTCTTGAAAGCCAATATCTCTTCTCAGAACAAACAAGAGACGTGAGCTGCACAAACATGAGCATGGATTTATAGCCTGGCAGCTGTGGGGATCTGAGCTGCTATTTGTGTCTGTGCTGCAAGTGGGGTGAACTGCTGCAAGACACAGGAGGGTTTTATTTGGAACTGACTGATTCAGCCATCTCAGGTAGAAGTTTCTGGTAGTTGTTCTGACCTCTCCACAGTCCACCTCTTCAGATTCTTAATGCAGCACGGAAATGCCCAAATTTAAATTCTGTGCTTGCCTTCTCTTCCACAGTACCTCATATCTCCAGGCCTACTGCTCCCCACAAGGATCTCCTTTTAGTGATGTAGACTCAAATGCTAAAGTCCTTTGTGGAATCACCCAAATGCACTAGCCCTGCTGTGTAAGCAGAGCCCTCTTTGAGCACACAAAACCATTTGTCAGCCTGATGTCTGTGCTCTGTAGCAGGTGTATTGTTTTACAGAGTTTTATCATGGCATTACAACAGGTGCATTTCACAACTTTGTGTCAAGGAATTTCATCTACTACAAACCATAACATCCTGGCACTAGGCAAAACTCTTTCTGGGGAATATTTTATAGCATGCACATGGAAAGGCATCAAGAGAGTAAACACAAATTAGGGAAAAGGCTAAGAACAGTGTTAACCCCTCAGGTTCCAAATAATCATGACCAAAGTCTGTTTATTCAACCGTGGAATTTGTGTGCAACCACAGGGGATATAAAATGGAATTGAAATATGAGAAAGGGCTTGACTATGACTCCAACATAACAAGGCAGAGCTACTTTGATTCATTCCAGCAAAGATATTGGTGCCCTGTGATTCACACAATGTAGCAGCATTTTGGTGTGTGACACCACTGAATGTCTTTCCAGGATTTTCTTTGCCTTTTTAAATCAACTCACAAGTCTGTGTGCTGAACCAGCTCCCAGAACAATGGCGCATCTTCCAAAAAAAGGGCTGTCAGAAGAGAAATGTGGAGCTTGTAACCTACCCCTGGAAAGACGGGCAACTGAGAACCCACAGGGAATTCTCTCATCCTCCACCAGCAGTCAGAATGCTCTGGGAGAGTGCACAGATTGAGGCACTGAACAGAAAGGACAACATGTGAAAGTGTCCATTCTCTGTGGCAGTACCAGCTATGGGGAGAGCATCTCCCACATGAGGAGACAAGACAAGTTTTAAGCAAAGACAAGTGAGCAAAGGACATCACTGTCTTGATAGAGACATCCTACATCCTCTCTACCTTCAACAAATAAGATTTCAGAGCTGGGATCTACACCAATCTACCCCTGCCTGGTAAATGCAGAATGGAACAGTGGATGCTGTGCAAGAAATGGGATATGAGCCTCACCCTCCAGGTCCTCACCTGGGAGGTATCCATGCAGAGCCCAGCAGGATCCTACAGACAGCCAAAATGAGCACAGAACCTTCAGGGAAGGATAATGAACACAGTGAGCTTCTAACACCCATCTTACAACAGCACCGAGTTTTTGTCGCTCTATCTCCACAAATGGTGTAGGCTCTGAGAGCAGACTCCCATCACACAGGAGACTGCACCTCCTTCCCACACGACAGCCTCAGCCTTTCCAAATGCCATCTCCTGCAGGAAGCATTTTATCCTTCCCTCAGCCATTCCCTGGCACACAGGCAGGCCATGGCTGTGCTCAGGCCATGGCAAGAGGTGAGTCCTGCTGGGGCTGCTGGCACCTGGAGCTGCCCAGGGGGTGGGCTGTGTGTGGTGTCCCCCATCTCACTCACCTGGAGTGATAGGAGAGGGCAGGCACTGTTAGTCTGGGGTCACAGCGCCGTGCCAGCATCACTGCCCAGCTCCCAGATCAGGTGTCTGCCAGCTCTGAGCTCTGGCAGAGGACACAGGGGGTCTGCAAACAACCCAAGGCTGTAAACAAGTGCCAGCATTTGCGTAGCATCGAAATATGGACGCACTTGACTCTTGTTGATTTTGGGTTTGTTGATTTAGTTTTTACACCCTTGTACTACTCATATGAAGCTTCTGAATTTTTTAATGGCTACTGTTGATTCAAAAGTTTGCATAACTTCTGTAGCTGACAAAGTGTTGATGTCTACACTATTCCTGCATCTATTTTTTTCTTTTTTATTCTATTAGAATAAAGTGTGTAATGAAAAGTTGAAAACAAAAACTCCATGGAAACACACTTTCTAATCATAAAAACACATTTCTCAACCCCAAAGATGTGCATGGTACATGGAAACTTGAAAATAGTACTTCCCAGGAAATTTTAGGGTTTGGACTTACCCAATATTATAAAACATTAATTACTTCGGGTTGGATCTGAATAGAGTTTTTATCCAAAATCATTAGCTTTCATTTCTGTCTATACAGTATTTCCTTACAGAATACTTCGTGTCATGTCTCTTGAAAATACACTGGGATACCAAGATATTAACCATTAATTATTTAATATTCTTCCATTTTCAAGAAAAATTCTTATTTCTGGTTTCCTTTTTTCTGCAGAATCAATTGCATGAATGCAAGCTTAACTCAGTGCTGCTGAAAACAATACATTTCATAAATAAATATATATATAGATATATGCTGAGCTATTGTCACATCTACTCATTGACTTCTGTAGGAATCTTTCATTTGATCCAGAGACAGACAGAGGCAAGATGAATCATTGCAGCAGTCTGTGGGCTGTGAAGTGTTAACCAGTGACATCACTGCCAACAGCTGAGAGCTGCTCTTAGCAGAATCAGCTGCTCCAAAATTGGTGTGCTTAAAAGCCAGTTTACAGGCTGCCCTGTAGCTTTTGGGAAAGGTGGAATGGGGGAGAAATAAGAGGGTTTATAGTGCTTCAGTTGCCTTTGATCCTGTGTTTTAGGGTACATTTGCTAAAGAAATCAATTTCTTTTGATTTAAAATAAAAAGTAGAGTTAAACTCATGCCTGATGTAACTCTCATGGGGTTACATCAGTGGTTAATATTTAGGGCATAAGCCATTTTAAGTGCTGTGTTTTCTTTCAAGCACCTTTGCATGTATATGTGAAATTCTAGAGTAGCATAAACCAAACAATATAAGGAGTTGTAAATTCAGTCTGTGAAAACAGCCTAAGAACCTAGTAACACAAGAAAAGGTGTTCTATTCAGGAATGGATCTCATTGGCTTCAGGATACCAACATGTCACCAACACTGAGAAGGTCTTTTTCATAAAGATAACATGAAGAAAATTAGAAAAGGCACAGGAAAGGCACAGATGATGGGATGCCATGTTTATGACTCTGGAAAATATCCAGAGCTCAAGTTGAGGAATACATTGAGCCTTTTTTTCTGCGTAGATGGATCCCTGTGAAGTGTAACTTATACCCTCTGCTCTGTGTGCAGTGGGTTTCCAAGGGGACTCTGGAAAGTGTGTGAGATTATTTCCTGGACTCAAAGCAGATTTCCAGTGTGAGAGGTGGCTAAATAAAACATGGGAGAAGCATTCCTAAACTGGATGCTGTCCTGATATTAAGGAAATACCTTTTTAACAGTTCACCTTTTTCCAGTACTAATATTTTACTCATCTTTTACTTAGAGACTACTGCTGTTTCCATAAAGTATTTTGTTCCATTTCCATGAGATTTAATAGGAGAAGCTGCTATAGGCTGTGTGATGTAGTGCACCTGAAGGATGTTGAAAAACCAAATCCCATCTTTTCTTATCTCCTTACTGTATCAAATTAGACAGTTGAAAATACTCTTCTTTCCATGAGTATTACAGATAGGGTGTTTGGTGTTCTCATGGTATAAGTTTTTAGAAATGCAATTTTTTAAAATACGTATAATTAGAACCAGCAGTATTCTTTTGGAAGAGAAATAGGTCTGGGTAGAGGTCTTTAGAAAAATCAATCTGCATTCACCAGCAATTCCAAAGAATTTTTTCATTCTGTCAACTTTTTCAAGCAATAAATCATCGTTACTTTATATTACTTCACATAGAGATAACTTAAACTCTGGCTGATCGACAACTTTCTTATTCAGCCTTTGACATCAATTATCTATTATCTATTCTTCTGTCAATATCTGCTGTCTAAATCTCATGCAAAAGAATTACACCTTTAGAGAGGAAAAAGTGCCTTTACTACTCTATCCAACATTTGAATGACTACATTTATACAGTATTCAATAGGACTGGGCAAATAATTTAATCAGCACAAAGCCACCCCAAATTTCATGGAGTTAATGAGTTTTTTCAAGTCAAAACTTGAATATCTTTACTATTCCCTTAGGAAGCCTGGGCAGGAAGGTGTCTGGAGTGAATCTCCCCACCTTTCCCCAGGCTGCTTTCCAGGAGGGAGGGAATCACTGGGACATGATCCTGTGCCCTGCAAATGCCCAGCTGCTGTCACAGCCCCTTGGAAACATGGCCAGCTGAACAGGCAGGACTGGGGTCACTGTAATTTAGGCCAGTAGTTTATGAGTGTAATGCTTGCACAGAACCACATAAAGTCTTTTCAGAAAATGGAAGCACCAAAGTGTTCAAGCCCTCGTGGACACTGGATGGGTGAAGGGGAAGACGAGGACAGACACCCCCCTGCCATGGCTGCACATGGCTCAGGCACAGCCAGAGACATTCAGGGAGACCTCTGAACCTTCCCAGGCTTAGGCCATCTCTCAGAAATGCTCTCCCTGTTCTGGTCCCCTGGACTGCACCAGAGATTTGTTCTGCTCTTTGCTCTGGGGTTGTGCAGACTCCTGGGAGTGGCAGTGGAAGACCCCAGACTGAATTTCCATACAGTGGGAAGTGGCTCAACAAAATAAGTGAGGGAAACCTCTGCACTAATGGCAAAGCACATGCATTAATTAGGCATTGTGGGATGGGCTGGTGGGACACAAAGGGAACAACTCAGGTCTATTGAGCATATGATATGCTTTTAAGAGGATCAACTAATTACATATCTGCCTACCCTTCCAAACAGCTTTCCAGCCTCTGTACCTTAATAACTGCACAGTGAAAGAGGAGGCACATTTAAGGTGGAGCTGAGGCTTGTACTCAAATTTTCTAACATCTTTTTTCCTGAAAGACTTTTCTTTAAATAATTAATGACTTTTTATTAATTGAAAAGTTGAAGTTATATCAATGTCTTTATTCCTTATTTCTTAAAAACCCACAAACCTAGCTGAGATGTTTCAGGTGTTCAGCATCAGGTTTACTTTTTTCAGGGAAACAAAAATCTGCCAGGAAATTTTCAGTTAAAGCAGCCACCACTCCTCATGACTTTCTTTTTAAGCTGACCCTAGCCTAGGTCAGAGTGTCCCAGCTTTGTAGTTGTGTGCTTCAATCATAATTTTCTCTAGTGTCAATGTTTTCACTTTATTTTCCAGTACTGCTATTTGAATGCAGTGATACTCTTCCACAAATTTGAAAGGAGAGGACTCAGCAAGTTGGATTTTGCACTAATATCTTATAAAATAATGAAGGAAAAGGTGGAAGCAAAGAAAAACCCAGGCACACACCAGAAGTGTTGAAGTAAGATACATAATAATCTTTTGGAAGTCATTTAAAGAAGAGCCTCCATGATTTGTAGCAAGGAAAGTCCCTCCTTTAAAATTATTTTGGCTCTCACCAGGAGTATCCAAATGCCTGTCCTGGAGAGTAGGAGCTCCATCCTGCATGACTCTGATGCAATCTTTGCATTTCTCACGATGGTGCTGAATATAGCACTAATGCTGACAGAAACCACTGGGAATTCTTTCCCCATGGCTTGGATACACCTCTACAGTCAGCTCTCATTTCAAAAGGACCACAGCAAGTTTTCTCTGCCAAGCAGCCTCACACTCAGACCAGAGAGTAATCAACTTCTTAAATTGGTCTGCTCTCTGTGTATTTTACATATTTCTATGAAGAAAAAATACAGTTTTCTAGGAAAGAACTCTGCATCATTTATGAGCCACTGTCCTGGTCCTTCCTGAGTCCTTCAGCTGCTAATGAATAAAGATATTAAGAGATAGTGGCTAAAGTTCAACTATTATCAGAATTCTGGCAAGAAACTCCCTTCACAATACTTGGCAGAATTTTGGAATTGGGTCCCCTTCAGCTTTTGCAATGCCTTGATTTTGAGATAGGAAACCCCATTAATTGCTGTGTAAATATCCAGGTTCACAATCTGGCTCCTGAATCTCTTCATGGTGGGTTAGACCTAAATTTTGTGTTGCTGTCAAAGTTTTTGCAGTCTTCTGAAGACAATTGTTCCACATCTTTGAAGTGTTTTAAATATAGATTTTTACTAAATTTAATGCAGAATATTTACTAATGTGACTGTTTCATAATCTTTGTAGTATTTTGTTTGATAGTGCTTTAGGTTTAGTAGGCACAATCTGAGCATTTCCAAACTACAATATGTTATTTTTTCACCTTGAGTCATCACAGCTCAAAATGGTCAGAAGAGTAGCTGGGGCTTAAAATTCTTTCAGAAAATTAAAACTCTGTCAAATTCTAATATTTGTAACCAACTCAGAAATAGCATTCTGTAATATTTTTTCAGAACTTTTAGTTTTCATTCATACAAGGGATACTTGTGTTTCACAAAGACATGGATACTTCCTGAAAGGTAAAAAGTTCCCTTTTGTGGTCTGATGGATGATGATTTTGTTTCTTTCACATTTTTTCTACTAAATGTTCACCTGACCATAATATCCAGCTTGAGAAAAGGCAAAAATAATCACAATCACTGGGAATAAGATTTATGTTTTGTTTATATGTGAGTTTTCTTCTAATGGATGGCAGGAATGAAAAACCTCCTTGTTCAAAGGCAGATAAATAAAACCCCATCTGCTGTAGACATTGAGAGGGTATATGTATCTATACTCTTTGCAGAATTCTGCCATTAGCTAATAATAGCATTAACAGTTCAGAAGTAAAAAGAAAAAAAGTCTCTAATACTTAGTCTTAGCAGCTGATAATGTAAAATAGGGTGGCATTTGGAAGCATAGGATGATGCCAGTCCCTGGGGAGAGAAAGGTGTTAACTTCTAATAGCTTTTCAGTAATAGCCAAGCATCTGCAGTCCACCATAAAAAAGGGTTTTTAAAAATTAATAGAGCTGAATGTGCTTCACACTGAGGAGAATGCCAGATTAATAAGCGCATTAAGGACCGCTTTGGATTGGAAATAATTATGGAAGATGACAAGGAGCAGAGGTGGCATTGGTGGTGCTTTCAGGAATGCATTTTAAAAAGCAGTTTAAAGAGCCTTCAGATGTTGGTATTATCCTGCGTGACCAAATTAAGAGCAAATGAGAAAAGTTTATCTGGCATTTTGGAGTATTGAAAGGGCTTAGTGTTATAAATTATACAGTATGAGGATAGGCAGTGGTGAGTAAATTCATGTTAAACATTATTGGCAGTTTAAATAGCAACTGCTTTATACAGCACTAAATATTTTAATTTGGAAGTAAAAATGTATTCACTCCCCTTCCAAAAAAGCACGTTTGACTTATTTATTTGCCAGCCCAATCATTAGGCAGTTTTCCACTGATGAATTGGTGAACATTGTTCCCAACAGGCTGTTACAAATGTGGAATAATAGAGATGGGTTATAGGTTTAGAATTGATTTAGAGCTCTAGTGATGAAAAAGTTGAAAGCCACAATGACATCTCAGTGTTCAGCTGCGGGGTAAGCTGCGTGCATTTGGGGCTGTTTGCAAACGGGCCTGGGGTTTATCAATATTTAATTGCCTTGTTCCATCTGCTTTTTTACTACTTGCTCTTTCAGCCCTTACAGCAGGGATATCTTCCTACCACGGGTCTTGATGTTATTGATACAAACCAAATCAGGCTCGCTCTCTTTATGATGATGACACAAACCCAGCCTTCCAGGTTTTAATTCTCTGGCACAACAAGGACTTTTGTGAACACGTTAGAGCTGTTGCAATCCTGTCTGGTGGGTGGTTAGCACAAGGATAGCTATCCCTGAACTACACAGGTGCTCCCAGAGCAATTCCAGCAACCACAAGAGTGCTATTCCCTGTCTGTGTCATGATCAGTTGCCCTAAATACAAATATAAAAATTAAAAGCTTTTACATGAACACAAACTGTGAGAGCTCCCAAACTGGTTTTGAGACTTCCTTTCAGTCTAAAAGTGTGCTGCTTTTTTCTTTTACCTGACTAAAGATTTGCAAGAAGTTACAAAAGAAGAATGTCATTAATATCCAATTCTCTAATAATTACTTTAGGAAGAAGCAAAACTAATGCTGAAATGTCTTCTAGATGAGTGATCCTTGTGAAGAGGCAAACCCCACAATTATAACAGCATCTTCCATTAAACAGCTCTAAGTACTGTATATGCAACATGCTGGAGACTCATTATTTCAAATCCAACTTCCCAAAGATTTATTTTTCTTTTGAAACAATTTCTGACAGCTTTTGATCTTCTAAACTGAAAAAAATCAAAGAAATCTGTTTCTCTGGCATATTAATAGCAAAGGAATTTCTGGATGCTGCAAAGTAGGAACTGAATATAATAGCATCTCAGTTTTATTCATCTTCAAAGAAAACCAAATATATTTTTGAGACTAAAAAAATAGGATACCCTACAGATTTTGAAGGGATGGGATAAACCTCTTTTCATAAGAAAAGATGACAAGAAATTCATCTTGAAGGACGTTCACTATGCCTCTGTCCATTTAATACATTTACAAGCCAGCTGCCATGAGTTAATCTGGATTTTACATCTGAAGCAAAATTATTTTATAATTTGGGGCTCATATGCCTTAGGCATTTTTTCTGTTCCCAAATTCTTTGGATATTGTAGATCAACTTGCCAACAGACGTGATTCTAGCATACACTGTTGTCTAAAATTCATGCAAGGGGTTCATTAAAAATCCTTTTGTAAAAGTTATATATAGGGATCTTAAAATAGTACATTCATGGCTACACTACTCCAACTCTTTGCAGGTGTAAAAATGAAATCATAGCAGCTGATAAATCATCAAATGTGTGTGTTGTGTTTGTTTACCTATATAATGCAACAGAACTAACATGCAGTCAAACCCACAAGAAATAAATATTTATAAAAACACATTTTTACAAAGGTTCATAAATTTGGGTAATCTTGCAGAGTTTTTTCTGTAGAGCTGACTGGCAGAAATATTATCTTTGCTTAATACCATTCTGCTGTCTGAGCAGGCCCAGGACATTCATCACACACAGACATGAGCTTAGCCATGGCTGCCACGGGAAGTTGCAATCCCGTGGGAATTGTGTTCCTTACAGTGCCAGGCTTGTCAGGAGGAGGTCAAAGGGATATCACAAAGAGGTGCTGGCCACTAAAAATCGGTTGGGTATGCAAATTTCCAGAGATAAATTATACCAAAAAAATAAAATAAAA
>JACBWW010000010.1:27241274-27287678 GCA_020086605.1 Lanius collurio | reverse complement strand
ACCCCAATTTTTGTTATTTGCAGACTCCTAACCAAGGAAAATAGGAAGAACTATTTATCATAGCTTTAATTAAAAGCTTTACACTCTAGTCATTTAAGCTGTTGTTTAATTCATATTGACTGTAATTTTGAGGCAAAGAAAGCATTTTTTTGTGTTTGGAAGCTTAATAAGCCAGGTAATGATGGAAATATTCTGCCTCCTGTTTTAAATAAATTGTTAAAGAACAATGTTATCCTGAAACCTGAACACTCACATTAAAGGGAGAGCAGATTTCATTACGTGAGCCCTCTATTTATTTTAATCTGCTCATTCCTGTGAAAAATGAATGAGAATTTAAACACATGCAGCAGTTTTACAAGAAGCAACTTTTTTTCCTAATTATGTATTCTTTACTTATTAATCAGTGCTACAATTTCCTGTGACATTTAACACAGACACAAGTTATTTTCATTCCAAAAGTTAGCAGTTCACTGTATCCTATACACATGGCACAAGCATTGCAAATGTAAATAAATGTAGGCGTCTGGGTTTTAACCACTGCTCTCAGAGAAACGTCTTTTTTAATGTGGTATAACTTGCAATCACACTGAATGTCATCACAGCTTTTGAGAGTGGGCAAGTCTTCATGCAATCTTAATTTTTCACTGAAAAAAAATCCTGGCATCTGTGCAAAAATAATGAAGTCCATAGAAGAGGAAAGAGAGGAATGTAGCTAATAATCCTATTTATGTTCTTATGCACTACATTTCATTTACTAGAAATAGCATGACTAAATTCTAATAAATAAATATACTAATTGGTCATTGGAAATGCAAATTTCAACAACAATCCTTAATGCAGTATAATAAAACCCATTACAAGCACCAGCTTTGTAGATGCTTTGATTGTAAATAAGAGATTAGTTTTAAATTCAGATGTGCTGAACAGGTTGGCATAATTTCAGGTAGCAGTGGATTTAGGCTGCTTGCCAATCTGTGGGAAGAGCAGATATATTAATACCTGCACTGTTTCTACTCTCAAATGTGCAGTCTGAGTGTTTGCTATTTGCTACACTAAATTATACTGAGTGGCAGACATGGATATGGTTTTCATCTTCCAGTTTCTAGGAGATCACTTTTCTTAGGTTTAGTAGATTCCACGGGGCCATTTTGCCTCAGAGCTTGTCTCAGCTTTTCATCATGTCCAAACAACCTGTCTTGATGGCCACAGGAATAGCCACCTTCCCTCTGAAAATGAAAAGCTAATTTAAATCCTCATTTCCCCTGAGCTGGGATATTGCAAACATGTGCCCTCACCACCCTTCACTTTCTGGGGTACTATCCATCCCAATTCCCATGCAATCAGTGGGCAAATTTGTCCCTTGGCAAACCTGCAGATGGTCTCAACTACACTAACTCCGTGCCAGTTTACATTGGCCAAAGATCCCTTCCCTGCCTGACAGGACTGAAATTACCACTGGGAAAGGATGTGTGTGACACCACTTGAGCAGACAAAGATCTTGGTGCTGCACCACAGGAGGCAGGAGAAATTTTGGCCCCAGTTTCTCCCAGAGGGAGAAAATCAAGCACTTAATTTTGGATAGGGCCATAACAGTGGGATTTGTAATGTTTCTCACTAAGCTCTGATGGTTTTAGGAAGGACTTTTATCATTCTAGGCTGTGTTTTCATGGCTCCAAACTTTCACTCATGCATCCATTGGAGAAGAGTACCCTACAGGGCTGTTAACAAAAACTGCCTGATTTGCCTGAACTCTGCTGCCTTACTGAGAGTTTATCAGGTGGTTTTTGACCCCTTTGAGCTTTCCCAGCCTCAGCCACCTGTCCTCCTAAAATGAAGAATTCAGCTGATACTTGGGTACACATAATTGATAAATTTTGCAAACCACACATTTCAGATTTTTTAAAGCACTTAAGCTCTAAATCACAATGGTATCCATTTTAGTGGTTTATACCTCAGCATTAAAAAAAATTAAAAATTTGCAGCTGAGTCTAAACAACTGAGTGGGGCTAATGAGTGTGACCACTTGGTGCTACTACGGGTTTCCTTTCCAGTCCCCTCTCCTCAATTTTTGTCTCACATACCCACTTGTTGAATCCTGCCTTAAATTACTTGTAAATTCTTTGGCACTGGGAATGTTTCCAGTTAGGCTTTAGCATACCCCTAAGCACAGAAGTCTGAGTAGGACCTGAGGGACTTTTGTAATAAGAATAATTAGTACTGAAATTGGGATGCTTTGGCCTGAAGGGGAAAAGCCACAAGGAAATTGATTGAGGTGTCTAAAATGAACCCTGTTTAAAAAAAAGAAAAAAAAAATCCCTGAGTGGCATCTCTGAGTGATCATATAACACAGTGACAGATCCTTTTGATATACCAAGTAAGCATGTTACCAAAAGAAGACAGTTTTGACATCTGCTGCAAATACTTTCAGGCAAGACAACCCTTCTTTTCTTCAATAGCAGACAGCTGCCTTCTTCACCTTGAATTTTCTTCAGATTCCTTGGTGATATACAAGGTTTGGTAAGACTTTTCATGACCAAGTCCCAGCAAAAGTCTGAACACACTGGGAAAATCCCAGTCTGCATGCCAGTATTTTTTCCTCTCTCTAGCTGGAGAGTAGCCCTTCCACAGCACCCCAGGTTGTGTAAGAAACACCATCTTAGCAACTTTTGAGATTACTGAGGTTGTTTTTTATGGGAAGGAATGGTAAATTTTTACTGGCTTGTGGCAAACTTTGGTACTCATGGGAAACAAATGATGGGCTCCATTTTCCCACACATTGGACATTTTGTTTAATGTTTTTCTCAACTCATTACAGACTGATCCAAACTCCTATATTTTTAAAAACTGGATACTCTGTGAAGATGTGGTCTAGTTTGGTTAATCACCTACATTTTCCTGCAGGGCATGATTTTGCAGTATTGTCTTAAGCAACACAAAGATCTTTGCACAAATTTATCAATTATTTATTGAAAGAGTATTTAACTGAAGTACAACAGATCTAGAGACCCAAATTCCTTGTTCATGGAGGTAAACCAAGCTGTACATAATTCAGCGAGATCCTGCCTCTTTACACTACTGCTATGTTTGACTGTCAGCCCTGAACTCTTATCAGTAAATTGTTTTTAGCTAAGACAAAATGATTGCTTTTAGCTAAGACAATAATTTGAAAATTTCCTGAATTCATGCACACATAAAATTTCCACAAGGTTTTACATTTTCATCTTTTATTTCTCCTATCCTGTTGAACAGCCTACATAAATTATTCATTTGTAGCATTACTTTGTCCCTTTCTCTTAGTAATGACTTTCTGATGCCAAAGAATAAGACATGATTCAGCCCTCTGGGGCTTGAAGATGATGAAGAGGACCCACTGGTGCTGACTTTAGTCTACTTTCTGTCATTGCAACCTGCTGGATTTGTGCAAATAAACATAGCTTTGGGGCTACACCAGCTAGACTAGGTATTTCCAAGGTAGTACCATATTAATGATCATAAAACACACTTCCTGACTCTGTCCCAAGAGGCCTTTTCAGAGCTGTTTTATGAGAGACTAGGGAGATCTGTTAATGAGTGAAGTAATTATTACCTGTGGGCACAGATTCAGAACAACTTCATGCTTCAGACCCTGAAAGAGTAAATGTCTTTGCTACAACTGTGTTATGTGCAGTAAACAAAAGGGATGCTCACAGAATTACAGATATGGATGTTAGGATGTATAATGAATTTTTTTTTTTTATGTGCAGAAAAAAGTCACTGACATAAACAGAAGATTTGGTATCATAAGCTCTTGTAACCAAAAAAAAATGTACTCATTTTCCATATAATGAGCATGAGGAAACCTACAACATGTTGTTTATTTAAAAGCACACGCAAAATTAAACTACATTTCCTGTTTAATTTACTGTATTAAACAAAGGCATAATATCAGATCCTGACACCACTGTGCTAATTCAGAATGTGCTCACTTTTGTTTTGTTTCCAGTATTTAGTTCTTAATGTAATGTTGTGTGCTAATCCGGTATATTTATAGTTACACATGAATTTGTGGGATGATATTAAATAATTATAGTATCATCTATTTCATTGTAGCCTTTTTACACAGGCCAGCAGCATACAAGACTCAAAAATGTCAGTGGCCATATGGCTGTCTTGTGCAACTACTTTTGAGGTTTTTTTGGGTTTCTTCAAAGAGTTTGATAGTGTTCCACCACTGGATAAACTAGGGGACAGGGAGGAGTATCAGAGTTGTGGGTAGCACAGCTTGCACTGCTCCTATTTTCAACTTTCCACAGTCTTTAAGGGGCCAATATAACTCCAAGGAGAGCTGCTCCCGGGGGTCAGGGGCTGCCTGAACACACTGAGAAGCCAAGAAGGACAGAGGTACTACATATTCACACACTCTGAGGCATGGGAGCCAGCATCTGTACCCAAAATCCCATAAAGAGAGGAAAAAAAACAGATTGACAAGGATTCTTGCTTTTTTTTTTTCACCTCCTCTCTGCGTTGAAGGAGCTTTACTGAAATGATGTGGTTATAATGAAGTGATGTAACACTTTAGAGGCATTGGAATAGGTAGCCCAAAGAAGTTGTGGATGATCCATCCCTGTTCAAGGCCAGGATGGATGGACCTCTGAGCAACCTGGTCTAGCAGGAGGTGTCCCTACCTACTGCAGAAGGTTGGAATGAGATGATCTTTAAGGTCCCTTCCAACCCAAACCATTCCATGATTCTGTGACTCTGAGAAGCACATGCATGCACAGGCATGCAAAACTTTCTTTCCGTATTCCTCTCACAAAGGAGGCGACTCAGAGAGTGAATTCTTTCAAATCTATACCCAATGTTATGTTTTCTCCTCTGCCTCCACTTCTCCAAATCCCCCAACAACCATCAGATGATGAAAGAAGGGGAAGGAAGCACCTGGCTTCATGAAGAGCTTTCAGGGCTCTCTGCTGTGTTCCCTTAGAGGACAATCTCAGGTATCAGCTTCTCTAGCAAGTGGAGGCCCTTGCATGGGGCCCATGCAGACTTGAGAAAACCAAGTGGGGAAGTGGGTGTTTTCACAGCAGAAAAACTTTTTTTTTCTTTTTTTTTGCAATTCATTTTCTCTATTCCTATTTGGTTTCACTTCATCAGCTGGTGGGTCTGTAATGGTCCCTCCCCAAGAGCCAGGTTTACCTTCTGGTAGTTTGAATAATTATCATTTAAAAGTCATTCTGACAGGTCTCCTCACCTTTAGCACCCAAGGCCATTACATTCCTACTGAGGCATCCAGTGGGCAGAACACAAAGAGATCACTGGGGAAGGAAAAGCTCTCATTTCAGACTAAATGTTTTTGAAAGTTGGTGATGATTATCTGAAAAGATTTTAAAAATAACTGTGTCATGGCTTAAGGTTCATTATAAATACATGTGAAGGTCTGAATTGCTCTGGGTACCTGCTTGCAAGCACTCAGTTGTTACAGTTGTCAAGACAGGGAGGGTGCTCATTTAAAGTGTAGCTTAATGCAACCAAAAAGTAGAAACTATTTCTATTTGCAAAGGGAAGATGACTAAAATAACACCTGGAAAACTGAAATAAGGAATATCAGAATCTCACCCAAAGCAGCAAGAAAGGCAATTACCAGATCAACATCTTGCAGGAAACACATGGTCTAATTCTTTAATTTTGATAGAGCTCAATTCCACTGTGAGATTCTGCTCCAAGAGCTGCATTTTGCTGCTTTGTGGATTTCTGACAAGTTAATTTGAGGGAAGTTTGGGGCTGGTTTAAGGCCAGGTGTGCAATAAACATAAAAGATTTTTTCAGTGTGCTTTAATTCAAAATACCAGCTCAACCAATGCATCCTTGGTGTAAAGTCACTGAAATCAGATATTGTCCAATAAATCAATTTTATTTTACATTCTACAGTTGTGCAATTGATATTCAACTGATTTAAACTGAATCTCATCTAACTACCTATTCCACTCCCTGGAAGATTTTCCCTCTTCAAACAGTATTTTTTATTTTTGCTGTGGAGTTTACAATTTATACAGGAAAAAAAAAATCAAACATGTACAGATATAGTCCAGAACCATCTGGGTCCTAATATCTGTTTACTGAAAACATGAAATTATGCAAGCCTTGATAAAACTGCTCATGTAGTTGTGTTTTGGAGTCTTCAGAAATGCAGAACACAGAGAGTACCTGCACAAGGATTCAATCCTTTTTAATGAGAATCTATACTATGAGAAAATTTTCAAAGCATTTTTATTCCTGAAGTCACAGTTTATCACTTATGGGCTTTTATAAACTCTCTTACACATTTAGCTGCAGCTTGAGTACCTAAATAGGATAAAAATATAACTTTGTTTCTTCTATCTTTTTGTTTTCTATTTCTTATTTGGGATTTATATCACAACCACTTGTCTCAAAAAGGAACTAAACTTTTTTTTTCTTTTTTTTTTTTTCCCCCCACTAAAAGGTATGAATTCCTGAATGGCAATTTAGCGTGCACACTTCAGGGAAACACTGCATGACTTTTCACATGATTTACATTAACCTTTCATTAAAAATGAGAGTGGCTTGGATCCTAGTGCATGAGAGCAGCAGAAAGTAAATTATGGTCTCCAGAAGCCAAATGGAGAAATGGAAAACTGCATTATTATTTGATTTTTTACTCTCTCCTTTTCATATGTTAAGAATTGTGAGGGAGCTGTCCAGATAACAGGAAAAAGCTGAGGCTCTGTATCAGTCTGGGGAGGTGGACTCATAGAGACTGAGCTGGTCAGAAACCCTCTCTGTTCACATGGAACAAAATCCAGGGTTTGAGTGGGAGAAGGGTTAAATTTTGGAGTTTATCCATGTGAGCCAGGCTGTCCTTTAGCCTGCATACAATCAGGAGTATGAGGCTACAAGATGTGTTCTTGCCTGTTGGACTCAACACCAGCACCACTGGCTAAAATCTACAATACTGTCACGCAGAAATCCAGATTAAATAATGATATTGGTCCCTGCTTACCTTCAAATCTATGAATACATGCCCAATAAATGAAGATCATCTACCATGTAATTTTCAGTGAGATTGGAGCCACGGCAAGGGTAGGACAAGAATAGCATCAAATAAAGGCAAATATTCCTGAAATCTGCATGCTATTATTTCTACCCAGAAAAAGGGTCTGCAGGTCCAGGATGGTGGTAGTGGGAAAGAACATCTGGTGGCTGGAAGGTAACCAGAAATAAGGAACATGTGGAAAAAGGGCTGTGGAGAGGTGGGGATGGGGTGGTTTCCAATACCCTGTGTCATAATGCCTAACCCCAGATTTAGTAGGGGCCACTGAGTGAGTTTGTGTGGTTGCCAGTGCTTTGTGTAGCATTAATGTTGCTTTGTTTTGTTTCTAGGGAGAATTACAATCTGTTACTATATTAAATACAGGGTCTGTATGTGTGTAGAGATGTGTGTGTTTCTCCTCTTCTTTAAGACATCCTTTTCGGCTTCAGAAGTAATTTTCAGATTCAGAAAGGGTGGGAGAGCCAAGAAAATGTGATTTGTTTGTCTACATTATCTGAGAACTACATGACTTGCTGTTTCCTAGGGAAAGCTCTGTAATTTGATTGCAGATCTATATTTAAATGTGGGAGAGAGTCTAAAACGGACCTGACACCTCTACTGTAAAAACTCAGATAATACAGACTTCAGGAGTTTAGAGTTCAAGGTATTTACATATTGATGTTTTCCAGCTCTGGTGCAAGCAATCTAACAGCACAGGATTTGCCACCAAATGACTGTTTGGTTTGGGGGTTTTCAACTCTCATTTAAGTGCGAATTCTTAGATATCAGAATATACAAAGGCAAGACCATTGGATTTCCATTTGCATATTTTTGGCAGCAGTCCACTTCATTAATGCAGGAGAGAATCAGCCAATATTATAAGAAAAACACATATGACACTCAAGGGAACTAGAAATATATTGTTAATTTGACGGAGTGTTAATAGGCCTCCTAATGTCACCAGTTTTTCCTAACAGTTGTCTGCAATGTTTACTTCTTGTTGGACCAACAAAATCGTGGTTCATATTATAGATGTGAGCTCTGTGATGGTGGCTCTTTAAGAGAGATGAGTTCTCCAGAAAGTGTTCAGCATTTAGAACTCCATTCTAATCAAAGAAAAGTCTCTAAGTCAAAGGAGGGAGGAAATCAAACTCTGACTTAAATCTCTCGTGTAGAAGTAGATATTATTTTTGAATGATGCCTCCTGAGAAACTTTCCATTGACCTCTAAAGCAGAAGGGCTGCAATGGAGTGGTTATCAGGTTTAACTTTTGTGACCCACAGCTGAAATCATTGTAGACGAGTGGCTACGGGGAGATTAAATTCAGAATGTCCTGTAAGCTGAAAGAAATATGAATCTAAGCAGTGCTCTTTAAGAAGCATTAAAGAGTGTGTATAGAAACTTAAAATTCCTCTGTGTTAAGTTACTTGGTATTCCTTTTCTGTTCCTCATAGATTTATGAAGGACTATGCCATTATTTTCGACCTTTTCCTACTAAGGGCTGGGAGGTTACAAGTTTTGCTCTGGTAATTACCTATCAGTCTAACAAAGTAACCTTAATTAGTGGGATTTTTTCATCCCATATATAGGAATGGGGCATGGTGTGAACACATGTTATTATGATTTAACACCTCGCTCAGATCTCATGTATATCCTTTGTCTTCTGCTGTCACCACTGTAATTAGGCAGCAGAGGTGCAATATATTCAGATTTTTGTCAATACCTGCCCAAAGCTCTAAATGTATATGTGATAGAAATGAAGACTAATATCCAAAGGAAAGCTGTAATGACCATTGTAGACAGCCAAGCTCCATTTAGCTCACTGTAGTGAGCTCACTTTGGTGCACAAGCTTTGCTCATGTGATCACTCTGGTTTCATCAAGATGGATTATTGCTTAGAGAGAGCAGGTTTTTTTCTCTTTCATTTTAGCACAAATCTGTTTTATCTTCCCTCAACCTGACTTTTGATTAGAACAGGTTCAGAAGTGCTGCAGACAATACTTGTATCACATAATCTGTGGATTTCCAACTCAACTTGCACTGATTAACCAACTTCATTATGCACAAATCCCAAGTAGGCAATCTCAAGCATCCCTGTGTCATGCTTCCTCCCTCCCTCTGTACCCCCAGCTCACCAGGACTTGAGAAAACATTTCTTGCAGAACACAAGGGAGAATGTCTTCCCTCCTTCCCTGTCCTTATACATCAGGATTACATACACCTAGTTATTTTGTGTAAATGTCACAGGAAAAAAGTGAAATTAATCTATACAAGTACTGCTAGAAATACTCATGAGATAAAAGATTGGTTCACACAGTTTCCTAAAATGTCCCACTTCTTTCTTATTTATTTCCCATCTAGCAATGAGATCTCAGTCCCCAGAGAATTTCTTCTCCTGATCCCCAGAGCAAAATTTATTCACTTGGAGATTAAAACCCATGCTGCATGATATAGGTAACTAATCACATAACTCAGACACTGGCTATCAAATAATTTCAGTGAAATCTCTCCACCAAAAGAAAAGCAGCACAAAAGCTCTTAAGGATGAAATGGGATTTATTTTTTTTAGGTCTGCCAGGAGACAGTCAGAAAGCTGGAAAAAGGCAAATTTTGCTGAGTAAGTTATTTGTTGTAAACAACATGATGTCACCTGATTTCTTCATCAAGCTCATGCTGTTCAGCAGAGAGCATGAACAGAACTC
Organism: Lanius collurio; assembly: GCA_020086605.1. Classification (NCBI taxonomy): domain Eukaryota; kingdom Metazoa; phylum Chordata; class Aves; order Passeriformes; family Laniidae; genus Lanius; species Lanius collurio. The sequence continues at coordinate 27,277,949 of JACBWW010000010.1, read as the reverse complement.
TTAGTGTCTCTTAGTGAGAGACCTGCCTTTGTCATCATTTGCACTTTTCCTTCAGTGTTTTGTTTGGAGCTATCAGCAACACTTTACAACTGCTGCAACAGTGAATAACTTATTTCTGAGGATCCCCACTGCAACTTTTGTTGTGAAATAACACAACAAAATCTCACACAAGCTTTTGTTGTGAGATAAGAAAGAAATTTCCTTATCTCTTATCTTTTTTTACAAGCTTACAGGGAAACCTTCCTCCAAGCCACCTCAGGATTCAGTTCATTAAATCTGTGTACCTGGGGAAGAGCCATCTGGGAGGGAAGGGATGGTGCCACAAGACACAGTGGGAGAATGGATGCAGAATACACAGGATGTGTATGGTGGAGGAGGGGTGGAGAAGGATGAGAGCAGTACATGGGAATGCAGTCTAAGTACTGGAAAATTATAAATTATTGCAAAGCCATCCATTGGGCTATAAATTAAGTTTAAAGAACAATTCCTTCTGCTAAGGTCCATGGGTCTTCCTGAAAAAAAGTAGTAATTAGCCTTAACTAGAGTACATATTTTGCAAATAAGTCAAGAAATCACATAAATTTGGTAGTTGAAAGTAGACATCCAGATAAAAGTGACTTGCCTAACTTCTCACCATAATTAGAGAAGAAAAATAAATACTGCAAGAGTAACCCATCCTATCAAAAAAATGTAAAATAATTCAATGAATTGCAGCTTATTCTTACCTGATTATCTTACTGTGATGACTACATAGGAGTCAAATTCCATCCAGAAGAACAGCTCAGAGGAAGATGTCTGTATTTCATGCAGCCAAAACTAGGTGAGAGGGACATTACATATATACCTTACATGTACATATATACATTACATATATACATATATATACATGTATCAAATTCAGAGGAAAAATAAGCAGCAGAGGGAATAAATAAAATTTTATATTAATAAAAGACATACCCTCCTCTAAGTCTCTGCAGTTTTCCTTTTTTATAATATATTAGTTATAATGTTCAGTAGGTGATTGAAAGGTGAAAACTCTTGATACTATGAACTATCCTTTAATGTAATTAAAATTACCATGTTAGTGAAGTTTCAGGAATTATTAAATGCTTCTGTAGCAATGCCTCAAAGTTTTAATATGCAACATAAAAGTATTAAAAGCCATCTATCCCAGAGGTATAGATGATGCTTTACTAGATGCACAAGGGTCAATGTTCTGTAAATATTTACCTTATACATTTTTGCCTAAGGAAGACACTGTGAGAAGTTTCATCAGGGTAATGCTTCAATGTACCCTTGTTAAAGGTTGCTAAAGGATGCTTTCACAAAATAAGTGTATCATGACACCTCCCCTATGTTTAAGACTCATGGCTGAGAAAAGTAATTTAATTCACAAAGCTAAGGCAATAAACCATCTCTGAAGGTAGAAATGCAGGATGATTTCTTCTTTTCCACTGGTTCCTGTGCAAGTGGCAATGTATTTATTTTATTTTCCCCAATAGGCTCCCTTGCCAGAAAGGAAGATACATGGCTGAAAGCTGCACAGGAGGACAGACTTTTGCAACTTTATTCCTGTACAAATCATCTGGCTATAACAGGGCTTTTAAAATATGCTCATTTTTATGTACATTTCCATGGTATCCACCATAAAATATTTCAATACTGTGCACAAACTAATGCAGGCCTAGGCATGGCTCAGTTCTTACTCTGATTTCTACCAGTGTAACATGGACTTCAATGTGCTTATTTCAGATTTTCTCTAAAGGAATTGAAATTGGAGGCAGACTTCTCTTTGAGCAGCACTCAGAGCTATGTAGTTCAGCAGAATTTACTCAGTTTCTATTAGCACTTATTCAAAGTTGGCCACAAGTGTCAAATGAAGCTCCCATTTACAGAAATCAAGGTACTTAATTAAAATCTTACCAATAAAAAAGGGATTTTCCATTGTGCAATTGGAAGTCCAGATACTTAATCCTACTTAAAAATAACAAGTGCTCACACTTCTAAATCAAGAAGTGCCCTTTTTATTTTACTTTCAATAGTGTGTGAACAGTAAGCTCCCTATGGTTTTAACCATTGAATTCTTATAATCTAAATGTTTTTGAACTTCCTATGAATGTTCATATTTGTTTTTTGACTTTGAATTTGATTATGTCATTTATATTGGGATGTCCCCAGAGCCTTGTCGGGGTGGGGAAGTTTCTTTTAGAAATCAAGATTTCCTCAGGATTAATAAATGAAAGTAGGCTGGATCTTTTTAAACTAGTGCTGGGAAACATCTAATTTGCCAAGTCACTTGAACCAGCAGTTCAGGACCAAATCCAAAGCCGTTGGATACTGCTTTTCTACCTGGCCATCCAAGGCAAACAATGAGTCAGAGGGTGCCTGATGATGTTTTAAAGTCTGTGTAACAGCAGTTGTAGAGCAGCACAGAGAATGTCTCTATACTGGACATACAGACTTCAGAATCTTTTTTTTACAGTGGCAATCTACATTTCATTTCCTAATTTGACAGGTAGAGAAACCAGGCTATGGAGGATGGGGTGAGATGTATCTCAGTTGATGCAGCAGGACAGAGATGGGTCTCTGTGAAACCCCCAGGGCTGCATCCAGTAGGTCAGCTTGCCTAAAAAATAATTTATCATGGCCTCAGACTCCACAGTTCCCTTTCAGGAAGCAGACAAGACACTGAAAACTCAGTCATTCCTGTGGAAGACACATATTTCGACCAGTGAGAGCTCCAAGTACAGAAAGATCAGCTCAACACTGTGTTATAGCAATTACACCATTCGTTCCCAAACTGACAGCCATGAGGGTGCTCACTGAGTTTTCTGAGGTGCTATGGCAACTTATGAAATGATCAGGAAAGTATTTATTTAGACATTGTTTAAACAGGACCCTCTGGGAATTCTTTTTTAATATAAGCAGAAACTAATAGAGAACTTATCCAATTTGGCGGGATACTGTGCAGGGACTGGTGTGTGCTTACATGCTCAAATTAAATTGCCTTTGTGCTTGTTCTGCATACCAGGCCAGTCATGAGTCATTGTCTTTGAATAATTGTATCTGCAGTTTGAGATCATTGTGCTGTGCTGGATTGCTGTGGACAGAGTATTTTTTTAATCACTGCTGAAGTGCAGGTGGAACAACAGGAGGCATCTCAGGAGTCTTATAACATTCACCTTCTTGCACCTGAAGGCAAAAATAAAGCCTTTGAGGTTCTTCTTCGTGGAGAATTTCCTCCTCTCCAGAAACCACCATAGGTTTTGGCAGAGTCACATGCCATTTGGCAGGATTCATGAGGGTTTGAAAACTGCCAGGCCTTCCTTTGCCAGGGAATAGAACTGATCCAAGCTTTAAAGGAGTCAGTTGAGAGCGTTCCCATGGATTCTGAGAGCTTTAGAGCAAGCCTAGGTCAGAGATGATGCACCATAATGAAGCATTTCTAAGCAATAAGCACAGCCTTGTACCCACTACACCCAGAGAAGCAGTTTGGTTTCGCTGGGTTAGATTTAAATACTGGCAGGAATCACTGAGGGGTTCTTTCCTTTCTCTCCCTCTAGAGCTTTCATTTTTAGGATCACTGGGAAATTTCATCTGATATGGAAATAGGAACAGACAGCTGAGTGCAATTGTAGATAACATAAGCTCTTCTAGACCCGTTTATCCTCCTGCTGATACACAGACCCAGTCAAAATGGACACTGGCCTGTCTCTGGCCTAGTGCCCTCTGTCCCCAGTGTGAGTGGGAAACAGGCACTGCACACCATCCTCCAAAGCCTGGGCAACAGCACAAGTTAACAGTATGATGTGACTCTCAGGGAAACAAACTTTTAGGGGTGTGGTTTAGGGGCTATGCAGGCGTCCAGTGCTGTTTATCATAGAGATATTTGTGCAAATTTTCATAATTCTCATGACTAGATAGATTGGATATTACATCTCAAAACTCTCTTCATCCTCCATACCTCCTTTGCAGAGTTTCACATGCTGCATTAAGGTAGAGACTTCACTAAAACAAAACCTGTGAGAGTCCTTGTCAACAGCCCAGAATAAAGTTACCTTCCAGGCTCCTTTCAAAAGGATGGACAGTCATCCTTGGAGATAATTAAACTGTAAGGTTTCAGGTCTTGTAAAGATCTTTAACTCTCCTGAAATTAGGTAGCATTATGCCCTAAGTCAGAGTTAAAATCCCTTTCTCTTCCTTTCCACAAGCCAAGTTGTGTGCAGTGCAGGATCCTACTCCAAGAGGAGTCTGTTTACAACTGCACAGCACAAACCACAACCACCCTTTAGCTGATAGGATCAAAATTGTGAATATAAGAATAGCTGTTGTGTTCTTATTCTAATTATTTTCCACTTTCTCTAGTTCTCTCCAGAGATTTGAGACTTGTTTGTTGCAGCAGACATATCTATTATTAATCTTTAGGTAGTCAGTAGAATAATTTGCAGCATTCATTAAAAAGTATCACCTTATGGATTACTAAAAAGCATCTATGCTTTTGCTAATGAGCCCCAGTAGTGCAATACTTTGCATATTTTATGGCCAGACAATTATGTGATGTCTTGTTTTTATAGTGAATCTGGAAATAAATTGTTTCAGACACAGAGGTAGTAGCCAACATGAGAGAAGTTAGCACTGGGAAATCTTGCCTCCTGAGTTGCTGAGTTATAACTGTGAAGAGATGACACATTTTCAAAGCATACTTTTATTATTTCTAAAATCCTGCAGCCCACAAAAAATGTCTGTTATTCACACTTAGGATAAAGCATGATAAATGCAAAGCAAAAGAAGCCAGGGAATTTCAGAAATAGACTGCTCCTTTATGGAATGTTTTTTTTACTTTGTTTTTAAACAGGTTTAATCTTAAAATTATATAGATATTTTACACTGGCCTACTTAAGATGATAGCAAAATCTGTATTTCATCTAAAAGTAGATGGTGAAATCATTCAGTTCTCAAAAAAGGCAGCATTTTTTATTAAGTATTTGTCCATATGAAGTGGTTCCCTCCATGAAGAGCCACCAATTTACATAAAGATTCACCCATTGGACCTCACATTCATCCAAGAAAAAGTATTTACTTCAGTTACAAGATTTCTTTGAAAAATAACATGCTGTTCTTTTATTTTCCCTGTTATTCTGGGTTTGTCATTTCTCCCTTTTGTCTTTGTCCTTTAAAAATATCAGTAAAGCAAATCCATCACAAGTAGTGGCAGCTCAGGCGTCTGGCACTGGCCCGTGTGTGTCAGCACAGCCCTGGAGGGACCACCTTGAGGCATCTGGGAATAATTCACTCTCAATGCCCATTAAATCTTTAGCCTCTCCTTGGAGACTGCAACAAGGGTGCCAATTAATGTCAATTGTCACCGTGGTTTATGTGGCTGGGACACCTGCCCACGAGGGGCTGAGCAGAGATCCCCAGCAGCTCTTGTCTGAGGTGCTCCAGTGTAAAAATGATTTCACAGGTGAGGAAGCAGCACTGACTCACTACAAATTTCATTCATTGCTGACACGAGTGGGACTGGAGCTGTGGTTCAACCAAAGGGGCAGACTCTGTAGCACAGCTCAGTACTCCTGTGATCTTTTCCTCTTTCCATGAAGGGCTGACATTCTTTATTTTCATTGCAAACTGACAAGAATCAGTGTTTCACTGAAGGCTGCTGCTTACACAGCTTTGCAGCCCAGCAGGTACAGACCAAGCTGGTGTCGTGACAGATGCAAGTTATTTAAGTAATATTTGTCCTATACCTCCATAAAAATGGGCTAGAAATAGTCTAGGAGCTATCAGTTATTGCAATTTACCACTCTTCAATTGCTTCTTAGCTTATTAAAAAGAGAGCAGCCCATTAATCAGAAAACATCTCCTGTCAGCTTCCACTCTCCTCAGCTCCCCGTGCTGTATAACCAACCACACCCTGTGGAGACTGGGAATAACTGCCCACAGCTTGGGTTTCCAAAATCCATCTTTTGGCAGTGGGCAGTTAATTCTGAGAGTAAATATGGTAAATTATATTAACTGGTTTATGCCTAAAAGTATTGATGAACCTCAGATGTTCCCTAGCCAGGCTTGTCCACCCTGCCCTGCCTGCAGACCATATTTAGGTTTCCCTTCCTGACTCATATGTTTATATATTTCCTATTTCTTTTTCCCCAGATGTAAACACTCACCTGCTTTTCACTGGAATAATATTTGGCCTTGTTCCCTGATTTTCAGTGGAGCCTCTGTTAAAATTAATTGGTCCCCTGGGACTAAAATTTGCCAATATCATCAATAACCTGTTGTACACAGAAGTAGATTCTGCCCACCCAGGGGAATAATTAGGGAGAAAATTCAGCATGAAAAACTTCATGGACCTTTTTTCACTGTCTTCCTCACTAGCATGGGCTTTACCAAGAAACTTTCTTATAATCCTGACATGCTAATAAACTGAATTTTATTGCCAACAAGTTCAGTGAGCTCTTATATTGTGCCATAGGATGAGATGGACAATTTCTTTCCATTCTTCTGACATGTGCAGCTATTCCTCTGTTATATTCTGTTTTTAAACTTGCCCAATCACCTCAAAATCTGAATCATCCATCTGCCAGAAAGCTATGAAAACTGCAGAGTGCAATTAGTTGTACAATATAATTAGTGTATTTTCCTGGATTTCTGAGTCATGTCTTTCCAACATTCTGCAGTGAGAATTATAGAGGTGTTTCAGGCTTAGGTGTTCATGGGAATGAGATTCCTTTTGTGAGAAGCTCCTGAAAACCTTAAAGGCTGTTCAGAACAAAATTAAATTATATTGAGATATTATGCTGGATTTGAGAACTGATACTGGATTGTGCACATGTAGGAGCATAATTGTACACACTGGAATAAAAAAAAAGAATAAAAAGACACTTCTGAACATTAAAATTTTATTACAAGTATGGCAGGGCAATGTCTTTATCTTCTTGCAAATTTAGATGCCCTTGAACCCCAAAAAAGGCATGGACTAGGTATTAAATATCTGATCTTTTAATTACATCTCACATCCCTCCAGATCTTTCCCATGCCTAGTGCAAAACTGAGGCCTGAGCCCACCCACTGGGCAGGTGCATCCCTCCTTTGACAAACAACAGAATTTTCCTGGGATCCAAAAACTGCAGGCAGCAGGGAGAAGTTTTCATCTGAGCTTCCATTTTCTATCCCTTTGATGACTGACTCACAGAAGATGAAAATGGACACCTGTTTTTCCTCGATAGGGATCTGCTGCCAGCCGGGCAGCCCTGTGTGAGGGGGATCCCGGCAGAGGGGGAGGCAGAGCTGTGTGTTTGTGTTTATTCTGTGCCGTCTGTGGGCTGGTCTGAGTGCTGAGCACTTACTGGTGCGTAACCAGAGTTTTTCTCATTTAGCCAATTGCCCTGGACCCTGGCTGGGGGGGTGTGATTTGCATAATCACTACCTAGGTGCAGACAGTGTGTGCATCCCCTGCTCTGGCAATCAGCCCCTGCTCACCCAATCAGGGATTTGCATAATCCCCTCGCAGCTCCTTCCCAGCAGCTTCACTCTGGATATGCAAAGCCCTCCATTCTCCTTGGCTGCTGCAATCCCTCTGTGCCAAATGGCTTCTCTGCTGCTTCATTTTCTATATGTTTTCCAGCAATAAAGATATTCCTTTTGCCCCTGATGTCCATTCCCATGAAAAGAAGAGAGAAAGCACACTGAAATCTTGGAGCGAATTGGTCTCCCCAGTAACTTCTTCTTCCATTCCTTTTTAATCTTGTATCTAAATTTCTGGGTTGTGGCCAAGGGAGGGGATTCTGCCCCTCTAACTCACTTCAGCATGACTCCACCTGGAGTTCTGTGTCCAATTCTGGAGTCCTCAGCACAGGAAAGACATGGACCTGTTGGAGTGAGTCGAGAGGAGGGCCATGAAGATGATCAGAGGGATTGAACACCCCTCCTACCACAAAAGGCTGAGAGAGCTGGGGTTGTTCATCTGGGGAAGGGAAGGCAGAGGGAGACCTTAAAGCACCTTCCACTAACTACAGGGGAAGAGCTTTTTAGCAGGGATTATTACAAAAGGACAAGAGATAATGGTTTTAAAATAAGAAAGGGTCAATTTAAAGTAGATATGAGAAAGAAGTGGTTTACAATGAGGCTGGCAACACACTGGAACATCTTGTCCAGAAAGGTGGCAGATGTCTCATCCCTGGGAACACTCCAGGCCAGGTTGGATGGAGCTCTGAACAATCAAGTCTAGTTGAAGATGTCCCAGCTCTTTGGGGGGGGGGGGGGTGTTGGACTAAATGACCTATTATAGATCCCTTCCAACCCATGCCATTCTAATATTCTCTGATTGTGGGATCCTCTCTGTCTTGTCATCCTGCACAGGGCAAGGCTCCCAGGCAGTCTGTCCTGGCTATGTTTTCAGCAGGAGAACCCTGTCCCAGTTTCCACTCAACCTTTGCAAGATGACAGGTACGCCCAGGCCAGGTCCTTTGGGAATGAGAAAGGAGAGGAAGAATGGGGAACACAAAACAATTTATGAAAGAAAAGATCACTCCCAGGAATACTGATCCCAAGTACCTTACTGTACTTAGTCTACAAAATTTCCTCTGCACTTTCTGGCCTTTCTGATCTTACACTGAAGATTCTAATTTGTTTTCAAGGCAATGCAATATATAAAAGTAGCTGAAATGAGCTCCACAAAACCAGTGTCCCTCGTGTATCCCATTTAATATCACTGTCTGGTAGTACATAGCTATGAAATTTAGAGATAAAATCCTTGACTTCATCACGTGAAGTGCCAGTGAAGCTAGAAGCACACTGCACAAAAGCAGCAGTGAGTGGGATTGATTTTCCCTTCAAATTATTTTAAATGGGATATATAACTTCATTTTCTTCTGATGTGTTGTGCCATTGCACAAGAAAATCACATCTAATGAGTACATGATGAATCATCAAACTCAGAAATAAGGCTGATTACAAACAGCAACATCATCCTAAAGTTGAGGTCACGGCTTCAATCTGGAAAAAGCATTTTAAACTTCGAGGTAATTACTTTATTTGTAAAAAAGTAAATGGTATTAACTTCGACTGCTGGTGGTGTAAAAGGTGCTCCCAGCCTGACTTCTGAGGTCATAGATTATTTGTGATATACAACACCTTCTCCAGGACCTATCAAGGAAATAACCTTAAGAATGATGTATGGCACAGCCTAATGGTCCAAGAAGAGTCTTTTGCTGACCAGCCAAACAGTCATGCACTCAGATTCCCCACATTTTATGATGTCACAGAATACCATAATCCATAAATCTCTGGTACAAGCCTACTTATCTCTAAAGCACCTACACACATTGTTGACAACGTTTTTGTAGATCTGTAAATTCTTACTAGTTACAAGTATTTTAATGTTTCTACAGCTCAAATATTTACTGTTCTGCCTTAGGAAGAAATATGCTCAAGGCAAAATTTTTACTTTATTGCTGTCTGTAATAGGCAGATATTTTTCTTGCAAGGGATTTCCTGCAATAAATACCATTGTCATTCTTATGACTGAAGTTGTTGGCTTGAAACACCTTGTTCTGAAATACTGCCTTTCCAAGCCATTATTATATAATTACTACAGCTTTTGACCTAGTTACACAAAACATACAGGATGCAGTCCTTTTCTCCTCAGTATTCCTGAGGACAAAGGGAAAATATTTATTTTTCAGGTGAAAAATCGTTAACTCAGAATTACCAGGAAACAGGTACAAACACCCCTTTGAGTTGTGTCTGGGGCTGTGTGTACTTTATAGCCCCAGCAAACACCTGTGTTTGCAATGGAGAACAATTGCAAAAAACCACAGTAGTCACAATCTAATTACCATTAAAGCAGCCAGACCACTGGGGGTCAAAGGAATTGCTCGGAGGGGTTCAGGGGTGTCACAGACTGATGGGACTTTTTTACTACCTGTGAGCTCTGGTGGGTCTAAAGGATGGGCTCTACAAGACCCCTGCCTTCCATTCCCAGGGTTATGTGGTGCTGATGGGGCAGGACTGTCCCCCAAAGTACATCTTTCATGTCAGATTTGTGGAAACACAAGCAAACCAGAGGAAAGGGAAGGTTCAGTGGAGACAGTCCAGCCAAAAATAGTAGCCACATTCGGCCACTTTAGGTTATACCCTCAGCAGTATAGGCCATGTCTGTGTGCTGAGGATAAACAATTCTGCTCCCATTCACAAAGTTATCCAAACCCAAGTACTTAAAATGACTTCTGCATTGAGGACTCTGGTTGGTGTCACCACAAGAGGCCTGAAATAATCTTCCCCCCTCAAACAGCAGCCTAAAGGTGGAAAACTACTTCAATATGTCCTTGGAAAAATTAAAATTTGATGTGAAGCCAGGTGAGTGTAGGAAATGACCCTCATTCTTTGCCCATTCTGAACTGTTGTCTTTCTCCATTGCGTATCTGCCCCAATTCCAGTCAGACAATTCTAATACAGTATTTAAAAATATTGTATTTTTATAATGCAAATGCAAAAAAGCTTTATTAGTATCCCAGACCTTGTTGCAGTCATGTAGCTTAATTTGCTTTCCAAGAAAATTTTTCCCCCTCTGAATTATGATCTTCCTTTACATGCAATGAAATGTTTGCTTTCTTGTTTGAGTGCTGCTGCTTCCTGTTTGCAAGTACCATAACCCACGCTCTTTAAACTGCAGTTGTTATTAATAAAGGTCTCAATGACTGACAAATCCCTACTTCATGCCTCTTTATTTTACCCATGGGAGCTAGTTAAGCTGTATTGTTTGATTTGTATACATTGATGTTCTGATAGCACTGGCCACTTCTGTCTCAGTTGGAGTGGAAATACATTCCTTGTTGGCTCCTTATTAAACATTTCTTGGGCAGCTTTTGTGTCCACTCACAATCCCTTATTTTCAAACTACTTAAACACTGCTCTATTTTTTTTTTTTTTTTGTCATTTTCTAATCTCCTGTGTCTTCTGAGTGTAGGAAGAAAAATCACTCACTTATTTATGTCTGATTCTCCCTTAACTTGCCCAGTTCTTCCAAAAAAACTCTATATAATTACCATGCTGTTAAACCATCGCTCCAGAATTCCTTCGAAATTTACTTCTTATCTCCCTTGGAAGTAAATCACAGTTTAATCACCTGCCAAAGCTGGTATTAAGTGTCCAATTAAAAACCAAACCTTTTACAGCTTATCACTTTATGCTGTAAGGAACAGGTGTGTTTTTAGGTGAGTCCTGGGCTGATTTCTATTGAATTATCTGGTAGGACTCCCACTGGCTTCAGGGTATGTGGAATGAGGCAGATGGTGAAGGATTTCTTTAGAGTAACGACCTGATGGATGTCTTCCGAGCCTGGATAACTCCCCCAAGGCTCATTGAAGCCTGCAGGTCCAAAATTCCTAAGGATCTAACCCTATTACATTCCTCAGCCATACAATTTGCAAATTACTCAGATGTGGAAGGAAGCAACATTAGGAAAAGCTGCCGGAATACCTGGAGAATCACTGAGGGGCACATCCTAAATGGATGTCTCAGTAGCTGGCCCGGGATTCCAAGCCCTGTTTTGAGATGGTGAACACTTGCCACTGTACACCCAGAGATGTTGCTGCTGTTTCCTGGTTGACAAATTTGGCAGAAACTTTGTCCTGGTTGCACCTGTGCCATGGTTGCCACATTATTAATGACTATGAACCATCAGCACAGCTTTGTGCAAATTACACCTAGACATTGTCCTAAGAAAATGTTCAGCCCATGGTTTTGGGTTTAGGTGGGTTTATGCTGATATCAAGCATAATTACAGTTATATTTGCCTTGCCCTTACCCACCCATGTTTAAAATCTGATCCCTACCTGGTACTGCAGAGGTGCACCAGTTCTTTTTCTGGGAAACTCTGTATCTGGAGAGATAACCACCTGGATTTGCTCTTTGTTAACCTGCAAGGATTCCATCACCATGCACAGAGAGAGATTATTGAATTCATTCTTGTTCTGCCCCATTTGTGTGCCAGTGACAAACTCACATACAAAGCTCTGTGTGTACCTGGGAGGTGCAGCCCCCCTGAAAGCCCTTCCTGACCACGAACACCAGGCCAGCTTCAGCATCACATCCCAGTTGTTCTTATCGATGTTAACAACCCAGACACTCTCCAGACACTCTCCTCTTTTCCTGCACATTGTATTTCTGTGGTGCTGAATAATCCACTGCAAACTCTCTTCTTTCCACATATCTCCATTTTTTAATCTCTTAGGTGATCTTTACACATGATATATGATAAAAGGGAACTTTTTCGTATCCAGAAATAGTGTCATTCCATAAACAGTCCATTTTTTCATAAGATAGTGCAAAAGATGTTCATACTCACTTAGTAAATGCCCTAAGGGTATGCCAAAGCACAGAAGATTGTGGCTGAATGGAAATTTCAATTCTTCTGATTCACTCTGCTCTTACCATGTACAAAACCCTTTCCAGTGCATGTTGTTGCAAATGGATATGTCTGGGTCAGACCTGGAAGACCCTGCCTAAGGAAAATTCCTCCTGAACTGAAGCCCTGGTTGAGAAGGGAAGTCAGAACTGAGAAGTCTGTTCAAATAAATCAAGGCTGATTATCAGTGAGTGGTGAAATTGCAGTTTTTACACAATGATATGTACACATTTGGCTGTTTGAGTTTTTTGTAGTTACATTCATTTTCAGTCATCTTGCTAAATGAAAAACAGATGCCACCATCAAGAGCTCACAAAGATAGATTTACACATTTCTTTTACTGGGTGTTTTTATCAATAATGCCCATGAAAAGGGTCTGGGAAGTTTTATTACATTAATTTAGCCACCATAAATCAACCCAGAATACAAAACTTATTTAAATTACCACCTTAGGGCCAACATAGCAACGATGAAATGTGTTCTAACCCTTAGAACAGCCTGGGTGAAGATCCTCTTTTCAGACATTGGTGAAGTGATCATGAGTGCAGTGATGGACTTTGTTTCATTCTGCTCATCCAGAGAACACAGGGAAACAAAGGCAGGCCTGGGGAAAGCAGCTCTTAGGTGGTGCTGTGTTTTCAGGCAGGTCTAGGGCAGGGGAGCTGTGACTGCACACTGCTGGGTGTTTGCTCAGCCTCAATGCAACTCCTGCCTCAGCCTGAGAAAGACAGCAGTTTCCTGGGTGGTGAGGGATCCTCTGGAAGATCCTTCACTCAAAAGGGGTTTGAACTGTTAGGGGCAAGCCAGAAGAAAGGACACAACCCATGGATGAGGATGTCACTGGGCCTCCACACCACGGTGTGTCTCCAGGCAGGGTGGGAGGTGCTGCAGCCTCTGCCTGCAAAAGCAGCACCCAGTTCATGCAATAATAGCTGGTGTTTTTAGATATCAGGCACTGACAGCCCTGGTTCTGTCCCTCACCAAGTCTGTGCAGCCATAGATGCTTTCCTAATCTGACCATAGCCTGCATCCCTCACCTCAGCCCTGCTTTGCAGTAATCCCATTCAACTGCATAATTACTGCCATACTCAGAAACGGTATCATTTCCTCCTGTGAATTAATAACAGTAATAATGGTACTAGTAGTAATAATAATAGTAATAAACTGTCATTGGGGTTTTCCCCACTATTAATTGCTTGCTCCTTTGGCCTTCCTATGGATATGGCCAGCAATAATGCCAAGCAGGAAATTGTTGTTTGGTTTGAGTATTGTCATATGCCTCCTAGAGCTCCTGTTGAGACCACCAGTTTGTTCCAGAGAGGACATGTTCAGTAACTATCAGATGATGATGACTAACTGGTTTATGAAGTCAAGTTAGTGGTCCAGAAGTGAAAGGATTTATTTTTCTGTTTGCTTTTTTAATCTCAGCATCAATCCTCAGAGCAAGAGTCATCCCATTTTTGTCTCTCCATCAAGCTGTGGTTATACTGATTTGTCAAGATGGTTTGAAATTCTTTTCTCTTGTCCTTTGAGGCCAGAGGCTTCTTTGTTCTTTAATATTTTCCTCTCCTCAGTGTATTTTAGGATGATTCTCTAACCCTGTCTTGTTAAATCTAATTGGACAGGACCTTAATCAAGGTGACTACATCAAATGTCATGTTTTCCCCTACTCTGACCACTACTGTAGCCACTTCCAGGAGTTATTCTTTTGGAGAAACTGTTTCTTAGGAAGTATAAATGTTTGGAAAAGAAATTAGCTCCAAATGTGACTAGTCACTCACCCATAAGTCATGATTTGCCTATTTTCCCAGGCTTTGTTTCTTGTACCAGTCAAAGGAAAGCTGAAAACAAAATAGATTAAATGTTTTTGCAACATAGCATCAAAGGCTATAATTTTGTTCATTCATATCATTTAAACAAGATCAGACAAAGTGAATACTTGGAAGGGACTCATTCTAAACTCACAGGAAACCCAAGTATTTCAGGAACTGATGGTGTCTGTGAGAGATGGGCAGATAGTGCTGAAGTGATGCCACAGTGTGGTTTTCAGACAAAATTGTGAAAAATTAATCAGTTTGAATAGATCCAGTCAAAGTAAGGGAACATTTTGTACATCAGATTTATGGTTTTGGTTAAAAGAAGTGAGATTCATTGAGTACAACACATCTTTTGAAAGCCCTTTTAGGCAGGGATGTGATGTTTTCCAATCACTGAATGTTGTTCATGGTTTTGGTTTTGGTTTTTTTTTTTTTCCCACTGGCTCCTTTTCTGACTGAAATGCAAAGCTGTTTTCCTGATCCCATGATACTTTTCAAAGTATTAAGTACATAGCTAAAGAAATATGCACCATGAACTAATTAGACAGCGAAAACAAGGCTATTTTCCTTCTTGTGAATTATCTCAGCAAACATAGAACTCTACTCTAACACTTTGCTCATTTTGCATGCCAGCAAGGAAAGACAAGAATCTTTCGATTTATAATAAGGCTGGAGCTGAGCACTTCCTCAAACCTTTCCAATGATGTTCAAAGCCCACAGTGACTCTCTGTCCACCTCCTGTGCTGGAGACAGAACCAAAGACAGCTGCTTGAGCCCAGCAGGACTTCAGAGACCACAGGGCTGTGCTCCATTACTGTGACAGCGAGTCAGAGAGACAACTGCGAGCTCTCTCTCGTGTCCAACAAGCTCGTCAAATCAAATATGTTACATCCGTTGCACTGGTGTCCTGGTGAGCTATTACGTCACCCAGCAGGAAAAAATATTCACATTTGGATCATCCAGACGCAAACCCAGGAGCTTATTAGTGAAACTGTGTTTGGAGACATTGAATCACACTCAGTTATGTGTTCTAACAATTGTCCAATTGCATATCATACAACTTCAGCCTTGAGTTTCTCTTCTTAAATTCCTTTACATTGCTCGTGAAAACAGTGAGTGCCCTGTAAAGGCTAAATAGATGCTTAATTGCATTTCAGTAATGCATTTTTCTCCAAAACAATTTTTAAAACCACTCACAGATAAACCCATTGCCATTTAAACCGTGTATAAAACATGAGTTTTTATTCAGGGTGAAATCCTGGCCCCAATGAAATCAATGGGAGTTTTGCCATTGACTTCAGTGGGGCCAAGATTTCTCCCTTGATGCACATGATATATTTTTCCTGACATTTAGAATGATGAAACAGCCCTGGTTCTGATTAGTCCAGGGTATAAATAGTATCACTCAACTACAGCAAAATTCAAATCAAACCTCAGGCATCTTTGCTGATGCCTCTTTGTTTTGCTCTGCTGTGTGCTCGTGGAGAGACCCAAATGGCCATTTGGAGTCAAGGACTTAATTTGAACCCCTTTCTCTGGATTTACACCTCAGTGTACATCAGTACATGGGGAGCAAAGGGTTAGTAAGCATGGAGGCATCCAGTCATATGTCTTGTGACATACATTTTTCCAGCGTGAATTCTTCGTTAAAAGAACCCTTGATGTCTCACAGCTTGTTACCAAATTGGGCCTTGACTCTTAATATAATTTAGATGAGTTTAAAATACACTTCTAAGAAAAGCTGCCTCCACATTTATAAAAATTGTATACCATAATATTAGGGAGAAATCTGCTGCTTGTTTTGACAAGTTTAATTTTTTTGGTATCTATGTATATATTTTAACCTGCTGCTTTAGCTTTGAATCAGCGGTACTGCATGGGAAAGCAACATAGTTGGATTTCTGAGACGATTCAATAAATTGCTTGCACACAGCACAGCAGAAAAAATTATTTCTAACCTTTCCCTAAAATTTAGGTTTCTTTTTTAGGCAGAGGGAGTCACTGGGAAGCAGAACTAATGGAGATACAATGGCACAGATGAATAAATGCTAAATGTAGAAGGAATCATTGCAATCATGTCATTTACTTTACAGGGTTAATCCATGTTTCCAGGGCCTAGCTGTGTAGCTTCCCTGGCCATGCTTAGAGCATCTTCCAGACAGCTCCAGCATGGATGGGAGCTCACCACCCAGAGGGAGGCTCTCTCCAGGAGTGGGGAGGCAGTGGCACGGCCCCTCTGCTCCTCCTGCCCCTCCCCAGCTCCCTCTTATCTCCACCACTCCGTTATCTGCCTCTGCAGCACACATGGGGCTGTGATATTTCATGAGACATGATAGAGAGTAAGGACCTGCTATTCGCCTGCTATTCAGGCAAAACTCCCACTGGCATCTCTGAGCCCTTAAATAGTACAGCATGTTGCAAGTGGAATTGTTTATTGTGTTCAGTCAGAGCCGGCTACAGCCAGCTCTCACTACTGACTCAACTCCACGAAATCTCGCCCTCCTGTCATCCCACACCGCAGCGCTCACTGGGCCCAGTTCTGTTTCCACTTAAATGTTGGAAAAAAAATGGAGTCGGGATTGCTCCACCATCTTCTTCTGAATCTGGGCACTCTTGAAAAACAACGAGAGAGCCTGAAAAATGGAGACAGCAGGTCAGACATAGTGTTGGTGCAAAAGGCAGTGGGATTTACACAGCCCTGGCAGCCAGGGATGACCTGAGCCCAGGATCTGCTTTTCCTGTAGCTCACCCCTCTAAAGCCAGCACATCAAAACCATGGAGTAGCTCAAGGTCAATATCAACAGCAGAATTTGATCCCTAGTGGGTCAAACAGATAAACAGTCCCCTGCTCCCCTGCTTTTTGCTCCAGTAGCATCCAAGCAGAGCTCCTTGCTGTAGATTTATCCCCAGCCATCAAACAGTGACTGGAATTAGGACCTACAGGTATTATTGCAATTTATTTGGCTTCATAAATTACCCTTGCAGCCTTATTCACTCACACCACTTGGGAATGCTGTATGCAGCAGGTTGTTTTCTCATTTTAGCAGTGTTAAAATTCATCTGGTATCTCTTTCTTGCTAAGTGCAGGTAGAGACACACTCTTGACTGAATAGGATATGCTCCACTTGTGAAGTGTAGAAGCAGGTCAATAGACAACTTTCAAAAGGAACCATTTAGGATAATTAAGCAGCACATACACACCAGCAAGAGTTTATTTTGTATTGGAAGGCATGTGGTTAGGGAAACAATAGCAGTTTTTTCCCTGGAGAATGTTAATTAAATTGAACACCCTGGAAAACTGAACTATTCTTACCACAAATCTATAAATCAAACTGTTCTGTTTGCTTAATATAATGCTTTGCTATTCTAGTCACACTGAAGTGGGCCAGCCACACAGTGCCAAGATATTTCCATGATGAGCACATTAGAAACACTGATTGACTATAGATCTTATGGATGTGAGGCCAAACCCGTATCTCATTTACTCCAGAACAACCAAGATCAAAATCTGGCCCACGCTGTTCAGATTAGTACATAAATAACATGAAAGGTTTGTGAGCTCTGTAGCAGATGCATTATGTACTTGTTATTTTTGCTGTAGAAGTCCCTGGCAACTCCACTAAGGCACCAGGACTCTGCTGTGTGAGGTGCTGTGCAAATACAGAGGAAAGGGATTTGTCTTTCTGCTTTGCCAAAGCAGCTTGAAATACCTGTGAGCAGATATTCACCTCCCCAGCTTGTCTCAGTGGAGAGAGGGGGCAGCACTCTCTGATGGAGGTACAGGAGGACAGGCATTAGCAGCATGGGCTGCTTGGTCCTGCCTTCTCACAGGCTAAAGGGGCCCTTTCTGTTAAGATGCATTCTAACTCTGAAGCTCAGACTCCCAGGTTGTATAACCAGGGGCCAGACGAGTTTTCAACTGGAGTAAACCAAATTTCCCAGCCAGGCTGAGGCTGCCTGCAGAAGGTTTGGTCAGCAGCAGGCCCTGAGAACATCACCCACAGCAGGGCTCCAGTGCCATGGTGACTTCAGCTGCCACTCAGATCTGTATCACAAGACACATCAAAATACACTGCACACATGATGTCAACCTGGTAAAGCATTTTCATGTTTTCTTGAGTAGGCTGTGACTCAGGTTCCCATGGAAAACCCTTGCCTGCAGTTGTTTCCCTTCACACACAGTTGTTACTCATTGGAAGAAAGGTCATTTTACCTCCAGCCTGCCAGCTTGTTATCTATGTCTTACTTAGATGCTAAATACAATTCAAGCAAGGAAAAGATCCAAAAACTCAGGTTCTGAAAGGAACTTAGCTGAGGAGATTAGTTTAATATCTGGCTGTGTGCTCCACAAAAGCAGTGCACATGGCTGAGCATGTGTCCCTGAGACAGGGGCAGGCTTTAGGAGCAGCCACATCCCGAGGAATAGAGGAGCCACACCAACACTCACGTGGTAAATCACTCGCTGCGCTAATCAGCAGTGGATCAGTGTCTCCAAAAGAGGATCTCCTTCAATGGAAGTGCTCCAAGAGATGCATAATTGGGAATGGTCCCTGTGGAATACAGAAGATTTTCTGGGCCTTGTTTGCATCGCAGAGTTTATATCAGTCAGCAGGGCAAAGACAGAGAGACCTGGGCTCAAATAGCCATGGGAATATAGAATGCAAGGCCCACATTTGTCACCTGAACACCCTAAACTCAGCAGTGGCATGTCTGCTGTGGCCTCAGCTGAAAGGACTTTCACTGTAAGGTCACCTACATGGCACCCCAGCAACGAAAATAAAGTCTTCTGATACCAGTCATGACACATCAGGACACAAAGCAGCCTCCTTTATCACAGTCTGCAAGTCCTGTTCATTGGAAAATCAAAAGAGGTGACTTCTTCCACAGGTCATGGAATGGCAGCTGGAAGTTTTGCACAAATTCCTGTCTTCTTTTCCAAGCAACACACTCACTCTCTTTCGATGGCATGTCATCCCTGGGCTAGAAGTGGAAAAGTTTCCAGTGTTTGACCTGATGGCTCCGTTCAGAATAGCAATCTTATCTTGAATTAATAAGTCTGAGTGACAATGGATAGGCAGGAAAAGATAGATATTTTTTGTCCCCCCAGAAAACTAAGAGCAAGTGACAGTGTAGAACAGGGGTTACTAATATTCACAATTTACTGGCCTTAATTTATTAGATAAAATGTAAAACTTTATTTTAGAGAAAAAAAAGTTACTGATTTTTAATATGCAGCCCAAATATGCTACATATACCCATTGGAATGATTTAGCTGCTACTGGATTGCAGTTATCACTTGTAAAAAAAGGCAATTTTTCTGCAGTAAAATAGTGTCATGAGTTGTACATAGCTGGAACTTTCCAAAACGTGTATTTTAGCCTTTCTGACGGAGTTATTTTTGATTCTGTCATGTATGAATGTTTTGGGCTTTCTCACAAGAATTGCAGAAATACGTTATATTGAGGGAGAAGTCTGGTATAAATCACACTTGTTCAGCCAGACATCAGCCACATTACAGGAAAAAATGAACACTTCTTTCATTCTCATGTCTGACCCCTCCAACACAGCATTGTCCCCGCTAATGAGCTGAACATTTTTGCTGATTTGTTACATGTAGCAAATATAGAAACAATGAAACCCATCTGTGTAATTTATTCATTGATTTGGATTTGAATCCAAGTGTGTTCTAAGTAGCTCTTGTCTATGTGCATGTGTGTGAGAGAGAATAGCTCATCAAAAACAAAAAAGTCTTAAACTTACCTGCTTGAAATATTTATGAATAATGGAAAATACCCTGGATCTCCTCCTGTGCAACCCAGCAGCCATTTCAGAAATGGTTTAGTGTTGAGTCAGGGCTGCTGGTCTCAGCCCTATATTTGCAGTAAGATCAAAAGATCATTTTTAGGGAGGTCTCCTGATAATATTTTCCATTTTAAAAATAAACAAATAAAAATATCAGGGCAGGATGGAAGACTGCAATAAAACAAAGCAAGCTCAAACCCACTTTATGTCCCCTGTTTAATGCTGAAAATATACATTGTGATGGTAGATTTGTGCATCCCCCATGACTTCAACTTTCTGTAAAACAGTTTTAATTAGGGAGGCTGTCACTGTTTCTGCCCTGAGCTCTTGAAAACACTGCTGTTTCCAAGTCACCTGTTAAAAATCTGTTTTCCTTTAAGCTACCCAAGGGCCTACCTCTTTTATTGCAGAGACAAAGTAATGCTGTGAAGGAATTGCTTTTAAACAGTTGGTTTCAACCTGTTTAAGTTCCTATTTCATATCTGCAGCCACTGTGGGTATTTAGTTCAGGATCCAGGGGTTGTATAAAGCCTTCCACACAAACATTCCCACCTGCACAAGCACGACAGCATCTCTTTCTGTGCTTTATTATGAATGACAGAGGGAGGTTCATTGAGCAAAGTTTCTAGTTTCTAGATGCATGTATATCCCAAACTTTCTGATCACACAGCTGCCTTCTGGATGGGAAATGCAAAGGCAGAGGTGCTGAATGATGCTCCTGCTCTGCAGACACCCTCTGTTTCATAATTCCAACAGTCTGATGACAAACCTTATGGGATCCAAATGAAGGAAGGGGAGAAAAAAAATAAATTAAAAAAAAAAAAAGAGAACAGATTAAACCAAGGAGCATATATTACACTCAGCAAATGGAGTAAAAGTCTGATTGAACGCAGTCAGGGTTTGCTCAGAAACCTTTCTTTCTTTGCAAGTGGAGTACCAACAAGCTGACCAGGTCTGAGGTAAGTCAGACTTTTTCTCCATTCTGCATAATAAACCAGATTTCTTGGTTTATTTTTTTCTCCCCTGATGGAGTGCTGGTGGCAACAGATTAACAGGTCACCGGACTGGGTCTGAGAATTGCTGCCAATTACCTCGTCTCTGCTTGTTTCTCTACAGTCTAATGGCATCATTTAACATGCGCTTCTCTCCCCACAGCCCAGCCGGTGACGCCCAATAAACGGTGTGATTGATAGATAAGTCTGCTTGGGGACGTCGAGGAGGAAGTGGGGCTCATCATTTCAGGGCCAAATGTCCTTTCCCCTTCCTTTCAGCTTCTTCCCCATGCAGGCAGGGTGAGCGGGAGCCTGCAAAGGCAGCTTGCTGCGGGGCACGGAGGTCCCGCCATCCATCCTGCTCAGCCGGGAGCCTCGGGGCCCCGGCCCGGCCATTCCCGCTCGCACCGGCTCCGGATCTGAGACCCCGAGTCTCGACTCTTCCCCCTCAGACAGCAATTACGGCGAGAAACATCTGAATCAACACAGCATCATTTACTCACAGAATTGACAGCCCTTCCACTCGAACTGGTTTGAATTAGTCGATGCCACATTCTTTTCCTTCTGTGTGTTTTCCTTTCTGCCTTTTTATTTTTTTTTCCCCCTTTAAATAGGGATATATAATTGCAGTATTTCACCCGGCTGGATGCGGAACAGTCCAGCGGAGGAGACGGAGAAGCGGCGGCCGCGGCCGGAGCGGTGAGCGAGGGAGATGCGCACCCGGGAGATGCGCACCCAGATGCGCACCCCGGAGATGCGCACCCGGGAGATGCGCACCCAGATGCGCACCCAGGAGATGCGCACCCGCGGGCGCTCCCGGCCACCCGCGGAAGGCTGCGGAGGGCTCAGCAGGTGCGGGTCCCGGCCGGGCTGGGCAGTGTTTTTCAGCCCTGGCTTCCTCACGGCAACTTACCTTCCGGACATGTGCAGATGGAAAAGCGGGGACATTAAAATCAAATTACAGACATGTATAAAGACAGAGCCCTTCGCTGGCAGCAGGAGTGATTAAACGGAGCAGCTCGGGAAACCTCCTCTATGAATATTTCATGTGAAATGATGCGATCCCCCCCAAGATACAAGAGCTCTCCTTAATTAAACTGGTGTAAACGTTGCCATTTGCTCCTTTTTTATTTAAGTTTTGGGGAGGAGCGGGCAGATTGGCCAAGTTTTACTCTTGTACTTGAAAAAGAAGGAGCAGCCCCTTTCCACGGGAGGGGACACCTGGCCGGGGCTGCAGGTCCCGCTGCGTTGGGGGCATCCACGGGGCCGGGTGCGGGGACAGGGACCCGAGGGAGACACGGGAGTCATTGGATGGGACGGGCGAAGCTTAAACGATGATAAAGGAGGGTAGGAACAAGCTCTGCGCCCGCATCTGCCGGCCCCGAGTTCTGCCGCCCCGCGTCTCCATCCTTTCCCCAAGGTCGCCCCAACAAGGTGGGGACGAGGGAAGGGTGTTTATTGTGGTGGTCAGCAGCTGGCCTGAAGGCCACAGCTGTTGGCCGGCGTCAGTCCCCCGTTTGCTGCCGCCCAGCTCAAGGCCACCCCTTGCCCATCTTTCACCCTGGTGTCAGGGTGGAAAAGGAACCCGAGCGGCTCTCGCCGGCAGAGTCACCCCCAAGACGAGCTCCCTGCCCAGCCACGGACGAGGCCGGGGAAGGTCGATTCGTGGGGGCTGCGGCCCACTCCTGACAGCGGCAGCGCGGCTGGGGGGTCCCTGGCAGGTCCTGGGGCTGAGCCTCCCGAAACTTTGACGTGCAGCTGCAGCGGTTTCCATGGCGATGAGCGGGGTGGCAGCGGGAAGGTGGTCCCCGCCACGGAGGACACGGCTGCCCACCCCGGGCAGTCTGCGCTCTCCCTTCCTGCCTTTCCAAGGCCAGGATCGGGCACCTGGGTAGGAGAAACACCCACTGGGGAGAGGAAAAAGGCTGCGGCAGAGGGGCCGCCAGGTCCGCTCTGCCCGGCCGTGTCCGTGGGGCTGCGCTGGTGGCAGCGCTCCCCACCCGCCAGGACCCTCCGCTTTGCCAAGCGGGGCTCTTTGGGGGTCGCCTGGGTTGGCCAGGGAAAAATGACAGGACCCACCGACCCCAAGCTCTCAGGGCTACGCCACAATGGTGAGAAGAAAGCGGATTTCAGACAGCCCCTGACTCTTCTAAAGACAAATTGGCATGAATTTCCAAGTCGGCCCGACGCTGAACTCACGACCCTTCCCCAGACTCCTGACGATGTCCCACACTGAGACCTTGGGACCTTGGCTTATACATGGCATTTCCTTCCTTCCTTCCTTCCTTCCTTCCTTCCTTCCTTCCTTCCTTCCTTCCTTCCTTCCTTCCTTCCTTCCTTCCTTCCTTCCTTCCTTCCTTCCTTCCTTCCTTCCTTCCTCTTCTTCTCTCTTTTTTTCTCTTTACCCCTATCTCTTGAGTGTACTTTTTAATCTTTATTTCTTTTTCTCTTTTTCTTTTCTTCTCTGTTTCCTTACAGATTTTAGTCAGTACTTCAACTTCGATCTGGCTCCCTGTTATTTTGCATTCCCCTGGAACTGACACAAAATAACGTTATTCTATGAAAATACCTTTTCATGGTTTATTTGAACAGCCTTTACTTTCCTAAATCATATCTTCCCCTCTCCTCCCTCTTCCTTGACACTGAGCAGAGACATTTGGCAGCCCACGGGGAAGCAGGTACGGTGTGGGCTTACAGATCGCTTCGAAAAGGCAACGTGCTTACTGGGACGAGGAGGGTGGCACAGGAGATAACTCTCTGAAAAAGGTTTTAAAATCATATTTGGAGCCTAAATATCCCGTCACAGCAAACGTCTCCTCTCGACACATGTCTGCCAAATAAAATAGCCCTGATTGCGTGGATTATAAATGAGATCACAGAAGAGTTTATCTGGGAATATCTCAGCCTCGCAACCCACAAGCATGCACTTTCTTCCCTGCCTCTGATACCCACTTGCTGATCTAAAGATAAAATAACAGCCGTGCTTGTATTCTCCGGCCTTGTGGAGAAAGTCAGGACTTCGCGCTTTCTGTGAACACAGCAAAACCACAAAAAGGTTGTTCAAATGCTGATAAAGCCTTGAGTGTAACTCCACAAAAACACCGGAATTCAGCAGCTTCTCACGAGTCAGTCTTGGATCGGCTGCTGCTTCCAGACATGCGGGACTTGGCAGATGAGTTTTCACATCTTATTTAAGTTTATTCGGGTCCAGGTCATCAACACTCATTCGGACAACACTTTCACTCAGGGAACTTGTTTCGAATTCTTCATTCCTTTTGTTTCTTTTTTTTTTTTTTTTTTAGTTTTTTTTAATCATTTTAAATGAAAAACAAAATTTTATAGGAAAAAAAAAAAAAGAAAAAAAGAAAAAAAAAAAGAGGGAGGGGGATGAAGACGAGCATCTCTGCTCTTCTGGGCTATTCCTTTCCTTCCTGGAAATCGGTGAAACTTTCCAGAGCTCCGTGTGTCAGGCGAGAGACATCGGAGCGGGGAAAGAGGGGACTATCAGTTTGTCCTTTCCTTTACAGGTAGAGGACCATTAGAAAGGTAAATCCAAGCAGAAGTCTGGGTAAGAACATTGTTCCCTGTGGGGCAGCTCTCTGCCCCCTTCAAGCCCCCAAGGAATGTTTTCAGGCAGTGCAGGAGGCACGGAGATCCCCCACTCACACTTTATGGCCAGGCTGTAAACGTCTCGCGGAGGTTTACTCACACTCAAACGGTTAATTAAGAAAACATTAAAGGTCCAGCTTAAACCAACAAAAGCCAAGCAGCTTCGAGACGGGTTCCCACTTTCCACACGGCGGCTGCGAGCCCCCTCCCCGCCCGGAGCCTCCGTCCCTCCAGACCCTCTGGATGAGGGCTGGGACTGACCGAGTGCCCGACCTCCGCATCCTTCTCTCCTCCTACGGAGCTGATGCTTCTCCTCTCATTCCCTTCCAGGGGGAATCGACACCCAAAGCCTTTCCCGTTCCTTCCCTCAGCCCAGATCCGGATCAAACGCAGCGGGGATTGGATTTTCTTGGAGCCCCCTCCCCAGAATGTGAAGGAAACAGCCACTCGAGGGGGATGTCCTGGGATCTGTAGGACAGCGGCCCGGGGCGGGGGTGTGGGGGATGTTCCCTCCTATGCCCAGCCAGTCCTCACCACCCCGAGCGGAGGACCAGGACTTTTCTACCTGTCCAAGATAACAGGCCGGTTTCTTCCCATCTCCCGGGGATGGAGCCACCATGATTGAGAGGAGTGTGTGCCTGAGAGCTCCTTTGCTTCCCCCAGCTCCTGCCTCTGCCTGCTCCTTATTATTTAACTGTCCCAGGGAAAAAAGCGTCCAGTTCTTCTGTCTGTCCAGCCTTGGGGAAGCAAGCAGGATTAACACGGGGGAGGTGACATGCGGAGCATTGGAGGAAAAGCGTGGACTTTTGTTTTAAGACATCAAAAGGAAAGACTGAAAAGGATGGACACTACCTTCCAATACACTTTAGTTGGCTGGTGACAAAAACTCCGGGCATGCTCTGAATGCGTAATTACCCCCAACTGAAAATTCCCTATCTAATTTGATATTTGGTGCTCAGCAGAAGCTAGCCTTCGTAAATAATATACAAAGTAAGAAACCTAATCCAGCAGGCTAGAATGTTTAATTCATCATTATGCGAGCTAATTGGAAGGTGATTATATGGTAATTGCTCATTAGTGGTGTATATTTATCGCTGTACCTTATGTCAAGGCCATGGGAATTGTGTAGAGTCTGTTCTCTCATTTCAAGGATCAGTTTCAGAAGCAGGAGCAAAGCGGGCGAGATCAAGTTCTTCCTGACGTCAGGTCCAGCCGTGGGCGATGGAGAGCGGGTCTATAAATGCTCTCCGGGAGCCCCCGCAGCAGCCGGGGCTCCAGCCAGGCCGTGCGGGGAAATGGGGCTCCCGAGGCAGCAGGGCCGAGCGGCCCCACGGAGGGGACAAGGGGAAGGATAAGGATGAGGGGAGGCAGATCCTGCCTTCCCTTCTCCGGCCAGGGCAGCCACCTGCGAGGAGGGCTGAGCCCGGTGCGGGAGCGGTGCCCGCAGCATCCTCCCAAGCCGTGCCTTGCGGGGACACCCGCGGAACTGGGGCGGCCACGGCCCCCCCCGGGAAAGGGGTCCGAGGGGGAACCGGGGAGGGGGGGGTTCACTCACAGCCGACGGGTAACCTTCCCTGCAACAGGCGCTAATTGCAAAAGGTCAATTAGAAGCGAGAGAGAAAAGGTGATTAATGGCCCTTTCGGTTTCAAGCGTGGGCCACGGGCTGGGCTTCCCCGACTGCGAGTGTCCCACCAGGAGAGAGGCTGGAGAGGAGAGAGGTTACGGCTCGGGGTCAGGAGGTTCTCTAAACTCCCGCTTCCCCCTCGCAGCGGGACCCTTTGGAGAAGTAAATCAATGGCTGTATTAGCTCCGAGCAGTTATGAACTGCTGATGGACACTGGAGCAGGGGCTGGGAGAATCCTGTTTATCAGGGATTCCGGCCCCAGCTTCTCCGCCTGTTTCCTACGGGCTATGTGGAGGCTGGGTGCTAATTAGGGGGACCGCTGATTTCCGCCGACCCCTCGCAGGTAACAGCGCGATCCATCAGAGGAGGAAGGTAAATAAACAGCATTTAAACACAACAAAGCGGGGGCTCCAAAGGCCTCCGGCATCACCAAAAAGAGGACTGCGTGGGTGCGGGTTTGAACCGCGTGGGAAGTGCAAATCCCACCGGTGGGAAGCAACCCCGGCTGGGAGCCGCTGGCTTTGTCCGAAGAGAAAGGGTTAAAAATCTAAAGCCAGAGGGGTCAGATCCCGAACGCGGAGCCAGCAGAGCTGCGAAGGGTGGGGATCCAGCCCTCCGCGGGTGCAGCAGTGGTGGGACACCCCTGGCTGAAAGGGGCCGGGGGAGGCCAGGAGCGAGGGCGGGATGCGCTGACCTTGGCCGATGGACAGAGCAAAGCGATGGAGGAGGGAAACCACGCACACCCGGCCGCTCCGAGCTGCAGTCCCGCTCCCGGGGCGCTGCGCGGGACAGCGCGCTCCGCTCCGCACCCGCGGGCGCCAGGCAGCGCTGCCAGGAGCGGCCCCGGGCCGTGGGGTGCGGGGGTCCCCGCTCGTCCTGCAGCCCCCAGGAGGGGGCAGAGGGCCAAATCCTCAGTGAGACACCGAGGGCCGCGCGTCCTCCGGAGGGAGAGCCGGTCCCCGGCAGCCGTCCCCCAGCTTTCCTTCAAAAAAGCCGTAAAAATCCGCCCGAGTTTGCAATTCGTCACCCGAAATCCACTCTCTCTCCCCCACCCCTCTCAGTTATTTAATATAAAATGTATTTTTAAACACCCTCTCGGATAGCATCTCGCCAATATTTATATTTCCACGTTGCCTGGCATCCACTGTCCCACATTAGACTCTGCCTCTCTCTCCCTCTCTCTAATCCTGCCACTTTAAATAGATGAATTAATAAAGCAAATGAGGGTCTAATAAGCTGACTGTCCTGCCTATTGAGGCAGGGGGAGAGAGACTAGAAAGTGCGCCAAATTTGTTTGCAGTGGATCAAGGCTAGCCGCCTTTGCTTCACTTTCTTTATCTTAATTCCGACTTGAAAAGATATAATTATCTAGTTTGAACAGAGCTGCTATCAAATCCTTCTCTAGGCAAGGCAGGGGAGAGCTGGAGTGGATTGCAGTGTTCTGAGCCGCTTGGTGCAGCCGGAGATAGGGAGTAATGAAGTTGTGGAGTCCTGAGATACAAAGGGCATTAACCTCATTAGCATGAAACCTTTTCTTCTAACCATTGTGGGACCCTTTCAGACTCCTAATCCCCCCTATTTTCAAAGCTGGGTTTGTAATAAAGCTTTTAGGGTTTTTTTTCAAAGCTAATGGCATTCTCTGAAGATTTTATTGCTGTTACGCTACATAGGACGCTTAATTTTTTTCCCCCTCTCTCCCTCTCTTCCCTCACCGTTAAAAAAAAAAATAAATAAAAAAATAGGGTTAGGGGGAGAAGTATATGGTTCCTGCAGAAATAAGCCTTTTATCAAGATGGGAAATAATTTCTAGAAAGGCCTAAATCTGCTGTTCGGCCGCATTCCGTTTAATGTTTGCCCATTTGCCCGAGTTTGAAGCGGAGAGCAAGGCAGCCTGGGCGAGTTCAGGGGAAATGCGCGTCCTGCTTGGTTTCCAGATCTGCATCATCAGCTGTTCGAGGAGGGAAGAAACGCGACCAGAAGTTTACCTTGGGAATAGCTCTACTAAATAATTAGCCTAGGTTTAAATGGAAGGGACTGCATTGCGACATGAGTCCTAACCCTGACTGGGCCTCTCTCATATTTGTAGCACAAGTGAATGGAAAGTCACCGGGATTGTATAAGAAGCGATGCTAAAAAAAAAAAAAAAAAAAAAAAAAAAAAAAAGAGATATTTTTTAAAAAAAATTAAATTTACATAGTACCCGATAGAGCCAACACGTGCACAGAATGTCTAATCTTAACTTTTCAAGGCAGTATGTTTAACAAAGCTTGTATTTTTGCGATGCATTGTAACTTCGCCTTATCACAGTGTAAAGGGTAGTCAGATTGTCCTAAATTATGTCCAACTAGCCCCCCTGGATCCACGGATTAAGAGATTAAAGGAGACCACTGGGCAATGCCTCCTCTTTCCCCTTCATATTCCTGGTATGATAATTGCCTAAACTGATTTGCACTTTCACAAAAGCTTGCAGGATTCTTTGTAGCTCGAACAGAGCAGACGAGGTTTCTCTATCAATGGAAATAAAACTGATTAATGCAGTCTATCAGGCTAAGGAGCAAATGAAGCATGAAAAAACAACTGTGTACCCCCAGAAAACCAGCTAGTTTCCTCAAGGACCCAGAGCAACTTTTTTCCCTTTCTTTTTTTTTTTTTTTTTCCTTTCCCCCACGTCTTTAATGTTAGAGTTTTACTCTGTGCCCAGGATCGCTCCCTGAGAGCAGCAGGGAGAGCAGCAGCTGGGGCACAGCCTCTGCTCATAGGACCTGTTCCTCACCGCACCGACCTGGCCAGGGGATAGAAAAGACGGGGAAAAACACTAAAAAAAAAAAAAAAAAAAAATCCTCTCGCTAAAGAAAACAGATATTTTTGCCGAGAAAAGCCCCTCTCAGCAGAGTGCGGCTGCTGCAGACCAGTTTCACCATCACGAACTGGTCCGCACTCCAGTTTCTAGCCAGGGAAGGGGCTGTCCTTGGGGTTTTTGGTTGGTTGGTTGGTTCTGTTTTGGGGGGTTTTAGGTATTTATTTACAGCAAGTGAGCCTCTGCGGCTTATTTTTAGAGGTCTATTTAGCAGCCAGCGAATACATTAAGAAAATGCGCCCATGGCCGCAGGAATGCGCGGGGCGGCCGCGGAGGTTCAGCAGCTAAAAAGAAGGCGGTGTAGGGGGAAACCATCGGTTTCCGAGAAATTTGGGGGTGAAGGGGAAAAGATATTGCTTAAAAATTTAGGGCATATTGATAAATCTTTATTGACAAAATATTGACAATGACATACTTCTTGGAAGTATATAGTGTGTTAGAATTCTAACAAATTAAACACAAAACACAAAAATATTTACATTCTGGTATAGGAGACATGAAGGAAACATTTGTCACTTTTTTTTTTTTTTTTTTAGTAGCTCTATGATCTCGGAATATTATAAGGTCAGTGCTTGAAAATTGACCCAATGAAAATGGCCATTAGGAAAAAAAAAAATATCAATCCGTGATTTTCAGTCCCTTTTCTCTGGATCCTCCCAGCCTAGAAGGTGTCCCCACCACCAAAACTGGTCGCTGGGTTTGCACTTTGTTAATCTTAAAAAAAAGTAATCATCATCCGGTTTTGCAATGGGGATACAGTTGGGGGGGGATGGGGGAGATAATTTCATTTGATTTTTTTTTTTTTTTTGCAGCAAAAGTTATGACCAACCCCAACCTCCCCCGCGCCCCCCGCGTTTCCCTCCCGTCCCTCCCCTCCCCACCGTGTTTGTCCATCCGGAAGGAACACTATGCTTTGTTACTGCTACTTCATTTAGCTTTCACAAACACTTTGACGCCAGAAGTTATCATAAAATGTTTACAGACTGCACATTTCTCGTAAAATAAAATTAAAAAGCACACAGAACCTGTCTTAAAGGGGAAAAAAATTACAATTCATTTCTGTCTTTAGGAACCGGAGTAATTTTTTTCCGATTTTTTTTCTTTTTTTTTTTCTTTTTTTCTTTTTTTCCCCAGACGGCTTTACACATGCAATTCAAGTTTCTGAAACAGGTGTGGGTTTTGGCTGCTTATGGAAATTTCTCTTTCAAAGACGGAAAAAACTGTGAAGTGCAAAATGTCCTGTAAGGTGTTAATTTTTCTGGTTTGGTTGGGGGCTTTTTTTGCTTCTATTTTTTTTTTTTCTTTTTAAGATTTTTTTCTATATATTTTTAAAATTTTTTTGACGTTATGCTTTTAAAAGTGGACTGCGATAAACGGAATACCTGTCAATCACCTCGTCCCGGTGTTTTGGCTTTGATTGACAGATCCCCTTTGCCAGAGCGGTGCCGGCAGTGCCACAGTTCGGACCCCTCGCTGGCTGGCCCTCGCTCGCTCCCAGCTCCCTCCCAGGCGGGAATCGTGTTTGGATTAAGATCTCCGTGTCCTTCCCCGCACAGCCACGCTGGGGAGGGGTGGGGGGCTGAGCCTTTAACACTTTCGGTTGGTGGGGTGCTGGCTTTGAAAAGTCCAAAAGTGCCAGGTTTTAATCGTCCGACGTGACGTCGATTTCCTCTGGGCTGGCTTGTTTGGTGGCGATTCTCCACCGGTTAATGTGATGAGTCCCTTTTTTCTTCTGTTGTGAGTCTGAACCTTCTTCTTCCAACTTTTGCCGCTTAAACTTTGTCCGTCTGTTCTGAAACCATACTTTTACCTGCGGGAGGAAAGGCACCGGGCATTAGTCCGACCGCCCGCTGCCCTGGACCTGCGGAGGTGCTCCGCGCCCCGCTTGCTCCGTGTGCCGGTGGTACCGAGCCCTGCCCGAGATGCGCTCTGTCCGTAGCGTGTCCCCACTGCTCCGTGCCCTGCTGGCACCGCTGGCCAGCCTGGCGGGGGGCGAGCAGAGCCCGGGCCCCGCTGCCACCCAGCAGTCTGAGGGAAAGGCACGGTCACGCTGCTCCACTGCCCGCGGGCACCTCCAGAGCACCCACGCGTGGGGGATGCACCGTGCGCGCCCCTGGAGTTCCCGAGGACGCGTAGCCCCGAGCAGTGCCCAGGTAGCCCACGCGGGGAGCACGGAGCCTGGTGCTAGCCCCTGGGCTGTCACCTCGACGGCCCCGCCGGCCTGAGAGGCTCCGGCTCCTCGCTCCTGGCCAGGTGTCCCACGGCCTCCAGCCCCGGGAGAGCCCCCGCGGCTGCGGCCGGAGGCCGGGCCGGCAGCGGGGCTCCCACCTGCCCGCCAAAGCAAAGCAAAGACGGGGGCCTCGTCCGTTCTAACGGGGCAGCAGGATGGGGCTAAGAGGTGGAGGCACGGGATTTTTTCCTCTTGGAAAAGTGAATAAAATGTACGAAAAAGCCCCGAATAGAAAAACGTTCATGGCTCCCTGCAGCATCCCCCTGGAACGCGCCGTCCAGGAGCGATCGCAGCGCGGTGAGACCTGTAAGTGGCATCGTAAATATCCCCCTGATTTTGTTCAGCGCCGCGTACATCTGACTGAACCATCCGGCAGCTGACTTCAGTGCTTTAATTACAGATAGTATTGATCTAGGAGCTATCTCCAGGGCTGGCCACACTCCTTGTAACGTCCAAAGGTAAACATTTTTTTTTTTTTAAAGCAGTTTAAACTCTGGTTCTGTCTGAAAGTGCCTGATAAAGGCCTCAGCAAGGGGGGGAAAGGGAACTGGAGCATTTTAATAAGCTGGTTTAACCCGCTTCGCTGCCTCTTCAGAACAGAGACCTGACTGGCCGGACACACATCTCCGCTGCATTTTCATATTCTCCAAAAGTCCCCCATTAAAAAGCTGAGCGGGGAACAAGGGGTGAGTTTAATTTGCTTTTAGTTTGCTAATTGAAGGGGAGGACGGTTCATTTCTGCACGCTGATCTCCCAAAAGGGAGCTCATTTGTAGGGGACTGGGGGTTTGACATCCGGACAAAAGACCCCAACCAGCTTCGGAATCAAGCAGCACAAAGACCACCTTAAATACAGCTTTCCAGTAGAAATAAGCCTGTGACCGGTCCCTTGTTCGGGGAACCTCATAAAAGTGGCGATCCCTTTTTATTGTTTTGTTAAGGAGACATTTTAAAACAAAAGCTCCAACCTCTTTATTGCTTCCCCCACGAAAAGGAGTTAAGAAAAAAAAAAAAGTGTTACAACTTAATCCTCCCAGAGAACGCTGTGTTTACTGGGAACTTTGAACTAGGCTGCGGCTGGGTATTTTGGCTTTTTTTTTTTTTTTTTTTTTTTTTTTCGTACAGTGCCACATACTGTAGCAGAGACAATCCCCATCTGGAACCCTCTCTCCACGAGTTTCCTGGAAGGGCACAAAACAAAAGCCCGACACAACAACAACAACAACAACGACGACGACAACCACCAATCCTCCAAACTCCAGCCTTTCTTCCGGCGGGGAGAAAACCGCGAGAAAAACGCCCTCGCAGCGGGCCCGCCGGCCGTGGGTCCCTGGCCGTCGGGGGGAGTCTGTGCCCGCCCCCGCCGCAGCTCTTGGCCCGTTCCTGGCCGCTCCACGAGTGCCCGGCCCCGGTACCTGCCGAGACCCTTGGGCCGGCACGACCGTGGCAGAAACATCGCCGATCGTCCCGCCAGAGAGACCGACACAGTCTCCGGTGCGGTTCTGGCCCGCAGCCAGTCAGAGAGGGGGGAAAGGGGAGTAGAAGGGGGTGGAAGGGGGGGATTCCTTATTAATAATTTCTCTGCTTTTATTTTTCATCTTTCTGTCCTCCTGAACCGGGTCCTCACATCCCCTCTGCCGGCTAGAAACGAGGGAAAATTCATCCAAGAAACTGTTTCTGCTGTTGAGTCCTAACGGGGGCTTCTTCCCCTTGCCTCCACATCTGTTTTGGTGGCTTTCCCCCTGACATAGAACTCCTTCTTGAGGGTCAGACCAGTCCCGCAGCAGAACGACCGGACCCGCAAATCGCAGCTCTGGCCGCTGCCTCCCCGCTCGGGCCGGCGCTCCAGCCGGGGCTGCCCGAGGGACCCCAAATCGAGCCCCGAGGGCTGCGGCTCCCCGCGCCCGGCCGAGGCATCGCGACCCGCGCAACGAGCGGTGAAATCACGAAGGGAAAAGGATTTTACAAAGCTCAGGCGAGGGGAGATCCCTCTCTCTACTCCACCGGTTCGGGACTGGAGGCCTAAGCACCCCTAGAATTTGCCCTTATCATTGCCCGAATCTCGGCCCGGCCGGGTGGGTTTTCCGAAGGAGATGCCGGTACTTTCACTTTCCCAACTGCCCGTTCTCTGCTTCCCCCTTACCTGAGTTTCCGTGAGGCTGAGGCTGTGTGCCAGCTGTTTTCTCTCTGCTCCTACTACATAATGGTTCTTCTCAAAGGCATGTTCCAGTCTCAGTAATTGGGATGGGGAGAAAGCTGTACGGATCCGTTTGGGTTTCCTGGCCAGTGCATTGTGCAATAGGAAGCTCTCCGGGCTGGTTTCATTCCCTGGGAAAGAGGGTAAAACAGAGATTAGCAAAACACCTTCCCCAAATGCACTGGACAGGACTTTTTAGCGCAAGAATTTTTGTCTCCCACAGTCACCCTCAACTATAGTTTCTTTTTTTTTATTTTTCAGAGCTTTTTTTTTTGTATTGAGTTTTCCTTTGATAAATAGGTGGAGGGGAAGGGTAAATAAATAGAAGGGGAGGAGAGGACTGAGAGAAATTAAAATGCTAAAACACAACTTGGGGAGCACTCCAGAAAAGAGAAAAGAAAAAGAATTGACCAGAGCCCGGCTGCGGTGTCTGCTGCTACATCTCACGGCTACCCCCCTTCCTCTCGACCACTGGATCCTCACGTCTTTCCCTATTTGTTTGTTATTTCCGTCTTCCCGTCGCGGCCAGCTGGGCAGCGGCTCTCAGGGCGCCCTGGCCGAACCCTGCGAGTCTCCCTGGCCGCCCACCGGCCTCCGGGAGCCGCCCGCCCGCTCCCCCGGCCTGTCTCGGCTTCCCTCGCCCAAAACTTCGGCCGGAGCCTTTCTCCCGCAGCTTCCCTTCGTTCTGCCCGTGTGCTGCCCGCAGCAGGGCTCCCACTGCCGCCGTTGCCGGCACAGTGACCGTCCCCGCTGCCTCTGCGACGCCGGGAACCAAATAAAGGAAATAAAGAACCAAACTCCGAGGAGGCCACAGAGCGGCCATCCCATCCTATCCCATTCCATCCCATCCTGCATCGGAGAGGGGGCGGGAGAGGGGGGTGGTGAGCCGGGGCTTTTTGGTGGGCATTTCCCTCCGAGGTGCCCCTGTGCCGCTTCTCCGGGCTGGTCCTTCCAAGGTGGAGAAGGCACCGAGGGGCTCTCTCTGTAAGTGCTTTAAAAATCGTTGGAGGAGGAGGGTGTGTTTGAAATCAGGCTGTGTCTCAACACCAGGACATTTCCGCCTTTCATCTACCCCTCGTTACCAATCGCCTGGTGCCTGCGACAAACAATTTGGTGAGCGAAACCTGTAATTTTATTCTGAAAGGGTAATAATCCATTTTGTGTCTCAGACCGCCTGGCTTCGGAGAGAGTGGCTCCTTTTCCAACCCGGCTGCAGCGGCCCGGCTGTGGAAGGCCGGGGAAAATGCAGCATGCAGGTGGTTTGTTTTTGTTCCGAATTAATAAATAAAAATAACAGGGAAAAAAAAAAGTCAGATGGATCCCTGAGAGTGGAGGTTGATTTTGTTTGTTTGTTGGTTGGTTTGCTTATAATGAAAGTGGCAGAAGCCGGACCCATTACGAGAGAGATCGGTTCACCCTTCAGAGAAGACGGTGCAGGTTACAAAGGGTTAAACAAGGGGGATTTTATTGATTGTCCGCCATTGGATTCGGTTATTTCCCTTCAGCTGGTTATTAATCGCTTGGCATTTGGAGCCCCTCGCTGACCGCACGGTCGGGATCGTCCTCCGTGCCCCTTCCCCGGCTATCCTCCGCAACCCCATCTCCCCGCGCTCCTCCGGTGATGGGATTAATTCCCCGCACACATTCCCCTCCTCCTTTCTCTGGGATTCGCTTCATTTCTTCCCCTCGAACAAGGGCAGCGGCCGGACTTGGGGCGGCGGCGGGGGCTTCCTGCGGCCCCGCAGCTCGGCCCCGGCAGCCCGGCGGGCACCGCCGCCTTCCCGGGGGAACCGCAGCCTCACCACCTCTCCATTCCCCGCTCTGCGGGGCCGCTTCCTTCGGGGGATCCTCTCTAGCTCTTAACACACCGGAACAAAAAAATATCCACCTTTTCGCCTGCTTTCAATTGGGGCAGAAAGCTGACGAAGTCCCAGCCGGCCTTGCCTTCCCACTTGCCCTCCTCTTCCCGGGAAACCAAAACAAACCGGGAAAAGCAGCAAAACAAAACCAAGCCCAAGCCCTTCGGCTGTGACAGCTCTCCCAAGTTTGGCGGAGGAGGAGACAAGGACAAAAGACCCGGGGCCCAGCCGAGCCGAGCCCTCGGCTCCGGGCAGGGGCCGCCCGACCACCCGCCTTCCGCCAACATCTGCACCGCGGGGACCGGCCGGGGCCCGCCGGAGGATGCAGGGGTGGATCGGAAGGAGAAGAAAAGTTGCACGTACCTTGAAACCTGTGGCCCAGATACCGGTAGCGGTGTATTAGCCACGGGTAGAAGGTGGAGGGGTCCCTTTGCTGCGAGGCGAAGAGCGGGTGCGTGGAGTGCGAAGCAGGCAGCGGGTGGGCGGCCAGGGCGTGAGGAGGGGGCACAGGATGAACCGGCACGGCCGGGTTAGGCGGATGGGAGACGGCTTCTGCAAAGACCAAGTCCGGGTTGGAGTAGACCCCCCTGCCAGTGGAGTGGAAGCCGTTGAGAAAAGGGTTCATCGGGCTGGAATTGGCATAGCTGAGTGCCGCCGGCCGGATAGGATCCTCGGAGCGAGACGCGGGCAAGGGGCTGTCTTTGGCCACCAGCGACTCGATGGTGAAACACCGCTTGGGTGTGGGCTGAAACATGCTGCCGCGACGAGAGTCCCCGACCCAATCTCTGCCCGTCTCTCTCTGGTGCGCGGGAGACGATCCGGGGAAGTTTGCAGCAGGGAGTGACTTGAGGAGGGATAGATACACACATAAATAGACAGGGGCTGGAGGAAAAGGAGGCAGCGGCAGCCAGCGGTACCCAAAAGGGAGACACACACACGCACCACGCACACACTCACACAAAAAAAAGTTGCTGGGAGAAGTTTCCCTCCTGCAAGGAAAAGGCGGTCGCGCCCCCCCTCCCCCCCTAAGTCCAAAGACAATCCATGGATGTGATCGGCCCCTTCACAAGTTGTGCAAACGATTTGTTAGTTCATGAGCCTAATTAGTGCTGGGATCACATAAACAGCTTCCTCTGAAGCCTGGTAAATGGCTTGATGATTGGTCGCTATTACTCGCCTTGAGGTTGAAGGGGGAGACTCTTTAAAGTGCGTCAGAGGGGAGGCGAGCGCCGGGCAGCGCCATCGGGAGGGATGGAGCCGCGGATCGGAGTGCGGCGGG